>CM062820.1:848658016-849286016 GCA_031772625.1 Pinus tabuliformis | reverse complement strand
AAAAACATCATAAGTCAAGAAATACTTATATTCAATGAGAGGTGATCTTCTCCCTCTTAAACCAATCTTCAAGACTCATTAATGTCCATGGTCCATATACCAATGTTTCCTTCAAGTATCCAACCAGATCTACTAGGGATTATCCCATCCAAGGCTTCATTGAAACTTTGTCAAGTGCTTGAGCATCTTTACATAGACCATGTTATAGCTTCATACGCCAAATCTCAATCCTTTCCCATAAACCAGGGTTTTATCTTCAACCATAACCCCATATAATCCACCAAACCCTAATCATCAAGATTCCTAGGGTTATCTTCAATCCCTAGAATTATTTTAGGTCTCCACCATCCTCTTCTACCTTCCATCAAAGGTTTCATCATTGGTGTGATTTCCATGACTTTTCTTCAGCCCAACTCTGATACCATGTTAATTTTTCATAGGGTGACATTGTTCTTTTCTATGATAGTTGCATTTCATCATTAATACATTAAGTTCACCCCATATCATCATTACCTTATTCATATCTACGCCATTATACATCAACATATGCAATTACATAGAAAGAAACAACATTTCCATCATCATCAATGCAATGGAACATAAAAGGAACAGTAGAAGAAAGCATTTACACATTGGGAGACACCAGGATTGATCCAAGACTAGGGAAAAACCCACTGTGGGTAAAACCCTTGCAAATCTTCTTCTGCTTAGATCGTCGTCAAATGATGGAGAAAAAAAGAGTACAATGATCCATAACTTAATCTATGTAGAAAAACAATAATGATATTTCTGAAACATATATAATCATGCTAGGAATCATATTCCTCATATTGATGGTTTTAATGTGCTATCTTAAACTGATGTCAACTTCTATATATTGTTGTCACTATGTCGAGCACTGTTGAGCACTAGTGTCACTATCAATGAGCCCAATACATATGTTTACATTGGATACTAACAAATTAGATCTACAGATATGTATAACTGTAGATAGAAACCCAAAGCTACCTAATCAATGAAGTAAACTAATGTTAAGATGTAAAACCATAGATCTGAACTCTATTTTCTCTCATCAAAATTGTCTATGTACGACCAAAACGCCTTGATCGCTCTCTGAGTCGTTGTATGCGGGCGACTATGACTACACAGTCACTCTTAGGAAGTATTTATGTGTGCGACTAAGGCGTAATACCCTTAGAAACTGTTGTAGCATTTTTTGGTTTTGGTAAGTTAGAATCAATTAGTCAAAAAATGAAAATATATTTCAAAAAATGTTAAGCTAGGATATGGACAAAAGAATATTGAATAAAAAAAAAGAAGTTAGGAAATATTTTGATAAATATGTCCATATCGAATAAAATGTTAGAATAGATGCCCTAAAAAATGAAGGCAAAAATAAAATGTTAGGTTAGAAAGAAAATCAAAAACAATAAACTCTGAAAGTGTTGGAAGTCTAAATGCCACTACTTTAGTCTAGTTTACTTCTGCAAATAAAAGTTGTGTGTAGTTTGTTTAAATTTCCACACTTGTTTATACAATTCAGTTATATAGTTTAATCATGATTAGATTTGTATTCAATTTTTGTTAATAGGTAGCAATAAGTAGCAAATAAAATTGTCCCATTAGTTTAAACTGAGCCAATGGAGGAAATAAGGGATAGAGGTAGATTAGGCATAAAAAGGAAATGTTGAGTTGCTAGCTTAAATGCACTCTCAAAAATAAGTGAAAATGTTACGAGTAAAAGGGGTAGGTAGACATGTAAAATGTAATTGGAGGATCAAATGTTTTTATCCTAAGCTGTAACATTGGAAAAACATACATTCGATGATGGGTTTTAATTAACCTAAAGTTTTAAACTTACAATGTTGTTTCATAAATATTTCCGTTCATCCATTTATCGTCATAGCCTGCAACTATCACATCGCCCCTCAAAGTCATGGCCCCACCATCACTTCCGCTTTTGTGTTAAATCCCCCTCACCTCACCTTTCATCCCGCATGCACACTTGAGATCTGATGGCCCACGTCCCTCCTCGGCCCTCATTCACCGTCTGAACTTTATCAAGGGGGGTCTGAAATGGGCAGTTTCCAATACTGCTGACATAAACAACCCTTTCCGCTTTTTAGTGTTTCGGGACTTAAAATCCTGAAACTACTTACCACCTCACCTTATCCCCGAATGCGGTATATCAAGTGACTGTTTACTACCGCTCCACGTCACGCTCCACCTCATGCCTACTATCCAATCAAGTGTTGCCTCTCCGTTAACCATTCAATGTCACTCCCATGAATTTATGATTCAAAGACTCATTAATTAATCCCGTTGAGTTATTAATGAAAATTCAAACATTCATTGCCACCCCCGCTCCATTTTTTTCATTATAAACCCTGTTAGTTCATGAAAATGGTTACACAGTCCATTTCTGTAACCAAAGATGATCATTGGAGGTTTCTTCGCCACAGCTCGACCACTGTCTGACATTAATCAATTGCTTTTCCTGTTCAAGGTCAGGCCCACTTGCCCATTTTACAGTTATACTGTTTTGACTGTAATCACTATGTTTCAGGCCTATTTCTGTCATCTTCAATATACATTTTTTTTGACAAAATGCCTCCCAAGGGAAAAGAACTTGCAGATGTCCCAAATCCTTTGATTCATCCACAGGTCAACTTCCATCATACCCCATTAGTTGATAGAGATTGTAAAATCATTGAGACTTCTTCTCAATTTGATTTATATGAAATCTATTATTGGATGGAAGATCAACTAATTGACCAAATAGATGAGATAGGGATTTGGGACTCCCAACTCCCTCATTATATTTTTCCTCAGATACACAAAGCACCTCAATTTGTGAGGAAATACCATGAATCTTATGATCCCAGTCAGAGAGCAATTATTTCACCCACAAGAGAAATCCTTTGTTAATCAATTCTGATTCCATTGAAAAAATGTTGCAGGCCCTTGCTACTACACCAACCCATCCTTTTTCCCATGAAAACCTAATAGAAGCCTATGAAAAACTAGAATTTACTAAAATATCCTAGACCCTTGAATTCTGTCTACCTATTGATAGTCCTCTGCCTAAAATAAATCCTCCTTATGATTCATCCATTTTCCCTGATAGAACCAAGCAAATCACCTCCATTTTTTCCTATTTTCTTGGTTACAACTCTGATCAAAATGTTAATGAAGCCATCCTTGGTTTCTTGTCTATATTTTCTATTGATTCTAAACCCACTGCCATTTATGATTTCAGTCAATTCCTAGGTGAAGCAATACATGAGCAATTTTTCAAGTTTAATACTGAAGAAGTATTCAAGTATGCATTAGTACTTGTTTACCTTTTTATATATTTTCATGGAGACAAATTATCATTTTCTTTACAAAATATAGATGAGGAAGGAAATCAACAATAAGTGATATTCTGGGCTTTAATGGGGATGAAGGAGAAAGAAGAATTTACATATAAATAGTTCATATAACTGTTTATTCATCCAGCAATCAGTTTTATGAGCAACACTCCAGTACCAAGGATCAGTGAGGAGATTATTAAAATATTACAGTTGGTTGATCAAGATGTAACAGGGGATTGGTATTACTAGCAAAACTATACAGAGATAAGGGTTTATGGTTGTGAGCTTCCACCCTACAAACTGCCCAAGTACCTGCCTATTAGAATATTTGCACTGGAATATATAAGGTAGAGGTTAAATGCAGATGAAGTGCACTTTGTGGCTATAAAGAAGAAATCACAATTCAAGCTGAAATCCCAAGTTGTTCCATTCATCTGTAACACTAGGGAAGCAAGAGAGGAAGTAGACAAATTACTAAAGGAGATAAAGTTTGGTCTAAGCTTCACTTGGTCTTATGACCCAATGGGAGTAGTTTTGAAGCTCAAGATGGAGAACAAATTTACAACATATCATCAAATAGCCAGGCCTGAGATAGAAAAACATAAAAATCAGTTGGAATGGGTAGAGAACACCCTCCAGGAGGCTGAGGAGCAGATAATTTCTACCTCAAATGTGCAAACTCCACTTGCACAAGAAAAGACAACCAAGAGAGGGAGGGAAGAACAGTCATCCCCTACAACTGAAGCATCGAGCCAGGGTTTTAAGATTATGCATAGAAATAAGAGACCTAGAATCCCTGTGATTGTAGGTGAAACACGAGTTTTTGAAAACCACATTTGATGGACTTGGAGAGACTATGCTCCATATATAGTTAGGTGCATAGTCTACACAGTCCCCAACTCATTCCACAACTTCTCAGGAACAACAGATAACCCAGACCAGTGGAAGCACTTAGAAGGACAAGGAGGAAGACATCTTTCATGTTTTCAGTGAGATCAAAAAGAAGAATGAAGAGCTGAAGTTGAACACCTAAACATAGTTCTAGAAACATTCCTCTAGTTCTCAGGCCAAACTTCTTTCAGTCTGACTCTGAGAAGGGAAAAATGCAGTTGGCTTATCTGCAGGCTCAGGTTCCACAGCCTAGGACTGCTGCTCAATATCAGGAGCAGACCTATTTTGAGTTCAATGTGAAGGATGTGCATCCAATTAATCAAAATGAGATGCACAAAAAAACTGGGTAGATGATTGCTTCAACTTTGACAAACACTGCCATGAGTTTGTCAAAAATTCAGGTTACCTTGGCCAACATTCAGTCACAACTTAAGTTGGAGAAATTCTCCTCATTAGCAAAGGATACCAAGATTCAACCCTTGGAGAATCTAGTGCTAAAAATGGGATATGATCCCTTGAACATAAACATTGTAGAAGATCTTATTAAGAAAAAGAATGTTGAAGTTGCAGCATTAAATAAGGAGCTGAAATTTCCAGCTTCTGAGGACCCAATGGCCAAAGAAATTGAGGAGATAGAAACTCAAAAGTTTGATATGATGAAGCTCATCATAGAACAAAATTTGTAGATCAAACAAATGGAGGAGCAGATGGATAAATTGGTCAAGGAAAGAGAGGAAGTTGTTAACAGGGCTCAAACTCCAATGGATACAGTCCCCATTACAACAATTCCCACCACCAAAGTTTCCACTTTAGCTACAACATCAACTACAGGTGCATCAGAAGGAGCTAAACAACTTGCTGAAGTTGTTCAGAACCTGTCTATCCAGATAGGAGAAATTAATAAACTGAAGGATGAACTCAAGGAGTTACGGCTTATGAAGTCAGTAAAAGACAGCTCACATGTAGCTTAGTTGAATAGAGTCAAAGGTCAAATTGAAGTACTACAAATGGAACTCAAGGAATCTTTCATTGGAAACAAATTGGGTTTAGCAAAGGAAATTTTGTGGGAAGAAATTATAGAATCAATCAAGGATATTTGGCCCTTTATCAAGATAGTGTTTGATCAGAAAGATCTCTTAGAGAAATCCCAGGGAGCAGTTGAAACCATTACCAAACAGCTTGAGGATATGCCAGAGATTACCTCTAATAGAATCAAGTTCCTAAATTCCAAAGAAAACTATGAGCTTGAGGAATTAGGCATAAGTGACAGAACAACAACTATATTGGAGGTAAAGAAGATCATCACCAAGAAAAAGCTCATCCTTCATTTATAGAAAAAGTGCAGCAATGTCAACACCATAGTTTAGAGGTTTTTCAGCAGGATAGAACCCTTGACCAAGAAGGTTTTATCCTCTATTCTTGTGATCAATGACAAATTGATGCCAATTGAGGATTATGTTGAGAAGCTGACAAAGGTGGGAAAGCATGCAACTTCAGTTTCAGACATCGGAGGCTCAGAAACACCAGCACTTATAGTAAATACACTTAGGGATACTTTATTTATTTTGAATGAAATTAGACACATATTTTTAGTAAAACCCACTTTTACTAAATATATAGAGATGGATGAAATCTATAAAAGAGTAATTGAGATATCTATCCCTGAAAAGAAATGCTGGGAAGAATTGACAGATTTACTTGACTGAAGGGTGATCTAATAGCATTCAGTTTTTGGAGGAACAGTCAGCTAGCTTCAATAGTTTTCAATTTTTCCAATGATAGTCATCAACACCTGAGCACCAAAATAGTGCCAAATCAACTAGTAGTTTTAATTTGATTTTGTAATAATCTATTTTTGTAAAAACACTTTAGGATATTTTCTTAGTTCTATTGTTGTATAAATAACTCTCTTCACGAGTTATCATGGGTTGCACCCTTGAAGAAGCATTTTGAAGCCTCAAATGTACTTGACTTTTTTGGATCATTAATATAAAAGCAAAGGATTCTGAATTCTGATTTACATAGTTTTGTGTTTCCTGTAAGTTTTTCCAGTATTATTTATTATGTTTTTCTTCATATTCTTATGTCTTACAGAGATAACTAGGTAGGAATAATTGGGTTTCAATCTATTCCTATAAGCTTTTGAAGTGATAATCTGTAAAGAGAATGAATTAATGAACTGTTTGTTTAATTAATTCCCTCTAAATTAATAAATCATCAACATCTTTTGTTATCTTAAGCATATTCTGTTAAACCTTCTGAACATAGTTTAAAGGTTTTCATACTTACAATTATTTAATTTTCAATCTGAAGACTATGATAATCATATCATTTCTCTGTTTCTTCTCACCACCATCTTATAAGCTAAAATCACTGTGTGAATTTTAATAGAAGCCCTCTGTTTAGATATTAATATTATTCAAAAGGTTAAGCCTCACTGTTTTAAATCTGTCTCCTACATTGGTCCTCCAAATTAAAACAAAACCCCCAAAACAATTATCTTAGATGCCCTGGCATGATAGTTGACCATTATCATCTCAGAGATACTAGAGAACCCAAATTCACTCCCTTACTAATGTTGTGCCAGTGACTGAGATGTCCTACTCGCTTTAAAGACTACTCTATGTAAGCAAATGGGGACAGGAACCTTCCAATCTCCCTATGAAGCCATAGTCACTCCCATAAGCATTTGTGTCAGCGTCCAAGGGTCTATAATCACTCTCATAGGATTAAGTGCCAACATCTAGCGACTAGAATTCCCTGTTATATGTGACTGACTGAGATCCAGAAGACCCTAATCCAACGAACCTTTCACCTATGATTTTTGACCCTTGAGCAAACTTCTTCCTTCGAGCCTATGCGAACCAAGAGAAAAGAGAAGAGGAGATGTGTCCAAACAATCTTGAGGTATATTCTATTTATAGTCTTTCCTAAGGTTTCATTTGGATTTAAGACTGACCCAACTATTTACTCATGTGGTTAGGACCGACCCATTGCATAATACATGTATGAATAAAATAATTCCCATCTCAACATCCGCTTGACCAAATTGGGTGATATTTAGGTTGATTTTGGTCCTATTGAAAAGAGGAATATATTGCAATTATGATCTTGATCATTTGAGTTGTCCAAGGTGAAGTTTTACCATAGTTGTAAAAATTAACATTTTCTCCAGCTCTCTTTAATTAATCTATAAGGCGAGAGATCTTCATAATGTAAGATTGGAAAACTTCCCCTTTGTTCATGTTAGTTTCATTGAGTTGATATTTCAAGGTGATGATCTCATTTAGGTTGTTGAATTCATACATGTTGGTTATCTTGTCATACATATCTTTAGAATTTCTTAAATTACCAACATATGTAAGTAAATGATCTTGTAAACCATCAACGATAATTTGATTTGGTTTGGACTCACATTTTTTGTACCTGTTCTTGAGGGAAGTAGAATTATTTTCTGGAGGCTCAGGCATCCTTCCTTGAATGTATTCTAGCACATCATTGTGGTTAGCTATGATCTCCAATCTAACTTTCCATCCAACAAAGTTTGATGCATCACTCAACTTTTTGTGCTCCTTGAGGGCACATGACGAAATCTTGATCTTGACTAGGCAATATGCTCTCTAAAGGAGAGGGCTTCAATGATTTTCTTATTTTGGGCTTGTCCTTCACCATATACTTGATACCATGTTAAATATTTTTATTCTTCTATGATGTATCAGTTACTTTAGCCCAATTTAACTTTTCATTAACAATGCATCCAATTATTAGTAGTATAATCAATCATAGACATAATTGAAGAAAGAACAATATATGAAGTGACAAAGAAGACAACAACACAACCATAAGAGACAATAGATTTGTCCAAGATTAGGGGAAAACTCCACAAGGGGGAAATTCTTTCAAATATTTTTCTTTAGTAGATCATCATAAAAGGATTTCAACAAAGAATACAATGATCCCAATACATATGTTTGCAGCAGATACTAAAAAATTAGATCTATAGATCTGTATAATAGCAGAGAGAAACCAAAATCTACTAGATCACTGATGTCAACTAAAGCCAAGATGTTAAACCCTAGATCTGAACTCTAGTCGCCCTCATCAAAATTGTGTATGTGCGATGGAAACTCCTTGGTCACTCTCTCGGATACTGTATGAGGGTGATTGTAACTGCTCTGTTAGTCTCAAGAAGTATCTTTATGTGTGACTGGGGTTCAACACACCTAAAACCCTTGGTCACTCCCTTACATTTTTTGTATGAGCATCCAGGATGGCTTGGGAACTCTTAGGATGACTCTATGCGAGGGTCCGGGGAACTGAACCTTTCGATATGCTTCTGAAACCTTAGTTGCTCTCACAAGCATGTCTCCCAGTGTCCATAGAGCACTAGTCTATCTCTTGACCACTCGGTGTTAGCATATAGGGACCAAATACCTTGTTCTATGCCATCGTCCAAGATCCAGAAAACCCTAACATAGAGCAAACATTTTACCTGTTATTTTGGTCCTTGTGTGAACTCCTTACGATGAGCCTGTGCAAGCCAAGACAAAATAGAAGAATAGAAAAATGACTTGATCAAATGTGTTGAAATGAACTTGAGTTTTCTTATATTTATATGTTTTGTTGAGGTTTACTTGGGGTTAATATTGACCCAATAAGTTGCCCATGTGGTTAGGGTCAACCCATTCCATAATGTATGTAAGAATAAAATAATTCAAACTTAACGTCTGCTTAACCAAATTAGGTGATCTTTAGGCCAATTTTCATCCTTTAGAAAAGAGAAATTTAATGCAAGCATCATCTACGACATCTGAGTTGTTTAATGTGGAATTTGACCCTAGTTACACAAATTAAAAAAATAAATGGTTTACTCGCTAACTGATGGCTAGAAGAACCAATCACGCCATCGAAGGCACATGATTCTTTACCGAGAGGTTGTGGAACAATATTTTTGAAGGTCGCAAAGCATTGAGTATTTGTTGTAGTTGCTACAACCACCCTCCAAAATTTTGGCTCACATGTAGATTTCAGATCCTATCTCAGATCCTGCGATCAATTATTCTTGGTCGCTTATTGGTAAGTTGATGATTTCAAGCTCCCGTCCTTGATCTTAAGAGTTGTTTGCATTCTCATCTTCAAGCAGCATGTATCATATTTGGGCACAAGGGTTGTTGTTTGTCATGCAAAGGGAATGTTGTCTTGCTTCAAGGGATTTGTGTGCATATGAGTGGTTATCATCACATAGACATGTTTCACACTCACCTCACGCACTCACATCACGAAGGTTGTTGAATCAAGGAAATTATGTCTTATGTATTTTGGATGGTCTACGTTGTTTCACTAAGTGTCCGTGTGCGAGCATGTCAAGTCCTATCAATGTTTGCATATGTTTCACTAATTTCACACTTAGCCATTTTCCCAAGAAACCTAGCCTCATCCAGCTTCCCAAAACTATGCGCTTTGTTTTTGCAACCATCAAGATTCCTCCCTTGCCTGTTGAAACCCCGCATTGCAAAAGACACCAACCTCCCTTACATGTTGAAACCCCACAGCCCGTAGAGGCCCCAACTAGCAATGCTCTCCAGAAATGTGCAAAGCAGTTTAGCAGCACTGCACTCAGAAATTGTGTAAAAGTGTCCTTCCGAGACCCCTGTCCCATAGCAGTGCTTTGAGCCTCAAATCTTCGCAGTGTTATCCAAGTTGTGTTGTCGGTCTTGCATGCAGAAATTGCGCAGACTGGCCTCCCAAGGGCTCATTCCAGCAGTAGTCACTGTCCACTGAAATTGCGCATATCTACCTCTCAGTGACTATAGGAAAAGGTTACATGCTGAAATCGCTTCCAAGGAGTTGAGGAGAAGGACCAAGGAACCAAGTAATGGAAAATATCAGGACCACATGCAAACTCCGTCGGATGCATGATGATATTGAGGGTAAGTATGGTAAGTATGAAACATCTTTTGAAGTACACATCTTAGTTGAGTTTGTAGTACTATTTTTCATTGTCATATCATCCTGTCCTCAGTAACATGCATGTGTGCAAACATGAAAAGTCACTTTATGTGTTGCTTCTACATGTCGTGCTTCTTTTTCACTTGTTCAACCAACTGTCGTCTTCCGCATGTTGATTTCTATGTCATGCTTGCGACCATGTTCGTGTCACGCACAAGGTCTTCGCTGCATGTGTACATGTTGTGTTCGCTATGTAAACATCCATCATGCTCGCACATGAAGTTGTATACACTGATGCATAAGCATCGTTGCAGTCATCCAATGATCTATCACAAGCATCACGTGTATCGCTCACATTATCAATCAGTCATGTTGAGCATGTGTGTCTTGATGGTTTGAGGCATCTTGTCATCAAGTCATGTGAGTGTGTTTGCAAGGTTGTGTATGAAAAAATTCACTCACTCACACACTTAGTCCTTTTTATTGAAGTTGTGATGACCAGATTGTCCTCTAAATAGTCAGACCTCCGCCTTGCCATTGACTCGACTCACTGTCATCTAGAATAACACAGAAGCATCCAACAAGCCATTTCAATTTGTGCTACCCGCAAGCTAATCGATCGACTCTCCTACTAGTCAACCAAAGAGTTTGATCAGGTAGTCACCTTGGGACTCACTCCCCTCAAATATTTTTCAGAGGCTGCATACCTCTTCTGCTCTGCTGATAGAGAAATTTGTGTAGGTATGCTAGATAGACACCCAATTCCCATCCCTATCTCCCTCAAAATACTGCACAATTTTCCCAGCTAGTCACCCAGTCAGATGGACGTCTGCTCACCCAGAAAACTGTGCAGATTTCATGAGAAGGCCTCCTGCAGCCTGACAATCCTCTTAGCTCAAAACCTGTGCAGAGGTGGTTAGCAGGTCAGCCTCCTAGTAACTACACAGTTTTTCCCACGAGAAACCCGCTACCAGTTCCCTCCACAAACTGCGTAGTTCTTGTTGCCAAGCTCCCGCAACCCATTGTTTGTTCCCTTCAGAAACTATGTAGATTTTCCTTCTAAGCCTTCCCACTACCCTCATGGCTTCCCTCAAGAAATTGCACAGATCTCTCCTCCAGCCAAGCCAGATCCTGTGGACAGTCACTGCCGATCGATATTGCCCGTCTCTGCCTCTGAGTGAGTTATGCACAATTTTCACCAGCAATGCCTAGAGCTCGCATCCTAGATCGAAAATTGCCTCGCACGGTTTCATAACCTTGTCCTCTCTCTCAGTCACCTACATCTAAAAATGATCATGAATCATGGTAGACTAAGAGGTTTATGGATTTGATGTCATCTTGTCAAGAGTGATTTCAGATCCAACTACATGAATAGACATGATGTGATGATAGATGGGATGAGGAAGGAGAGTACATGCAGAAGCGCGTGTTCACGAATGGACGAAAAAATGATCCATGCAAGCAGATGAGTTCGCTGACGTATGACCATGTGAAGTTGTGTTTTAGGACGGACAGACGAATGGATGAACATTAGAAGATGTGTTCATGGATGGACGAATGGAAGAACAAATGATGCATGCGAGGAGATGTGTTCACGAACGAATGACCATTCAAGGATGTGTTTGTGGATGGACAAACATATAAACATGCATTTTCATGAACGGATGACCATGTGAAGATGTTTTCATGGATGGAAGAATAGACGAACATGTCAAGCATGCCAAAGTACATGCAAGGAGAAACTTGCAAATGCAACATCAAGTGAACCCAATGACCTTCGAAGACTTCGCACACCTTGCCATGCAGAGCTGAAGTTGTGATACACCAAGAGGACATCCATCACTCAATAACACTATAGCTCGACATGCACACTAACAGTAGCATGAACATACCATCACTATCATGTCGAGTTGTGTCATGAGTCATGTCAGCCACATCACTACTGTGGGCCATACTATTTTCAATCACTGTAATGTAATGTGGAAGTCGAAGAGACCCACTTGTAATTTGAAGAGTCATGTAAAGTTGAAGAGTGATGTAAGTCAAACAGTCACGAGGGAAGTTGAACAGTCATAAGGGTCAGTTTCACCCTTGGCTATAAATACCCCTCATTTGTACATGCAAAATACTTTTCACCTTGGCTCCTCCCACAAAGTCTTAAGAGTCTGTAATCATTTCTTTGAGGAGTAAGTAGTGGCTCCAACGCCTCGCCCATGGGGTTAGTGATGTATGGTGTTTCAATGTGTATTGGAACTTTCACTTAATTCAGAAGCCTACTAATAGGCCAACAAATTGTGAAACATGTGTTGTAACTATTTGTAAGATTTGTCTTCAACACTTGTAATACATGTTTCTTTAACCTGTGTTTAACACTTGAATTCATTCATCTGTTTTAATACATAGATTACTAAAAATGTGTTATATAGGTTTTTAACGATTTCCTTCCCATCTTGGTTACCTCCCAGACATTAGATAGAACCTTTCACGTAAACTTGCTATAACAACCGTCGTGCTTGCGCAGATTTTCCGCTGAGTGTTGTACATGTTATCTTCCCTTGTGTGTTGTGACTATCGAATCTGTGTGGATTTCTCCTTCAAAAGCTGCGCACGTCCTGTTGTGTTGTGTGTTCCTAATAGAGTTTGGATTCCTCCCATCTGGCTTGGAACTCATTCCCACCCTCTCTCCCTGTGGTGAAAGAACCTTGACACAACTAATACTATCAATCACTAGGCATGGGAACCTCACTACTCGAATACAACGGAGACCACTCTCCTCTGCTGACAAGCAAGAGCTAAGGAAAACATTTAAGATAATGGAAACCGGGCCATCATACCAGATGGGACTCCCACATCAAATGGTGTGAGGTCTAGTTGCAATGTCATACCGAGGTGATCCCCTGAATGTTGGCGAGTCCAACAACATCAACAGTATTTTATCATAGATCATGCTGGATTGAGTATAAAGAAGATCTAGATATTAGGCACGAGAAATTACTTGTTCTTTGGTCACAACTCTGCCTTTATCAGCGTCTTTTGTTATGGATTCTAATAGAGATTTAATAAACCATTCAACTAATAATTGGTCAAGAAAAAAGGTTTTGACTAACTGACGATGACATTGCCACTCATGAATATGATCCAAAAATATGAGTGGAATAATATTATTTGAAAAAAGTCAAAAGTTCAGTTCTAGTCTTATAGCGAATGGGAAACTAAAAATGAGTTAAGAACGTGGTTGCTAAGGCACTGAAATTGTCAAACGAAGCTCATGGTAATTCATTATACCATTTTTTCATCGTACTGGTAAGTTTCTATTGGAAAATACATAATCGAATAGAGCCATCATTTAAAGAGTTCGAAGAACACCACAAATGATATGTCATGACACACATAGACGGGTCTTCTCCAGTATTTCCATTGAACTTTGGGATATCAATGGGAAATTTTGTAGGAATAACCCACCAACAGGGAGAGTGACAAATGGGATCATTTGTAAGTCAAGTCAAATCTGGGAATTCAAGAGTTGCCACAAATGACAACTTTCAATTAAAGTTTGGTGGAGGGTATCCTGGGTAAGATAGGATGGCTTGAGCAATAGGTATCCTGTTGGATATTGCATCGTCCTTACGTAAGGTGGGATAGGTTGTGTTTTTTCCATGTCATATACAGGTTGACCCGTTTGGATTTGAGGAATAGCTTGACCAAGTAGTGGAGTTTGTAAGGAACCTTGAAGAGGCTAGGTAAGTGGGACTTGGGAAACCCTAGATACCAGTGGAAAAGGTTGAGTTGAAGGTGCAACCTGCAAAGGTTGACTTACATGAGTTTGAGCTTGAACATGTTGAGGCACATATTTACAAATAGGAATATGACATGTAGGTGGAATAAGTTGAGAGGTTTGATTATGAGTCAGAATCAATCCAGGTTGTATAAGAAACGTAGGGTGCATAGAATTGATAGTCATTCCTGGATATGGAGGACTCGAATGAGGTTGAGCACTAGTTTTTGGTAATTTATTAGGAGGTGGAAATATTCTGACAACAGCTTACCCCCATGCTAGAAGAGGATGGGAATACAGGGGAAACTTCCCCCCAAGAGGAGGGTTCCAAATATGCGGTGGACTGGGTTGTTGTAGGTGTCCATACCCACTAACATAAGGACCAATTTGATGCTTTATTGAAGGTTTAGAGGGAGGAGGAGGAGTAGAATGGGCAGAACTCATCAAAGAAGTGCCAAATGGGATTCCAAATGAAGATGACATGGGATAAGTCCATGGACTAGATTTTTCACTAGAAAAGGTACCAGATAATGAATGGTAACAAGACAGGACAGATAGACCACCATATAAATGTGTCTCTGGTGATGTTGCAAACATAGAAGAAGCTGAAACATGGGTTTTCTTGGTCACAATAGTAGATACAGGTTGAGAAACCATAGAATACTTAGTCATGGTTAAATTTCCCAAAGAGGATTACCGAGGGAAATTCAATGGTGAGTTTAAAAGAGATGAACCAAACAAAGGACCTTGTGACGGACTATGAGGAGAAGGAAAATGACGGGCCTGGTAAAGATGAGTTCCTCTCAAATGGATAGGAGAGGAGAGTCAGGGATATTCTCAAGGAATCTTCTCAATGCTCACAAGACCAGGTGGAAAGGATTCACCATCGAGTATGAGATATATAGGTTGAAATTGGGTCTGAGACAGAGGAAGATAAGAGGAAGTGCATAAAGTAAAAGGTGTAGTTAAATGAAGTGCCTCATGTTGTATAAACTCAGGTTGTCATGTTTCTAATTCAAGATATTCAGGTTCAATAACCTCAGTTAATGAAATCTCAGGTGCTTCTATTTTGATTGTGTTGGACTCACTAGCTAGTGGAGAAGTAATCTCAGGTTCAGTACTCATAGGAAAAGAGGATTATGGTGGATCAATTTCATATGGAGAACTAGAAGGATTAGCTCTTGAAGTACCAAACTCAGTGTTATGTGTCCTTTTATTCTTCTGATGACATCCAAGAGTTGCCTTGGGTGGAAAAGGAGCAAATCTTTGCATATTATGTGAATGACAAGGTTGAGAGGGTTATTATTCCATGTTGGTTTAGTAAATTTGAGAAAATAACAACAAAAAATAAATCAAAAAGGGGATTCTATGCAAAAGGGTTTACCAAGAAATTATGAACTACAATATACAACCTTGGAGAACCAAGGATTTACGTACAGGCAAGAAATCTCCCCAAATGTTGTGTTCAGTGTATCACAGTATATAGGGTGGCCAACTCGGTTACCTAAGGTGAGGATAACAACCTAGTGTGCACTTCCAAAATATACCCAAATGTACATGGAAGCGCAGTATGTGTTATTGTTTTCTAATGCGTAATTGTATGATGAGAGTGTTCCCATATTCTTTTCATGCGTGGAGTGCCATTCGATATACCCAGAGGTACATGGACAACGGTTTGATACACCTACATACATGGAATGATATATCACCCCACGAATCCAACACTGGAAAAAAATGAAAACTCCTATGTTTATAGATGCTAGAATACTTCTCTAGCATAGACCTCTCGATTTTTGTGTTAATGTTTCAAATGCTCCTTAAGATTGATTGAATAAATTTTAAAGTTTATCTTGAATTAAGTTCTAGTTTTCAAGTCTCACCGCGAATTTCACCTAAATATCCTAAAAATGCAGTATAGCAAGATAAAATGAAATCTTTTCTTTTCAATGAAAATATATGCACACGAGGGAAGAAACAAAAAGTAATGCAACATACAAAATGAAACAAACAAAATTTGTTAAGTGAATTTCCCTAATGCAACTGTTTCAATTTCCAATTTCACACACAAAACCTCAAATGCAATTCAAAATTAAAAATGACGAGATTTTTCTTTTCACTCCTCTTAATTTCCAAATGAAATAAAAAATATGATGCTTGCTAAATCACTGATGATAGAAACCACATAGAATGATGATTATAGTATCAATTTCTTCAAACAATCAATGATCAAGAAAAAGTTCACCAATGACCTAAATAACAAGAACAAAGAAAAATCCAAACAATTTCTTATCAACAGCTACCAGAACCAAAAGAAAACTAAGTGAAGGATTTTCAAAGAGAAGGACATACTCAGTGACTGCACAAAAACAAGCTAGACCAAAACAAATAAAAGAGAAAGGAAAAAGAAGCAATTTTTTGCATCTTACAGGGATCAGCGTAGATGCAAAACATGTCCCAGCTCTATGCAGTGCAGGTACAGAGAAGGATAGGGTGTGTTGAAGTGCTTTGTCGCTAGACCAGGGGGTGCATTGAGGAAGATCTAGCCAAAATATGACACAAAAAATCAAATCAATCTCATAGAAGAGTTTTCCTATGGTCAATCAAGTTTTTAGTGACTCAATCAAGATTGGTTTAATAGGTGAAAAGGGTGCTCAGGTCTAGGAAACCACTAAGGGAAAAAATCGTTCCCAAGTGGAGTAGCTGATTTTTTATGTGTAATTTATGATTGAGGAAAAAGGTGAATTCCCTAGACCTAGTGGACTAATCTAGAACAACAGAAGACAAATAATATATATTTTTCCTTAGAGAAGTTAAAGAATGGGAAATATAACTACGTCGAATCTCTAGAAAAATTCTCGTTCCTCCTCACTTGTAAGCTCCAATTGTAGCACCAAGTGCTATAATTAGAACCTGCACATGTGACTAAAACAAGAAAAGGATCTACAACAACCAAGTAGCGTGTTCTAACATCTCTATTCAATGAATCAGCAAGGCATTGAAAAACATGAGTGCAAACATAACACAACAGATCTAGGAAAACAATATACTCTTTGTATTAATAAAAATAGGAGAGAGTTTACAACCATAAATAGTAGTTGATATTGTAGATGTCTCCCCAAGTTGACTTTTCCTTCCTTATCATAAATAACATCTGAATATAAACCCTAGTGGATGAAGATGATGACTTCATCAAGTTCAAGGCAACAACATAAGGGCACAATCAATATCTAAAATCCAACCCTAATGTTATGGATGTAAGTAAATTTATAGGAGAGGTGTCATAGTTTAGGATTTACCATAATGAGCTTGAGATCCACATATGATGGGAGGATGATCTCAAGGGATAAGAGGTGAAGTATCCAAAGTTTGATTAGATAGGATTCGAGCTTCTTATCCATGACGATTGGTTAAAACAACCTTTAGAATTTCTGGAAGAGGAAGCTTCTGCTTTTTTTTCCTGGATTTCTAGAATCAACGCAGCTGTAGAAGGGAGAAAAAACTATTGATCAATGCAGGTGCCTAAGGGAGAAACATGCGGTGAACGCAGGTAACCAAGATGGTAGAGAGCATTGGTGATAAAAATGTTGATTTTGAGCTATTAATCCTAGAAACTCTGACTTTTTAGAAAGGTCATTCTTAGGGCTTTGTGAAGGGATGACGATAACATGTTCATGGATGTTTATTGATACGACTTGTGAGCATAATAACTAGATGTGACAAAATGGCCTATAACAAGGCCAACATTGGAAGCTGGACTCGAAGATGTATCCTAGGAGGGGTGAACTCTGTCATCAAATTTTTGTTTTTTGATGCTGCATGTTGTCTATTTTTCTCTATTTAAATCTGCAAAATTTAACTAAGCTTACTAAGTTTTTCTGCTTTTGCAATTTCAATACATTTCCCATAAGACATAAACTAGATTGTAAACTTTTTCAAGAAACCTTCAATTTTTTTATTTCAGATTAGCATGCCACCCAGAACCATGAGAAAACCTCTTTTGAAGAACATCCCATGTTGGGATTTTTTTCAATGATGCACCACATGAGATTTTTTTCTTTTGGAGGACAACACTATTTCCACGTGATTTTCCACCAACATTTGGGATTAGAAAAAACATTTGTCATGATTTATGTAAAAATATCCCACCTTTGAAGTATAGATGCCAAGATGAGAAGCATTCCATATTAGTTCATCAACCTAATCTAATAATCAAGCATGGCCAATTTGAAAATCTCTTAAATAATTGCACCACAAATCTCGAAATACCGTAATAATGCCCAAATCAGTGACAAATCTCCAACGCTACCACGAAATGGATGTGGATGTGTATTGGCTATATGATCCAGTTTGGCGATGCTCCTATTTTTGAGATGTTTGATGAAGGGAAGAGGAATATCATGGCCATGACCACTTGCAAGATAGGGTCCTAACCAGTATGAATGTGATCAACCATGCCAAATTTCCATGCAAGGCCCCTTCTAATGATTCAAAATTATTCAAAATAGTCTGCCAAACGATCAATATATTCCCGCTTCGATTATTAGATTTGTGAATACAGTCTTCCACTAGGGGGGGGGGGGGAATATACTTTTCAGTAATAAGTGTTTTCCACAAACTCAAGGTAGACAATGGATGAAAAATTCATTTTACATCTAAAGCTTAGGAAAACATAAATATATTCTAAGACCCCAACCACCTAAAGAATTTTGCCTATCAATCTTCTCAAATGAACCCAAAGTAGGACTACCTATTCCTTATTTCTAGACCAAAGGAAATTGAAGTATATGCATCTGATTCTTTCTGGAATACCTTTGGGGATCCAGGCTAATGATTTCTAATATACTAGAATTGCTTCAAGGATGGATTTTATTAAAAGAAAATGCCTAACCCTGAATATCCATCTATGGCTCCAATTTTTACTATGCTTCTCGACCTTCACAATTAGACACAACCAATCCACCTTATGATAGGTATTGGGCTTCAGATGGAAAACTAAATATTTGAGACCATCCTCCATTAGTTTAATATCAATTGAAAGAAGTTGAGATATTGATGAATTTGGGTCGCCTCTAAGAGTGATACAAGAAAAAGATGATTTTTTAAAATTGATCAACATACTAGTTACTTTCCCAAACAAGGAGACGATTCCCCTCAGTAAATCCACCTCTCTCAGGATTCCATTACAAAATATTAAAATATCATCTACAAATAAGAGATGTTAAATAACAAAAGTTGTAGTCACCAGTCAACCGTGAAAGTATCCTCTTTGTTTTGCCTCCTCCAAAAGATGACTGAGTCCTTTCGCTATCAGCAAGAAGAGTAAATGAGAGAGAGGGAATCCTTGACAAAGGCCATGTTGGGCATGAAAAAATGGAGAAGTTTATTTGTTGATTAGAACAAAAAATGAGATAGTTTGAATACAACTCATAACTCATGTAATAAAATCTAAGCTAAATCCAACATGAGCGAGGAGGAGTCTTAGGGAAATCTATCTAACATGATCATAGGCTTTAGATAAGTCAATGATAATCACAACTCATTTTATATTGATAGATGTTAGAATGTGCAAACCTTCCTGAGCCACCCCTATCGCTTTGTGGATCTATATTCCTTCAAGAAAACCAAATTTCTCCTTACAAATTGATGAGGAGACAATCAATTTGAATCTTAAAGAAATCACTTTAGAAATAACCTTATAAATGGCATTACAAATCGAGATAGGTCTATATTCTTCAAAAGTGAAGGGAGTACCAACCTTTGGAATCAAGGCTATAAATGTGGAGTTAAAGGCTACAAGCATTCAATACTCCCTCTTGGATTCTTCAATGAATAGAGGAAGGCCATTCCCAATAATATCAAAAAGACCAAGAAAAATTTCCACACCCCAACTATCAGGCCCTAGGCTACTATCCTTTTGGAAGCTATGCAAGAATTTCTTTAATTCATCTTTAGATATTTCTTCCATGAGTTCCCTATTTCCTTCATCGTCAACAAAATGGCGAAAACAAGGGTAGTGCAAATGAATTCAACAATGGTAAATTCTTCTTAGGCTTTGAAAATATTTTCAAAGTTAAATTTCCCCATATTTTTTAAGATTTAGAAAGAAGATGCATCCCTACCAACCCAATCTCTTAAATTCCAAATTGTATTTCCCATTTTTATCCCTTTAGCATAAGTCTGGAAAATTTTGTATTGTCATCGCCACATTCAATCCATATGGCTCTGGTTTTCAACCTCCATTCAACTTCATGATATTCTAGTTTTTTTTTTCTTCCTCTCCTCCAACCGAAAGATAATATCTCTGGATTCTATAGAGCCGTAGTCTTCCCCATCCTAAACAGCGATAACTTGAATTTTATTTTCGATCCCCTAAAGTTCTAGGGAATCAACTTATTTCTTTTTATTCTCCCACTCTTTGGTTTTTTGTTTGATACGCTTTAGAATGTTTTAAGAGTGTTGCATGTCGATGCACCAACCTAGGAAATATAAACATTCTAGTGCTCTTGAGCCAATGCCACAAATTCTTCTTCTTTGAGACAACTAGAATTCATTTTGAAAGGATAAGTAGGATTATGAGTGGATCCTTTTAATTCTAAGTAAATTGGAGAGTGATTTGAGGCCCCTCCATTCACAACACATTTCTTAATGAACACAAATTGATCCATTAAATCCTCAACCACCAGAAAATGATAAATCCTCGTTGCCACCATTTCTGAGCTTGTTCTTTTGTTTCTCGTGGTGGGGATAAGCTTCACTAGATCCACGTCAAGAAGGGAATGAATATTGATCTGGATAGTAAAAAAAATCTGACAATGAATCATTAACCACCCTCTCACCCCATGATTCTGAGGACCCCAAAAAGAAGTTTATATCACCTCCAATAATTATAGAAGGAAAATTTAAAAAGTATTTATTAAAGAATGTGTCCTAGAAAACTTTATGGCGTTTTGATGGCCCATATACATTGAGGAGGGTGAGTGATCTTCCCGATTCTTTAGAGAAAATTTACATACCCAAGCTAGAAACAATACTCCAAGAATTTATAAGTTTAATACTTTGATGGTCCACCCTACTGCTAGGCACCCTGAGCACCAAGAAGAATGTGAACCCAAACAACTCCATCCACACAGAAGCCCTTCAAGACAATGAATAATAGTAGGATTATCTCATAGATTTTGTTGAAGGAAAATAATATCATGGGAGTTAGAATTAATTAGTCTTTTCAAAGCGATTCTTTTAGGGGGGCTTGAAAGACCCTGACAATTGAAAGATAAAATCTTCATTTGGGCACTCCCATGGGGGAAACAACTACTCTAAGGGCCCTTTGAATTGATGATTGTCTGCCATCATCTAGGTCAGCCCTGGCATGCTCCTTAGATTTTGTCAAATTGGATTATCTCCCCCTCCCCTTGATCTTAGAAAAGGTGATCTGAATTTGACCTAGGTCCTAATCAGAAGGATTTTACGAAATCCCATTTGAGCGAGGTCAAATATTATAGGAAGACACTCCACCACCCAATGAAAGAGAACTAGATTTAAATAAGGAGATAATTGAGTAGGAGAAATCACTCTAAGCTGGGGGAAAAGAATAGTAGATCTAAGAAGAGTGATGAGGAGAGTCTGATGATAAAGGGAAAGATGTAGAAGTTGAAAAAGGATTTATAGTTCCAAGAGATATAGTTGTAGGACAATACATATAATAATCATAAACATGAGATGTAATATAGGAATAATAGGGAAGAGTACCTAAAATAATGTGCTCTAGGGGATCCTAAGTCCATCCATCCAGGGTCATGGGGTCCATATGAGGTGTTTTTGCTATCTAAACTAACTCTTTTGACGCCCTTTAAAAACCACTAGTCTCCCCTCAAGATGCCATCATCTAATTCTAGGGATTATATTCCTCCGAGAGAAAATCATCCTCTTCATCTGCCACTAGAGGAAAAACTACATACTTATTGATGAGATGACCATATTGGTGACATCGACAACATTTGAATAGGACACCTTCATAGTTGAGTTCCTGAATAAATCCCTCCCCCCTCCAAGATCAATTTCAATAAGAAGACCATTTCTGAGATACACCTTAATCAAAATTCTAGCCAAAGAAATGTTCCCCGTGGAAATGTAAGAGGAGTCATGAGCAAGGTAGGAACCAATGGAATTCCCAAAATCTTGAAATATTTCATCCACCCAAAAATACAAAGGAAAACTAGGTAGGTGAACTGATAAAGGGACTAGGTTTGATATTTCCTAATGAGCATCAAATAGGGGTGTCCAAAATTTGAACAACATAGGAGAGGAATTAATGTTCCGCACCTTTTGTTCTATTTTTTGTACATCCTCAAATTTGACAAAATTTAAGTGGATCCATCCTTTGGATAATTGTTTGACCCCACGAGGAGTGCGAACAATAGGAGATATTTCAATGTTGACCCATTATTTTAGGGCTTAGATATAGAAATGAAAACCTTGGACCCGACTAACAAATGATTTTTTAGCTAGAGCTGAAACCCCATTCATCTTAATGTCTACACCCAAAACTAGAGATATTTTTGTATGAATGGACTTTCAAATATAGTGGAGCTTCTTTAGAGGGTGGACCTTGATATGATTAGAATTTTTACTCAGATTCTTACCCTTGTAAGACTTCACTATAAAAATCTGACATTACAACGACCTCTCTATAGGGTTTTGACCTTGTGGCCTAACCTAAAATCTAATGTTGTGACCTTGAGAGTTAAAAATTGAAATGGAGTAAAATATGGAACCAAGACATAAGACTGAAAATCACCCAAGTGAGAAAAACCCTTACCGGTAAACCGTCTAGAAAAACCAATGGATTTGACTGATTGGGATCAACTGGAAGAGGAGAGTTGAGAATAAAAACAAAAAGAGAGATATGCCTAAAGGTTCCTGTTATCCCTTATAATGTCCTAGGATGAGGAGATCAAAAGAGGTAACTTCAAACCACTTGTAGTTCAACAGCTAGCGCTGCTAAACTAGAGAGGGATCTCTCTAAAGTTTTCATAGTCAATGACTGGAAGAGAAATGAATTTTAGGCTAGACATAATAGTTTTGGTTGAGTTTTTGAAAATTTAGGGTTTTAAGGTTACTGGACAAGGGATGCGAAAAAGCAATTAGGTTAAGGTATCAAGGGTTTGTAGTGGCCGGCATAAAGAGGAGCAAGATAACAATGTCTTGTGATGGATTAAGATTTTTTCAATGTAGTGTAGGGTCTGAAAGTTTAAGAAATCATAATGAGCATGTATTACCATGAATTCATTAATCTAGAAGAAGAAATACACGAACATGATTTTCCACATAAACAAAGCTTTGAATATAAAGAATTATGCCTATATAAATGTAAGGAAAATCATCGAGGAAAGAAAAACATCTTAACATAGATGAATTCATTCATAAGAAACTAACATAGAAAGGAAACAACACCACAAACTCGCTGAACAAGTATTCCTGAAAAATAGCTGCAATTTCTCCTTGGTTAACTGTATAAAAGCATAACATACAAGGCCCCTCCTTTGAAGTCCAACCCTTCTCTCTGAATGAGAAATGATACATATAGACTCAATTAAAGAGCTACCCCACCTTCAGGGGTCGAATCCCTAAGTGGTGGAACTGTTTCCATGAATCTCTCAACCAACAAGTGAGAGTGAGAAGGTCAAAAACAAACTCTTCTCTTAGACTTTGATGTGAGTTTTTCTTCTTTTATGAGGCCTAATTAACATTAAAACAACCTATCATGCCTATTTATTTATGATTAGATCATCTAAACTTTGAACTATTGAAGTTACATCATGAAATTGACTTTGACCAAGTCAAACAAAAAACCTCATCAATTACATAGTGGAATTTTTTAAAATAAAAACTCAGAAAATTGCAGAAGTGTAGTGCCAAATTTGAGACCACTTTTAGGTGCCTTTCTGAAGTCAAATTTGAATTCTGAGAGAACTATCAACTAGCCTTGTCTATCTAGTTTCCATAAAATCTTGAATTTTTTGAAAATGACCCATGGGAATGCCTTCAAAAATTGACTCTCCCAAGGTGTCTCCAAAAGCACAATGCCTATCAAAAAGAGGGGCGGAATGTTGATTTTCTCATTTTCTTAAAATCTGAGCCCTGTCTAAGAAATATGATGAAATGGGTTTTGAGAGGAGGCCACCAGATTTCCAAAATTGTAAGTCACTTTTCATTTGAAGCCCTGAGGAAAAAGCACAGTACCAAGGTGCTGTGTTTCTATGACTAGTGCAATTTCCGAGTTTTGTACCAAAATTTACCAAAAACCAAAAAATCTTAGAAAAATCCCAAAATTGGTCCAGAAGTGCAAAATGAGGTATGTTATGCTCTCACGAATGCTTCAGCAAGAATCTCCAAGTTATCCCTCTCATTTTTGTCTTTTAGGGTTTCCTTTAGCTTGTTTTTCATTTGCTTTAGCTTGATGTTGCAAACCATGTTTCTGGTCTAATAATGGTGGGCCATATGCCTCAATAGTTGGTTGTCCCTGTTAGACTTGTCAAGAAGCTATTCTAGGTTTCCATTGACCTTACCTATCCAATACTCTATGTCTTCACTAATTTCTAAGGAAATCTTGTCTTCAATGTCCAAATCTTCATCCAGTAGGTTTTGTTCTTTTTATTTCTTCAATGCCATTTTGAGACCTTTGGTCCTTAGTTTCTTCTTTCCAACTTTCTTTTCCTGTTCATCATGTTCAATCATTGCTTTACCTTTGTTTGCTTGCTGCAACATCTTGGATTTCTCTTTCTCCATGATTAGTTGTTTTGCCTTGAGTTGACTATTTTCTTGCTCAAGGAAGGAAATGATGAATCTGGCCCTTGCCATATTGTATACGAGCTATCTGATTTGAGAATATTTCTCCTTGATAACCTGTTGTAAGTTTGAATGTTCATCTACTACCTCCAAGTCAACTAGTTCTAAATCATGCTCAATTAGCTCCTCATCTTGTAAATGTGATCCTTGTTATGTTGATGTAGAAGGCTTGGCCTTTTTCTCAACTTGAGAAGTAAACACAAGCCTTTTTCCTCTATTATATATTTTGGTCACCTTAGGTTTAGGTGCCTTGGGAACCTCCTCTAATTTTCTTGATGACCCTACTTCCATAGGTTGTACTGATGTGTCTTGGAGATGGCTTGATGAAGTAGTTTCATGCCACTGCAAAGATGTTTGAATGAAGGTATCCCATGCCATGTTCTTTTCTGCCAACTAATGGAGGACTACAACCTTTATCAAACTATGATGGAAAAGGCTAGGGTAGCATTGTTTTCTTTTCATTTGTACATTTTTATACATTTTGATAAGACTTCTGCACAAGTAGTTACACAAGTTGATAGGTTTCACAACTGTGAAATGCATTAGCAGCCTGATGTGGTATCGATACAGTCTAGAAAAAACTCCCCT
Organism: Pinus tabuliformis; assembly: GCA_031772625.1. Taxonomy (NCBI): domain Eukaryota; kingdom Viridiplantae; phylum Streptophyta; class Pinopsida; order Pinales; family Pinaceae; genus Pinus; species Pinus tabuliformis. The sequence goes on along the minus strand of CM062820.1, from coordinate 849,260,612 downwards.
CACAGGTGAAAAACTTCATTACAACCTTCATCAATGGCGCATACTTTTCCAATAGGTATCTAAATGGGATGATGTGTGAATGAGACTCTCTGTAGGGTGATTTTAAGAAAGGTTTGTACTGCTCAAGGTCTAAGCTCATGCCTTTGAACCAATACTCCCCATGATTAGGTATCCCTGTGGCAAGAGAGATAGAAGCTACTAAGAATGTAAATTCAATCCCTGCTATAGTGGCTTTTTCTCCCTTCAAGTTGGTGGCAATCCAATCAGTGAGTTGCTCATGAAAACCAACTTCACCCACTCTTTGACAAAACCCTAGGCAGTTGACATCTTCAAAGCACTGTCTAATGAATGGTGAAGAGTTAATTTCATTGCAGTTTGTGGGCTCATACCTCAAGATCCTCCCTCCTTTATGATGTTTTCTCTTTTCTGATGGTGAAGAATCTCCCTCCATTTTGAAAACCCTAGATGACATAAAAGTGGAAAAAATAGTGAGGAATGAGTGAAATGGTGGAATGAGAGAGTTAGGGAAGGGAAATGGTGATAGGGAAATTTTGGGAGATGGGCAGGGGTTTTAGAAGTCTTTTGAAAGTTGAATGGAGTGAAATGAGTGAGGGAAATGAGTAAGAGAATTTAAAAACAGTCCTGCTAGGAAAATTGCTCAAATTGATAGGTAAGAGCTAGGGTTTGTGAAAAGGTGAGGTAAACTGAAAGTAAATGAGTTTCTTGGTGGATGATATGGTGATTTATATACAAACAGAGGTATGAGATGGAAATTTTTAAAGTTTGAAATGTTCTAGCTGACAAAACTCACCATTTGCATTTGCTTTGCCAAAATAAAAGAGGGAGTAAGATGATGGTACTTACTTGTTGAATAGCTTAGAAGAACAAAAAATCGGAATGCAAGCTTAGGAATTTGGGTGATTTTTGGCAAGTTTTGGGCCACTCTATCCTGTGCACAGCGCAGTTGATAGATGCACAACGCAGTTCACAGATGTGTAGCGCTATTCCTAGAGATGCAACGTGGTTCACAGATGCGCAGTGCCAAGGGATTTTTGCCAATTTTAGCTAGAAAACCCGTGTTTTTTCACTAAAGGAGGAGAGAGATCGATAAACAAAGGAGGTAAGGATGCAAATGAAATATTTTTGGGACTTTTGGGCTTTTATAGGCATAGTATGATCCTCTTTTGAGTGAAAATGGGCCCCACATACCTTTTTCAAAACATGACTTTCACTCTTTTTGAACTTGACCACCTTGGAGATTTGAAATCTGAACTTCTTTTACCTTTTTGAACAATGAAACTTCTTTATTTTGGAACCTTGAGACTGTAGCCATGAAGCACTTATGAAATCACATAAAAATTTATTGAAAAAAGTTGCTTATCACAACTCATCCTATGCCAGATTTTATGCATGAAATGAAAATGGACCTTGAAACCCTAATGACCTAATGAAGACATTAGACTGAGTGAAGTCTTGATGGTGATGACTGACATGATGATGACATTATATTTATGATGATACACTCATCTGAGTGATGTAAGCGATCGGCATGTGAGATTTTTGAGACAATAGAGGTAATCCTAGACAAACTAACTAGTGACCAAATTTTATTCTGAAAACCTAATGACATGATAAAATTTGACCTCGAGACCCTTAAAAAACATGGTAAAATCATATTTGATCACTAGTGACATGCAGAAATGACTGACACTAACAGGTCCCAAACCCCATACTAGGTCCAAAGATCCTAGACTCTACCCTTCAAAACCATGACGAGTGTCCTCCCCTTTTTTATTGACTAGCCTTATTTTGGAGTTATCTACCTCACCCTAACAATCGTATTGTCCCAAGCCTCCCACATCATTGTATTGTTGAATTTGTGGCCACTTGGAAAAATTGATTGGAAAAGACAATGAAGGGTTTGTATTTTTTAGCTCCCCTAGAAAATCTACAAATATATGTTCACATGGGGAGTTTGTAGGCTCATAATCTATTGGATCTTCTAGCTCCATAGATAAAGGAGGACTAAAACCACAAAAAACAAATGAATTGAACTATTGAGCCCACAAACAATGGATGATCCCAACCTCCAACTGTCCATTAAACTAACAAAAAACATGACTACATACAATCTACCACCCTGATAAAACAAAATCCCAAAGAATAAATGAAATAGACTGCATTTGATAGGAATAAACACTAAATTGTGTTACTAGCTACCTACACATGTGGAAGCTTGCGTACCACCATGATTAGGGTTTCATGAGCTCCACCTTCAAGTTATTTCCGCATTGCATCCTAAGTCAAAAATTATATTGCTTGGGTTATTTTGTGACTCTGAATTGTGGATTTTTATTAAATATATATTATATAAAAAATAAAAAAAATATTACACTAATTATAAAAGGATGTAAATATAATTCTAAATGTTTATGTTTTCTTTGTTTTATGAATTTTTCATTTGCAAAAAAGAAAATTGGAGATGAAAAAATTATATGCAAGGGTATTATGAAAAAAATGATTGTTTAAATTTTATGAGTGTGTTCTCTTATTCCATTGGAATCCTTAATAATATCATATAAAAAACATAAAAGGAAAAAGTTTGCTTGATACGAAGGTGAAGAGTTTGTGTAGTGTAAAGTTTAAATAGGAGAAAAGGAAATTTCCTAGTGATCCACCATGAATGTTTCATTAATTTGAGGAGTTTGTGTAGTGTAAAGTTTAAATAGGAGAAAAGGAAATTTCCTAGTGATCCACCATGAATGTTTCATTAATTTGAGTGTATTGTAAAGTTTAAATAGGAGAAAAGGAAATTTCCCAGTGATCCACCATGAATATATTTCATTAATTTTGAGAATTTTAATTTAAAGTTATATTACTTTAAAATATTTTTGAGATGGTAAATATCACATAAATTTCAAAACATGCTATATCTAAACACGTCTGGCAAACTAAATTTATTAATGTACCACTTACAATTTTCTAAGACTTAGAAAAATATAAGGTGAATCTAAATTTTTTCTATAGAGATGGATAAACCAAAGTATGTGATTTTTGGTTTATGTTTATCATTAAATCTACCACCAACTCATGAGAAGAAGAACGTAATAGAAACTAGATTTCTAAAGATTGATGTCTTATTTATAAAATTCATATATATTTTTTTTTTTTTTTAATTATATTTTATAAAAAAAAATTAATTTAAAATAAATAAGTTATTTTTTCTGCCCTAATGCAATATATATATATATATATATATATATATATATATATTATAATTAAAGTTATTATTTCTATTATAATGTAAAAAAATTATATTTATAATTCTTTTTTAATTTAAAATAAATAAGTTATTATTTATGCTATAAATATTGCATTAGGTTTTTGGTCAAACTCATATTAGATTGGATTTGACAAAAAAAATTACTAAAATTCTATAATTTAACATTACAATTTAAAATTTATTATTTTTTAAAAATAATTAAACTATTTATCTTGAATCTGATTGCATATAAAGTTTAACATCTGATTGCTCGTTACATAGATTTACTAAACAATAATACAAAAGTCCCATCATTCTTGAACGGACAGAAGTTATGAAAAATTTAACATTGGTAGATTATATGTACCACCTCTAAAAGTTTAAAAGTTTAACATCTTATTGCTCATTGCATAGATTATACATACCAACTCGATGCATTAAGGAACATTATCGTCTTCCACTCATCAATTAATCCCATTGCCCAATATAATATAGTTGTAAGTGAATCAATCTTGCATTTGCACTTAAATTAAAACCATCAACTTATTTTATATTAATAGGAGTGAAAACGCAAGTCAATTATTATTCAAACGATGATGGTGCATAGCATTCATTATGGTTAAAGGTATATATTTATGGGCCAAATAAAATGGCAGATTTTTCCTAAATTTTTTATAATTTTAATAATTTTAATTTAAAACAAAAATTTATAAATATTATTTTATTTTATATTAACTTAAAATTATGATTATATTTTATATTTATTAATAAAATTAATATAAATTAATTTATTCTTTTTTGATATTTAAATTTATAGACCATTACTTTGGTGTGTGGTTAGTCTCATGTTTTAGGGCGGTAGTTAATCCATGTAATTGATTTCCAATGAGATGAACGTGACAATTACTCCAACAGCCCTAATCAAACACAACTACAAAATTAAACTCAAGCCAAGACTCTGAAACCATGTATTACTCACCATATAAAAGTGTGCATCAGCATCCGTTATGTAGCAATGGACGAAGCACTGAAAAAATACAAATAAGGAAGCACTGAAAAAACAAACACTATCAAAGAGAATACATAATGGAGGAAGTTCAATATGGATTAGAAATAACTATGAAAACTAGGAAAATACAAATAAGGAAGCACTTGAAAAGACAAACACTGTGAAATGGAATTACACATGTGTCTCTTTTATTACTACAACTTTATTTTTATATGTCAAATGAAAATTGTAGTTTAATCGATTCAATTCAACGATGTTGTAGTATTTATAATGGAGTCCTTTAACTCTGCAAAGGTAATATCTTATTTTCAATGACCATTTTTTTGTCTCATTTTTTTACTTGTTTTATGGTAACTATATATATAATTTAACAACACTAATTTGATGAAATTATTGTTACTATAAAATATTTTGCTTAATATAATTTTTTACTTTTCTTTTAAAAAATAATAAAATCTAGTGAAATTAACCATATATCATATATATGTGTGTGTTATATTTTACAAATTCAAGTTGTGATTCAAAATAATTTTAACGTGAAATGAATTTTACTCTATTACACTTTTATATAATAAAATTTAAAGTAACATGGAGTCACCACTTACTATTTATCAAGTGAATGCAATTAGTATCCTTATAGAATGTCTACAAACTCTTACAAAAGTTAAACATGATTTTATTTTGGGAATAATTAGTGATGTATAATAATCATGTTTTTTTTGTACATGACAAAATAAATAGAATTTTTTGAAAAAGTAAATACTAAATAAAAAAAGTAAATATCTTTTTCTATAAGATGATTTGGCATTTAGGCATTTACCATAGATGAATTTTCCAATTCATATATTAACCTAGACCCTAACTTAAGGAATGCATTTTTTTTACTTTTTAAGCATTATCAATTTAGTATGAAGCCTTACCACACAAATAATCTAAATTCAAAACACTATAGAACACAATTGAGGTCTCGAAATCGGAGCAAGGCTCTCTAATACCCTATTACTCACCATATAAAGTAAAGTTACTAATCATTAATTTAGTTATATTTAAACTAAGTGGCAGATACTAGCTACTATGTAGAACTTGTTAATTTATGTGAATGTAAATTGAAGGAAAGTAAAAAAATTGGAATATCGTTAGTCTTTTTTTCAAGGAAGTAAGGGTGAATGTTAAATTTCAGAAATCCAACACTCCATAAAAGGATGCTTAGATTTTGCTTAAAGTTTCCTTTTAGCTTACTTCACAAAAACCTTTGCAACATCACTTTATTTGTAGTTTTCTTACACTAAAACATTTATTTATGTCATTGTTCAAATGGCTAAGCTTGGCATGATACTCCCCACCTTGCCTAAACATGATTTAGTTCCAAGAAGGAATTCTTCTTATAAAGAGAGTAATTCAATAAACTCATTTGCAATTACCTAGAATCATTACTTTCTACTTCAAATGAAGCTTGTACTACTATTCAAGGAAATCATAATGCTTTACTATTTTGCTTAATTGAAGACTCTTTTAAATATGGGAATTTCCTTGGATTTTAATTCATCTACAAATCCACTTACATATGTAAAAATAATTCTCAATGACTTGCAAAACCATTTAAAACACTTTTCCAAATTTTATTTTTAAAATAATATGTTCAATGGTTTTTATGTGTAAGATAGATTAAATGTCTAATGATTTCTATGTTTTCTCTATTATCTATCACGATAATTCATTTTGCAAATATGAGTCACATATTTATTTCATTCATTTTTCCAAAATTCTTTATTATTACCATGCATCAATCTTTTTCTATTTTAAAATAAATCAAGTTAAAATCATCAATTCTTTACTACCCTTACTAAAATAAATGGGGAAAAGAAAAATTCGCTACTACAAAATTAAGTTCCATGCCATTTGAAAGTCATTTTAGAGTTTTTTCTAAGAGATTCTTTCTCAATGGATACCACAACTAGACAAACACATAAGGCATCTAATTATGATTTTTTCTATAATTTAGGAGAAATTAGATTAAGCGAAAGAAAGTGAATAATCTTGTTTGCTATGTCTTAAGATAAAATATATTTGTGTAATCATTAAAATGTATTGAGTTTCCTTCTATTATCGAGATAAATAAGCTAAACACCAAAAAAATAAACTCTTTGCAGGAGTGCAAGCTTCTAACACAACCAATGTGATATCCTAATAAGGCCTTCAATGATGTTTTGACTTTCCTCACTCTCTTTCTCATGCAAATGAGGCTCACACTAATATTGTTTCCCATGTTTTTTTAAAGGGTTGTAGTCTTATTGCATCTTTGGTGTCTTGTTAAAATTACTTATCTTATGGAGTCCATATGTAGGTATTTAACCCCAATACTTCAATATGTAGAGGATTCAAAGGATTTATTATTGTATGAACCAATATAGAATCTATCGCAACATGCATGCAACACTTAATTAATTAATTGGAATATATGACAATGTTGTTAGCTTGAGGATTGGGGGTTATGATCAAGTTTAGCATTTTTGAAGTTCATTCCAGAACATCCAATATTGCATCAAAGATATTGTTATTACAATCAGTTGATCAACTCCATAATGCATGAAGGCATAAGAGAGATATAAATTATTCTGAATGCCTGGAAGAATTCGAAAGATGTATTAGAGATACATATGAGTACTTTGATGTTGTTGATTCAGTTTGGTGGGAGTCTTTTTTCAATAATCAAAGTGATATCATTTCAATATCAATAAATGAAGATACACTTTTGAAGGCTCCATTTATTTGGCCAAAAAATATGTCAAATGAGCAAGAGGACAGACACATTGTTGAACAACAACAATCTCAAGGCATTATTAATCCTCCATGGGTAGAGGAAAGAGAAATCTATATTGGTTCTTGAAGATTGTGTGCACAACGTGAAGCCATGGAATACCTTTATAGGGGTTTTGTGCAGGATGTTAATGAGGGTTGCATGATAACAGTATTAACATATGGAGATCCACTTAGCTACCCATTTTGGGTTTCCGAGGCTATAAAGGTCATTCAAGAAAATAAATATATTATAGTTGCTGAAGTATATTGGTATGCCACAAATACTGACCCATTCAATGGTGTGTACAAGCCAGAGATGGAAGTTGATAAACAAATTGGTAGAAAGGGAAAAAGAAAGGGTAAAAATATAAATCGTCACTATGCAGACCTCTTAAAATTGGAGGATGTTGAGATACTTGTATATGACATCAATTTAACAAAGAGAGGAACTCTTCACTTCAGGACCATAGATATTTTGAAGAAGTTGCTACTACAAGCAACAATGTTGAGATGGGAGTTTGTTGAACCTAATCATAGATCTAGAAGAATTTTGAAACCTGAAATGATGGGCATGCATGTTGACTCAAATGGGGAACTGATTAATGAAAGAGAATAATATGGATCATCTTCATCTACATCCAATCATTCATCTGAAGATGTAGATTTTGATGGTGTGCCAGAAACTATGAGTTATTTTGAATAAATGTCTAAGATTATGTAAATGTTGTTTGCATGGTAACTTGAAATAAATATTTTGACTTCCATATGATCTTACATAAACTTATGCATCATTTCTATGTTTTTTGGATTATATGTTTTAATTATGAAGAATTCATCTCTTTAGAATGTCCACAATGCAACAATGAATTACAAAAATAATTTATGTTATATCCAATCTACCAAAGTTGATATGTTGATTAAAAGTGAAAAAATATTAGAAATTAATGTTGAATTTTTAAATTATATAGTGATATTGCCATGATATTATTTATTGATATCATTTGGTATAAGATACTTTTCAAAATGTTGAAATTTAAATGCCTCATTAAAAGGGAACACTTCGTTTTGATGGTTGATTTTTAGGTTTTTGTTGCAATAAGATAAGTTGTCGTAGACTAAGATTTGAAAAGAGCTATACTTTTGGTCTTTAAAATAAAAATTACTCTTGGAATAATGAATCTTTCATTTACTTGTTCATTTAAAAAAAAATAGTCCTACAATTTGTCCATAATTTCATGGTTGAAATATGTTAAAAGTTTAAGGTTTATAATTCCATGGTTGAAAATTTGTCAAAATATTAAGTTTTTCTGAGTTATTTTATCTTTAATGCTATGGTTGAAAACAATTACTATTTTCGGGTTTTTTTAGAGTCAAGATATTTTATCTTTAACAAGATGGATGAAAATTGTTAGAATTGTAATGCTTTGAGATATGATATTTTATCTTTAACATCATATCTGAGAATTGTTGGATTTTTACTATTTTCAAAGTCTTGATATTTTATCTTTAATTCCATTGTTAGAAAGTATCAAAATCGTAACCTAGTTCTTTTTGTTATTCCAGCATCAACACTTTTTGTTTTGAGGGTGTTTTTTAATCCTTTTTGCAAAAAAAATTGGTTTTTAAAAAGATGTTGACAATTTACCCTTAAAAAAATATCATTTTGGAATACACAATTTTCATTTTTGGGTTTTTTTTCATGTTTTTTGGGGGTTTTTGGGCTAGAGTTCTCATTTTGAGGTAATAGTTCTCGTTTGATCGGTAACTCTTTTCTAGGTGAAAACCTTTATTGAGGCACCTAGGGTAGGCATGCAAGTTGAAAACTTCCTCTGAGGCATCCTGTGTGTCTCAAGAAAAAGAAAGAAAAGGAGAGAAAATAAAAGAGAAAAAGGAAGAATCTTATATCTTATTGGCTAACCTTTCTTTTGTTTTGCAGAGTTGTACATAGTGGCAAATTTCATGGTTATAGGCCAAGACCTACATACTGCCATCCATTCCTCTATCCATACACCCTGTTTCCATCCTCTCCATTCACATTAATGTCTCTCCCCACCATCCCATCATCAAGATATCCAAAATTCACCTCCTCTCTGTGTTGCGACAAAAAGAACCTGTGTTGTTATAGTGAGGTCCTATAATGCTACAAAAGGAGCCTATTGAGCTACAGGAGGGAGAGATGAGGAGGAAAATGATCCAAAATACCATCTTGTCTCTAAGAAATGGTAAAGAGGGTCCTCCTATTACTTTTCCATCACTCATCCATCATCCATCCACTCATTTCACCAAAAGTTTGCTCAAACTTCTCCACTTTGCCCAACCTTAAAAAACCACAGAAGCTATCATTTTCTATCTCTATAGTGTTTTACACTAATCCTCCATGATTCTAACCCTATCCTTATAACTCATCATCATATCCCTCATCTCCCTCATGCCAACTGAAGACTTAAAGGGGAGAATAAGAGATTGATATAGAAAGAAACTCCTCTTATAGAAGCCTATACAAACACATAACAAACCTTGATATTATGTTTTTTTTCACCACCAGAAGGGATGATGAAGCTCAGTTTTTATCCATGAAGAGGGACCTCTTTCTCAAGGATTATTTCCACTAGCATCAGCAGCTTAGATATTAGAATAAGCCCCTATAAACACACAACAACAACAACTGTCAAGGCAGTGTAAAAAATGAAGACATGCATAGGAAATAAATCAAAGAGGTCAACTCCCTTGTTGATAATTATGTATGGTCCAAATCTAGTATGCAAGCCTCTACAACAGGTCGATCCACAAGTAGGCTCAGATATAGAAACCCTAACCTCCTCCCTCTGCATAAAAATGAAAAAAGTGTGTTTTAAGCAAGAAAAGGTGTTTTAATAGGCTATAGGTGGCTAGTGAACTTGACCACCCTCGACTAGTCAACTCAAGTGTGAGTTAATTCATCCTTGCAACATGGAAATTTCAACTCAAAACAAACTAGTTTCCTCGAAAAGCAGGGTGATAATCACGAGGAGGGAGAGATGATTACAGTTAGTTGGGACAATGGTCGAAAAGAAGAAACTCGTGCTAATGCCAAGTCAGAACAATGCTCCAAGATTTTAACCAAAAAAGGATATAATGTGTTGTCTTGACTCCATTTACACCATCACTCATTCAAAAAACTAGTGGAGGAAAGATGAGCTAGTGCATCAAGAAACTAGAGTGCCACCGAGGAGTTTCGAACCCTACCTACACAGTGCTACAGGAGAAAGCTACAGGAAATCCTAAAATTGCTATAGGAGGGTTGAGAGGAGCTATAGGGGGAAACAGAGTCACAATTTCTCTTTATTGTCTCAAAAAATTCATGTACACCTAGAATTGCGTTGATAAGAAGTAAGTGATACCCTCTTTATTTGTTTCTACACCTAATTTCATGAACAATATGCTTGAAATTAAGAGCATATAGAAATAAATTGATCAGTAGGGGATCCTTCTGGAGGTTTTTGTGGTTAATATAAAATAAATAGCTTGGTGAATATAACTTTGAGCACCGTTCTTCCTCACTATCACCAAGCACTGTGCCACCGTTTCACCATTGTTTCACCACTGATATTTCTTGAATTTTTTAAATTCCACACCTACATATCATCAAGGAGTAATAGAGAATAAATGGTGGTAGTATTTAACAAAAAGGAACCCTTAAACACCAAGAGGATTCACCAACACCCTCTTGTAGTTGACATATTCAAAAACCACCAGTGGTTGGGCTTCTTTGAGCTACTAATGGGTATGATCATGACCTTTCCCATGAATATTCAATGGGAAGATAGTGCCACAATTGTTGTTAGAGGGTTTTCCATTTCTCTCAGTCCAGAAGCTATAACGAGAGTAACCACCTTGCCTATATGAATGAGATCGAGCAAAGAAGACAAGCAAGTAAGTGTCGCAACTAGGAAAAACTTCTTCCTTTCAAAAGAGAAGTTTGTATAAGACAAGAATGGAGTGAGGAGATAAATTCTGCCTTACCCTTCGGTTGAGGTATCCTACCATATCCTTAAATACATATTTTGTGAAGGGATATTAAGTGTAATTTATGCCTACCACTTCAAGTTTCTCCAAGAGCTGAGATTCAAGATAGACTTACCCCTTTCTCAAAGACTTAATGTCCCTCATTTTCTTCTGCAGTTAATCATGGATATGAGTCAGAAGGTAAGGGAATGAAAACATCATCATTTATCTCACCATGGCCTCATAAAATTGATAGTGATATATGCTCTAAACCATTTGATAATCCATATCCTATGGAACAAATTTCTAGACATGGATAGGGAGACTTTCATAGAAACACAAGCCCTCACACCAAGAGAAACCCCAACCTCTAGTGTTGGAGGAAGAGAGGGAAAAACAGAGGAAGAAGAAGGGGAAAAGACAGAAGAGGAAGAGGTAGCAAGGTCAGAAGAAGAAGAAATAAATACAAAAGAGGAAGAGGTAGCAAGAACAGAATAAGAAGAAACAAAGGTAAAAGAGAAAGAGGCAGCAGAGACAGACGAAGGAGAATCAAAGATGAAAGGACAAGAGGATGAGGAAAAAGGAGAATAAATAATAATCCCTGAGAAAACTTCTCCACCCCAAGGAATATAATACAATGAACAGGAAGTGGTTGCAACCTTAGCTACATTGGGCACTCTTTTCAAGCCCAAAAGGAAGTAATCAAGACCAAGTCAAATGTATTTTAGAACCAGGAAGAACACTAGAATTAGACAAGGAAAGCCATTAGCTGCTACAAGGATTACTATAATTATTGATGAGTCACCAAGAAAACAGGAAGAAATACAACCTAGTGAGGGAAAAATTGAGGAGGTCACTCCTCATAGAACCAAAAACAAGTCATGCATAGCACCTATGAGTAGGCCTACCACTAGTTCTGTTACCTTCAAGAAGCCAAGGACATAATCGGCATTTGAGGAAGAGGAAAATGAGAAGCTACATGAGAGACAAGGTTTACTGCAGGAGGGGCATAATTTGCTACAGGCAAAATAGGGGAAGCTACAGTAGCCCAAGAGAGATCCATAAGAGGTAGCCACCACCTCAAAAATTGTTGAAAAAGAACTACAAGAGATCCAATAACCTAGTGCACAACCTAGCTTGAGCTCCTACTAAAAATTCATTGAAGGAGGGAGGATTTTCCCTGAAAAATGTGCAGTTCCACTCTTTTATGAGCTAGAGATAGAAAGAGGAAGAACCCATAGGTGGATGCAAATTTCTAAATCTAAGAATGTATAAGATTCAGGCCTCATCGAAGAAAAGGAATTGAAATGAAAAAAGAGTTAAGTGATATGAGAATGAGAGATTCTATAATGAAGGAGCATCTATAGGACGAAAATATGAGGTTGAGAGAGAGGCTACAAGAGAAAGAAACACAACTTGCCACCATGGAAACTCTATCCATGGAAGAATTGTAATGCAAACAACAATCAAGGTATTATGCCCTATTTCTCAAATAAAGTGGAAAAACATTGGCACAACATAGATATATGCCCTTTCAGTATTACAAACAATTCATTGATTTTGCAGCCAAGCTAACATGGAAGACAAAGCAAAATTGGCTGAATTTTACATGCACAGCCTCACTCTAACCAATATGAATTTTTTGGATCAAAATGCAAGATTGGGAGATATGTAGTTGATGGCCTTAGCATCCTGGATGACTCATGAGGACACAAGAGTTGAGGAAGTGGAAAGGGTAATGACAAAGGAAGAAAAGGAACCATTGTATATCAAGGCAGAGATAGTGAGCCCAAGGGTTGTCATTAGAAATCATGGCCTCACCTCCAATGATGTTGCTTTAGCACCTAAATATCTTGCTACCCAGGAGCAAGACATTCTACACTTTGAAGACACAATAAGGTTGTTGGGAATAGAAATTCTGCAATCTTGCCCAAGGAGATGACATGCCTTACCCCGCATCCTACAAATCATAGAATAACGCTCTCCTGAAAGACTAATGAATGCCTTGGAGAGACCAAAATTATATAAGAGGATCATGCAGAGGATGAAATTTAGGTGGATAGGACTCAAGCACAGTCCACCCTTGCTGCTAGGCTTACAAGAAGGAAGAGATGAATCGGGAGAGGAGAAGGATTGGACATGAATAGAGAAGAATGCAAGTTTTTACCCCCAAGAGGGCAAACCATCTAAGGAGCCTCCAAATATCAGGAAGTCCACTAGGGCCATGAAAGAGTTGCACATGGATGACAAAGTTTCTCAGAGGATGAGCAACACCTTCAATAGGAGGTGATGATGAGTCTCATCAATAGGTACATTTTGAAGATTAATATGTCATCCTTCAACCTTAAAACTACCCTTCTCTTGCATTAATTCACATTTTTCATTATATTATTCTTAGTAAGACAAGTAAAAGGTGTTTGTCATAGTATGTGGCCTAATGTGGTTTAATTGAATGAAAATGAGGCATTTTTTAGGCTATTATTATGCAGGGGCTAAATGGAGACAACTAGGAGAGAATCTAGGAGGTTTTTCCACCTCCTTAACTCCCTAAACTCAGCTTGGGATCACCATATTCTCTCTCACCAGTTCGATTTCATTGGCAACCAAGTGACTCCTATTCTAAGTGAAGACTAGGGAGGAAACAATCCACTATTTTAGAGATCAAGGAGGAAACTGTTTGTATTTTCAAGGGAGTTGCTTCAGCTTCCCTTTCATATAAATAAATTGGAGGAAGAGCTTATTAACATTTGAATTTTTTGTTCAGCGAGGTGTACCTATTGAGATCCAAGCATTGGAATTGTTATTTTCAACTTTTATGTCATGTATTAGACCTACACCTTTTGATAATGAAAAGTATGATTTTAAGTTGCATCTGAGTTAGTTTCAGAGGGCTAAGACCCTTGGTTTGGGCCCAACCTAGAGGTTTTGGTCCCTCTTCTTGTACTTATGTTTCTTCTTGATTCTAAGTATTTCATAGTTTCTTTCAATTTAGTAGAAGTTAACCTTTAAAATCCTATGGTTCCAGCCTCTACATCACCTCTCTTGTGGGAGAATGATTGGAAGGTCTCACAACCACAGCCAAAAACAATTGTGTTTATGATTTTTTAGAAATAGATTAGTGTTGGTTGTCTTTTTTTACATATTATTTTATTAGTTTAGAAGTTAGTTCAGTGACTAGATCAGTGGTTTTCATGAATTATATGTCATTTAAATTCAACTCCTTTTCCATCATAAGTTACTTCATTTTGTAAATGAAAAATGGATGCATGCATGTGATTGATTATAGGGTTGATTGATATGTGGGTAAGTCACTTCCATCCTAAGCTCTTTCACTTTCTCCTTGCACCTCCAAGATTTTTCCCAAGAAAACCCTATTTTATAAGTCATTATATCTAGGTCACCGAGAGCACTCATCCTAGTGAAATTCATGCCTCTGAGAGGTCTCGAGCTTGGATAAGGGCTCAAACCAACCTCCTTTCATTTTCTTCAACTACTATTCACCTCTCCATACCCTCAAGCCAACCTTTTCACCTTCAAAAACCACTTGAATGCCCTCCTGTAGCATGACAGGCCTCTTGTAGCAATCTCCTGGAGAAAACCTATAGCAGCCTTTTTTCTTCATCAGTTTCGGCCCACACTGCAACTTTGACTTAGCATAGATGCATAATGACCTCATAGCTATGATAATATGATCAAGAAAAGCTTCTAGGCCACTCCAAAACTTGTCTTCACTGCAAAAACAAAGTAGAGTTAGTTTCTTTATCATGCAAGTAGGTTATTGATTTTTGAGCAAGTATGAACTAGTTAGATGATACCTATGACTCTAATTGGTAGTTTGATGAATTATGCAAGATAGATTGGTTTCTTTGTTGTAAGTAGAATGAGTTAATTTGATGAATTATGAAATATAACATAGCTTCATTTCTACAAGTAGGTTATCCTTTATATTTTCATGAATTGAGTAGTTGGAGTTTTACAAGTTGAGTCAATGGAATTTCTATTTTCATACTTAGAAGAAATTTCCAATTTGTTCTTTTATCAAACTTTCATTCTAATTCAGTAGAAGGAAGTGCCTTTGAGCACTTTTTGATCTAATTTCATAACTGGGGGTGGCATGAGTGGAATTCTATCTATTGTGTATATAGAATTGTCACCTCAAAGATTATACGAACCCCGAGTTGATAATTTGAGTTGAGTTGTTGGGAGTGGTAACATTCTTGGTGCAATACCAGGGCTCACCACTTATAAGTAATTGGTTTAATCCTTCTTAGAGTCTTAAATGGCCCAAAAAACCTTGTTCCTTTACCAATCCTAAAGGAACTCTTTGAGAGTTTAATTCTAACAAAAACCTTATCATCTTCCTTATTGATTCTATCAATAGTTTTTTCATCAAAATAACTTTTCTGTCAGTTCCTTGCCTCCTTCAATATCTACTTTTTTGTAATCATTTTCTCTCTTATTTCATGTAACATGTTTGGTCCTATTATGGCTTCATCTTCTAAGTAATCCAAACTTATGGGTGTATGATAGGGTCTTCCATAGAGAACTTCATATGGAGTTTCCTTAATGGAATTGCGATAACTATTATTATAAGTAAATTCCACTTAAAGAAGATATTTCTCCCATTGATTTAGTTGGTCCATGACATACATTCTTAATTTGTCCTCTAGTAATTGTTTTTTTGTTTTTTTGTCCCTACAATCTCTTGATTATATGTATTTCTAGAGTTGAGTTGTGTTCCTATAGAATTTAGGAGAGTTTTCTAGAATATAGAAGTAAAACGTTAATCTCTATCAAATATGATTTTATGAGGCACTCCATGTAAGTGAAGTATTATTATTATTATTATTATACCTGAGCGATAGTAGCTCTATCATAGGTGCTTTTAATTAGAATGAAGTGGGAGCTTTTAGTGAGTTAGTCAACAACTACCATAATGCAGTCACGTCTCTAGGGTGTTATAGGAAGACCCCCCACAAAATACATTGAAAGGACTTACCAATTGGTTTTGGGTATATCATGTGGATGTAGTAGTCCTTTAGGGTCACAACATTTCCTTAACTTGTTGACATTCTAGACATTGAGCTATGAATTGTGTTATGTGAGAGAGAGAGAGAGAGATGCCCATAAAAATATTCTTTTTAAGTCCTCACGCATTATCTCCACTCCTAGTTGTGCAATGTAACATAAGGAGATCTAAGGGCTTCCATCAATATCATCCTTCTAAGCTCTTTGTTTTCTAGCGCATACATCTTGACTTTATATCTTCATAATCAAGCATTCTATAGTCTATATCCTTCCCAAAACAATCATTAAATATGTTCATCATCTCTCCTAGAGAATGTAGTATTGTTGCCCAGCTGGGATTCCAACCCTTGTGTCAACTCAAGGTGAGGTTTCAACTTTAGGAGTTACCTGAGATTGTCTTCAACAATTTGGTCCATGATTACTTATCACAATTTCACATAGCAATTTTCTTTCATGGTTTAACATTTTAACATGGATATTCACTACTTCAAATTAGGGCCACTATTCCCCTCTACCAAAAGGCTATGTCTTCAGAGCAAGAGAGGAAATAGAATTTTGAACTGTAATTGAGGCTTGTTAGAAATTTGTGGCTCTACTAGAATTTGACTAACTACTCATTAATTTTTTTATTTCAAAAGAGAGATATAGATCTCAGGTATTGTCTACATTATGAATGGAAAAGATCTGTTGGGTCCCTATAATACTAGTGATTACCCCATTCTATTGTAGTTATACCCCCTATTTATATTGTTGTGCCCCTATTACCCCCATATTGTTACTATTATGCCACATAGAAGCCCATCATTGTTACTGTTGTGCCCTACAATATTATTGTTATGTAGGCTTTGATTGTATTGGGACCACTTAGACTCCTATATATAGAAAGGAGGTATTTTCATTTGTATCATCCAAGAATTGTTCATTTATGTAATGTAAAGGAGGTTTCCCCCTCGAAGAGGCTGAATTCTAAGGCGTGGATTTATCTTTTCTATCTTTCCTTGAGCTGGTTTCATAACATTTGGTATCAGAGCTTTGGATTCTAGGGTTTCGCTGCTCCAAACAGGTCATCGTGGCATTTTCGCTATAACTTTTTTTCTGTGACGTTTCAGAAGTCACAAAAAAAACCCATTTGAGAAGAATTGGCGCTGAACCTTGGATCTGAATTTCAGAGCTTTTCGCACGATATTTTCGGCGATATGATCTGAGGAAGTTGGCCTTTTTGCAGACTCCTGAATTACATTCAAAACAGGTGACCTGGGGAAAATCGTCATAACTCTCTCTCTGAGGATCGGATTGAAATTTCGTAAAAAGGTATAGAAAGAGGACAGACTGTAGTTTCTTGTATGTGTGTTTTAGATTCAAAGGTTGAAACAGTGACTCGTGGCATGTCGTACAAGTTCGCTCTACTGAACCAGTCTAAAAGCAAGTCACTGTGGGAGATTTCACATAACTCTTCCTTGGAGAATCCAATTTGGCTCAGACTTGTGGCATTGGAAAGAGGACGCAGAAGGCTACTGTAGGTAGAATTTTCAGAATTGGATGATCTGAAATTACAGAGATACATCAGATTCAATATCAGGCTTCTATAAAGTGAAAAAAGGTGTGTAGTTTTTTTTTTTAATTTTTGTGTAAGCTTGGTTTAACGGAATTCAAAGGGCATAGTAAAACATTATTATCGGTAACTGATGCCCCAAGGAAAGAAAATGCAAACACCTAGTAAGGAACCTGAAAGCTCTAGCATGACTCATGAAGAAGAGGAAGAAATGCTACATGATATATCAAAATTACAAGAACAAGTGCAACAAATGTCACGCTCACAAAAGCTAACAGAAGCTAAGGTAAATGGCGTGGAATCTAAGATAAAGGGCATGGAAGCTAAGATGGATGGCATGGAAGCTAAGGTGAATGGCATGGACGCTAAAATTGATGGCATGGATGATAAGATGGATGAATTGAAGAAGTTGCTACAAGAAAGGGTCACTAATGGTGAAAAGGTAGTAAAGGAAACTCATGATGAGAACAAAAGAAATGTTAATCATGATTCCATAGACTCTAATGTTGGATCGAAGACTCACCATGTTCCAAAAATCGATATGAGGAAGTTTGATGGCAAGGATCCCGCCACATGGATATTACAGATGGAGCAATTCTTCGATCTCAATAATGTGCAAAACACACAAAAGGTACGTATGGCAACTTTATATTTGGAACCAAATCAGTTTGTATGGTATCAATGGCTTTGTTCTCGTAAACAATTTATCACTTGGGCAATTTTTACGGAAGAATTGATAGCACATTATGAGGATACAAAAAGCAACACTTTTTTTAGCCAATTGATAAGTCTCAAACAAAAGGGTTCAATAATGGAGCACATTGAGGAGTTCCAAAAATTGAACATAAGGGTAAAAGATATTCCAGAGGAGCATAGGATTGATGTGTTCATAGGGTCTTTAAAGGATAATATCCAACATGATGTGCGCCTTTGGGAACCTGATTCATTAGAGAAGGCATTCAGGTTAGCAAGAAAAATGGAAAGCAAAATTATGGCAACTAGGAAGCATACCGTTCACAACTATAAAGACGGAAGTGTTGTTGCCCATAGTCTTCCACAACCTACAAGGTTGACACCACAAAAATTGGAAGAAAAAAGAGCAAAAGGGCTTTGTTACAATTGTGATAGCAAATACACAAAAGGTCATAAGTGTGCTGAGAAGAAATTATTCTACATAGATTGTGAAGAGGAAGAAGAAAAGGAGCAAGAAAGGTCAAAAGAAGAGGATATATTCCAGGAACAAAGCCTAGATGAAGAACAAATAAATCCGACCATATCTTGTAATGCATTGGCGGGAATTACCACTCCTCAAACCATCAAGATAGAAGGACAAATCAAGAAGAAAAAGGTAATAGTGTTGATTGATTCAGGAAGCACCCACAATTTTATTCATTGTAGGGTAGCAAAAGAATTGAATTGCTTCCTATATCCAGCACCAGAGTGTCAAGTGATGATTGCAAATGGAGGAACAATAAATTGTTCTGGAAAGTGCCATAATATCAAGCTATCCATGGGAGAATATGTATTGACTAGCCCAATGCTTTCCATTCCAATGGGAGGTGCTGATGTTGTACTAGGAGTCCAATGGCTACAATCCTTGGGTACAATAGCTTTTAATTTTCAAGAACTTTCATGAAATTTTCTGTGGAAGGAAAGGAAGTTGAATTAAGGGGTATTGCAGGGAAACCAGGAAAGATAATCAGCTCTAATGGCATGACAAAGCTTCTAAAAAAGGAGCAAAGAGGTGTAATTGCACAATTATGTTCGCTAGATGTTTCCACATTGGAATCATCTATTTCTCCAGATCTCCAAAAAGTCCTGGACAATCATTCCAAGGTATTTGAGACTCCCAAAGGTCTCCCACCTATGCGTGATCATGATCATGCTATTCATCTGATTCCAGGAAGTGTTCCTCCAAACATCAGGCCGTACAGATATCCATATGTCCAAAAAAGTGAAATTGAACGTATGGTTGCAGAAATGCTAGAGGCTGGTATAATTCAACCGAGTCAAAGTTCTTTCTCAGCTCCAGTAGTATTGGTGCACAAGAAGGATGGATCATGGCGCATGTGTCCAGATTATAGGGAGCTCAACAAGCTCACTATTAAAGATAAGTTCCCCATTCCTGTTATTGATGAATTACTGGATGAATTGCATGGATCAATTTACTTCACCAAGTTGGATCTTCGTTCGGGATATCATCAAATCAGAATGAAGATTGAAGACATTCCAAAAACAGCATTTAGAACTCATGAGGGTCATTATGAATTTTTGGTCATGCCTTTTGGCCTTACCAATGCACCTTCAACATTTCAAGGTTTGATGAATTCAATTTTCAAACCATTCCTTAGAAAATTTGTGTTAGTATTTTTTGATGATATACTAATCTACAGCAAGTCTTGGAAGGATCATGTTGAACATGTTGACAGGGTGTTACAACTATTGGAGGAGAAACAATTATATGCAAAAAGATCCAAATGTTTCTTTGGAGTCCAGGAGGTGGAATATTTGGGTCATATTGTATCTCATGAAGGAGTTAAGGTAGACCCTAGCAAAATTAAAGCCATTAAGGAATGGAAAATCCCCACATCCATAAAGCATCTGCGAGGATTTCTTGGGTTGACAGGGTATTATCGCAAGTTTGTTAAGAATTATGGGAGAATAGCAGCACCTCTAACAACATTATTGAAGAAAGATTCATTTTCATGGACTTTGGAAGCAACAAAGGCCTTTGAACATCTTAAAGAGGCAATGTGCCAAGCACCGGTCTTAGCTACGCCGGACTTCACAAAAACCTTTATTGTGGAATGTGATGCTTCAGGAAATGGAATTGGTGCTGTTCTAATGCAAGATGAAAGACCCATTGCTTTTGAAAGTCGTCCAATCAAGGGAAAGTTTTTAAACAAAGCTATTTATGAGAAGGAAATGTTGGCAATACTCCATGCACTTAAGAAATGGCGACCCTACCTAATGGGAAGACACTTCAAGGTAAAAACGGATCATGATAGCCTTAAATACTTTTTAGAACAAAGATTATCCTCTGAAGAGCAACAAAAGTGGGTCACAAAGATGTTGGGTTATGACTTTGAAATCATCTACAAAAAAGGGAAGCAAAATGTGGTGGCAGATGCACTCTCAAGAAAGGATGAGGATGTGGAAGCATTGTTGTGTGCCATTTCTATTATCCAACCAGATTGGATAAACGAAGCAAGGGAGGAATGGAAGAATGACGAAGAAGTGTGGGCACTTATTCAAAAGCTACAACAAGATTCCAGTACTTCTGATACATTTAGCTGGCAAAATGATTCGTTATGGTACAAAGATCGCTTATACCTCTGTAAGAATTCCCAGCTAAAACAAAAGATTCTTATGGAATTGCACACTTCTCCCTTAGGAGGGCACTCAGGATTTTTAAAAACTTACCACAGGGTTAAGAAGGAATTTTTTTGGGATGGCCTTAAATCAGATATTCAAAAGTTTGTGGAGGAATGTTTGGTTTGCCAGCAAAATAAAGTTGAAACAATTAAGACACCAGGTCTATTACAACCTTTATCCATTCCAAGCCAACGTTGGGAGGAGGTTTCAATGGATTTTATCACAGGTTTACCCAAGTCTGAGGGAAAGAGTGTCATCATGGTGGTAGTTGACAGACTTACCAAGTATGCACACTTTTGTGCATTATCACATCCATTTAAAGCCAGTACAGTTTCTACTGCATTTATGGAAACAGTTCAAAAGCTACATGGAAACCCAAAGATTATTGTAAGTGACAGAGATCCCATTTTCACTGGAAATTTTTGGACAGAATTATTTTCTTGTCTTGGTACTCAGTTAGCTCATAGCTCATCTTATCATCCTCAATCTGATGGGCAAACTGAGATAGTAAACAAATGTTTGGAAGGATATCTTCGTTGCTTTGTATCTGATAAACAGACACAATGGGTCAAATGGTTGCCTCTGGCTGAATGGTGGTATAACACTTCCTTCCATACAGCAACAAAAATGACCCCATTTATGGCACTTTATGGGTATCAACCACCATCCATCACATCATATTTAAGAGAAAATTCTAAGGTTCAGGCAGTGGAACATCACATCGAACATCAACAACAAGTCCTCCAACTCTTAAAGGATAACCTCGTGTTGGCACAAAATAGAATGAAACAACAGGCAGATCAACATCGCAGTGAAAGAAGTTTTGATGTAGGTGATTGGGTATTCCTACGGCTACAACCATATAAGCAAATGTCCCTAAAGCAAGCTAAGAAGGATAATAAATTATCACCAAAGTATTATGGTCCGTACAAGGTGTTGGAAAAGATTGGTACTATGGCATACAAATTGGAGCTTCCTGCAGCTTCTCGATTGCACCCAGTTTTCCATGTTTCATGTTTAAAGAAGGTTATAGGTGACAAGCTCCCAATTCAAACAATATTGCCAGAACTTGACGAGGAAGGAAAAATTATATTGGAACCGGAAGCAATCACAGAAACAAGAACTCGACAGCTACGAAATCGATCAATTTCAGAGTATCTTATCAAGTGGAAGAACTTATCCGCTGAAGATTCCACATGGGAGGATGAGAATTTTATGCAGAAGTATCCAGAACTGCTCAAGCGTTGAGGACAACACTTTTTTGAAGGAGAGGGGCATGTTGGGTCCCTATAATACTAGTGATTACCCCATTCTATTGTAGTTATACCCCCTATGTATATTGTTGTGCCCCTATTACCCCCATATTGTTACTATTATGCCACATAGAAGCCCATCATTGTTATTGTTGTGCCTACAATATTATTGTTATGTAGGCTTTGATTGTATTGGGACCACTTAGACTCCTATATATAGAAAGGAGGTATTTTCATTTGTATCATCCAAGAATTGTTCATTTATGTAATGTAAAGGAGGTTGCCCCCTCGAAGAGGCTGAATTCTAAGGCGTGGATTATCTTTTCTATCTTTTCTTGAGCTGGTTTCATAACAAGATCAAGCTCGCAAAGTGCATCTTTTTCATACTCCAATTGATTTGAAAATGAGATATTAGACTAATATTAAGGTATTACAGACTCATGTACAGTATTTTACTATATTACTTAGTGCAACAGATCGAAAAGATTGCGAATAATATAGACAATGAAGCAGTTAGAAAAACATAATAGATACACACATAACACAACAAATAATCAAGAATTCCACCCAAAACTCTTGGGCTACGTCTCCTAGTCTAGCTTTCAGTGGTGACCTCTCTATTATGTCTTCAAGAGCGGAGTTTTTACAAATGTGAGCTCAAATTGAGTCTCAACACAACAGGAATAAACAACAAGGGTTTTGCTTGAATCCCTCATGCTTTTCTGAGTACACAGGCTCTCCCTCTCGTTCTACATCTCTGTCTTCTCTCTATCTCAGCACTGCCTACTCTTGTCTCTGTCATTCAGTGGCTTTTAAGCCAATCGATGCATGTCTATTCGTCTTCTGTTTCAGGCTCTCTGGCTCCTGACCTCTGTGCGCTCAAATCCCCTATGATCATTAAACAATGATTGTTAAACATCTTCGAGGATGGTGGCCACCTGTTTTGTAATGGAAAGGACCATCAGCACATTAGAAATCCCAAAACAGTCGTTCTTTGTTTACACATAGAAATACATAGAAACATTGTAAAAATATGCCCAAATGCCTTTTATCAGACTTGAAATATTATCAATTCCGCCCTATAATCCTTTTAGATCTGCCTTTGGTCGCTATCGCAAGTCCACCGTTCATCTATATTACCGTTGATCCAATGGTTGCTATTCATTTTGGGTGGCTTATGTGCCCAAATATTACTCACCTGAAAAGGAGGTTTTCTCTCTTCGATGCCTAGCCACGTGTCAGCAAGTGTATGGGCTCGAGCGGAGCCCATCCAATACCGCTGAAGGCTTGCTCGAAATCCCGCTCATTACGGAACTCAAAATATATATCGCTGCATGTGTAAACCCTTTCAGGTCTGTTTTATCGCTCTGTTCACATTTCCTTTGTTTTTCATTTATTTAACGAAAATGAAAATTTACATAGAAAAACCCTTTTCTTCCAGAACTCAATATATATATATATATATATTTGTACCCATAAGACCCATCAGGTCTGGCGTTATCTCAAGTCGCATATGTATTCGCCCCACTCCTCTGTATTGTCGTGATGCGATTTTGCGATGCGACATATCGCAATTGCATATCGCATAGTCCTCGGGCCCCGATAAGTCCTTCTGTGTGTGTATTGGTGATGCGATGGTGTGAGTAGATCTAGACCATTGATATGTGTGCATAGATCAAAAAATCTCATTTAATCACGTCGATCGCTATCACGATTTCCCATAATTCCACTTCCGATGGACTCTGCTTGCCACCTCTAACTATGATATGCTGATTAGATCTGGACCATTGATCGGCTAGATTCGACGGCTCTTGTGGGAAGTTGCTTAAGCCTCCAATAGACTCTGTTTTCACCATTTATTCTTGTTTTTCCTTTGCGATAGTGTAATCTGCCTTTTATAAAGGTTTTTATGATGCGATATTTTTTTATTTTTGAAGACTTAGAGGGTTTTTAGGATCCATTTTGGATCACCAATATAGTACCAAAAGTGGAAAGAAGCTATGGGAGTGCCTTATCTTTCAATGAATGGATAATCAAAACATAAATTTCAATATATACTAATTTAGCTTTCCAAATATTTTCATTTATCTTAACTTTCTTATATATATATATATATATATATATATATATATATATATATAGATATATATGCCCCAAAAAATATCCTTTTAAATTCATTTGGCATTTTCTTCACTCCTGGATGTGCAACATAAGGATCTCTATGGGATTCCTTCAATATCATCCTTTTAAGCTCTTTGTTTTGTAGTACATACATCTTACCTATATATATTAATAATCCATCATTCTCTAGCACATATCCTTCCCAACCCAATCTTTAAAGATGTTTGTCATCTCTCCCAAAGAACATAGTATTGCTTTCTTATTTAGGGTTTTAACTTCATGAGTTACCTGAGATTGTATTTGACACTTGGGATCCTTGATTACTCCTAAAGATTTTAGATAATATTTTTCATTCAACGTTTAACACTTGAATATGGGTTTCATTGCTTCAAATCAGGACCACTCTTCCCCTCTACCAAAAGGAATGATATCCTCAGAGAAACTTGAGGAAATAGAATTTTAACTTGTATTTGAGGCTTATTAGAAATTTGTAACTCTATTAGAATCTTAAAGTTTTTATTTTAATTAATAGATATAGAGCTCTGGTCTTTCCTACGTTATGAATAGAAAATATTAGGCTTGCAAAATATCTCTTCTTTGTACTCCAATACAATACCAAAAGTGGAAAGGGGCTAATGGGATTTCCCTATATTTCAATGAATTGATAACGACAACATAAATTTCAAGATATACTAATTTATCTTTCCAAATACTTGCAATTCTCTTAGCTTTATCTTCAAAATGTGAGGCGACCACAAGGTGAGTTTACCCCTGTTCAAGCATCCCCTCAGACTCTAGATCCAGCTCAGGGTGGTAAAATACAAGAAAGGTTATAGTGTAGCTAACATATGGTTGGGTGAAGAGTGGAAGTCACTTCCCTAGTTTCCATTTGATTTAAATTACTCAAATAAATATAGTGGTTTATGTACATTTGATTTATGAACGATGATTTATGCCTAAGGTGATAGTAAGTTAATATATGCTTCTATATGATTCATGAATAAGAATATGAAATGACTGTATATCTAAGGTTGAAACTACTCTATATTTCTATGACTACATGAATATCTAGTATTGTTAATTCTAATGTAGATCTCAGAAATTATAGACTATGTCATATGTTCATTTTTAAATGAATGTTTGGTCAATGTTGAGAATGCTTATTCTATGAATGATGAGATGATATTGAGATTTTATGCATACTTATACAGATTGATGTACATTCTAATATTCATATCAATGGTCCATGTTTATTCTTAGGCTCCCCCTTGGTCTACTAAGAGTTAATGGGGGCGGGTCTAAAACTGGATACCGCCCAATGTAAAAAACCACCTAGATTTGATTAGTGGCATCACCATGGAACCCAATCTAAGGTGATGTGGTGTGACATGGAACCACCTACAAAAACATGGATAGGCCACATGGGCTTCGCATGGATGCCACGTGGAATTATGTAATTGGTCTAACTTCAGTAGGGCATAACTCTCAAACTAGGAATCAGATTGAGATGAAATTTATGTAGTTGAAAAATTCTCGGAAAGATGGATTCAATGGTGATATCATATTTTAATTCCATGACCCTTGAAAAAAAAAAATTGTAACCCCATATTGATAATAATCCTTGGAGGTTAGTTTGATTCATAAGTGATATCTTATAATGCTCCCTCCCATCCCTTTAAACCTTCTCGGGCTATGGGAGGTGTTACTTTTTAATTAATCCAAGATCCATGGTCCATTATTGAGATGGCATTACAAAAATCCACTTTCTTCGAAACTTGTGGAATTGACTTATGATATCACCATCATATTCCACTCATTGCGATATTTCCAAAAATATAAATTTGATCAAAATTTGAATCTCAAATCAAACGTTATGCCCATTTAATATTTAACCAACTATATAATGGCATGTTAGAAAGGTGTCACCACATGGTACCAACATGCGGCCCTCATGGAACTATAATGTCATCCCTAACATTCCATCATGTCGAATGGTTCATACGTGGCATCCATGTCGATGTCCTCTAATCCTATCAATGCTCACCACATGGACCTAGGGTCGTGGGATTCACCAGCTCGACCCCATCACATTTCAACTATATTACATTATATAAAATTCACCCAACCATGTCATACTAGCCCTAGCTCTATTCTTTTCCCACACTACTAACTAAATAGATCCAGTAACATGTAGGCCAAAGAACTTAGTGGGTCCCCCCCATGCATATGTCATCTGGACATCGGCTCCATACAACATCCTATAGGCCAGATTACTTGGTGGGTCCCTCCTGCCCATACATCATCTTGGCCTTGACTCCATCCAACAACTAACAAGACAATTTACTTTGAGAGCCTACTAACTACAGGTCATGCACACATCATCATTATTGCGGCTCCATTTAATAACCCATAAGCTAGTTTATTTTGAGAGTTTTCTTGTTGTAGGCCATGCATACATCATCCTAATGCTAGATCCATCTAATAACCTACACACTAGTTTACTTTGAGATCCCATTGGCTTCATGCCACATATACATCATCCTAGCCCCAAATCCATCCAAAAACCACAGCCCAACTTACTTTGAGAGCTTGCTAATCGTAGGCTACACATACATCATATCAGTCGATTTTGATTACCATTGCACCTATTTCCAACTAAATAGAGCCTAGTGACATGTAAAACACATTAACTTTCCTATTATCAACAATGAATAAAGGGGCCAACTACCCAAAGTCCAGTTCTTTGAGCTTATGGCACAATGGACCAAGGTCGAGAGGGCACTAATGGTGAATGATTTACTATATCGAGGGAAAGTACCTCTAAACACTAGAAAACAATAGTTTCAAATATAATAAAAGGGGAAGGACCCCAACACAGATTCACATAGCACTCATAGTTTAGGAAAGGAAATACACTAGTTACTCAAACCATATTGGTCCACTATTAAACTCATTCTGATATCCCTAAATGAAAATTGACATAGATCACATAGAAGTATAAATATTTCATAACATAATGTTGAATATCACAGTCTAGAATAAGCGCAATCACACAGATTCATATTCCATTAATTATGAAAAAATGTAGTGAACAACATCATTCAAACATCCATTATATCCATAAACATACAAGATATCACTCTACCCATGAACGTAGCTTTGAAAAACAATTAAATCTACTTATCTATGTATTTAAGTAGGTTAGAAATTGATGGAGGGACTTGAAATCCTCACCCAATCATAGCCCAACTATGTTGAGGTCTTTGTTGCAGCTAACCACCCCTGAGTCAAATTCAAAGTCTAAGGAGTTAATTTCTCAAGAGAGTTTGTTATATACCTACAAATATATTAAATATTATATAATATAAATATCCAAGAGAAATCACACAAATAACACGAAGATATGCAAAGAAAACCCTTGAGGTAGGGTAATACCATATATTACACATTAAGGAAGGAGAACACTCCACATTCCATGTGTTTGTCCATATAATATAATTCTTGGAATATCTCCAATGGAGAGTCTCTAGACTCTATATAGGCTTCATACATACAATAACATGGGTAATACCATTTGTAATACCATGAGCCCTCAATTCCATATATCCAATACCATGGGCTTATTATGTTTACATCACATTATTCCCTTTGATAATGCCTAGGTACCCCAAATTATCCACTCTTAGGTATACTACATTCCACCCCCCTTAAATCATGTTTCATCCCTCAAACATGAGAATAATATAAATAATGAGATCTACTCAAAAGAGTATTCCATTGGTACCATGCACGTGCATCCATCCATCAAAGAGAAAGGTGAATACTCAGTCTATCAGCTACGTCACTCACTTAAGATGGAAGTTGGTCCTTGTGGTTCCTGTGTTTTGATGTGTTGTGGGGTTATCGCTATGCCTCTCTTTGTGTCTTCCAAGTGCCTCCATCCTTGTTGTTGACCATGTGCCATCTTGGTCCCTAATAAGCTTGTTAGTACCATGATGATTCAAGTCTTGTTGGGTGGTGTGGGTGGTGATATGAAGAAGCCTTTACTGA
Organism: Pinus tabuliformis; assembly: GCA_031772625.1. Classification (NCBI taxonomy): domain Eukaryota; kingdom Viridiplantae; phylum Streptophyta; class Pinopsida; order Pinales; family Pinaceae; genus Pinus; species Pinus tabuliformis. The sequence continues at coordinate 849,232,179 of CM062820.1, read as the reverse complement.
TGATGTTTCCTTCTCCAATTCCCCAACCAATGGTGCCTCAAAGGTGTTTAGTTATATTTGGAGTACATGTTTTTGTTCATATGCTACCTTGTCTTCTATTAGTGCTTCCACCATGGACTCATCATCTGATGTGTTAGTACATGTAAAGTTTTTTACTTGTGCCTCGTTGGTCTCTACCTAGTTACTAATGGAAATATCCTGCAAGGTAATTTTGTTCTTTTTGGCACCATAGCTTTAGAAATTTATTTTCTACATTAAAATTTATTGTACTAACTAAGTCCATCCAACGATATTACGAAACAACATGCTCCCCATTCATATCTAAAGCATAAAATTCTGAATGCAACACATATTTATCCATGGAAACCTTGAAGTCTTTAAATATTTGAATATTCTCATCATTAACTTGTGTGCTTTCAATATGTTGTATTGGAACTTGCAATATTTTGGCTAATTTTATATCAAGTTGTATTTAGCGAAACTTTTTGGAAGCTTTTTTGGTGGGTTTTCCCGATCTAATTTCTTTAAAATCTGGCAAGAATTTATTGAAATCACAAGCTTGATAGGTAACCCTTTCCATAATTGAAGTGCCCTAGGGGTTTTTTAGGGTGATGAATCCATATATACAGTCAAAAAAATAGTTTAAAAAACACAAATTAATATTTCACCTCAAGTTTTTATGTCGGCTTCCTACACCGGAAAGTCCAAAAAGTTGCACTAAGGACAACTCCATTTTATATTGATGAGAATATGCTTGCAACTAGGGTTAATAGAAACAATGACCGTATCTTTGTGAATACATCCATGAACCTATAATATGGAGTTATAACCTGAAAATAAACCTTTATGGATCTCATTATTCTTGTTCCTAGCATGAGACCACTTGTTCAAAAGGACTTTTTCAAATTCTTCGGCTCGAAGTGCCCACATCTGATCATACTTAACTAATTTTACCCACATGGCAACCTCATTTTTGAAATTAAGCCATGATTCAAATCTCCAAATGATGGGGAATTTTGATTTTATAAATTTTATGTATTCTTCAATATTAGGACCATCATATTTTCTTGTAAAAAGAATCTCGATAGAACCCATGAAATAGAATGAGGGTTTTGAAAAAATCACTTACTTTGGGGCAGAAAAATTGAAATGGTCACAACTTGGCGAATATAGCTTGGAATTATTATTATAGCATATTTTTAGAAATGGAATTTCCACTCTACATCTTCCTTCTTGATTGGAATCACAATCTAAACACTATTTTATTCAGAAATGCACTTCAAATTTTCCTGTGGTCACAAAAAATTCTGAAAAATAGCTAACTTTAAATCAGCGAGATATCCTCCGTCTAGACTCTTTTTTAGACAATTTTTTTTTTTTTTAAATTGGATATTTTCACTTGAGTAATTCAGGTATGAAATTATTTTCTAAAAATTATGCATTGAAAGATCCATAAATTAACTTCAAATTTGTTTCCCACTATTTTCTCAAAAAAAAAAATAGTTTATTTTAAATCAGCGAGATCTCCTCTGTTTGAACTCTGATTCAGACAATTTTTTTTTTGAAATTGGCTATCTTATCGTGAGGAATTCATATATTCAATTATTTTCTAAAAAAAATTCTCTCAAATTTCCAGAAATTTATCTGAAATTTGTCGCCCACTATTTTCCCAAAAAGAAAATTTATGCAAAAGAAAAAAAAACCTCCACACTTTTCGAAGGAACGTTCTCTCATACTACTTGTTATATACTTGCAAATACATTTAATATCTAATAATATAAATTTCCAAGAGAAAACACACAAAGAACACTAAGGTATGTAAAGAAAACACTTGAGGTAGGGTAACACCATATATTATGAAGAAAGGAGAACACTTCACAAGCCATATGCTCATCCATACAATGCGATACTTGACATATCTCCAATGGATAGTTTTTAGCCTCTATATAGGCTTCATATGTATAATACCATGGGTAATACCTTTTGCAATAGCATGAGCCCTCAATACCATGGCCTTATTACATTAACATCACATTATTCCCTTGGGTACCTCCCTAGGTACCCCATATTATCCACCCTTAAGTATACTACAGATTTTCACAACAATAAGAAGTTGACTATGCTAGAGATGGAGTACCTTGTCCAAGTTCTTTGTCAAATACCTCATGTAGTAAGCACCATAATGACTCTTTTTCCTCTCTAAAATAGATCAAAGGGAGTCATCCAAGGCTTAGTTAAATTATACTCAATCCAAGAGAATGATCACACTCTAAGGGTGGTTTATCAGCTGGATTTTCAAGTTGAGCACTATAGGATTCCATAGCACACTATCCAGGTGGTTTATCATCTTAATTGGCAAGAACTTAAGTGGTTTATTAGCCTCCAAGGTAAGAACTTAGTGGTTTATCATCCAATTTTAGAAAAAACCTGAGTGTATCAACCTGCCAAGTGCTTTATCAGCCTTCCAGCAAGCACCACAATGGTTTATAATCCTATATAGAAATCTCTAAGTAGTTTATCAACTATCTAGAAAGAACTTAGAGGTATATTAGATTACTCATCAAGCACTAAGTGAGTCATTATCTCCACCAAGTATTCACTGGATAACCCAACATTGACATGCAATCACTGGCCACACTGAACTTACAAGGAATAATGTCTCGTTATAGGGCTTGGCTCGAAGATGCTTCTTCTCCAAGCTGCAATGCTCCAATGCTCCTTCTCCTTTGTTATCTTCTCTATGATCCCCCTACTACTCTCCACGTTCTGCATATGCATCCCATTCATTTTGTTCTCCTACTCTCACCCTTTCTTTTACCCAAATTGCCCTTAATCTTTTTTTCCCTTGTGTGTTGACTTTACAGACATGTCTTACGAGATAGGGAGTGGTGTAGGTCTTGTCCTTTATTCAAAAGGAATATACTCCCTTTTCATACATATCATGTACACTACTTAATCCATTATGGAGATGGGTAGGGGAATAAATGAAGTGGGTGTGGTTTTGGATAATTACTTGAACAAAAAACTCCTCCTCCTCAGACCTATGAATTTGTGTCCACACCTTGAGCTTAGCCATATTTGTATATTTACATTTATTTATATAAAAAACTCACACACTGATATTTACATGAGGGGTAGAAAAAAAGGGTTATTATATACCCCACCCCTTAAAGGAACATTGTCCTTAGTCTTCTATAAAAAAATCACTAAATACATTTGTGAGATTCATATATATACATATCTCTTTACATTCATGTACACATCAAATAAAAATGGGTATGATACCCTCATCCAATTGGCCATTTCCCAAGTGGAATCATCTTGCTCAAATTTCGTTTTTTACACCTTAGCCTATTTTATTACTTTATTCCATAGCATGATCTTCCTCCAGTATAGAATACACTGTGGTTTTGGCTAGAATTGTCCCTCAGATTCCATATATATCATAGAACAATCAACAATATGATTGTCATCATGTACATACTTTTTAAAAAAGAAATGTGGAAAACATCATGTGCGTTCATTGTGTGTGTCGTCTAATATATAATCCACTAACCCCACTTTTCCAAAATATTAAATGGCCTACAAAATGTTGGTGCCAACTTGGCACAAGACCCTATTCTTAGTGAACTATTTCTTGGTCTGATGCAAAGGTACACATTCTCTCCCACTTGGAATTCCTTGTACATTATTTTTTGATATGTATACCTTTTTTCCCTACTTTGGTATACTTCCAATTTATTCTTGATATTAATTACTTCCTGCTCCATTTCCTTCAGAATATTAGGCTTAAGAACCACCCTACTCATTGGATCGTTCTAGTTGATGGGTGTGTTACATTTTCTTTGATATAGAGCCTCAAAAGGACTTGTCTTCAGTGACTCCTAATATCCATTGTTATAGGTAAACTCAACTATCGATATGACCTCATCCCACCTCTTTGATTGATGCATGACATATATCATTAACATGTCTTATAGAACTCTATTTATTCTTTCATTTTGTCCATATGTTTGAGGATGATATGTTGGGTTAATTTCTAACTCTGTTCCAAAAACCAAGTGGCAATGATTTCCAAAAATTTGAAGTGAATTTGGCTAGCTGATCAGAAATTATCTTCTTAGGTATGTCATGAAATCTAAATATTTCTTTCATGAAAATGTGAGCTTTGTTAATTGCCTTGTGGATGAACTTGAGAACTATAAAATGAGCTTTCTTGCTCAAAATTTTGACCACCACGATTATAACATCATGTTAATTATATGTATTTGGATGTCTTGTGATGAAGTCCATAGAGATGACTTCCCACTTCCATTTAGGTATTGGAATTGGAGGTAACAATATTGTTGGATACCCACACTCTAATTTAACTTATGGCCATTCCAGGCACTTGACAATATAATAAATAACTTCCCTTTTCATGCATGGCCAATAATACATTTTCTTCAGGTCTATTATCATTTTATAATAAATATGATTACATGAATAAAGTATCTAATTTGTGAAATACATCCAGGGTGAACTTCTTCAAGTCTCCCATGCAAGGAACATACCATCTATCCCTAAATTTAAACATTCCATCACCAGTAAGTGAGTAATTCTTACTTAATTATCGTTTTGGCTCTTGCTACAAGTGTTGATTAACATGATGATAATTCTCATACTAAAGAAAATACCCTTTGATCCTCTCATTGATATCAACTTCACAAGTTCTTATGGTTACCACATGATCCACCTGCATACTTCTGCTACTTTTTTCTCTTTGCCTTCAATGTATTTTATTTCAAAATCAAATTCATTGATCGAAGAAAGTCACCTAGCTTGTCTTATATTCAAATTGGGCTAGTCAAATAAATATCTCATCCCTCGATGATCTAATCTTAAAGAAAAATTCCTTCCAAGTAGATAGTTCCTTCATTATGTCAATGCATTCACTATTTTTGCAAGCTCCAAGTAATGAGTGACATAATTCCTCTCGTGCTTATTTAATTTTCTTGACTCATAACAAGCCCCATGTTCTTCTTACATTAGGCCTCCATCGATCCCTTCCTTTCAAAAATATGTGCAAACCATGAAATTTATTTCCAAATCAGTTATTCTCAATTTTTGCGCATGTGTGAGAAGGTTTTTTAATTTTTCAAAACTAGTTTTGCACTATGATGTCCATTGGAATTTAACTCCTTTCTTCTATAAGGATATGATTCGATGCTCAATCTTTGAAAATTACTGAATAAACCTCTGGTAATACATGTCCAACCCTATGAAGGATCTAACTTTTGTAACATTCCGAGCAGTAGGCCACTCCATGATGGCCTTGATATTCTCATGATCTACTGCCAGTCATTCCTTGGAGAAAATATGTCCCAAGTACTAAACTTATGATTGGAAGAAACAACTTTTGTTGAGCTTAGAATAAAGCATGTTCTCCCTTAAGAAATTGCAACATTTCTCTTAAATGTTCTTCATGCTCTTACTTGGTCTTAGAGTAAAAAAGGTGTCATCTACGAGTACCAACACAAGCTTGTCCAAATATTAGCTAAGGACATTGTTCATCAGACACATAAATGTGGATGGAGCATTTGTGAACCCAAATTCCACTACCACAAAATCATTTTATATGTACCTAGTTTTCAATGTTTTCTTATGTATATATTCATCTTTAATTTGATCTTTAGTGATACATAAATTAATTTCTCTCATAGGTCAGTAATCTTGGGATTTCCTCCAGAATTAAATCACGAAATTGTATTAGTATAGGATTCTCTTCCATTCTATCCCTGTTTTCTTTTGATTTGTTGGTCCCTAGATCACATATAAATAACATCCATTTTGGTTGCATATTTTCATTTGCAACACTGATATCTGCTTGAGAGTCACCACCTTTATTATCCCCTATAGCGTCACTCTTTCTCCTCTGTTGCTAAGACATTCTAACAACTTGTTCTAGTAGTTGATTTTTGTCTAAAGGTTTGCTAGTCAGTCCATGCCAACTAGCACATCATATGAGCTCAATGGATACAAATTCAAATTGACCAATGTGTGCTTTCCATTGATCACCACTATGCATGATTCCACCATGTTTGAAACTCGCCTTTTGGTTCTTGTTTCTAATTGAACCAACCCTAATATTTCATAGGATTTATTATATAACATGAACCTTTCTGTGACCTTCATACTAACATAGCTAAAATTAGAGCTTAGTTTAATAAAAATTGAAATAGGCTTCTTAATGACCATATGTTCCATCTCAATCACTAAATCTTGATGATTGGCATGCCTATTGTCTAACATGGCATAGATTCATGGCACGTTGTGAGCCACATAATTCACTGTCTCTATTTCTTGCACATTGTGCAACCTTGGGCCATTCTATTGTTATTTAGGACAATATTTTCACATGTGGTTTTCTCCACATGTCCAACATTTTATGGGTCTACTTTTGAACCCCTCATTTTCCTCTCTTGCTGGTTTAGAGAATTGATCTCTACTAGAAATAGTATATTTATACTGAATCTCACCCTTAGCAGGAGTGGTGAACTTCACATTCTTCCCCCTGTTTGATTTTTTGAATATTTTTCCCATTTTCCCTTAAATCTAGGCTTATCTCTTGTTTTCCAATCAGCTCAGAACTTAGTTTTATGCTTGGATTGTTCATAGTAGTACCTTGCTTTCTAGATGGCATCCTCCAATTTTGTTGGCTCATAAAAATCGATTCTATCCATATAATCTAGTGGAAGCCCACAAAGGCACCTCTAAAAAATTACTTTGTAATCCTTGATATAAGGGACATGCCTCAACATCTCCAAGAATCTATTCATGCACTCATCAACTACAAATTGACCCAATTTTGGATCATGAAAATCCTTAACCCTGTTGTCATAGTACCTTTCAAATAGGTACTTCTCGCATAAATATATCTTAAATATCCTTGGTGACAACTCTTTCTCTCTAATATCTTTGGAATTCGTCAAGTCTTCCCACCAGATATCATCTTTCCCTTTCAAGTTGAAAATGGCTACTCTTTCCTTCATATTCTCAGAGTAGTCATGTACTATAAAGTACTTCTTCATTCCAAATAACAATGCCAACCTCTTCAGCCTTCTTGACCTCTCCATCAAAGGTACGATATTTTTCCTTCTTAAATTCCTCCAGAATTACGTTTTTCTCATTTTTCCTTTGTTAGAGATGTGCATCTTAGTTGTAACAATAGACAATTTCTCATCACTTTTTGTTCTTCTCTTTGGAGTATTGAATGGAGTTCTTATTCTCACTGTATATTCACTTTCCTTTGTGTGCCTCTTCTTATAATTTCTACCTTTTGAACCATTAGCTTCCAATTCATGATTCCAAAGTACATATGATCTCTACATGGATTTATTTTTTCCTAGGTTTTTGGCACCTAGCTCATGTTGCTTCTGTCTTTGCAAGTATGATAGACTTTGTAATATCATTGTATTTACTTTTTATTGCTTCTTCTAAGATCTAAAAATCTTTCCATTTTCATCCTTACAACTTCTCAACTCAACCCTTAAACGTCTAATTTTATCCATCCAATCAGGGGAGTCTTCCTCTCCCCTTTTCCCAACTGAATCTTCTTCCTAACAATGTTGAGATTTATCAGTGCTATATTTCACCATTATGCTTCTCATTCATTGATTCCTTATTATTCCTTGGTGTCTTCTTATGTGCTTTCATATACACATGACTGTTAGTTAAATCAAAATACAACTAGGCATGATTACCCATCACCTTGGCATGTTTGCAATAAGCATGTTGATGTGAAACTAGATGGAACATCCAATCTTAGGTTAGTATGTTAATTAGAGAACAAAATAGCATATAAGCATTTTATCATTCCATCATTCACAATAGTTAATAATCTAAAGTTATCACACACATGCATACATAATTAATTATTGGTTTAAATGTTATTATTTGTAATTCATAACCGAGCTTCTAACACTATCTTTCAAGGCCCATTCAGTTTGAGTGTTAAACCTACACACTCTGATACCACTCTGTAATGCTCCCTCCCATCCCTTTAAACCTTATCGAGCCATGGGAGGTGTTACTTTTTAATTAACCTGACCTCCATGGTCTATTATGAATATTTGGTTACAAAAATCCTCTTTCTTTGAAGCTTGCATAATTAACTTTTGACATTGCCATAGTATTCAACTCATCGAGAGCTTTTCAGTGATATAAATTTTATCTAAATATGACTCCCAGATCAAAATTTATGTCCATTTGACCTTTGACCAACTAGATAATTCCATGTCAGCAAGGTACCACCACATGGAAAACATATGCAATACTCATGGAACTTCCATGCCATCCATGATAGTCCAACAACTCTCACGGTTCTTCCATGGAATCCACTTATATGTCCTCTAATACTATCAATGCTCACCAGGTAGACTTAGGGTCATGGGCTCCACCATCCTGACCCCATCACATTTTGTAACTATACTCCATTATATAAGATCCACCCAACCACAACTTACTAAACCCTGCTCTATTTCTGCACCCATGCTACTAACTAAACAAAGCTAGTAAATCATATGCCAGAGAACTTGATGGGTACCTCCCTCACCATTAGAGGAATTTTGAGGTCAAAATGGTCTTCAAAATGAAAAATTTACTAACAAAATCCATCTTAATAGAACCAATAGGATTGAAGATGATGATGTTATCCCCAAGAGAGAATATTTTTGGAGGGGAGAAAAAAACTACCTTTTTTAATCATATTTTTTACTTATCTCCTTGTAGGTTTAGACAACTTTCAAGTGTGTACACTTTTTGGATGCGAAATTAGATTTTGCATCCACTGAGTACCCACTCAACATACTTTTGAGCAAATCCACACCAAGAAAAAATAAAAATACATGAAAAATGTGTTTCAAACATGTATTTTCATGTATTGTGAATTTTTATCAGTGTGGATCTACTCAAAAGTATACAAAGTGAGTATTCTTTAGATGATAAGTCTAATTCAACATCCAAGGAGTGTACACACTTGAAATTTGAGTAAACCTATAAGGAGATAAGTCAAAAATACAATTAAAACTGTAGTTTTCTTTCTTTTCTTTTAAAAAATCACAACCCTTATTTTGTTATTTTTACTATTATTTTATTATTTCCTTAGGAGGCCCATTTTAGACGTTAAAAATCCCCTAATGATATGTCATCTTGGTTTTTTTCCCATCCAACAACCCATAGGCCACAAAACCCTTTGGGTCCCTCCCACACCTATGTCATCTCGACCTCGACTCCATCCAAAAACTTACAGGCAAGTTTACTTTGGGAGCCTGCTAGTCACAAGATGTGCACACGTCATCTTCACAGTGGTTCCATCCAAAAACCTTCAGTCAATTTTAATTTTAGATCTTCCTAGATGGAAGTCATGCATATGTCATCCAACCCTGGCTCCATCCAACAACTTGTAGGCTAGTTTACTCTGATACCTTGTAGGTGGCAGACTATGAATACGTCATCCTAGCCCTGACTCCATGCAAAAAATCGTAGGCCAGCTTTATTTCATAGCTCATTGGCCATAGATCACTCGTATATAATAATGGTTGTTGTTCCTTCCCATTTCACATATTTCTAACTAAACGAAGCCCAGTGACATGCAAAGCACATCAAATTACCTTTTACTAGCAATGAATAAAGAGGATAACTACCCAAACTCCAACTCTCTAAGCTTATGGTATAAGGGCCCAAGGTTTATAGGCCACTAATGGTGAACTATTTATTGTAACAAGGGAAAGTACATCTAAACACTAGAAAATAATAGTTTCACAGGTCAGAAAGACGGAAAGACCCAAACACAAATTCACACAACACTCATCTCTTAGCAAAGGAAATACACTGGTTACTCATACAATACTTATCCACTATTAAACTCATTATGAGATCCTTGAATAACAATTGACTTATATCACATAGAAGCATAAATAATTCATAACATAATTTTGAACTGAATGGTCCAGAATAACTAAGCAGTCATGCAGATTTATATTTGAATAATGAATAAATTCAGTGAACATCATTTAGACATTCATTATATCCATAAACATACAAAATATCACACCAATCATGAATATAGGCTTGAAAAAAACAAAATCTACTTATCTGTGCATTTAAGTATGATATAAATTGATGGCAGGACTTTAACTCTTCACCCAACCATAGGCAACTACATTGTAGTTTTTTTATGTTGACCAACCCTGAGCTAGATATAAAGTCTGAGGACTTGATTGCTCAAGGAATTTTCACACCAATAACAAGTCAACCAATCCATAGAGGGTTGTGTAGATGGTTTATCAACTGTCTCATGTGGTAAGCACCATAATGACTCTTTTTTCTCTCTAAAATAGATCACAATGATTCATCCAAAGCTCAGTGAAGTTCTACTCATTCTAGGAGAATGATCTCGCTCTAAGGGTGTATTATTAGGTGGATTTTGAAGGGAAGCAAGTAGGAGTCCACAACCGACTATCTAGGTGGTTTATTAACCTCCAAGGAAATCACTTGGTGGTTTATTATCCTTTTTCATCAAGCACCTAAATGTCTTAGCTTTCCAATTATTTTATTAGCCTTCCAACAAGCACCTAATTGGTTTATCATCCCATTAAAGAAGCTCTAAGTGGTTTATCAACTCTCTAGTAAGCACTTAGAGGTTTATTATCTTACTCAACAAGTACTAAGTGAGCCATTGTCTCCATCGAGTCTTCACTGGCCAACCCAACACCAACATATAGCCACTAGACACACCAAAATTACAAGGAACAATGTCTCATTATATGGGATTGGCTCAAAGCTACTTCTTCTCCAAGATGCATTTATCCAATGCTCCTTCTCCTTCATTGTATTCTATGTGATCCCCTTACTACCCACCTATTTTTCATATGCTCCCCCTTCACTATGTACTCTTTCTCTTTCCCTTTCTTTTGCTTGAATTCCCCTTTCTCTTCTCTGCTCTTGTGTTTTTACTTTCTCGACACATCTCATGAGACAAGTGTCATGGGCCTTTTTCTTTACTCGGACAACCCATACTCCCCTTTCTTGCATGTTGTGCTACTTAATCCATCAGGGATATTTGTAAGGGAATAAATGAAGTGGGTATGATTTTGGGAAATTAGTTGCACAAGCTACTCCTCCTACTCAGACCTCTAAATCCATGTCCACTTCTTGAGCTCAAGCATATTTGTATTGTTATGTTTATTTACATCAACAATTCATATAGTAATTTTTACATGGGTAGGAAAAATGGTTGTTGCATACCTTTGGTATCCCGAGACAATGCAACGGGGTGGTAGGGAGTGTTATAGAGTGGTATTAGAGTATTGGCTCAAATGTTGGGGTTGGAGGGCTAGAAATACACCATATGAAGAAAAGGTTCAACATTGGACCTTTAGGGAAAGAGATAGAGCCTTTGATACAGAGCAATATCATATCAAAGCTCAATTTAACACTTGGACTAAATGGGTCTTGAAGGAGAAAGTTAGAAGTATTATCAGAGCTCAGGTTCAACACTAAACCATACAACAATATAATTATTTCATATGTTAACTTTCCTTGTATTTACAGCTAATGTAATTTCTAACCTTAATAGAATATTTACATGTCCTTCATTTACGTAACTAACATGGGCTTTAGATGTGTGAACGACATTAGATCAACATGCCTAGTGTTGGTATGACAAGGTAACAAGGTAATATGTTTACGGTTGATATAGCTAATATATGTCTGTGTGTGTGTGACATAAAAAATAATAAGATACAATTGTAGAAAGAAATATAGGAATGGACAACAATATGGTATAGCACGATCTGGACCAAATACATCCTAAGGAAGAAGAGGAAGGTTACACAAATGAAACCAATCCCCTTAGGATTTTGAGAGATGAATTGAAGAGTTCCAAAGAAAAATCCAAAGGCTCATTAGAAAACAAGAAGAACAAGAAAAACTAAAAAAAAATGCTACTACAAAACCTATCCTACATGCAAGGGTTGCTGCAACATGCATTAATGACTAGAAATGTGGAAGGGTGTCATATTAACCAAAATAGGGACATACCTCATAAAGATGAGAAGACAAAAAGGCCATTGACATGTTGGGCTTATAGATAAGAATATCTAATTTGTGAGTGCCATAATAAACAAAACAATAAGAATTGTTCTTGTAAACTCCAAACACATGAACCAGTAACCAACAATATTGAAGGAAGTAACTTAAAGATGAAGAGAGATGAAGGATTATCCCGACTATCTCTTTGAAATATTGAAAAATTCCTCTTGAACCATTTAGAAATATTTTGGTATCTTAAGGTTACTATAGACCTTGGGAAAGACTTTAATTGAATTTTTGTGCATGTACCAAGTGCTCTTGTTGAAAATATAGAATTTTGGATGTGTTGTAAATTGATATGTTTTGCAATTCTTATGTCTTCAATAGAAATGAAGACAAACTTTTCCAAATGAATTGCAAATCGATATGTGTTTGTTGAAAGGCAAAACTAAAGGAGTTAAGTTGATCTGGAAAATGTCTATGTCTAAATCATTTTTTGTACATGAGTAATTAAGATAAGTATGAGGCCTAAGAGAAAAAAACATATAATAAGACCAATGAAGCCATAAGTCTAATGCTTGGAATGAAAGGTATATATTATCACTAAATTTACTAACAATGCTTTTGATTTGATAAAATCTCTTAGAATGATCAATGTATATATGTTTCAGTGATAAGTTTTTCTCAAGAATGTCTTTTGAAAAGACTAAATAAAACCTTGATATACTCTTTAGTAAAATAATAAGACTTTATTAAGTACGATATGTTACAATAAAGGTATCATTGAAATATTTTTGAATGTGTATGAGTCCCTTGACCCTACACACTCACTGATGAATGATTTCTCGATCATGTCAAAAGAAATAGCTCTAACATCTTAGATGAAAATATACCTTATGAGAAAATGACTACATTACATCTTGGTTGAGGCTCAAAGAAAGTCATATATGGAAAATATGTGACCTTTTACTTATTAATTTTTTTACATAGAACTTATGCTCTTCTTTGAAATATTATATTTATTATGGTCAAAAACACGATATTACATTAATCATGGGTATTTGAAGAATAGTATGCTTAGTTATAAATATATTTCTTGCACTTTGAGGCAAGAGAAGACATGGGGATCTCTATCACTAATATGTCTTTAATAAAACCATAATATTTAAGATATCTTTGCATATTTAATATTTCCATGTCTCTACTATAGTAGCCCAAGGATATAATTAACTAAAGACATGTTGAATTAAGCTCTTGAATGGATTTGTCTCTAAAGTATTGATGTCATATACATTGTTGTGGGAAATTTTGGATACTAAAATCGAATGCTTAATCTATATTGAATGATGGAGTATAATCCTTGCACAATTAAATGAAGACCAAGTCACCAAGGGCCAGATATTGTTGTTGTGATAATGTTTATGAAGAAGCCAACTTACTTGATTTGGAGAAATCAAGGATATTTATTGCACGAAACTTTCTTGATTGATTGATGATAATGATGAATTTCATATAACATATAAAGAACATATCAATTTTAGGGTTTTGACATTTGGAAATATAGGGTTTAAAAAAGCTATCTAACTAGAAGGACTTAAATAAGAAAGCTCTAAGGTTTATGGAAAAAACCCTAAAACTAAACCTAGACTATCATTTCCGTTGAAAGAAGAAACCCTAACCTATTCAAGGAAGGAATGCCATCATGCTGATGATGTGGACAAGGGTAAGAAAAGTTGCAAGATAGATAAAAGAAGACTAAGATCTAGATGGATTGGACACTTCCTAAAACTCTCAAAAGATAAGTATTATATCTCTCTTTTTTAATTATTAGCTTATCTATTGTCTCTGTATCCTTTGCTTGGTCATAATTGTTCTTCCATGACCTCATAATGAGTATTTCAGGTACATATTGAAGATTTTCGAGGCTCAGACAGGAGACGAAAGAAGTGGAAGAATGAAGCAAAGCATATGACAAGAGGACTTTCCCAAAATCATGGTTTTTGTTGAGATATTTTTTACTAGATGAGATTTGAGCCCAGAGGGAGTACGAAGATCAACAAGCTTGAAGTATACCTAGACTATGTCGAAGGGAACACAGTGGCAACTTCCAAATGGATCTACAATATTTGGCATCCAACAAATGGAAGCATAAACAAGTACAAAGAAAAAATTAAGAATAGAAGGTTCTCCCAAAAAGAGGGAGAGGATCATGACAAGAAGTTCTCTCCATTTGTCAAGGCTTTGAGATACATGAGAAGAAGTCTCATGATTGAAGAAGACTTTGTACAACCATAATAAGATGCATTGGGATTGGTATTTTTGGTCAATGGATCAAGTATGATCCTATAAGATTTGTCTCTTATGGAACTAGAGGGAATCATGTGTTAGAGGGAGAAGATGTGATAGAAGGAATTACTTCTGTAACAGAGGGAGCAGTAAGAGAGCCCTATTTTAGCTTCAGAGGGAGTTGACCTCTGAGTTCGAGATGATGGACTATCATTGACATTGTTCGACTAGATAGTTGATATGCTGCAAGACAACAATGTCAGAGGGAGAAAACATAATTAACACAGTAGGATAGGTTTCAATTTGAGAAAGCACCCATTCAAGGTGACGAACCTAGTGAAAGAAAGCTGATCAATTTTATGAGTCAAGGCTTATTCCTCAACATGGTTTGGAGTACCAAAGTGGTACAATTGGTCATGGCATAGACAATTATGATTTTAGATTTGTATCAAACAATGAAGTATAGCTACAAATTCAGATTGGGCAAAGAATGATAATGAATAAAAGAGTTCATCAAGATATTGCTTCAATTTGAGCTTCGCTATAATTTCTTCATGAGTGTGAAACAAGAATCTATCACACTCAGTATTATAGAGGCCAAGCTTATTGCATCCAAATTAGCAAGATGAGAAGTAGTATAGCTTCAGAGGCTACTTGCAAGATTGTCTTGATCAGGTGTAGATGTCAAACATAGTGACAAGTCAAATCATCATGAGATCTATTACTAAGATATGGCATAGAAAGAAGCAAAGTGGCTTTAGTATTATTCTACATTATAGTAGTTTACTAGCAAAGCCTTTGTCCTCGGTGAAGTCTATACACACACACACACACTTCGAGGACAAGCTTGGATTTCTTGAGAATACATCTCTCATTGAGAGGGAGTGTTGATGAGATAGCATCATGGACTGACATTCTCCCTATGTCAAGTACTTTGACCCAAATTAGGGATATTATCCATGTGTCAAGTACATTGACCTGAATAAAGGTGAATTGTCCAACAGAGGACAATTATTCTTCATGTGTCTAGTATATTGACCCGAATGAGGAAGAATGTTCCTAGAGCATAATGTTAATTTAGCATCGAACTATGGATTATTCAGCTATAGTTTGGAATTTGGAAATTCACCATGTGTCATTGACCCGAATGATGGTGAACCAAAACTAGTCGAGATGCCATGTGTCAGGGACTGACCAGAATTATGGTGACTAGTTGTATGCTAAATGGTATCCCATGTGTTTGAAGTAATGACCTGAATTATGGTGATCACACACCATAGGTTTGAATTACTGACCTAAATGATGGTGATTAATTGATGCAATTGGTTTACCATGTGTCTGAAGCATTGTCTCGAATTATGGGGAGGATATACCATATGTCTGAAGTGTTGACCTAATTTATGATAAATTGTTCATGTTATCGACTTACCATGTGTCATAATTGTTGACCCAATTATAGTAACATGTTTTACCATGTGTCACAATTGTTAAGTTGATTATGTTATAACATTTTCTTAGAAAAATATGTTAACATGAGAACATCTAATAGTCATTATGAATACCTTGTTATCTAAGTGGGAGTGTTGAATTTTGTAGCTATTGTCAGTGTTCATAATTATTATTTTAATCATTGTTATATTTGATATTTGTAAAGCACATTCTTCATGCTATTGTCAAAAGAGAAAAATATCTGACATGTTTTTCATGTTGATTTTTGAAAAGAGAAAAGAATTGAATTTTGAAAAATCAAATTTTGGCTCCAAATTAGCCAAGTCGGCCTCCCTCCTAGTCAAGCCAACCCAACTCCTAGAGGCACCTATTCGGTCTCTCAAATCACTATATATAGACATAATTTCGTCCCCCTCTAAGACAAGCTATTTGGATCTATCTAAGGCAAGAAAATCTTATATGTCTGAGGTCAACAAAGGAGTTTGAGGCAAGAACAGGGTTGAGTCTATTAACAAGGATGAATCCAAGGCAAGCAAGAAGATATGTCTAAAACTGGTGAAGAATTTCTATATGAGTTCAATGAGGAGATCTTTCTAAGGCCAGTGGATTTTTGAGGAAGCAATATTTGTAAGTGACATAATGGCGGAACCTCTCTAAGGAAAACTATGAGAGCAGATCAGAACAAAGTTATTGGGCAGCCAGTTGACTTGACTAGGAGGGTGATGGACCAAGTTTTGTTGGTATTTTTGACCTTGTATTTGACTGATGTATCTTTTTTGAACTTGATGATTTGTCTAAGGAAAATTTTGTTGGCATTTTCCCCCATGTGGGTTTTCCTAGGGTAAGCCATTGTGTTCTTTGTCTAGTTATCTCTTCATGATCCTATTGTCATAAATATTATGTTGTTGATATCTTCTGTGTAATTACTTAATGATGGATTAATGGATAAGAACATAAAAATATCAAAATAATTTGAAGTAATTCTCAGTATAGAATTGTTGTAGCAGCTATAACACCCTCCAAAAGTTTTGCATGCATCCAATTTCAGAGCCTTCCTTTGGTTTTTCCTTGATGTTTGCAAACACTTGGGCTCATCCCATGAGCTCGTGTCGAGTCTTTGCACCTGCTATAGGGATTAATTCACGGGTTTTTGGTGATGTAGAAACCCTCAAGGATCTTCACAGGATCCTTCACAGACTATCAAATTAGCTGCAACTGTCACAAAGATCCATGCATATATATGTTAAACAAATGAGAATCAAAACAGGAAGAAGGACTTATTACTCCAAGTCTTAGTGTGGTGTTGCTGGTGAGCACAAAGTAGCAAGGTGGAAGACCCCTAAGCTAGCTCCAGATCAAAACCTGCACATAGATAAGACAAGCGTAATATCGCAACATATAACTTTGACAAACAATGCATTAACATATAAAGATATCTAATTACATGTATCTAAAACACTCATAATAACAACATTACATAAATATGTAAAAAAATTACACTACCAACATCACGGAGTGGACAACACAATTGCAGTTCTATATTGATGTAGAAAAGCGTGATTACAACCATCAGTTGTAGCAGCCTTCCCTTACTCATCCAGATCCTCTCTCTCTCTCCCTTCTTAACCCCTTGCTATTCCTTAGTCACAGACTAGTCTCGATAGTCAAATACAAAATCCTTTCAAATGGTTCAACCCCTTCCACAATGGGCCTAGCCTCTCATATATAGCATGAAAGGATAAGCCTTGCCAAATCCCTCATGAGTTCCATTAAGAAAAAGCAGTGATGTTTCCATGCCTTTGTGCTCTTTCCCATTTGTAAACTTCATTAGGAATTAGTAATTCCTCCAAACAGGTCGAGTTTGGATGTTTCCCTGCTTTTGTGAGCTGACATGGGAGAGAATCTTGGGATATTTCTCAGTAAACGTGTTCCTTTGACCCATAAAAACTCATTTAGGTTGACTAACGCCCTTCCCGAGATAACAAATAGAGTTACCCTAGGAACTAACGCACCCTTTGCCTTGCTAGGAAGCTTTATAAAGCAGGTTGTTAGTTCCTAGATAGCGTTAGCTTAACAAATGGGATTATGAACTTGGTCAGTCCTTCAGTCATCCTACTCTTCTCCTCTAAGTTGATGAGGAGGTCATTTTCCTATGTAACTTATGCTCCCTAACATGTGATATCAAAGGCAGTGACAATGTTTGAAATACTTTATATATAATTGTCCTTTTATTTGGAAAAAAGAGAGAGAGGATCGGAGCTTTGGGAATATGAGAAACCTGATACAACACATATATAAAAATTTAAAATCATGTCCTGAGTCGGGCATTCCCATGCTTAGTAGTTATGTCAGAGTGATTTCTCAACAAAGAGATATGATGATCATGGCCACCGATAAGCAAAATGCGAAACCTGTGTCATAATAAGATCATTGTGATGAGCTGTCTCCAAATAACAATAAACACAAGTGGGAGAGGAAACAAGGCTGATTGATGTAAGCCTCTACCCAAGGTATTGATTTCTGTTTCACTATAACAGCATAGTTCGATACATGTGAATAAAGGTTTTGAGGTCAAATATGTATGAAATCCTCTAATTACCAGTCAATAATGGAGACTATTAATAGATGTGAGGATGGCCACCGATAATGGTGATAGTATCCAAGATGCACAGTACAATCTAACAAGTGTGAATAATGTTTTTGTCATTGAACACTCGTAGAATCATTTAAGCAAGAGCCAATAATGAAAACCCCTGACCAAACACAAGGTAACCTACCATTGATGACTGCAAGTTCCAAGGCACTGAAGTGTTTCTGGGTCTGCTTCCTAGATAGAGTGTTGAAGTTGATAGGAAGAGACCTATCAAAAGGTAGGAAATAACGTATCCTACATCAGTCGACATGAAACGGGACAATAATGATTGTTTTCTGAAGAATACTTTTGAGCATTTGGTCAAAAGGACAGAGGGCATGATGGAAGAATATGCTTGATGGTTTGATGGAGGAAACATAAGATAAAGGTTTTGTCTTGAACAATAGAAGGCACGACACAATATTTTTAACCATGCAGCACTAGACTCGTGAACACAAAAAGTGTTAGGATACAGAGATGCAAGAACATTGGGGTATATAGGCTAAACGCATAGTATGGTAAGGTTCATATTGAGAGGCCATCACAAGGAAGGTTTATCTGAGGGAGTGCCATGTTCAAGGGAGTGACTGCTGCCAAAAAACTCTTTTCAAAATACTGACACAAAGCAATTGTATTGTCCACTTCCCCATATGATTAATTTAGTGAGTCTAGATGGGTAAATTCATTGGTCTTTTCATATTTTAAGAGTCTAAAAATATCGTAAAGAGCGACTCGATTCCCTAGCTGATTAGTTTAATGAGTCCATACAGGCAAACGCATTGGTCTTTTCATGTTTCAAGAGTTCGAAAAGATCATAAAGAGTGACTCCATTCCTCATCTATTTAATTTAATGAGTCTAGATAGGACAACTTAGTGGTATTTTCATATTTCAAGAGTCTAAAAATATTTTAAAGAAAGACTCGAGGGTGGAATCTTTGTCATAGTTTTTTACCTATCGAGGGTCAGATTCCTTCCTTACAAATTGTTGTTGAACTCTTGCCTAACACCACTACCGAAGAAGAGCGCTTGCTATACCTCAATCAACTGGATGAAACCTGTCGAGATGCCGAATTGGCACTCAAAGCCCACAAGTGTCGGGTCAAAGCCCAACACAACAAAAAGGTCAAGCCACATTCTTACCAAGAGGGAGATCTTGTTTTACTCTATGATAAAAAACATGACCTCTTGGGGGCAAGAATAGTTCAACCATTATGGCTCGGTCCATATATTGTCACGAAGGCCCTTTCAAAAGGGGCATATGAACTTCAAGACTGGGAAGGCATCCCACTCGTTGAGCCCCGAAACAGGCTCTATATGAAAAAGTATTATGCCTAGTACTGCACTAGGCATGTGCTTTGTAGTTTTATGTATTTATAAGTTTTGCTTCTTTTTTATGTGACTGGACATTTTTTGGTATTTTTTGAAGTATTTGTCTCATACATATTTCTCATTATTTATATTTCTTCCTTACCCTTAACATACGTAGGATATGCGGATGGTGCCAATTGTCACGCATGACACATTGCATCAACTGCTTGGGTCATTTACACACCTAAGTCAAAACTGATTTGTTCCAGAGGAGTCTTTCTTGGCATTGCCACCAAAAATATTGCTGAGTACATGTCTGTAATTTCACTTCTCACTAAAGCATCATCAAGGGACATCTCCAATCTAGTGGTCAGGTTAGACTCTCAGCTTGTTGTTATGAAATTGACAAATCATTATCACATTCATAATCCAATCTTGTTGCGTCATTATTTAAGGGTACGACTCTTGGAACGTCAATTTGAGTTTATTACATATGAACACATTCCTCGAGAATTTAATATAGTTGTTGATTCGTTGGCAAACTATGTGTTAGATTGGCATCTGTCTCATTCATTATAGATACATGTATGAAAGTAAATATTTACACAGTTAAAAATTTACAAAAACATTTACATCATAAGATACCAAAACATCTATAAATATATATATATATATATATATATATATATATATATATATATATATATATATATATATATATATATATAGATATATATATATATCGAATCCAGTCTTTTACATCAGAAAATGTCCCAAAACTTGGGTGTTTTTAAGTACAAAATGGCTACTAATCCTAGCTATAAACACTCGCTAGCTTAGCATGTGCCTATTAATAGAGCCTATTGCTCATGAAAAGTCAATACAACTCTAGCTATCCTTCGAAGAGGAACCAAAAACCTCTCAAGCACACCAACTGTGTGTCTTTGCATGTGAGCATGGATCTCCCTCATAGTAAGGCGGGGAACACCCATACTCAAGCCTTCAAGGTTCCTTAGAACCTTGCGAAGACTCTGAGTATCACCCCCACCTTCAGGTAGTCTGCCACCTCACCTCACTTGGCGAGGCTCGCCTATATGTCGCACCAGTGCCACATCTGTGTCAAGCAAAAAGATTCATGTCAGTACTAATTTCACTCATAAAATCAACAAAACCATAACATAAAAAATCAAAACCTTAAAAATACTTAAGTACTCTCAATAAACCCTCTTACCTTGAGGCCCCTAGTTTTTACCAGGAGGCAAGATCAAGTCAGGATCACCTATGAAGTCCATGCCCTCGTAGGCATAATCATCTATCATCACGATCTGACCACTGAGCCATTCGAAGAAATCCTCTTCGAAAAAATGTCGGATGGGCCCTCCTCCAGTGCGAGGATTGAGAGATGCCCATCGCCTCTGCCTAGGCTCTCTCAGATCAAGTGGACCTAAACTCATCTGTGGTCACATAATTGGCACCCTCTCAAGTATAAAGGATACAATGAGAGTACCGTACCCAAAACTCTATTGGTTCTAGGTCTTACACACAGTCAACTCCGCCTTCAGTTGACGAAGCATAGCCTCACACCAGTTGAAGATCTATGGTTGAACACAATCAACGAAAAGTAACTATTGGGTCTTTTTCATGACATGGGGACTTTTAGACCTGGCTAAGTGAACAACAATCCATACTATGGCCCTCATAGACCTGGATTTGATTCGCTCAATAGGGACCATGTTGCTCACAAGTCCACTCTCAGGGATACAATAAGCTTGAACTAGCCCTAAAGTGGATTAGGGATCGGGCCTACCACCGATCAAGTTTTCACCTACTCCTTTGCGTGACATGCCTGTCAAGAAATAGATGTCATATCGATCAATTTCAAGCTCATGGTCCCCAATCCTGAACACTCCTTCTTGTTCATCCCAACACTGAATAATCTAGCTCGAAAGGTCCTCCTGACCTTTCATCAAGTCCAGTTGTGCATATTTCATCAAACCACTTTGGCGCAATGCAAGTATACAAGCTGGATCATTTCACATAAGCAATTTACGTCGATCATGGGCCCATTCTCTCCATAGACTAGTCATGATGGCTCAAAACCTGCACAAATCAACCCAAAAATTAGTGCAAATGGGGCAATAAAACTTAATAAAACACTTGTTGGGGTTTTAGAGTGCACCCTCATGCACTAATCCCCCCCTTGTGGAAAACATGGAGGATTAATGCCCTCCTCCAGGTCATAAAGGGCATTTAATGCTCCCTGCGGGCCTAGAAGGGGGTGTAAGGCATAGTAAATGAACTAGGGCTCCCCAAATCTCTAAAAATGCACCCAAAATTCAACTAAAAAAGGTTAAATAATGAAATATAAGGGTCTTTACATCTACCTGGGATAGACGACAAGTCGAATGGTTGCCCAGATCGCCTGCAATCGTCTATGGAAAATCTACTCCTCTTTAGCTCCAAAATAGTCTCACAGCTCTCAAATGATGCAAATGGTGAAAGTGGAGGCTCAAAAACTCCTTTATAGTCACTTGGAGACATGGATTATCTTAATTGAAGTCATTAAAGTAGAAGTAGTCCATTTCCTATGATATTTATCAGGCACCATGATGCCATATTGGCAGAAATTACTCATGTTTTGATGAAAGGACTTTCAGGGTTGAACGACAAAAATGACTGTGTTCGATTCTCAATGAGCACTTTATTTTATGGGATGTTTTCTTGATCTTGAGCTGAAAAATCCATCATTTTTTCATCATCGGGCTCATTAAACACCTACGACAATGGTCTGAGCAACTCTTTTTCTCTCTTTTCCTAGCTCACTAAACTGAAAAAGATCAACTGAGCATTCTTTTTAGGGACCTTTTTCTCGCTCATAAAATTGAAAAAAACCCCGAGTTCCTTCTTTAGGATCGTTAAAAATTTATTAAAATGATTTGGGCATTCTTTCTAAGAACTTTTCTTGCTAGTTAAATTGAAAAAACCCCGAGTTTTTGCCATTGGGCTCGTTAAAAACCTACGATGACGATATGAGCACTTTCTTTTTTGGGACTCTTTCTTGCTCTTCAATTGAAAATCCCCGAGTTTTTCCCTTCTTCAGGCTCGTTAAATCTACGAAGAAGGAATGAACAGTTTCTTTAGCTCTTTTTCCTCACACATTAAACTAAAAAAGGTACCTCGAGTTTTCTTCATTTGACTTGTTAAAATTCGATGAAGGTCTATTGCATTTGTCGTCGCATGACTCATTAAAATTTCATGACGAATATCGAGTTTACTCCATCTCCTCATACTCGTAAAAAAATGAGGCAAACATTTATTGAGCATAGGTTTCTCTTTATCCGGACTCACTAGATTAACTTACGGAAAAGGAACCTTTTCAGGTATAATATTAAACCTTTGTCGCACCTGGTTAACAACTATGACAAAGGGACCACCTTGGAGTCATTCTTTACGATCTTTTCAGACACTCGAAATATGAAAAGACCATCGAGTTGTCCTGTTTGGACTCATTAAATTAAATAGATAAGGAATGGAGTCACTCTCTACAATCTTTTTAGACTCTTGAAACATGAAAAGACCAATGAGTTTGCCTGTATGGACTCATTAAACTAATTAGATAGGGCATAGAGTCACTCTTTTACAATCTTTTCAGACTCTTAAAACATGAAAATACCAATGAGTTTACCTGTCTGGACTCACTAAAGTAATCAGATGGGGAAAGTGGACAATACAATTACTTTGTGTTCAGTATTTTGAAAAGAGTTTTTTGGCAGAAATCACTCCCTTGAACATGGCACTCCCTCAGACAAACCTTCCTTGTGATGGCCTCTCAATATGAACCTTACCATCCTATGAGTTTAGCCTATATACCCCAATGTTCTTGCATCTTTGTATCCTAGCACTCTTTGGTGTTCATGAGTCTAGTATTGCACGGTTAAAACTGTTGTGTCGTGCCTTCTATTGTTCAAGGGAAAAGCTTTATCTTCTACTTCCTCCATCAAACCATCAAGCATATCCTTTTATCATTCCCTTTGTCACTTTGACCTAATTCTCAAAGGATTACTCAAAAAACAATCATTCTTGTCCTGTTTCGTGTCGAATAATGTAGGACACCTTATTGCATGCCTTTCGACAGGTCTCCTCCTATCGACTTCAACACTCTATCTGGGAAGAAGACCTAGAAACACTTCAGTGCCTTGGTACTTGCAGAAATTAGTGGTAGGTCACGTTGTGTTTGGTCAAGGGTTTTCATTATTGGCTCCTGGTTAAATGATTCTACGAGTGTTCGACAAAAAAAACATTATTCACACTCACTATATTGTACTATGCATCTTGGAGACCATCACCATTATCGGTGGCCATCCTTGCATCTATTAACGGTCTCCATTATTGACTAGTAATTAGACAATTTGGTGCATGTTCGACCTCAATGCATTTATTCACATGTATTGATCTATGTTTTTGTGGTGAAGCGGAAATCAAGACCTTGGGTAGAGGCTTACATCACTCAGCCTTGTTTCCTCTCGCAAGTTGCATTTATTGTTTTTGGAGACATCTCATCAGAATGATCTTATTATGACACAGGTTCCGCATTGTGCTTATTGACGACTAGCATCATCATATCTCTTTATTGAGAAAATCACTTTGACATAGCTACTGAGCATGGGAATGCCTGACTTAGGACATGATTTTAGTTGTTTTATATATGTGTGTTGTATCAGGTTTGTGGTACCACCCGAAGCTCTGATCCTCTCTCTCTCTTTTCCGAATAAAAGGACAGTTATATATAAAGTATTTCAGCCATTGTTGTAGCCTATAATCTCACACTTTAGGGGGCATCTGTTATAAAAGAAAATAACCTCCTCACCAGCTAAGAGGAGAAAGACATGATGAATGAAGGATTGGCCAATTTCACAAGCCTAGTTGTCAAGCTAATGATGTCTAGGAACTAGAAACCTGCTTTATAAAGCTTCCTAGCAAGGCTAAGGGTGTATTAGTGCCTAGGGTAACTCTGTCTGTTACCTCAGGAAGAGCATTAGTGAACCTAAATGAGTTTCTATGGATCAAAGGAACAAGTTGACCGAGAAATATTCTGAGACTCTCTCTTATGTCAACTCACAAAAGCAGGGAAACATCAAAACTCGACCTATTTGGATGAATTACTAATTCCTAATGGAGTATAGAAATGGGAAAGAGCACAAAAGCATGGCAACATCATTGCTTTTACCAAATGGAACTCATGAAAGACTTGGCAACCTTATCCTCACATGCTATATATGCAAGGCTAGGGCCATTGTGGAAGAGGTCGAACCATTTGAAAGGATTTCCTATTTGACTATCGAGCATAGCCTCTGACTAAGGCATTAGAAGAGGTTAATAAGGGAGAGAGAGAGGAGATGGAGGGGTAAGGGAAGGCTGATACAACTGATGGTTGTAATCACTATTTTCTACATCAATATAGAACTGAAATTGTGTTGTCCACTCCGCGATGTTCATAGTATGAATCGTTTATATGTTCATGCAATGCTGTTATTATGAATGGCTTAGATATATGAAACTAAATATCTTTATATGTTAACGCATTTTTTGTCAAAGTTATATGTTGTGATATTATGCTTGTCTTATCTATGTGAAGGTTTTGGTCTGGAGCTACCTCAGGGGTCTTCCACCTAGCTACATTGCGCTCTCCAACAACACCACACTAAGACTTGAGGTAATAAGTCCTTCTTCCTGCTTTGATTCTCATTTGTTAAACATAGATATGCATGCATCTTTGTGACAGCTACAGCTAATCTTACATTCTGCCAAGGATCTCAAGAAGATCCTTGAGGGTTTCTAGATCACCAAAAACCTGTGTATTAATCCCTATAGCAGCAATGGCGACTCCGCTGGGGACTACACTTAGTTCCCGGTTTTCTCCCAGAAATTTCCTAGATCTCTCTTTCTTCTAGGCCTTCCTATACTTCTTCATTCCCTTTCTGAACACTCAGGACTATACAACACCCTTCTCTCAATGCTCAGCCCTAGATCTCATCCCCACAGCCTCTTTTTTGAGCCTTTTTCCTCACTAACGTTTTCTTCTAGTGTAAACAATGCTTTATAAAGCACTGTGGCCTCACACAGAGAGCATTAGTGTTGCTAGTAACTCTTTGTACCCTCTATTACAGAGCGTTAGCCAACCATTTCTTGATAAATAGACTACTACGTGAGCTCAAAGATTGGGAAATATTCTTGTAGACTGATCAAGGATCTACAGTCATGCTTGTTTGACTAATCTATCTCCTGAACAATTCTTTTTAAAAAAAAATAGCTTTACTTCTTAAAATTTTTGTTTTTCATAAAAGAAAAAATACAAAATTTTTACTGTTTTTTCTTAGTTGGTTAGATTTGCAATATTTGGTTTCAAAAGTTGTTAGTGAGCATTGTTAGTTATGTCAGTTGTGCTAGTGTTTTACTGAACAAGATGCATGGTATATATATTGACGTATGAATGACTCTCCCTTTGTAGAAGCATCACTTTTGCATGATTTGAGTCAGAGTCCCATATAACTTCATACTTAAACACCCCTACTGAAGACTCTAACGAAGTACACTTAAAATATACCTAATAAAATCAATCAGAAAATATTTTTAGAGTAAACACGCATTAGTTTAAGCTAGGATCTTGGGTTAGGCAATGTGAGTTAACTGCCCAAGATCATACACCGAAACTAGTGTCATTAACAAGAGAAATCCTTCTGCACTGATATTATTCAGGACCACACCAGTAAACGCAGAGCTAAATACGAGACAACATCAAACTGTAAATGAAGGTAGCCTACCTTTTCTTACATATCCTTTGGGTATTTTGTGTATCGGGGATCCCTTCGGGGATATTGGAGCTGAGTCAAGGACTTAGGTATCTTGCCCACACAACGTACTGTCTACGACTATGTCTGCCTCGGTAGTGTCTGTGATTTGAGGTATCCTTAATAGCCATACCTTTAGGGATGAACACAATGTGACTGGAGCGGCCTGCCTTGGTACCTTACACAAACGAACCTACCCTTTCTTTGGTTTCTGGGAGGTTTCTTGTCTTCAAGAGAGTACTTGGCCCCTTAATCTGAGGTTCAGGCAAAGCTCAAGAGTAATTGTAACTTGATCTGGATTTAAACAGGAATGCAACAAATTACAGATATGACCATAAATACAAAGGTGCAACAAAAATAATACTTCATTTCATTGATGTAAAACACTGAAATACGCTTATAAATAGAAATGGAAATAAACTAGCTCGGGCGATGGTAGCTTATCTCTGAGAAGAGATGTGGCAGCTACATGCCTTTGAACTGTCTTAAAATGAGGCTCGAAGGCCTATTTATTGTTGAGAAATAATGGAAAACCCTAAAAATCCAAAAACCTAACCCTAGGAGATGAAGCGCCAAACTATGGGCCCCACTTTGGGTAAATTGGTACATCAACTTCCCAATGTCGTAAATTTGGAATACAATCTCCATTGGACATGCACAATACCTCATTCTAAATATCTATCCAAGGACTACAACTTTGGGATGATAAACATTGGTCCATGGACCCATGTTGCTCCTAGTTTTCCCAAAAAACTTCATTTAGGGCCTCAAAACGGTTCTGGAAGTTCAGGACCCGAAAAACTGCTAACAATAGTAAATTGTGCTACAAATAAGGAAACTGAAAAACTAAAAGAAACAATGGTGGAGTTCCAAATGGAATAGGTGGGTGGCCACCAATATCCACCTGGATCATTCCTCCCTCCTTAGGAAGCAATCTTCCCCATTCCATTGAGTTCCTCCATGAGATGAGGAAACTTCTTCTGAACTTGGTCCCTGGTGAGCCACTTGCCCTGGTGAAGGAGTTGGCCTGCTTTGACAACTCGATATAGT
The DNA here is from genome assembly GCA_031772625.1 of Pinus tabuliformis. Lineage (NCBI taxonomy): Eukaryota > Viridiplantae > Streptophyta > Pinopsida > Pinales > Pinaceae > Pinus > Pinus tabuliformis. The sequence goes on along the minus strand of CM062820.1, from coordinate 849,204,534 downwards.
TGGATCCTTTGATGTTGAGTGTTCTTGTTTTGCATGTCCATGATTTGATTAGTTGTGGCATGTTCCATGCAATCTGGATTTAACTCTGTAAGTGTGAGTTCTTCTGCAATGTATGATGTGTCTAGCAATGGTGGGAAGTATGGTAGGTGGTCAACATTGAACACTGGGTGCAGGTGAAGGATTGGGGGAATGCTGAGCTCAAATGCATTGTCTCTCACAGCCTTGGTAATGGTGTACGGACCATATCGGAGTGGTCTAAGTTTCCGATAGGCTCCGGTAAGGCGTTCCTTTTGCAAATGCAACTAGACTTTGTCACCCACCTGAAACTTGTGTGGCACTCGATGTTGATCATGTCACTACCTGTATTTCGCATTTGATTTCTCTAGAATTTTGTGTACTTACTAGTTAATATGTTGGATGTGCTCAATGAATTTGTTTTCCTTATCGGTTTCAGACTGGACATGAGCTGAATCTACTTGAGTAGCTGCAAATGGCATGGCCACATCAATGGGACATAGTGGCTGGAATCCCAAGCCCACCTGAAAGGGGTTGTGGCCAGTCGAGCTATGGAGAGCCCAGTTATAGTTATGCTAGACATAGGGGAGGTTCTCATCCCATGTGTGTGGATGCTTTGAGTTGTACATGTGCAGAATGTGTATGATCATCCTGTTGACGACCTCTGTCTGGCCATCAGTTTGGGGATGGAAAGCTATGGACTTAGTGAGCTTGGTGTCCAACATCAACTGGAGACTGGACCAAAATTCACTAAGGAACCTACTGTCCTGATCTAAGATGATAGATTATGGGATCCCAAAGTGTACCCACACTTGTTCAAAGAAGAGTTTAGTAGTGGCTGCTGCTGTGATATTCTTCTTGCAGGCCGCCATAATGGCCATCTTCGTGAATCTGTCGATGACCACAAAAACATAGTCATTTCCATGCTTAGTAGAAGGAAGGCCTGGCATGTAATCCATGGATATGGATTCCCAAGGTCGACTAGGGGTAGGAAGCGGAGTATAGAGGCCTTTCTTCTTGATGATTGGTTTGGCAATGGTGCAGGCAGTGCAGGATCTGATGTACTTCTCGACATCATGTCAAAGAATCGGCCAATAGAAATACTTCTGCAGTATTGCCACCATTTTCTCAACCCCAAAATTCCTAGTAGCCTAAATATAGTGCGCTTCCCAAATCATCTTGGCACACTCACTCTAAGGAACACAAAGGTGACCCAAGTGGCATAACAGGGCATCTTGGAGGTGAAAATATGAAACATGCTGACCATCCAAGAGCGTCTGATATGTGTGGCTGAATATTGGGTCACTTTTCTAGAGAAGTGGCCAATTAGAAGTCTCGTGCCCACAATAGTTGAGTACAGTGGTTAACGCCATGATTGGTAGTTGGCTGAGGCAATCTGCAACATTGTTGGTGATGCCCTTCTTATACTTGATATTCAAATGGAACTGTTGTAGGTATGTGGACCACTCCTGATGGCGATTATTCTCCAACTTCCCTTGCATCTGTACGAACTATAGGGGCTAGTGGTCTATGTGTATGACCATTTCCTTCCCCAAAACGTAATTCTTCCATTGTCAGCATGCCTACACAATGGAATACATCTCTTTGTCATAAGTGGGATACTTTTGGACTGTGTCTAAAAGTGTCTCAATATGATATGCCATTGGATGCCCATGTTGAGTAAGGACTACCCAATATCATAGTCAGAGGCATCTGTCTCGACCTCAAATGGTTGTTGCAAGTCTGGTAATGCGAGCACTAGGGCCCAGCAGAGGCGATGTTTCAACTCTATGAATGCCTTCTATTGAGAATCAGACCAAAATAATTTTTCTTTCACTCCTCCGTTGGTGACTTGAATCAAGGGACAAGTGATATGAGAGAATCCCAACATGAACCTGCGGTAGAAATTGGCAAGACCCACAAAGCTGTAGAGCTCTGTCCTAGTGGTTGGAGTTGTCCAATCCCAAATGACTTGGATCTTGGCTAGATCCACATGCACCCCCCATTCATCAATAATGTATTCCATATACTAAACTTGGGTCATGCCAAAAGTGCATCTCTCCAAATTGGCACATAGCTTGTGCTGCCGTAGTGTTTGGAGAACGTACCAGATGTGATGGAGGTGCTCCTCCCAACTCTGGCTGAAGATCAGGATGTCATCCGACTATACCAATACAAATGAGTTGGTGAATGACTGCAAGATATCATCCATCAGCCTCATGAAGGTTGGAGGATCATTCGTCAACCCAAAAGGCATAACCAACCATTCGAAAAGGCCCTCCTTGGCTTTGAAGGAAGTCTTCCACACATCGGAGGGTTCGATTGGTTCCTGGTGATATCCTGACTTCAAGTTGACCTTGCTGAAATATTTTTCCCCCTTTAGTTGGTCTAGAAGGTCATCAATTCGTGGGATCGGGTACCTATTTCAGACAGTGATCTTGTTCAGCACCCGATAGTAAATACAAAGTCTCCAAGTCCCATCCTTCTTCAGCACTCGGTCGGATGTGACCTTTCTACAACAGTTCCTGAATCTACCTCTTGATTTATTCGTTATTCAAAACAGAGTTCCGATAGTCTATTGGTCCATTGGGTAGTGGTGCACCTGGGGTCAGATCGATGGAGTGCTTGACCTAGTAGTGGAGAGGCACCCCTACGGGGGAGGTAAAGATGTCCTCGTACTCCTCCATGACCTTTTTCATAGGTTGTTGTCATGCAGAGGGGCCCTATCTAGAGGTCATGACCAACGTCTTCTTCTTTCCTTGAGGACATATCATCAGGAAAACAAATTTTCTGGTTTTGGAAATGAGTTTACTGCATTGTTTTGTAGTAACTAAAGCGATGGCGGTAGGTGATGCTACCTCTAGTATCCTATACAAATTATTTCCCAAAGTCAAAATAATAACATGAGGCCTTGACTCATACACAACATGTCACTTCCACAAGTATGGTTGGCCTAATAATACATCACAAACATTAAGGGGAGAAACATCACACAATACCTCATCTGTGAAGGGCTTGATGTTGTATGGAAGGCGACACTGCTGGCTCACATGAAGATCTCGTCCTTGGTGAAGTCACCCAATGGTGTACGGTTGTGGATGTGTTATCGTCTGCCAAAATGAGGTTCTTTTGGCTCCCATTGTCAACAATGAACCGTAGTGGGGAACCCTTTGCCCACATCTAGGAGTGGAAGAGGCACTCCTCCTCCTGTGGATCTTCGATTTCCTCCTTCTGGATCTTCATGGTGGCAACGGTGGTGTTGGGATCCATATCGATAATTTTATTCCCTTTTTCATTCCCCTTATCAGGTTTTGACACAAAGTTGAAACATGCATCTGATTTTCAAGACTTTAGCTCAGCCACTAGTGACTACTTGGCTTGACACTCACTTGTGTTGTGAGTGGAGCTCTTATGGAACTCACATCACTTCCCATGTCCTTCTTCAGCTTCGAGGTGTTGTTCTTTGCTTGTGGCTTTGGCTGGTTGTCTTGGGCTACCTCGCCTTGGCTTTGTCCTTTGTTCAATGGTTTGGGGGCACCTTTCCCTTGCTTTGGATTTGCATATCCAAAGTCTCACTTCTTCTGTTTAAACTTCTGCTCGATCTTGACAGTGTATCAATATGTCCTGCCGAGCGAGGAGATATCCAGGAACTCCATCTCGTCCTAGATGTACTTGTGTAGGTAGCTGCAGTATTTGAGTACCAAATGCAGCTCAGAATATTTGATACCCAACTTTTTGTGAAGGGTATGAAAAAATTGGTAAACTCCGACACGTCTTGGTCCCTTCCCTGCTACAACGTGGTCCACTTTATGCATTTATCCTCATAGATTTTGACAAGGTAGTACTTTTCCTTGATGGCATTCCAGAATGAACTCCATGTGGGTGTGGCTAAAAGAAATGATGTCGTACTTTCATCCTTTTTCTCACAGTAGGTTTTCTCACCAGTCCTTGATGTGGGGGGCGCTTTAAGAAGAGCGAAAGTAATCTTTTCTTGGCTGGAAAATCATGGACAAAAGAATACCCTTCTAGCCGATTTAACCATTTATCTACAACGTCTGCATCTATTTGACCCTCAAATATGGGAATGTCAAAGTTAACTTGTACCTTAAAAGGTGTGGTGCCTCTAGAGTAGCTACTGGAAGTAGATGTGTCGCCCCTGGTTAGTTGCTGAGGGATCTGGGCAAAGTTGTCGATCATCGCGTTCCTTTATCACTTGAGGGTCTCTTCAAGCAATATTTTGATAGAATCTCCTAACCCCTCATCTTTCTTTTCATCCGCCATGGGAGGCCGTCAGGATTTACAAGGCTGGTCTTGTAGAGGTTCGACCAGTTCAAGCCCTAACTCCTTGTACTTCGACCTCGTTGGGGGCATGCAAAGAAAAACAAAGGAAGAGAATACCCCTCTGATACCACTAGTCTGGATTTAAATAGGAACACAACAAATACAGATATGACCATAAATACAGAGATGCAATAGAAGTAATACTTCATTTCATTGATGTAAAATACTGAAATATGCTTACAAACTAGAACGAAAATAAACTAGCTTAAGTGATGTTAGCTTATCTCTGAGAAGAGATATGGAAGCTACATGCCTCTGAAATATCTTATAATGAGGCTCGAAGGCATATTTATTATTGAGAAACAATGAAAAACTGTAAACATCCAAAAACCTAACCCTATGAGATGAAGCGCGAAACTATGGGCCCCGTTTTGGGTAAATTGGTACATCAACTTCCTGGGTCGTAACTTTGGCATATATGATCTCCGTTTGACACACACAATACCTCATTAGAAATATCTATCCGAGGACTACAACTTTTGAATGAGAAACACGGTCCATGGTCCCATTTTGCTCCCAGTTTTCCCAAAAAATGTCGTTTAGGGCCTCAAAACGGCTCCAAAAGTTTAGGACCCGAAAAACTGCCAAAAATAGTAAATTGTGCTACAAATAAGGAAACTGAAAAACTGAAAGAAACAATGGTGGAGGGCTAAGTGGAATAGGTGGGTGGCCACCAATATCCACCTAGATCATAACTGTACATTTGGCAAACTCTCTCTTTTATCCATTTTGATACTAGGTTTCATCTCCAGTGATCGGTGGTTATCAAACAGAGTCATTTCCCTCTACTTGTTGATTGATTTCCTTTGTGTATTTTTTATTTTTTAAGTGCCAAATTGTTATCACTGAGACTTTAATAAATATCACTGTAAAATTTATTGATAAAATTTATCAGCCACCGTGGCTACATTCCGCCCTTGTCGTCAATCTAAACGGTTGTTAGGTCTCCCCCCATTCATTGTGGAGGATCCGCCGAGCCCCAGTGAACCGATTACCCGTCTTTGGGCAATCAGTCTCTGAGATCTAACACTGAATCAGTTTGGACATCCCACAATTCAAGCTTACCAGAAGATTTCTTTACTGAAGGTTTCATTCCTCCATACAATCCTCTGATCATGAATTCATTGGGACCACTCTTGATTCTAGTTGCATCTGTACCTCCTATGTCTTCCGTTGGACCTACACCACCCATCCTATCGATGACTAATGGGTCGTGGGATTTTTTGGACACTTTTGGTCCACCGCCACCTCCCTAGTCGACTGTCAATACCACACCTCTGATGGAAAACCCTGTTATCCCACCTGTCCCAGGTTCAAACCCTATCATGACACCCAATGCAATTGGAACCCAGTACATGTCGGTTTCCTCCCCTTTCGTGTCAACTCCCGGACCTTTGATAAGTGCTACATATAACACTCCTTATAATGCTACATATAGCACTATTAGCAAGGGTCCCGTCAACAACCCCTTTGGTTGGCATCCATTGTTTAGTTCCAACCCCTAGGTTCAGATCCCTAGGGGAAATGTTCCCAATATGCACATACCGATCGAGATCATTACAGCTCCCCCTCCATTTATAGGACAACAGGTATATTCGTTGATTGACATGAACCCTCCTTATGTCGGTTAATGACCTATAGTTAATTATGTGGTGAGCAGGATCCCTCAACAAGGTCCCACTCAATCCATATGGGCACCCCACTCTCAACCTCAAATGAGTCAAGGGGGCATTCCTTATCCTGGGGGCACTTACAACCCCTAGTCTAACAATCCCCAAGGAAAACCATAGTACACGACTATACCCCAAGGAAATTACCATTCCACACATCCTGTGTATAATATTGGGAACAACACGATGGAAGGACCGTAAGGATCCTCAAGTCATATGCCATCTCCTTGATCCAATTTAGGGGCATCCAACACCTTGCCTTTCTGGGCAACACTTGATATCCCTAACTTGTAAAAACTCACCAATGATCCCATCTATCACAACTTACTTTGGCCTCCAATCCCACACAAGATTCCAACAGACATCCCGAAGTTCGAAGGGAAACAAGGGGAGGATCTGGGTACACACATCACCACCTATCATTTATGGTGCATTTCTAACTCCATGGTGGATGATAGTATCCGGCTACGACTCTTTCCCTGCACCCTTACTGGCAATGCAGCCAAGTGGTACATTAAGTTACCACATGCATCAGTCAATACTTTTCCGCTTTAGTGATATAATTCTTAAAGAACTTTCAGCTACACATCCGCTATAAAACTAGGATGGAACTCCTTAATTCATTACGTCAAGACACCACCACCCACATCTCTGATCATAGCCATGAATGGATATGTAGGCGGTGGCTAGTCAAAGCTCCCCTCCTAGATTATTTATTAGCAGATTGGTTTTGCAAGTCTTTACTCCCTCAAATCGCTACAGATGCCACCTTAGGTGGTGCGGTCATGAAAGACCAATCCATTCGTCATGCCCAACACTTAGATTTGATATATTTGTAGTTTGGCACTTTATACAAACTTATTCCCAATGCCCCTTGAAACTCCAATTCTCCTGCTACTCAGCAACCCGGTGCACACGCCGATGGTATTAACGGTGCTACCTTTGGGGCTATTATAAAATAGCTTAGTGGTCACATTGCCTAGTTGTTACTTGACCCCTCTACCAAACCGACTGCTTTTCCTACCTCTGCGATAGATTTGGTGCAATCTACACAAAAACCCGGTAGTAAGGACAATACGAATAAGAAAAAGACTACTCCTTCTGAATAGCAATCAACCAAGTAGTACAACCCAAAGAAGAAGGTTGTTACGCCCTCTGATGATGGAAAGGACAAACCCACCAAATTCTCTTACAAAATCTGTGCGGAAGACCACATGACATATCATTGTCTGTGTCTCCAGGAATGCACAGATTTCATTGCTAAAAATGACATCGATAGGACCCCTGTAGTCCTAAACAATCCTTTCCCTCCTTAGGAGCAGCAACACCTTATTGCAAACCAACCCCAACCACCGCGATGGGTCAATGGCAGTTCGCATCATGCTTCAGCTGGTGAAGGACCATCCACTGTTTACACCTTTGAAATGGTAGATATACAGACAAGAGCCAAAACTTATGGAGCTCCGGTCACTACTGTTGAGTAAGCCTCCTCAAGTCAAAACCCATTGCTGCCTAACGATCTTCATATCAAAACGCTGGTTTCTAATCTTGTGATTCACCCCCCAAGGGGCACTTCACTGCAAAATTCATAATACATCTGCACATGTTGCCCGAACCTACATTATTGTAGAAGGTTTTGCGCAAGCACCATCAGCTATGTTAATGCTAGAAGTATTACAAACATGTCTAGCATAAAGGAAACCTTTACTTTCAGCAATTGGTGGGGTCGACCCTCAGGATTATATGCTTGCAATTTTCGACATGGAAAAATGTAAATCTCCCCTTTCACACCAGCTTGCATTTCCGGTGCAAATATTTTCGAAAGGTCGAGGGGTACATAGAACTATCATTGACGAAGGTGCTTAAACCTACGTCATGTCAGCTTCATGTTGGCTCTCTTTGGGTTCTCCAACCCTATCTCCATCGTGGAATTCCCTTAAAGCTTTCGACGGTCACACTTTCATCCCAAAAGGTTACCTAGCTAGCTGCCCCATCACTTTGAGTGGGAAAATGGTAACGATGGACATTGAAGTCGTAGATAGAAATCTCGACTATAATCTATTGTTGAGTCACATTTGGACTTATGCCATGACCACCATTATGTCTATTGTATTTTACATCATCATATTCCCATTGGATGGAAAGATAGTCACAGTGGACTAGGTGTCCTTTTGTACCCCTAATTATTCCCCATTACCTAGTGGCTATGTAACCTTAGTGGGTGGTGTACCTAACTCTTAAGTTAGTATTGGTGCCGATATATTAAAGGGCCCTTCCCTAATGGGTTGTTTCCCTCTTCTTCCACCCGCGGTTCCACAGATGGTATCTATGGTTTCATCCATTCCTCACAAACAGATCCATCCTTGGATCCTCCTGGCCCCTTTAGACATTGATGCTTACGAAGAACAAATGCCATTGTCACCACCTGAATTGGCCTACCAAGCCATTCAATTTGCATCTGAATCTCTGGTCACTTTGGTCACGGCCAACAATACCACCTCTCCTCCCATAATTGTTCCTTCTTTCGATCTCCTCAATCAAGTCCTACCTTTGGACGAAGGTATTATAGAGGTCATGTGTTTAGAAGAGTGACCTTGGGAGGACTCTCACCATCATGTTATGATATCTGATTTGGACACGATGCCTTTTAAAATCCTATCATTTGACACACCTAAAATCATTTCCTCACCTTATATAACTATCCAAACTTTGGACTCGGAGGGAAACATGGGAAATCTTTCAAGGACATTGCTCATCAATATTTGTTTCAAGACAAGGATCATAGAAAGCATCTAGGTTGGAGCTGATTACACTCCTAAGGAAATTGCAAGCTTCACCTTCCTTTTTAAGGAATTTTGTGATGTATTCACTTGGTCTTATGAGGAAATTCCCAGCATAGATCCATCTATTGTCGAGCATGAGATCAAGGTATATGACAATGCCAAGCCTGTCTGCCAAAGGCTTCAACCAGTCCACCCCCATGAAACTTCATCAATCAAGACTAAGGTGGAAAAATTGTTATGTGTTGGTTTCATCTACCCTATTCCCTTAACAGGTTTGGTTTCCAATCTGGTTCCTGTTGATAAGAAACAAGGTACGATTTGCGTTTGTGTTGACTATCAAGACTTGAGCGTCATGTGTCTAAAGGATAATTTTCTGACACCATTCACCAACCAAATCATCAATGACTACGGTGGTTGTGAATCCTTCTCATTCATGGATGGTTTCTCAAGATATAACCAGATCGCTATAAAACTGGTAGACTAGCACAAAACCATCTTCATTGGCCCTTGGGGTATCTTTGCGTATCGAAAACTCCCATTCGGTTTAAAGAATTATGGAGCAACATTTCAAAGGGCTATGGACTATGCATCTTGCGATATCAGAAATATTGTTCATGCTTACTTGGATGACCTTCTAGCCCATTCCAGGAAGTGAGCCCAGCACCTGGATCACTTATGTGCAATCTTTCTTAGGTGTAGTCTCTACAACATATGAATGAATATGCATAAATGTGTTTTCTTTGTCAAGTTTGGATGCCTACTTGGTTTCATTGTCTCCAAGTATGAGATTAGGTTTGATCCCAATAAGGTAAACACAATTACTCTATTGCCCGCATCGCAATTGATTTTGCAGCTCCAACAATTGCAAGGGAAAGAAAAATTCTTATGACGGTTCATCATAAACTATGCCAAGTTGACGAAAGGCTTTATGTGCCTACTCAAGAATGGAGTACCATACTTTTGGGATGATCAATCTCAATGATCATTTGATGCCTTGAAGGAGCTTATATCAATCCCACACCTTAGTGCTCCCAACTATGGGTGCGACTTTCTCTTGTACCTGGAAGCCTCGCCATCCTATCTTGGAATGGTCTTGGTTCAAAATCATGATGACCTAAGTGAGCATGTGATCTATTATCTGTCAAAAGGCCTGACTGGACCCAAACTCATATATTCACATGTAGAAATGTTTTCCTTGGCTATTTTCTTTGTTGTCAATCGATTTCGACACTATATACTGCTGCGACAGAGTACCATCATCACTTTGGAGAATCCAATGAGACACATATTGTCTTATCAAATCATTGGAGGAAAATATTCCAAATGGATAGTCATCCTCCAACAATTTGATCTAGTTTTCGCCACTGCCAAGGCGAAAAAATCATTAGTCTTCGCCGAAATTTTGTCAGATCTTCCCATTGTCAATCCCAATGAGATAGAACGTCATCCTATTTTCGATGAATATGTATATCTATTCTACTCTACTGACCCTTGGTATGGTGGCATTCTTGTCTACCTCCATGCACAATGTTTCCACCCTGAACTAATGCCAGGTGACCATCGTCACATCTACCACCAAGTGCAACACTATTTAGTTCTAAATAACATTGTATATCGCCGTGGCACTGATACAATTCTTCGACATTTCCCCACTCATGAAGAGGCGGAACACGTTTTAAATGACTGCCATGCTGGGGCATGTGGCGGTTATCTTTCTCGCATGTCTATTGCTCAGAAAATTTTACGTGCAAGATACTACTGGTCAACCTTGTTCAAAGATTGTATCAAGGTTGTCCGGTAGTGCCAACCTTGTCAAGTGTTTACAAATAAAATGCACGCTCCTCTAGCCCTACTACACCTTGTTATCTCTGTTGGCCCCTTTTCTAAATGGGGGATAGACTTCGTCACTTGAAACCCCACTTCCTCTGCTAGACACAACTACATTATAGTAGATGTGGACTATTTCACAAAATGGGCTGAAGCCCTTCCCACTTTCTAGGTTGATGGAGAAACCACGATGCTATTCCTATTTAATGAGGTCATCTGTCACTTCAGTGTGCCCCACATGATCGTTACAGACCATGGGTCTCATTTTCAAAATCACATGATTTCTGACTTAACATCGTTGCTCAGTTTTTGCCAGGACCAATCATCCTCCTACTACCCCCAGGCTAATGGCCAAATACAAGCTATTAATGGCATCTTAAATACCACGATCCACAGGTTAGTAGGGAATCACAAAACCCACTGGCATTGAATGTTATATCCTACGCTATGGGCATACTAAACTTGAGTGAAAACATCTACAGGCTTACACCTTTTCAACTAGCCTACGACCCAGAAGCAGGTTTACCTATCGAGTGTCAGATTCCTTCCTTACAAAATGTTGTTGAACTCTTGCTCAACAACACTGCTGAAGAAGAGTGCCTGTTATACATCAATCAACTGGATGAAACCCGGAGATTCTGAATTGACACTCAAAGCCCACAACCACCGGGTCAAAGCCCCGTATGATAAAATGGTCAAGCCTCATTCTTACCAAGAGGGAGATCTTGTTTTACTCTATGATTAAAAACATGATCTCTTGGGAGTAGGAAGACTTCAACCCTTATGCCTTGGTCCATATATTTCCACAAAGTCCCTCTCAAAAGGGGCATATGAACTTCAAGAATGGGAAGGCATCCCTCTCGCTGAGCCCCGAAACAGGCTCTATCTAAAAAATTATTATGCCTAGTATTGCACTAGAAATTTTCTTTGTAATTTTATGTATCTATAAGTTTTGCTTCTTTTTTATGTGACTGGACATTTTTTTTTGTTTTTTGAAGTATTTATCTCATACATATTTCTCATTGTGCAGATGTTGTCATTACCCATAGCATACATAGGATACATGGATGGTGCCAGTCGTCACACATGGCACATTGCATCAGCTTCTTGGGTCATTTACACATCTAAGTTGGAATTGATTTGTTTTGGGGGAGTCTTTCTTGGCACTACCATCAACAATATTGTTGATTACATGTTTGTAATCTCACTTCTCATTGAAGCGTCATCAAGGGACATCTCCAATCTAGTGGCCAGGTTATACTCTCAACTTGTTGTTATGCAATTGACAAATCATTATCACGTTCATAATCCAATCTTGTTGCATCATTATTTAAGGGTACGACTCTTGGAACATTAATTTGAGTTTATTACGTATGAACACATTCCTTGTGAATTTAATATAGTTGCTGAGTCATTGGCAAACTATGCGTTAGATTGGCATCTATCTCATTCATTATGGATACATGTATGAAAGTAAATATTTACAGAGTTAAAAATTTACAAAAACACTTAAAAACATTTACATCATAAAATACCAATATATATATATGTATGTATGTATGTATGTATGTATGTATGTATGTATGTATGTATGTATGTATGTATGTCGAATCCAATCTTTTTCATCAGAAAATTTCCCAAAACTTGGGTGTTTTTAAGTAAAAAATGGCTACTAAGCCTAGCTATAAACACTTGTTGGCTATAGCATGTGCCTGCTAATAGAGCCTACTGCTCATGAAAATTCAATACAGCTCTATCTATCCTCCAAAGTGGAACCAAAAACCGCTCAGGCACACCAACTGTGTGTTGCTGCATGTGAGAGGGAATCTCCCTCATAGGAAGGGGCGGAACACCCATACTCAGTCCTTAAAGGTTCCTCAGAACCTTGTGAAGACTCTAAGCATCGCGCCCACCTTCTGGTAGTTTTCCACCTTGCCTCACCTGGCGAGGCTCGCCTGCAGGTCACACCAGTTCCACATCCATGTCAAGAAAAAAGCTTCATGTTAGTACTAAGTTCACCCATAAAATCAACAAAAACATAACATAAACATTCAAAAGCTTAAAAATACTTAATTACTCTCAATAAAAAAAATTTCCTTGAGGCCCCCAATTTGTACCAGGTGACAAGATCAAGTCAGGATCACCTGTGAAGTCCATGCCCTCGTAGGCATAATCATCTATCATCATGATTTGACCACTGAGACATTTGAATAAATCCTCTTCAAAAAATTTCGGATTGGACCTCCTCTAGTGCGAGGATCGAGAGATGCCCATCGCCTCTGCTTAGGCTCTATCGGATCAAGTGGACCTAAACTCATCTGTGGTCGCATAACCGGCACCCTCTCAAGTATAAAGGATACAATGAGAGTACCATACCCAAAACTCTGTTGGGTCTAGGTCTTACAGGTAGTCAACTCCGACTTCAGCTGATGAAGTACAACCTCACACCAATTGAAGATCTACAGATGAACACAATCCACAGCAAGTAACCGTTGCACCTTTTCCACGACATGGGGACTTTTAGACCCCGCTAAGTGCACAATCATCCATAATATAGCCCTCATAGACCTGGATCTGATCCACTCTATAGGGACCCTGTTGTTCACAAGTCTGCTCTCAAGGATACAATAAGTTCAGACCAGCTCTAAAATGGATTTGGGATTGGGCCTAACACCGGTCACATTTTCCCGTGCTCCTTTGCATGAAACACCTGTGAAGAAATAGATGTCATCTTGATCAATTGCAAGCTCATGGTCTACAATCCTGAAGACTCCTTTGTGTTTAACCCAACACTAAATAATCCAGCTCAAAAGATCCTCCTGACCTTTCATCAAGTCCATTTGTGCATATTTCATCAAACCACATCGACGCAATGTAAGTATACAAGCTGGATCATTTCGCATAAGCAATTCCTGTTGATCATGGGCCCATTCTCTCCATAGACTAGTCATGATGGCTCAAAACCTGCATAAATTGACTCAAAAATCAGTGCAAATGGGGAAATAAAACTTAATAAAACACTTTTTATGGTTTTAGAGTGTGCCCTCATGCACTAATTCCCCCCCTTGTGGAAAACAGGGAGGATTAGCGCCCTCCTCCAGGTCGTAAAGGGCCTCTAATGATCCCTACAGGCCTAGAAGGGGGTGTTAGGCACAGTAAATGAATTAGGGCTCCCAAAATATTTAAGAATCCATACCAAATGCAGCTAAAAAAGGTTAAATAATGTAAGATAAGGTTTTTGACATATACCTAGGACAGACCCCAAGTCGAATGGTCACCTGGATCGCCCGCAATCGTCCATGGCAAATCTACTCCTCTTTACCTCCAAAACACTCTCACAGCTCTCAAATGATGCAAATGGTGAAAGTGGAGGCTCGAAAACTCCCTTATAGTCATTTTGGAGACATGAATTAACTTAATTGAAGTAATTAAAGTAGAAGTAGTCCATTTCCTATGATATTTATCATGCGCCATGACCCCATATTGGCAGAAATTACTCATGTTTTGATGAAATGACTTTTAGGGTTGAACGACAGAAATGATCATGTTCGAATCTCAATGAGAGATTTCTTTTATGGGATGTTTTCTCACTCTTGAACTAAAAAATCCATGAGTTCTTCATCATCGGGCTCATTAAACACCTACGACGACGGTCTGAGCAAATCTTTTTCTCTCTTTTTCTAGCTCATTAAACTGAAAAAGATCGACTGATAATTATTTTTGGGGACCTTTTTCTCGCTCATAAAATCAAAAAAACCCAAAGTTCCTTCTTAAGGCTCGTTAAATCCTTATGAAGAATATCTGAGCATTCTTTCTAGGAACTTTTCTCACTCCCTAAATCGAAAAAACCCCTATTTTTCGCCATCGAGCTCGTTAAAAACCTACGACGATGATATGAGCGCTTTCTTTTTTGGGACTCTTTCTTGCTTTTAAATGTAAAAATCCTCAATTTTTTCCCTTCTTCGGGCTCGTTAAATATATGAAGAAGGAATGAGTAGTTATTTTACCTCTTTTTCCTTGCTCATTAAACTAGAAAATATACCTCAAGTTTTCTTCATTTGACTCGTTAAAATTTGATGAAGGTTTATTGTCATTGCGTGACTCAATAAAATTTCACGATGAACATTAAGTTTACTCCATCTCCTCTTATTCGTAAAAAAATGAAGCAAACATCTATTAAGCATAGGTTTCTCTTTATCCGGAATCAGTAGATTAACCTACGGAAAAGGAACCTTTTCAGGTATACTATTAAACCTAATTTGTTGCACCCAGTTAACAACTATGACAAAGGGACCACCCTGGAGTCATTCTTTATGATCTTTTCAGACTCTTGAAATATGAAAATACCATTGATTTGTCCCATTTGGACTCATTGAATTAAGTAGATGAGGAATTGAGTCGCTCTTTACGATCTTTTTAGACTCTTGAAACATTAAAAGACTAATGAGTTTGCCTATATGGACTCATTAAACTAAGCAGATAGGGCATAGAGTCGCTCTTTTACGATCTTTTTAGACTCTTAAAACATGAAAATACCAATGAGTTTACCAGTATGGACTCACTTAACTAATCATATGGGGAAAGTGGACAATACAATTGCTTTGTGTTCAATATTTTGAAAAGCGTTTTTTGGCAGCAGTCACTCCCTTGAACATGGCACTCCCTTAGATAAAACTTCCTTATGATGGCCTCTCAATATGAACCTTACCATCCTATGAGTTTAGCCTATATACCTCAATGTTCTTGCATCTATGTATCCTAACACTCTTTGGTGTTCATGATTCTATTGTTGCATGGTTAAAACAGTTGTCTCGTGCCTTTTATTGTTCAAGGGAAAACCTTTATCTTCTATTTCCTCCATCAAACCATCAAGCATATACTTTTATCATGCCCTCTGTCACTTTGATCCAATGCTCAAAATATTCCTCAAAATACAGTCATTCTCATCTCGTTTCATGTCGACTGATGTAGGACATCTTATTGCCTACCTTTCTACAAGTCTCTTCCTATCGACTTCAACACTCTATCTAGGAAGAAGACCCAAAAACACTTCAGTGCCATGGTACTTGCAGACATTAATGGTAGGTCACCTTGTGTTTGGTCAAGGGTTTTCATTATTGGCTCCTATTTAAACGATTCTATGAGTGTTCGACTACAAAAATGTTATTCACACTCGCTAGATTGTACTGTGCATCTTGGAGACCATCACCATTATTGGTGGCCATCCTCGCATTTGTTAACAATCTCCATTATTGACAGGTAATCAGATGATTATGTGCATGTTTGAACTTAACGCCTTTATTCACATGTATCTATCTATGTTGTTGCGGTGATATTGAAATCAAGACCTTCGGTAGAGGCTTACATCACTCAGCCTTATTTCCTCTCCCAAGTTACGTTTAATTTTTTTTTGAGACAGCTCATCAGAATGATCCTATTATGATACAGGTTCCGCATTGTGCTTATCGGTGGCTAGCATTATCATATCTCTTTATTGAGAAAATCACTTTGACATAGCTACTGAGCGTGGGAATGCCCAACTAAGGACATGATTTTGGTTGTTTTATATATATGTGTGTTGTATCAGGGTTCTCGTACCACCCGAAGCTTCGATTCTCTCTCTCTCTTTTCCATATAAAAGGAAAATTATATATAAAGTATTTTGGCCATCATCGTAGCCTCTAATCTCACACTTTCTGGAGCATCTGCTATACAACAAAATGACCTCCTTACCATCTCAAAGGAGAAAGACATGATGACTGAAGGATTGACCAGGTTCACAGGCCCAGTTGTCAAGCTAACGTTGTCTAGGAACTAGCAACCTGCTTTATAAAGCTTCCTAGCAAGGCGTTAGCGCCTAGGGTAACTCTGTTTGTTACATTAGGAAGAGCGTTAGTGAACCTAAGTGAGTTTCTATAGATCAAAGGAATAAGTTGATCGAGAAATATCTTGAGATTCTCTCCACTGTCTGCTCACAAAAGCAGGGAAACATCAAAAGTCGACCTGTTTGGAGGAATTACTAATTCCTAATGGAGTCTACAAACGAGAAGGAGCATAAAAGTATGGAAATCTGACTTCTTTTACCTAATGGAACTCATGAAGGACTTGGCAACCTTATCCTCACATGTTATATATGCAAGTCTAGGGCCATTGTGGAAGGGGTCGAACCATCTGAAAGGATTTCCTATTTGAGTGTCGAGCATAGTCTCTAACTAAGGAATTAGAAGAGGTTAAGAAGGGAGAGAGAGAGAGGAGCTGGAGGGGTAAGGGAAGGCTGATACAACTGATGGTTGTAATCACTCTTTTCTACATCAATATAGAATTTCAATTGTGTTGTCCACTCCGCGATGTTGGTAGTATAATTTTTTTATATGTTCATGCAATGTCGTTATTATGAATGGATTAGATATATGCAACCAAATGTCTTTATATGTTAATGCATTGTTTTTCAAAGTTATATGTTGTGATATTACGCTTGTCTTATCTATGTGCAAGTTTTGATCTGGAGCTAGCTCAGGGGTCTTCCACCTAGCTACATTGCGCTCTCGAGCAACACCACACTAAGACTTGAGGTAATAAGTCTTTCTTCCTACTTTGATTCTCATTTTTTAAACATAGATATGCATGCATCTTTGTGATAGTTGCCGCTAATCTTATAGTCTATCAAGGATCTGAGGAAGATCCTTGAGGGTCTCTACATCACCAAACACCCATGCATTAATCCCTATAACAAGCATAGAATGATGAGGGTCAACCCCACCAATTTCTAAAAGCAAAGCATTCCTTTGTGTTGGACAAGTTTGCAATACTTCGAGTGCCAACATATTGGACGGTGCTTGTGCCAAATATTCTACAATACTGTAGCTCTAGGCAGAACGTGTAGATGTATTTTGCGTTGTGCGACAAAGTTCCCCTTTTGAGGGGCGAATCACAAGATCAGCAACTACCCTTTCGATATGAAGATCCTTAGGTGGCGGTGGGTTTTGAATCGAGGAGGCTTCCTCGGCATTAGCAACTAGAGCTCCATAAGTTTTGACTCTAGTTTGAACATCTACCGTTTCAAAGTTGTAAATAGTAGATGGTCCTTCACCATCTGAAGGATGATGTGAACCATCGTTTCCCCCTTGCGGGGGTTGTGCTTGGTTTGCAATAAGTTGTTGTTGCTGTTGAGCAGTGAAAGGATTATTTAGGACTGCAGGGGTCTTGCTAGTGTCCTTTTTAGCAATGAAATATGTGCATTCTTGGAGACGAGGACAACGATATGTCATATGGTCTTCCGCACAAATTTTGCAAGGGAATTTGACGGGTTTTTCCCTTCCATCATCAGAGGTTGCAACAACCTTCTACTTTTGGTTTTACTGCTTGGTTGACTCCTCTTCAGAAGGAGCGATATTTTTCTTATTCTTCTTGTTCTTACCACCGAGTTTTTTTGTAGACTGCACAAAGTTTATTGCATAGGTAGGAAGAGCAGTCGATTTGGTAGAGGGGTTAACTGACAACTGGGCAATGTGGCCGCTAAGTTGTTTTATAGCAGCCCCAAAGGTAGTGCCGATAATACCATCGGTCTGCGCACCAGGTTGCTGAGTAGCGGGACCATTGGAATTTCTAGGGGAATTGGGAATGACATCGTATAATGTGCCAAACTATGAATAAATCAATTCTAAGTGTTGGGCATGACGAATGGATTGGTCTTCCGTGACCGCACCACCTAAGGCGACATATTTAGCGATTTGAGGGAGAAGAGATTTACAAAACCAATCTGCTAATAGATAGTCTAGGTGGGGAGATTTGACTAGCCTTCGCCTACATCTCCATTCCTTGATATGATCAGAGATGTGGGTGGTGGTGTCATGATGTAATGAAGTAAGGAGTTCCATCCCAGTTTCATATTGGATGGGTAGCTGAAAGTGATTTAAGAATTCCATCACTGAAGCACCAAAGGTGTTGATTGACACGCATGGTAACTCAATGTACCACTTGGTTGCATTACTAGTAAGGGCGTAGGGAAAAAGCCGTAGCCAGATACTATCATCCACCATGGATTTAGAAACACACCATAAATGATAGGTGGTGATGTGTGTACCCAGATCCTCCCCTTGTTTCCCTTTGAACTTCGGGATGTCTGTCGAAATCTTGTGTGGGATTGGAGGCCAAAGTAAGTTGTGGTATATGGGGCCATTGTTGAGTTTGTACAAGTCAAGGATATCAAGCATTGCCAAGAAAGGTAGATGTTTGATGCCCCCAAATCGGACCAAGGTGATGACCTATGACTTGAGGATCCTTGCGGTCGTCCCATCGTGTTGTTCCTAATATTATACACACGATGATTGGAATAGTAATTTCCTTGGGGTACATTCGTGTAACGTGGTTGCAATAGGGATTGTTAGACTGGGGGTTATAAGGGCCCCCAGGGTAAGGAATGCCCCCTTGACTCATTTGAGGTTGAGAGTGGAGTGCCCATATGGATTGAGTGGGACCTTTTTTGAGGGATCCCACTCACCACGTAATTAACTATAGGTCCTTGACTAACATAAGGAGGGTTCATGTCAATGAATGACTATCCCTATTGTCTTGTAAATGGAGGGGGAACTATAACATTTTTAGTCGGTATGTGCATATTGGGAACATTTCCCTCGGGAATTTGAACCTAGGGGTTAGAACTAAACAATGGGTTCCAACCAAAAGGGTTGTTGAAGGGACCTGTGCTAACTATGCTATATGTAGCATTATAAGGAGCACTATATGTAGCACTTTTCAAAGGTCCGGGAGCTGACAAAAATGGGGCAGAAACTAGTATATACTGGGTTCTGCTCATGTTGGGTGTCATGATGGGGTTTGAACCCAGGACAGGTGAGATATGAAGGTTTTCCATCAGAGGTGTGGTACTGACTGTGAACTCAGGAGGTGGTGGTGGACCAAAAGTGTCCATAAAATCCCATGACCCATTATTCATTGACGGGATGGGTGGTGTAGATCCAACAGAAGACATAGGAGATACAAATGCAATTGGAATCAAGAGTTGTCCCAACAGATTCGTGATCAGAGGATTGTATGGAGGAATGAAAACTTCAATAAAGAAATCTTCTGGTAAGCTTGAATTGTGGGATATCCAAATTGATTCAGTGTTAGATCTCGGAGACTGATTGCCCGAAGATGGGTAACCCGGTTCACTAGAGCTCGACAGATTCTCCACAATGAGTGGGGTAAGACCTAACAACCATCTAGATTGACGATGAGGGACGGATGTAGCCACTATGGCCGATAAATTTTATCAATAGATTTTATACTTATATTTATTAAATTCTCGGTGATAACAAGCTGGCACCTAAAAAGTAAAAAATACACTAAAGAAATCAATCAACAAGAAGAGGGTATGAGCCTGTCTGGTAACCACCGTTTGTTGGAGATGAAACCCAGTATCACAATGGATAGAAGAGAGAGTTGGCCAAATGTACAGTGATGATTACTCTTGAGCTTCACCCGAACCTCAGACTAAGGGGACAAGTACTCTCATGAAGATGAGCACCCTCCTAAAAACTGAAGATAGAGTAGGTTTGTCTGTGTTAGGTACCAGGGAAACCTACCCCAATCAACTTGTGTTAATCCCTAAAAGTATGGCCACTATGGTTACCTCAGATCACAGACACTACCGAGGGGGACATAGTCACAGACAGTATGTTGTGTGGGCAGGACACCTAAGTCCCCAACTCAGCTCCGATATCCCTGAAGGGATCCCCGATACACAAAATACCCAAAGGATATGTATGCAAATGTAGGCTACCTTTGTTTATAGTCTGATGTTGTCTCGTATCTAGCTCTACTTTTAATGGAGTGGTCCTAGATAATATGAGTGCAGAAGGATTTCCCTCGTTAATGACACTAGTTTTGGTGTATGATCTTGGGTAATTACCTCACAACTGCCTAACCCAAGATCCTAGACTAAACTAATGTTTTGTTACTCTAAAAAGAGTTGCTGATTGATTTTATTATTTTAAATCTACTTCATTAGAGTCTTCGGTAGGGGTGTTGATGTATGAAGTTATATGGGACTCTGACTCAAAACATGCAAAAACAATGCTTGTAAATTTCACTTTCGATGAAGAAGTTGCTTCTACAAAGGGAGAGTCATTTATATGTCAACATAAATACCATGCATCTAGTTCAGTAAAACACTAGCACAACTGACAAAACTACAATGCTCACTAAAAACTTTTTGAAACCAAATAATGTAGATCTAACCAACTAAGTAGAAAATAATAAAAATTTTGTACTTTTTTCCTTTTATGAAAACAAAAACTTTAAGAAGTAAAGCTATTTTGTTAAAGAAAAATTGTTCAAGAGACAGATCAATCAAACAAGCACAGCTGTAGATCCTTGATCAATGTACAAGTAGATTTCCCAACCCATGAGGTTACACAGCAGCCTGTTTATGAAGAAATGGTTGTCTAACGCTCTATAATAGAGGGTACAAAGAGTTACTTGTTGCACTAACGCAATGTGTGTGAAGCCAGAGTGATTTATAAAGCACTGTTTACACTAGCAGACAACATTAGTGAGGAAAAAGGCTAAAAGAATTGGTTGTGGGGATCAGATCTAGGGATGAGGACTGAGAGAAGGGTGTTATATAGTCTTGAGTGGTCAAAAAGGGGATCAAGAAGTATAGGAAGGCTTGGACGAAAGAGAGGTCTAGGAACTTAAGGAGAAAACCGGGAACTAAGTGTAGTCCCTAGTGGAGTCACCAATTCTGCTATAGGGGTTAATGCACGGGTGCTTGGTGATGTAGAAACCCTCAAGGATATTCCTAGGATACTTGGTAGACTGCCAAATTAGCTGCAGCTATCACAAAGATGCATGCATATCTATGTTAAACAAATGAGAATCAAAGCAAGAAGAAGGACTTATTACCCCAAGTCTTGGTGTGGTGTTGCTAGAGAGCACAATGTAGCAAGGCGAAAGACCCCTTAGCTAGCTCCAGATCAAAACCTACACATATATAAGACAAGCATAATATCACAACATATAACTTTGAAAAATAATGCATTAACATATAAAGATATCTAATTACATGTATCTAAGCCACTCATAATAATGACATTGCATAAATATGTAAATAAATTACACTACCAACATCGTGGAGTGGAAAACATAATTACAGTTCTATATTGATGTAGAAAAGAGTGATTACAACCATTGATTGTACCAGCCTTCCCTTACTCCTCCAACTCCTCTCTCTCTCTCTCCCTTCTTAACCTCTTGCTATGCCTTAGTTAGAGACTAGTCTTGACAGTCAAACAGGAAATCCTTTCAAATGGTTCGACACCTTCCACAATGGCCCTAGCCTCTCATATATAGCATGAGAGGATAAGCCTTGCTAAATACCTCATGAGTTCCATTAGGAAAAAGAAGTGATGTTTCCATGCCTTTGTGCTATTTCCCATTTGTAGATTCCATTAGAAATTAGTAATTCCTCCAAACACGTCGAGTTCTGATGTTTCCCTACTTTTGTGAGCTGACATACGAGAGAATATTGGGATATTTATTGGTGAAATTGTTCCTTTGACCCATAGAAACTCATTTAGGTTGACTAATTCCCTCCCAAAGGTAACAAACAGAGTTACCCTAGGCACTAACACACCCTTTGCCTTGCTAGGAAGCTTTATAAAGTAGGTTGTTAGTTCCTAGATAGTGTTAGCTTGACAAATGGGCCTGTGAACTTGGTCAGTCCTTCAGTCATCCTACTCTTCTCCTCTGAGATGATGAGGAGGTCATTTCATGTTTAACAACACCCTCCTTGCTTGACCATTCATCGTACATCTTTTAGCATGTCGGTCACAATTCCATGCTTGTAGTCATGTTCTAGCTATGTTCACGGTATGTCTTCATGTGTACAAGTTATATTCATTATGTAAGCATATGTCACACTCACACATGAAGTTGTATGCAATGTCACACAAGTGTCTTCACGGTCGTTCAACAATCTATCTCAAGTGTCGCGCTTGTCGCTTGCACTTGTTGGTCAGTCACACTTAGCATATGTTGTCTTATTGGTTCGAGGTGTCTTGTCATCGAGGCATGTTGAGTGTGTGTTTGCAAGGTCATGCATGCACAAGCTCACTCGCTCACACACATAGTCACTTTGTTGAAGATTTGTCGACCAGACCACCCTCCAATAGTCATACCTCCGCTGAGTTGCATTGTGTAGTCTCAGCGCTCAGTGATCAAGTACTATTGTCTAGAATTGCACAGAGATTGAGGCTGCCTCCCAAGAATTATGCACTGCACAATCCTGGAATCAAATCAAATGAATGTCACCCAGAGCAATGTAGAAGATTCTAACAAGCCATCTCAATCTGTTCTTCTCACAAGCAAATCTATCAAGCTTCCCCCTAGGCAACCAGAGAGTTTGACCACGCAATGACTCCGGGCTTCACTCCTCCAAAAAATTATGCAAAGGATGTCATCATTCCCACCTCCACTAGTTGAAGAAATTACATAGACATGATGTACAGGGACTCGGTGCCTGTCACTACACTGTCCCCAAAATTTACGCATTTTTGTCAGCTAGTCCCGCTATCATCTAGCCCACTGCTCCTCCTAAAAATTGTACAGTTTTCTTGTGTTGTCCTTCAGCTGCCCAACACCTCACTTAGCCCAAAAACTGTGTAGAAATTTCTTGCAAGCCATCCTCCCAGTTCTGCACAGTTTTGGCCAATAACCTCCGGCAGTTGGCTACCAGCCTCCCCAAAGAATCTGCGCAGTTTTCACTGCCAGTGTCCTCCCTGTTGCCCGCACTACCTCCCTGAAACAATTTTGCAGTTCTTCCTCCCAGCTAAGCCAAATCCTATAGAAGGTCAGGTCACTGTTGTTCCGAACTTCTCATCCCATCCTCCCAGTAACCTTTGCGCAATTTTCCTTGATAGTACCCCGGAGCTCGCATCCCAGCCTGAAATGTGCTTTGTGCAATTTCAGAGCTTTGTCCTCTCTCTCGATCACCCTCACCCAAAAATGAAAGATGACGCATCATGGTAGACTAGGATATTTATGGATTTGATGCCGTCTCATCATGAGTGATTGTAGATATAGGTACATGGATGATACATGGTGCGACGGCGAACAGGATGAATAAGGAGCACATGGTAGGAGACTTGTTTGTTAACGGATGAACATATCAAGCATGCCAAGTACCAACGAAGGGAATACATGCATGTGCAACATCAAGCGAACACCAAGACCATCGAAGACTCTGCACACCTTTCCATGTAGAGGTGAAGCTATGATAAACCTGGAGCACACTCATCACTCGGCAGCACTGCATCTCGACATGGAAATCACCATCAAAATGAACATACCATCACTGTCATGTTGAGTCATGTCATGAGTAATATCGGCCATATCACTACTGTGGGCCATACTACTGCAATCAATATAATGTAACATGGAAGTCCAAGAGACCCACATGTAAAGCTGAAGAGTCATGTAAGTCAAACAGTCATTAGGGAATTCGAATAGTCATAAGGGTCAGTTTCACCCTTGGCTATATACACCCCTCATTTGTACATGCAAAGGACTTTTTCACCTTTTCTCCTCCCACATAGCCTTGATAGTTTGTAGTCTTTTCTTTGAGGAGCGAGCAATGGCTCCAAAGCCCTGCTAGCAAGGTTAGTGATGTATGGTGTACTGATGTGTCTTGGAACTTTCACTTAATTCATGAGCTTGATAACATGCTAGCATGTTTTCACACATGTATTATATTTTTTTATAAGGCTATTCTTTAGATGCTTATAATGCATGTTGCTTTAACTTGTATTAAGAGAGTGGAACTATTTTGGTTTTTTTCGTACATATGCTATTGGAAATGTGTTGTATCAGTTGTTAATGTTGTCTCTCCCGTGTGGACTATTCTTCCAGACACTTGACAGAATCATTCTCATAAACTTGTTACAATGACCATCGCACTCTCGTGGACTATTCAGCTGGGTGTTGTACATGATATCTGTTCATCTTGTGTTTGTGACTGCCACATCCATGTGGACTACTCCTCCAAAAGTTGTGCATGTACTACTGCATTGTGTGTCTCTAATAGAGTTGGGACTATTCCCTTTTGACTTGAGACTCACTCCCACCCTCTCCCTCTACAATGAAAGGACCTTGACACAAGCGACACTAAGAACTCACTAGGCACATGAACCTCATTGTTCGAAGACAAATAAAACCACTCTCATGTGCTGACAAGCAAGAGCTAAGACAAATATTTAAGATAATGGAAATCGAGCCATCATACTAGATGGGACTCCTACACCAAACGGTGTGAGGTCTATTTGGGACTTCATACCAGGGAGATCCCCTGAATGTTAGTAGGTCCAACACCGTCAACAAGAAGACATTATAAAAACTCAACAAGAACAACTAAGCATAGCTAAACACACAAACAAGTGTAAGAAACCAAAATAATTCCATACACAATACATACACATATTCACCATGATATCACAGATCAACCCATAGCAACAAGATGTAACCAGTTCCCTTTAAGTGATGAAGATGAGGCTCACAGATATTTTCTAGCACAAATAATGAAATCCTTAATTTCTACCTTGTCTTATAGACTCAACAACTGTTATGTTCTAAATGAATGGATACTCAAAATATTAGTTAATTGTTTAGTTAGTCTCCTAGTTGACTCCTCAATCAACCACCAAATTGACCTCCAAGTTGACTTTATAGTCCACTTTCAACTATCTACTTATTGTTTCCAAAAGTTCTAGAAGTGTGATAAACCTGCAAAGCCTATTGTTCCAACACTTCAACATTTAGTATACATCTTTTCCATGTATTGATCTTAACTCTTCCATTTCTTCCTTTATCGAGTTGTAAATATTCTTGTAGGTTTTAACCCTCTACAATTAATTGTTGCAAACAAATTCTTAATTATAAAAAAAATACAAAAATATGCAATGACAAATGTTAACGGGAAAAGTGTCTATTCAGAACGCCCCTATCCCACTAAGGTGTGACAGTACCTTAGAAACAAACAGAGAAAACTATTTTCGTATTCTTCTTTATGAACTATAAATGAAGAGGAATAGGATGAACCAACCTGTGTCTTGCGCTAGTCCTTTGATCCAATCTCTCTCCTATTTGACAGCTTCCAGCTACCTGCTCCTTTACTTGCCCAGCTTCACCAAGTTCCTGCAAGATCACAGAAGAAGAAAACTACACAAAGACATGGATTTATATTCATAAATAGCTTAGGATCAGATTTAAGCTAAACATGCAAATATAACAAAACATCATTGATACACAAGCATGTAGGAGAAACTCAAATAGTTTTATTGATATAACAAGAAGGTCCAGGAGGAGTTACAACCGATGATTCCTGATCCAGCATCAACCCCCCAGCAAAGGAATCCCCTCTTCACCTCCAACAAAGCATAAACCACCCAATACACTGATCTCTATCTCAAAACCAACAGCAATTCTCTGCAATGTACAAAATTCCAGCCCCCGGATCTCTGGGATGAGGGATCCATATATAGATGTATGCAAAGAGGATGAGTCAGCTTATGATTTGACTAGTGGCTTCTCTCTGTCAGTTCTTACTTCCACTTGGAGACTGAGAGACTCTTACTCATCCTTGGTCGAACTCAGTGAGGCAAGTGTCATTGGGGAAGATTCTGGAGGCTTCCATTGTCTGTCCACCTCGCGGAATGACACTGCCATTTGTCATTTCCCACTCAGCGCACCCTGGTAGTTCATTTAGGTGTGTTGCAACGCACCTAGCTAGTGTACTTGGGTGCTATGCAACGCAGCTAGCTAGTGGAGCAGCTGAAATGATCCTGATTTGACTGATTCTGAGCAGTTTCTGGTGGAGAACTTCTGGGAGAAGCTGTAATTGGTTGACCTTGTTCCTCTAGGGGTAGGAACAACACTTTTAGGGACTTAGGATCCCTTGGTTTATGGAAATTTCATGCTTAGAGCTGTAAGGCACAAAAATGTCTATAACAGTTGCCCCCAAAGTATGAGGCCGTTTATCGGGTGAAATGCTTTATTAGGAGGATCCGAAGTTCTTTCAATGCTAGGAGGAGACCTGTAATAAGATACAATACAATACATTATCTTCATACTTTTTTCATGATCTAGCTGAGGCGGGCATTCCCATGCTCAGCTTTATAAATTCATTTTTATGTACATAGGACAGACAATCGTCTGATGGTAGACTGCTGATTCTGATGAAGTCATCATCCTTTTGGTAGGATGATTATCTGTGCTGCAATGCTGTACATGTCAATGTCTTTATTTTTCCTGAATATATATTGCAGCCCGGATGGATGAAACTAGATACGGGGTCTTCAATCTCGTCCGATCTTCACTCGAAGTACAAATCGATCCATGTGAGAAATGTTTTGAAGTCGAACATGGAAAGATATCGCTTGATTACCAGTCGATGATGTAAACTGTTAACAAGCGCGAGAGGAATCACTGATAATGATGATGACCCTCAAGGTACTGCAGTACAATTCACGTGGTGTGAATAAAGGACTTGGCGTCGAACACCACGCAAAATCTTTCGGTCGAAGGTCATTGATGTATACCTGTCGCCGGAAGTGAGAAACTTGCCATTGAGGCATGCAAGCTTCAAAGTACTGAATGGGGTGTTCCTAAATCAACTTCTTGGATAATGAGCTGATGTCGACAAGAAGTGATCCGTCAAAGGAGGGCCTTAATGAATCCCAAATCAATGACATGGAATGGAGCAAATGATTTTGATGGAGGTGAAAACGATCTGATGATATATGGTTCAGGATGGCGGTCATGAAAGAATGAAATGTAATGTATGGTAGTGGATGGGACACGGATGACTTCTCTGGATGACTTCTCTTGAACATGTCGGCGACACTTATGTGATGGATTGGTAGCATTTACCCCAAATGTGGATGGTATGGCGTGACCATGGTGATGTGACCGGTGAATGAAACAACCCAACTCGACTCAGGCACGGAGTGGAAGTGTCATGTTCAAGAGCAACTTGCTACCAATAAAGATTCTTTGAGTTTCTTCCCAATTTTTCCCCAGTCATTGCTGACCAGTACCTCTTTATTTTTGTCAAGCTTGAGGAGGATAACATATGCTTGTTATATAATCTGCCCTTCGGGCAAACCCATCGCTATGTTTTAACGAGCCTAGCGATAGTGAAACTCGTTCTCGTCTAAAGACAAGTTTGTCGCTATTAATATTTTTAACGAGTTTAATGACAAAGATAACTTGGTCCTTTTCATTTTTAGAGAGTCTGAAAAGGTACGTAAAGTTAACTCCAAAATCCATTTTTCGTCATCTAATCCCTTAAGTCCGAAAAAGTATAAAACTATACAGAAGGGATGAATTTTTGATAGTTTTAACGAGCCGAACAAAACAAGCGCTCGATCTTTTTGTGCAATAATCCCTCGGGTCCAAAAAGATTAAAATCTAGAGGAGGGATAGCGCTTCCGGTCGCTTTAACGAGCTGGAAGGCCAACACTTGGCAATCTTTTCATATTTTACGAGTCAGTTGAAAAGAGCTTAAAGAAGACTCGTCTTTTGAGGAACGAGTGATAAAATGGGTAGCAGCTGATTCCAGGTAAGGGTTGGAATTTTCCAATCACAGCAGTGTCACAAGGATGGCTAGTGAAATCACTCTTCGCAGCTGTTCCTCAAAATGAGTAAACAATCAAATGGAGGTGAATGATCGGCCAATGGAAAAGTGGAGGTGACGGTGCAAACACGACCAAGGCTTTAATGGCTGAAATACTTCATTCGTGGTGGTTATTTACCGGGAATAGTTCATTTTTTAACGAGCTTAAACGCGGGTGGAAACATTTGCTCATGTCTTATGTTTATTTTTTAACGAGCTTGAACTATGTGCTAAAACTGCTCGATTAATCTAGTCATATGGTAAGAATGTCTCATATAAAACGGTAACTTTTAGATTTTTGCCCAACATCCTTTCTTTATGCAAGTTAGGTGACGACTAATCCTACAAGTTTAAAGGGTTAGAGGTCCTAAAAATTTAAAAAAAAATAAATAGCCGCCCCTCGCTTGCACTCCAAAAGGTTTGCATGCCCCCAGGTATAAAGTATGGTTTCAAGGTTACCCCTTCTTCAGTCCAATAAAACATTTGTTTTACCGGGAGAGGCCTACCTCTTACAGGTTACTCAAAGATTGCTCGATTCGCAGCGCAAACAAAACACTTCTTCGGCGATGTCTACCGAGATAAACAAAGGCGAGTGACTCTGTTCTGTCAACTCACATAACTTTGACAAGAGAATCTTGTTCTAGAATAACCCCTCTTCCAATCATGGACGGGGTAAAGACTATTCATATTCTCCCGCGGAAATCTACCTTATACCCGAAGTTTTCCTGCCAAAGCAGACCAGGACGCATGCCCCCTGGGTTTCAGTCATATCCCTCCGAATTACTCGCGCTCATTGAGAGGACGGACTGGGGATTGAGACATTTCTTGCGTGAAGAGACCATTTAGGGATGGTATATGACTATTTGCTATGCGTGATCGGGGAAATGAAAGCTGGTCCACGAGCTTAACCACTCTTCCTTCGTGCGGAAAACACATTACTCTAAAGAGTGAGGAGACGATGGCCCCCATGCAATAAATATAGTCTCGTCCAAGGAGTAGGTTATAATCCAAGGGTCCTTGAACTACCATTACGTTCATTTGAACTGTCTTCCCTCTCAATGTTATGGGCACATTGGGAAGGATCCCTCAAGGCTGGCTGGTTCCTTTATCAAAGCCTGTCAGATTTCTCATCTCAGGCAACAGCGATGGCGAACCAAGCACTTTCCAAGCAATAGAGGAAAGGATACTCATAGAAGCCCCCTCATCTATGATGGTACCAGCCATGACCATTCTATATATTTGAACGATAATTCGGAATGGTATGCTTGCTGGTAAACGGGGTCTACCTAGTTGATTCCAATCAAAGGAGACAACTAGGTTGCTTGGAGGTGGGACCGAGTAGACGGCCGGGTATGGCTCTGACGAACTTCCCTCCTATGGTAAGGGAATGGGTAGATTGCCCCCATGTTCGTCGGAGTCTGTGTTGATGAAGAGAATTTGGACAGTGTCATCCTTGTTCTCTTCAGTGACTGTATCATCCGAAGATAAAACCTCTGAAGGCAAGATCGGGTCAACTGTTGCCTCGACCTTTTGACTTTCGTCTGGTATGGATTCAGATGGTTTATCTTCGATGATAGGCGCTTCAGCCGACCACTTGAGCGGGCCAGCTGGATTCTCAACTAGCGACGGACTCGACAAGAGTTTTTTATATCCAGGAAGAAGTCGTAACGGTGAAACCAGACGATCATCCAAAACTCTTTTCGCTTCGTCTAAGAAGGGACAACGATGGACGGCATGATTGCCTTCGCACAGTTTACAGGGAAATCTAGCTTTCCCTTTTTGTCCTAGGGCTTCACTTTCGCTAGTTGACGGTGTGCTTTCAACATGATCATCAGAGGTTGATGACACCGGATTGTGCAAACGAGGAGACCAGTCCCTTAGTATCCGAGGGATGTAAGGACAATCTCTGTGAAAGTGGTCTCCTTTTCAAATGACACATGGCGATTTAGGCCTGGTCGGTGCAGTGTGTGGATTTTCGTTAGACGACACTCGTTTTCCCCCATTCGCCTTTGGCTCCTTCTTCTTCTTCTCTTTCTTCTTCTTCTCCTTCTTCTCCTTAGGAACTTGACTTTTGGCTTTGCTAGCCCTATCAAGCGAAGAGGAAGGAGGAGAGGAAGAATTAGAGGAAGTAGATGGTTGGTGGTCAACTCTGGACTCGTCTAATTGCTGATTCGATTGTTCAGGAATAGTGGTGTTCTGAATGACATTGGTTGAGAAGAGCCAGACTGTCAAGCCAATTGTCAGTCCTGGAAGCGACAATGTGGCCATATGGGGTACACCAACATCTCCCCAAGAGGAGAAGGGACTAGGATTTCCACCAAGGGGAATTCCTTGGTTGGTAGACTCCATTTTCTCAACCTAAGATCAACGTAGGAAAAGGGGGTGAATATTCCGTTTAAAATAAATTTTAAGACGCTTTGACACAACTTGTTTTTTCAATTTTAAAGAGTCAAGAAAAAACAAAAGATTGCCGAGTTTTGGCCTTCCAGCTTGTTAAAGCGACCGGAAGTGCTATCCCTCTTCTAGATTTTATTTTTGTTGGACCTGAGGGATTATTGCACAAAAAGATTGAGCGCTTGTTTTGTTCGGCTCGTTAAAACTATCGAAAATTCATCCCTTCTGTATTGTTTTATACTTTTTCGGACTTAAGGGATTAGATGACGAAAAAGGAATTTTGGAGTTACCTTTACGTACCTTTTCAGACTCTCTAAAAATGAAAAGGACCGAGTTATCTTTGTCGTTAAACTCGTTAAAAAGATTAATAGCGACAAACTTGTCTTTAGACGAGAACGAGTTTCACTATCGCTAGGCTCGTTAAAACATAGCGATGGGTTTGCCCGAAGGGAAAATTATAGAACAAGCATATGTTATCCTCCTCAAGCTTGACAAAAATAAAGAGGTACTGGTCAGCAATGACTGGGGAAAAATTGGGAAGAGACTCAAAGAATCTTTATTGGTAGCAAGTCGCTCTTGAACATGACACTTCCACTCCGTGCCTGAGTCGGGTTGGGTTGTTTCATTCACCGGTCACATCACCATGGTCACGCCATACCATCCACATTTGGGGTAAATGCTACCAATCCATCACATAAGTGTCGCCGACATGTTCAAGAGAAGTCATCCAAAGAAGTCATCCGTGTCCCATCCACTACCATACATTACACTTCATTCTTTCATGACCGCCATCCTGAACCATATATCATCAGATCGTTTTCACCTCCATCAAAATAATTTGCTCCGTTTCGTGTCATTGATGTGGGATTCATCAAGGCCCTCCTTTGACGGATCGCTTCTTGTCGACATCAGCTCATTATCCAAGAAGTTGATCTAGGAACACCCCATTGAGTACTTTGAAGCTTGCATGCCTCAATGGCAAGTTTCTCACTTCCAGCGACAGGTATACATCAATGACCTTCTACCGAAAGATTTTGCGTGGTGTTCGATGCCAAGACCTTTATTCACACCACGTGAATTGTACTGCAGTACCTTGAGTGTCATCATCATTATCGATGATTCCTCTCGTGCTTGTTAACAGTTTACATCATTGACTGGTAATCAAGCGATATCTTTCCATGTTCGACTTCAAAACATTTCTCACATGGATCGATTTGTACTTCGAGTGAAGATCGGACGAGATTGAAGACCCCGGATCTAGTTTCATCCATCCAAGCTGCGATATATATTCAAGAAAAATAAAGACATTGACATGTACAGCATTGCAGCACAGATAATCATCCTACCAAAAGGATGATGACTTCATCAGAATCAGCAATCTACCATCAGACGATTGTCTATCCTGTGTACATAAAAATGAATTTATAAAGTTGAGCATGGGAATGCCCGCCTCAGCTAGATCATGAAAACAGTATGAAGATAATGTATTGTATTGTATCTTATTACAGGTCTCCTCCCAGCATTGAAAGAACTTCGGATCCTCCTAATAAAGCATTTCACCCGATAAATGGCCTCATACTTTAGGGGGCAACTGTTATAGACATTTTTGTGCCTTACAGCTCTAAACATGAAATGTCCATAAACCAAGGGATCCTAAGTCCCTAAAAGTGTTGTTCCTACCCCTAGAGGAACAAGGTCAACCAATTACAGCTTCTCCCAGAAGTTCTCCACCAGAAACTGCTCAGAATCAGTCAAATCAGGATCATTTCAGCTGCTCCACTAGCTAGCTGCGTTGCATAGCACCCAAGTACACTAGCTAGGTGCGTTGCAACGCACCTAAATGCACTACCAGGGTGCGCTGAGTGGGAAATGACAAATGGCAGTGTCATTCCGCGAGGTGGACAGACAATGGAAGCTTCCAGAATCTTCCCCAATGACACTTGCCTCACTGAGTTTGACCAAGGATGAGTAAGAGGCTCTCAGTCTCCAAGTGGAAGCAAGAATTGACAGAGAGAAGCCACTAGTCAAATCATAAGCTGACTCATCCTCTTTGCATACATCTATATATGGATCCCTCATCCCAGAGATCCAGAGGCTGGAATTTTGTACATTGCAGATAATTGTTGTTGGTTTTGAGATAGAGATCAGTGTATTGGGTGATTTATGCTTTGTTGGAGGTGAAGAGGGGATTCCTTTGCTGGGGGGTTGATGCTGGATCAAGAATCATCGGTTGTAACTCCTCCTGGACCTTCTTGTTATATCAATAAAACTATTTGAGTTTCTCCTACATGCTTGTGTATCAATGATGTTTTGTTATATTTGCATGTTTAGCTTAAATCTGATCCTAAGCTATTTATGAATATAAATCCATGTCTTTGTGTAGTTTTCTTCTTCTGTGATCTTGCAGGAACTTGGTGAAGCTGGGAAAGTAAGGGAGCAAGTATCTGGAAGCTGTCAAAGAGGAGAGAGTGTATCAAAGGACTAGCGCAAGACACAGGTTGGTTCATCCTATTCCTCTTCGTTTATAGTTCATAAAGAAGAATACGAAAATAGTTTTCTCTGTTTGTTTCTAAGGTACAGTCACACCTTAGTGGGATAGGGGCGTTCTGAATAGACACTTTTCCCGTGAAAAGGAATGAAAGGGACTGCTCTGGAGATCTAGGTAGAGGGAGTACCAAACCAATCGCAAAACTGCAGAATACGTTTTACGGTACGGCAGTCAATCTTCCCGAATGTTGTTTTCGGTGCATTGCGATCAGTAGGGCGGCCGACACGGCTTCCTATGGATAAAAGGTTTTAAGCCTATAGGGGTCTCCCAATATATACTCGACGGTACGTGGGAGCACAAGTCCGTACTGGCACTTATCGTCTCAAAGTGGAGGAATCACCCAACCATCAGTGAGGGCAACAGTTACCAGGATTTACGACGCCGGAATATGTCTCTAGCCTAGACCTCTAAATGTTGTGCGTTAAGCTCCAAAGCGTTGTTAGATTCATTCAATTTATTTTAAGTTGATCTTTCT
The DNA here is from genome assembly GCA_031772625.1 of Pinus tabuliformis. Lineage (NCBI taxonomy): Eukaryota > Viridiplantae > Streptophyta > Pinopsida > Pinales > Pinaceae > Pinus > Pinus tabuliformis. The sequence goes on along the minus strand of CM062820.1, from coordinate 849,170,813 downwards.
TAGAAGTTTGCCTTTTGGGATCACCACGAGATGTAGATGTAATTCCTAAAATGCAATCTAAAGATGATAAGCAAACTTTGATCTCTTTTCAGCAATGAAAATCCTAGCTACAAGGGGAAACGAAAGACACAATCTTTTCTCAAAGAGCAAAGAGCACACTGTAAATGCACTTTTACTAAATCAAGCCAAACAGACTATCAATATGCAAATGCACATATGCATGTATTTGTTTTCACTTTCTTAATATTGATGCCTAAAAAGAAAGTTGATGTACAAATCTGAATTTGCTTTCAAGTGAAAAACACAAACAAGCTTCTTTTCGAAATCAAAAGGTAGAGATGATTATGACACTTTATGATTTTGAAATAAACACTCGTTTCGACACTAGAAAGTGACAAATTCAAACCAAAGGAAAAAGTAAAAGCATAATCGACTGTCAACAGCAAATAAACTTTCTCCTAAGATCAAAATCGACACTTACGACAGATCTAAATCCAAGGACGACAGTATGACTATTCTACTTTTTCAATGGAAAACTGTAAATGATGTAACAAACACACAAAGAACATCTACATTATTTTTGTACAAAGGAGGTGGAATTAAGGCAAAGAAAAGGGGTTTTTAAACAGACACACACTGATCACAGGCTGCAAAAATCAGAGACAAAACTGAAAAAATGAAGCAAAGAACCTCAGCTGCACAGGGCTAGGCTGATCAGCGCACCTGTTACACAGAGAAACTAGATTGCAGCGCAAGTAGCCCTCTCGGGAACTGCGTTGAAATGCAGAATCTCTTCACAGTGCCTGCGCTGGGGCAGAAACGAGAATTCTATCCGGGTTCTGGGTCACGGTTTGCAGTTTAATCTATGGTTTTTGGCCGAGTAAAAAAAATCAGTAATACACAATCAGAGGGTGGATTTAAAGGAGCTCTAAGAGCTATCACAAAGGGTAATCAGATCATTTGTGAATCAGCTGTTTAAATCATAAATAAATCCAGTGAATGGATCGAAGTAGCAGGTGTCTACTTTGCATTTGATAATGGCAAATGCAGTTCGATTGCTACTTCTGTGTTTATGAAACAAACAACAAGAGAAACACAAACAAACTAACTAGACACGCTCCCCAGTGGAGTCGCCATTTTGTTAACAGGAAAAGTGTCTATTCAGAATGCCCCTATCCCACTAAGGTGTGACAGTACCTTAGAAACAAACAGAGAAAACTATTTTCGTATTCTTCTTTATGAACTATAAACGAAGAGGAATAGGATGAACCAACATGTGTCTTGCGCTAGTCCTTTGATCCAATCTCTCTCCTCTTTGACAGCTTCCAGCTACCTGCTCCTTTACTTGCCCAGCTTCACCAAGTTCCTGCAAGATCACAGAAGAAGAAAACTACACAAAGACATGGATTTATATTCATAAATAGCTTAGGATCAGATTTAAGCTAAACATGCAAATATAACAAAACATCATTGATACACAAGCATGTAGGAGAAACTCAAATAGTTTTATTGATATAACAAGAAGGTCCAGGAGGAGTTACAACCGATGATTCCTGATCCAGCATCAACCCCCCAGCAAAGGAATCCCCTCTTCACCTCCAACAAAGCATAAACCACCCAATACACTGATCTCTATCTCAAAACCAACAGCAATTCTCTGCAATGTACAAAATTCCAGCCCCCGGATCTCTGGGATGAGGGATCCATATATAGATGTATGCAAAGAGGATGAGTCAGCTTATGATTTGACTAGTGGCTTCTCTCTGTCAGTTCTTGCTTCCACTTGGAGACTGAGAGACTCTTACTCATCCTTGGTCGAACTCAGTGAGGCAAGTGTCATTGGGGAAGATTCTGGAAGCTTCCATTGTCTGTCCACCTCGCGGAATGACACTTCCATTTGTCATTTCCCGCTCAACGCACCCTGGTAGTGCATTTAGGTGCGTTTCAACGCACCTAGCTAGTGTACTTGGGTGCTATGCAACGCAGCTAGCTAGTGGAGCAGCTGAAATGATCCTGATTTGACTGATTCTGAGCAGTTTCTGGTGGAGAACTTCTGGGAGAAGCTGTAATTGGTTGACCTTGTTCCTCTAGGGGTAGGAACAACACTTTTAGGGACTTAGGATCCCTTGGTTTATGGACATTTCATTCTTAGAGCTGTAAGGCACAAAAATGTCTATAACAACAAACATGCACATTAACACAAAGATTTTACCTTAGAAACCAAAACCCAGAATTCTCAAGGGTTTTAGATGCTTTTGAGACATTGTTGAAATCGTCGAGGAAAGAGAATGATTGGAACACATCACTATCATCCCATTGCAGTGCCCATTACAGGGACAGAGCTGAAGCAAGCTCTCATCGCCATAATTACATCATAGACAACAAGGAAAGGTATAACAAGTCCCAATATTCGAATGTTCATTTCGATTACAATCATGTTGTTAATGATGGACATAAACCATGGCATCGAAAAAAATGTACCTTTTGTGGTTTACATAACCATATATTTGCTAAGTGTTGGAAAATAATAGCAGCACAAAGAAGGATGAGGCATGAAAGACCCTCTCAATAGCAGGAAAGGAAAAAGGTAAATTAGATCTGGAGGAAGAAGACTTATTGTAGTCATTGCAACAAAAGTGGTCATCAAAGGGCCACATGTTGGAGGATCCATCCAGAGCAGCGTCACAAGGACAAAGAAGTTGTGCATGAACCAGGTTAAATAGTTGTTCAGCCAATGAATGCGCCACAAGGAGACGACCCATTCACTTTGATAAGTGAGAAACGGTTCTTCTAGGTGTGGTAGAATGTCATGGTCTTATTTTTTCCAATCATGTGTTTCATTTTAAATTGTAAAAGTGATTATGTGTTTTCCATCACTTGTTGCAACAACAATGATGTCTGACAGTATTTTGTGTTGCATTTTAAACTGTGATAGTGATGTTGTGTTTTCATCACTTTTTAAAGAAAAAATAGCGTTTGGCCTTATTTTTGTAAATCATGTGTTGCAGTGATGAGGTGTTTTCCATCACTTGTTAAGAAACAATGATATTTTTGCCTTGTTTTCATAGCTAGGGTATTATTTCCATTTTGATGTAAACTTGACCACCGAATATGTGTTATAAACTCATGGAAAGTATGGGATGCTTGGGTCATTAATTGGTCTTGTAAATCAAGCATGTAATTTGCATAAATGTACTACATGTTTGTAGAGGGCGCAGGTGTCGGCTCATCGCTTATGGCTCCAAAGGACAAAGGTGAAGGAGAAGGAAGGGTGACATATCAGACACTTGTGGTGCAGGCAATGTACAAAGAAGTTGAAGATTATTTTTCATGCTTTTGGAGGACCAAAAGCTCCTCAATGGGGAGGATTGATCCAGGTGGCTCCAGACACATGCAGAAGTCCAAGAGGACTTAGAAAGGGTCAAAATTCAAAGTGGTCAGATTGCTCCCAAACCAGCACCAGATCGAAGTGCTCATCGCCCTGATTCCAACGGTGTGAACGACACTCAAATCTGAGCTCATATGGAGGAGATAGAGCCAGTCAAAGTTGCGGTCAAAGTTGGGTAGTGGGCCAGGTTTAAGTGTCCTACAAATTCACCATCAACCGGCATGGAAACTTAGCTCCCAAGAGTGGGAAAAATTGTTGCCTCTTTAATTTGTATAATATCCCTTATATTAGACAAAATTGAAAATGGACCTATTATTAATTAAAAAAATAGAAATAAAATATATTAAAATAGGTGGTGGGCCATGACCCCTGCGACCTCCATTGGACCCAAATCCCAAACTATATGTTTTTAAAAACAAATTTAATTAAAAAAAATATGCCGACGAGCCATGACCCCTGTCAACCCCAACCACCATATTCGCATGTCATATAAAACAAAAAATTACTATGGGCAGTGGACGATGGCTCGATGCACCACTTGCCACCAATACTCCATGGGCAGCGAGGTTTGAACCTGCCTGACCGAAATGATTGGCCTGCCACTCAGGGGCCCACACCTTTAACACAAAACACCAAGGTACAACACACAAAACAAAAAAACCATTGTTTAAAATTATAACGCGTCATGTGTATTTTTGGCGGGGTCGGGATTTGATCCCCCAATCTCCCACCTTTGGTGCCAACGCCCAAACCAATGCGTCAATGGAACTTCCTTGTAAAGTTTGCCCTCGAAGTTTTATATGAACCCTGCAACTCATTCGATCGGGGGAGAAGAATGGAGGTGTCGAACAAAGGAACAGAAAAGAGGTCGAATGGAACTATGCCAAGGTGGCACCATGCCCTAGGGGGAACCATGATTTGTAGGCCAGAGGTGGAACCTTGACACGTTTTTTAAGATGAGGAATATTATTTTGATGTCGAAGATTCCTTGGGAGGTAAAAATTCATTTTGTCAGAATGTAATCAAGTTTACAGTCATTTTTCTCAAATTTTCACAGGGAACGGAATGGCAAGGTAAGATTCACCTTCTGAGCAGTAGATTTCCAAATTCCCAGCAGAGGAGAATCTTCGAGAATCTTCTAGATTCCTTGGAGGTTGAAATTTCCCAGATCCAGAATGCAACCAACTTTATACTCATTCTTCTTAGAATTTTGCCAGGATCTTAATGGTGAGATCAGTTTTCTGATTTGAGTTGCAAATCTCCAGTCAACCCAAAGGAGGGAATCTTTGGAGAATCATGGGGGAATCTAAAAGACTCCTACAAGCCCAGATTTTGTTAGTGTCAGAATTCGACAAATGGATAGTTGATTTTAGACCTCTTGAAGATACAAATTCAGTGATGCAATCAATTTTTATAGCTGAACCTTCTATGTTTCAGCCATTTTCTAAATTGGAGTGATGGTGTCATATTTGAAAGAATGGAAAGTCGATTCTATGCCATTCGACACCATGATTTTGATGGTGCATTCAAACCGAGCAGTTGAGTATTCTATTCTTCAACCAACATCAGCGTTGAGGTATATGAAGTGTTTTTGTCATGTACTTATTTGATCATTTCCTGTGAATTATGTGGTGTCTCCTATACTTATATATGGATCTTTCTGATCTTCTCAACAAATCTTTTAGCCCTGAAGGCAACCACTATATGATCCTCCCTTACTCCTCCTTGCTACCCATATGTAATATCCAAAGATGAAGGTGGAAAATATCTAAAACATGTTTCAAATGGGGATTTACTGGTAGAGGTGTGGACTGCTTTATTATAAGAGTGTTTTATATATACCATATTTTCATACCATATCTTTAGATGCTTCTTATTGTAACCACTCAAAACCTACACTAAATTCCTAATGACTACTTCTATCTTCCCATCTATCTACGGATGGAATGTTGTAGACCTCTTCAACTTCGTGTCCATCTTCTCCCACAATGTAGTCCAAAATGCACTGAGAAATCTCATGTCCTTATCTAAAATGATGCTCCTTGGTATCCCACAGCACACCCAAACTTATCCAAAGAACAATTTTGTTGCTTCTTTCCTGCTAATAGTATTTTTATAGGGCATTGGAACACACATCATGTTGAACTTGTCAACTACCTTGAACAAGTAGGCATGTCCCTTCTTGGTTGTTGGTACAGCTCCCACAAATTCCATGGAAATACTTTCCCAGTGATGAGTGGGTATAGGTAAGGGATGATATAGACCATGTTTCATATTACTAGGCTTGTTGGTACAACAAAGAATGCATCCTCTTATGAACCTAGATACTTGTTCTTGTATATTGGGTCAATACACGTACCTCTACAAGTTGGCCATTATATTCCCTACAAAAAAGTTCCCTACAAAGCCTCTAGAAAGAAGCACTTCCAGGCCTTGGACTAGGCACTGTGTGTTACGCCCGCAAGATGGTGGGGTATGCACAAGGGAAGATTTGATGATTGGCGCGAATGTAGGAGGATGATGAGGACATGATTTGGGAAGCCTAAGATGCAACTGAAAGACAAGTACGATGGGCAGAATGATACCCGTGTGCATCTGGCCAAATCGATGCAGGCTTACGGAGAAAAGCCCCAACTTGAGTGGGTGCGCCTATTCTGTCAGACCCTGGATGTTATCCCAATGAATTGGTATATAGAAACAAAGCTCCACCATGGGATAGGCGACTGGCATATCCTACGCGAAGGATTCATGATGACATTTAGTTTTGAGGATGGGTTTGATAGTATTGATGAGGCGCTACAAGAGGTAAAAGCAACCATATTTAGGATACTGTAGGATCCTTAGACCGAATTCAGCCTGAATGGGCTACTCAGCTGAGTCACGTGCTTGAATGTTATAATGTAACTGTTGAAGATGAGGATGAGGATCCGCGGAAGATTAACATTCTGGAAACAGAAGGCCACTGCGAGGTTCGATGATCGCAGATTGAGAACCCTGATATAACCACGCTAGTGAAAACAAGACAAGTGAACATTGATACGGAGGTAGAGCCCAAATTCACAAAGATTGGAGACTCCTGGGATGACGCGATGGTGGATAAGGTCGCTGAATTGCTTCGCGAATACTAGGACTTATTCCCTACCAAGTTTACGAATCTGAAAGGAATAATTGGAGACCTAGGAGTGATGAAGATCATGTTAAAACCCAACAAGAAGCCAGTTAAGCAGAGGCCTTACCGCCTCAATCCGAAATACAAGGATAAGGTCTGCTCAGAGCTAGACAAGATGCTAGCGATAGGCATCATTGAGCCTGTCGAAGAATCCGATTTGGAAAGCCCTATGGTGGTGCGAGAGAAAAAGCAGAAGGATGAGAGAAGGATATGTGTGGATCTAAGAAAATTGAATGACGCTTATGTGCATGATCCTTTCCCGACTCCATTCACAGATGAAGTGCTGGACAATGTAGGTGGCCAGGAAGCATATTCCTTCATTGATGGGTTCTCAAGGTACCACCAAATCAAAATCGCACCAGAGGATAGGAGCAATACAACCTTTGCGACTGAGTGGGGTTGTTTTCAATACACCATAACATCGTAATGCCGTTTGGATTGAAGAATGCGCCTGCAATATTTTCGTGCCTGGTTGTTGCGACATTAAAGGAATTTATTCATAAGTTCCTGGAGGTATATTTTGATGACTGGACTGTATTTGGGCTGGTTAAGCACCACGTAGCAAGATTGCGCCTGATGCTGGATACCTGTCGAAGATACCAGATCGCGCTCAATCTCAAGAAGTGTCTATTTTGTGTTCCTTTTAAGAACCTATTGGGGCATGTGGTTTGTAGACAAGGACTGATGGTAGACCCCATGAATATCATGGTGATATTGAACTTAGAAGCGCCGAGGAGTGTGAAACAGCTGTGCGCTACTCTAGGACATATAGGATATTATAGAAAGTTTATCAAAGGCTATGCCCAGATCACTGTGCTGATTGAAAAATTGTTGAAGAAGGATCTCACATTCTACTGGAATGATGACTGTAAGAAAATCTTGGATATATTGAAAGAAAAGATGGTTACCGCGCCTATTCTAATCTTCCTGGACTGGAAGAAAGAGTTTCATGTACATGTTGATGGGTCATGTATAACACTGGGGGCAGTATTAACACGGGATGGAGGCGAAAGCTTGACCATCCTATCACGTTAGCAAGCCATAGATTGTTCAAAGCAGAGAAGAACTATTCTACCAATGAATGTGATGGGTTATCTATGGTGTATGCACTCTAGAAATACCGGCACTACTTGCTAGGAGGTCGTTTTAAGATGTATATGGATCACTCCACGGTCAAGTACCCAGTCAATAAGCCTATGTTGGGGGAGGGGGGGGCATCTGCAGATGGCTCTTATTGTTCCAAGAATACGACTTTGAAGTTGTTGTGAAGCCTGGATGACTGAACACGGGACTAGACCATTTGTCGCACATCGAAACAGGGGAGGAACCTACTAACTTGGAAGAAGGATTGCCTGACATGCAGCTATTTGCAGTGCGTGTCATAGATGGTCATTTCAAGGATATAATACACTTTCTAACAACGGGAACTGCACCGGAAGGATACTCTATCCAGAAAAAGAAGGAATTAGTTGTGCATGCGACATATTTCTCTATCATTGCTGGGAAACTATACAAGATGGGGGCCAATGAGATATTGCGACGGTATGTACCTGATTTCAAACGAAGCAGCATCCTCATAGATGCTCATGGGGCCACCACGAGAGGACACTATGCAGGGAGAGCAACCATGCAGAAGATTCTACGTTCAGGGTTGTGGTGGCCAACCCTTCATTAAGATTCAAAAGCATATTGCAAGGTGTGTGATGTATGCCAAAGAACAAACATGCCATCGTGGAGGGATGAAATGCCTTTGAATCCACAAATGACGTTGCAACCTTTCGAGAAGTGGGCAGTAGATTTTGTAGGACCCATTCAGCCACAAAGGAAGACAAGGGCGAGGTACATTATCACTACAATGGAGTATTTAACTCGTTGGGAAAAAGCATAGCCGGTGAAGGATTTCATGGTCGTGATGGCCGCGAAGTTCCTATTTGAGCATGTACTAACGTGATTTGGATGTCCACGGATCTTGATGAGTGATCGTGGTACACACTTCCTGAATGAGATGATCAATGCATTGAAGGAGGAATTTCAGGTATATCATTATAAGAGCACACCTTATCACCCACAGGCTAATGGGACAGTGGAAGCATTCAACAAAGTGCTTGAAAATGCGTTGACCAAGGTTTGCAATGCTCAGTAAAGTGATTAGGACCTATGCATACCTACAGTATTATGGGCTTATCGAATGACATGCAAGAAGTTGACGGGACAAACCCATTTTAGGCTTGTCTATGGTGTGGAAGCTGAGGCAATCTTAGGTTTCGTAAGGTGGGTAAAGGAATTACAGTAATCACAACAAATTGAAAGAATTTGGAACTGTTTAGCAAATTTCCAAGTAATAAATAAACTATGAACACTAATAGACATTCACATTTTGAAAGAATTTGGAGCAATACAACATTGAATTCCAAGTAATCAATATACTGTGAAAACCACTAAGAAAGAAAGGAGCATGATAGTATGAGACTGAAAGCAAATGAGTCTCAGGTCAAAACAGAGTTGCTACAACTGTAATTATATTAACTAAAAACATATACAATAGTGGTTCTCCCCACATCGATCCTCCCTTTTGTAGAGTCGAGAGTCCCTATATTTATAGAGAAAGATCTCTCATTAAATATCTGCCACTTGGTCTAGATAACTATTAGATCTGTTCCTATTTGTACTAATATTTCTAAGGGATTTCTGTTATAATATAGTTCATATACAAATGGAAGTTTGTATAATTGAGCCTATCTAACAGTTACAATTATTAAGAAAGTTGTTGTTGTTGCGTGGAATTGTATTTGTGGAAATCCATACGTCTGGCCCCTTGAATCTTGATGTGTTGTTTCTTGTTGAAAGTGTAGAGAATTCCTTTACCATCCCACTGTGTCTCGCTGCCTTCTTTCTCTATGCTCTATTAAATAACCTTGCTGCTAAGAAAATCTGAGAAATACTCTTGTTGTCTCGTGGAGTGGAAGCGAAATGAATTCATATATGGGTTGTTGATTTGGGTGGTTTTAACATCGCAATCGCAACATAGGAGGAAGAAATTTAACACTGATTTAATAGTGAATTTCCAATAAGCTATATGTGATAGTTTATAGGATGCTTTACATAAAATATTGCCTCGGGAGGGTCTCGCACATCCCAATCGGCATGTCGGAAGGACTTTGGCAGAGCGGGATTTATGTTTGTGTGATCATCGATTTGCAACATCACAATCGGTGGGTGGAATAATATTGCAATCAGAGGGAATGAGGTGGCGTGATATTGGCAGAGGGATTTGTGATATGTGATATTAGTGGAGAAGTGTGATATTGCATATCACAGGGAAGGACTTATCGCAGTCAGCAGATGGAGCTTTATCGCAATCGAGATATCAGCTTTCTCACAATCGGGATATTAGCAAAGGGAAGGACTTTAGTTATTTCGGTGATTATGGGGTTGAGATTGTGATCTCTCAGTTGCAATAGGGGGTCGATAACGATATAAGACACGTTGTTGTGGACCCGGTTACGTAACGGAGCAACGGGTTATATAATAGTATGTGTATATATATATAGATATATAGATATCTATATATATCTATATATAGATATATATAGATATATATATATATATCTATATATATAGATATATATATATATATAGATATATATATATGTATATATATATAGATATATATATATATAGATATAGATATATAATGTTTTGTGGCAATGGGTTTGTATTACAATCGCAATCGGGAAGGGGAATGGGAGGAGGTGTTATGTAAAGGAAAAGGGGAAAGGCCGATTGCGATAAAGACTGCGGGTCCCAACCTTCTTAAAAAAGGTTGTGACATGTTTATATATAATGCGATAATATAAAAGGGTTTGCTTCTAGAGTTAGAAATGAGGAAAAATGGCTAGAGTAGGGTTAATGGGTAATGAATGGTAAAAACAAAGGATGAAAGGGATGGGTTTTAGAGAATATGGTAATTTCTCCAAAATAGTTAGAATAGACCCGTCCTTCCTTCTTTAATCTTAAAATGCAAAGCACGACACCTATTTCAATAAAACAATAGATAGATGAAAATATAATGATGGAAAACCTGAACTAATAAAACTAAAAATTTATTTGTATGGTTATCATGGATAACATTTGGCTCTAATGGGGATGTTTTTCCCCCGTGGTGCAACAAAGAACCAGCAGACCAATTTCCTGAACATTGGATTGATCCCATTTGAAGACTACATTTAAACCTGCTTCACCAAACTAAAAAGAAAATTGCAACATGTAATCTAAAGCTGAAAGAAATACTTGCTGAACAAGCTTATTTATGTCATACTCTAACATCTGAAATTCCACTTGTTTAATTCAAGCAATATGAAACCTCCAATACAACCAGTCAAAGAGTAGATTCAACACTAGGGTTCCTTGACTTTATTGAAGTGGACCATCCATTGGAAACTCAAAATAAAAACTGAATCCATCACTTGAGCTCATAAATGAAACAAAATTCACCTTCACTAACTTGTCAAAGGATCTTGATAGTCATGAAAAATCACCTTTTCTTGATGAATAATACCATTAGGACTAAATCCATTCATAACTGATAGTCTATGTTTTCCTATGTCTTCAATTTCAATAGCATCATCAAATAAAAAGGTGACAATAGATTTATTTTACCTTCCATGTAAATCAACATAAACATCCATGAATCCTTGAACATATTCAAACATGACATCCATATTGTGTGTATCAAAGCTACTCTTTTTCTTAGCAAATGAATCAGATATAACCTTTGATAGGTTTACTTGAGGAATGCCATCTTGATTTTGAACACTAACATCTCCTATACATACAACTTTATGCATTTCATCCATATCATTTTTATGATCCTCAAATGGAATAGGTACTCATGTTTACCTAAAAGTGAGCTATCATGCACTTCAACCGAAACAACATCATTATGATCTTCAATGGAAAAAATTTATTATCTAGGTAGACAACTTTCTTCACATGTTACCTCACTATTCAGAATTTTCATGCATATATTTTCAACAACCTGATCTTGAGGAGTTTCTTCTTGACATAAAATCTCAGAAAAGGAATCATACCTTTGACTTCATATAGATTGACAAGGCTACAAATCTTCATGGATTTCATGAAATATGACTTGAATATCAAATTTTTGATCTATTTCATCTTCAATTAAAGAGAAGAAATCTGCTTGCTGGAAAAATTCATGATCATCACGACAACTAGTTTGAGAATAAAATTCATAAAGTGTCTCTAACACTTCTTCATCATCCATACATTCTACATCATCATCAATACTATTGAGATATTAAATGAAACATTTCCAAACATTACAATAGTCTTGAAACAATGATGATGAAAGATGAGACTTCCCATAATGTTCAAAAAATATTATATGGAAATCTTTAAGAGAACACAAGCTTCCTGATGGCAAAACTTCATACCATACTCTAGCTTTGTCTTCAAGGGTAGCCATAAACATCTTCATGAGACAATCCTCAGGAAACTCAACACTCAGTCTACATACATGTATATGGAATTTAACCAAATGTAAACCAACATCATCTTCTTTTTCATCTTTGAACATGGGAAGATGGGTTGACCAATCAACATAAGGCATGGGATTTGGAAAACCATGGATGTGAGACCGATCAATAGGAGCATGTCTGACATTTCTTCTTGTAGTAGAACTCATCTTTGAATTTCATCAAGCTATTGATCTGTAAGCAGTGGAATCACCATGAAGCTTCGATCTTCAGTATCCTTTAAGAGTGGAGTCACTAGGGTAATATCACAACCTTCAGAAACTTCTGATTTCCTGTTACCCTCAGGAATTAGAAAGAAGATACTCAAAGAGAATCCTGGAAAAGGAGATTTTTGGCTCCTGGAAGATGCACCAAAATGCTATCACTTGGGCTAGAGAGGGTTGGGCTACATCAACCCTTAAACCTCGGAGTAACTATTTCAAACCAGCTTTTGATTGGAAGTTAGCCCTTCCAATCTGAGAGTCAGTATTTTTAGAATGCAGATGGCTAACTCTAGTTTTCTATTTTGATATTTCGGGTGAAAAAGTGTGAGGGTACTCACCATTAGGCATGGAATCATTTAAAGGAAAACAACAACAAACAACACACTATTTATGGATGCTGAGGCAATCTTTGGTTTCCTAAGGTGGGTAAACGCGTTATAGTAATCACAACAAATTGAAAGAAGTTGGAATTGTTTAGCATATTTCCAAGTAATCAATAAATTATGAAAACTAATGGACATTCACAGTAATCACAACAAATTCAAAGAAGTTGGAGCAATATAACATTGAATTCCAAGTATTCAATACACTGTAAAAACTAACAAGAAATAAAGGAGCATGACAGGATGAGATTGAAACCAAATGAATCTCGCGTCAAACAAAGTTTTTGAAACTGTATTTTTATTAATTAAAAACATATACAACAGTGGTTCTCCCCACATTGATCCTCCCTTTTTCATAGTCAATATTCCCTATATTTATAGATAAATATCTCACATTACATATCTGCTACTTGGGCTAGATAGCTATTAGATATATTCCTATTTGCACTGATCTTTCTAAGGGATTTTTGTTACAATAGAGTTCGTATACAAATGGAAGTCTATATAACTGAACCTATCTAACAGTTACAATTATTAAGAAAACTATTGTTGTGGCATGGTACTATATCTATGGAAATCCATACATCTGGCCCCTTGAATCTTGATGTGTTGTTTCCTGTTGAAAGTGTAAGGAATGCCTTAACTATCCCACTGTGTCTGGCTACCTTCTTCCTCTGTGCTCTATTAAATAACCATGCTACTGAGAAAAGCCGAGAAATACTTTTTTTGTCTCGTGGAGTGGAAGCAGAATGGATTCTTATCTAGGCCGTTGATCTGGGCAGTTTTGACATCGCAATCACAACACAGGAGGAAGAGCTTTAACACTGATTTAATAGTGATTTTCTAATAAGCCGGACATGATGGTTTATAGGATGCTTTACATAAAATATCACATCCAGGGAGGGTCTCGCACATCGCAATCGACAGGTCGGAATGACTTTGGCAAAGCGGGATTTCTTTTTGTGTCATTGTCAATTTACGCTATCGCAATTAGTGGGTGGAACAATATCGCAATCGAAGGGAATGAGGTGGCGTGATATTGGTGGAGGGATTTGAGATATGGGATATCGGCAGAGAACTACGATATCGCATATTATAGGGAAGGACTTATCGCAATCGGTGGATGGAGCTTTATCGCAATCAGGATATCGGCTTTCTCGCAATCAAGATATCAATGTAGGGAAGGACTTTAGTTATTTTGGTGATTATGCGGGTTGCGATTTCGGTTGCTCAAGCACAAGAGGGGACCAATAGTGATATATGACACATGGCTACAGGCCTGTTTTATGTAACATAGCATCAAGTTACATATAATACTATGTATATATATAATGGCTTGTGGCAATGGGTTTGTATTCAAATCGCAATTGGGAAGGGGAATGTGCAAAGGTGTTATGTAAAGGAAAACGGGAAAGGCCAATTTCGATAAATACTGTGGGTCCCAGTGTTCTTAGAAAAGGTTGTGGCATGTTTATATATAATACGATATATATATATATATATATATATATATATATATATATATATATATATATATATATATATATATATATATATATATATATATATATATATATATATATATATAGATAATGGTTTAAAATTAGAGTTAGAAATGAGGAAAAATGGCTAGAGTAGGGTTAATGGGTAATGAATGGTAAAGAAAAGATGAAAGGGATGGGTTTTAGAGAATATTGAAATTTCTCCAAAACAGTTAGAGTAGACTTGTCCTTCCTTTTTTAATCTTCAAATGCAAAGCACAACAAGTCTTTCAGTAAAACAATAGATAGATGAAATTATCAATGATGGAAAACCTGAACTAATAAAACTAAAAAAATATTTTTAGTTGTTGTCATGGATAATAGTTGACACCCCTCACAATAATTTCTCATGCAACAATCTTGGAAATGAATTTTGTGCAGTATGGAAATCACCACATACTCAAGGTTTTTGACAACTCACACAATTGTTCCAAGGGGTATGTTTAATAGCCAAAATGTGATTTCCAGCCTTTCACTATGGTGGAAAATAATTTGATCCTTATCTTCCTGCTTCACATCATTCAACACAAATGGTGTATCTGGAACATAACTCGCTACCTTCATATTTGAAGAAAACCTCTCCATCTATTTTTGGATCTGGTTTCATAGTTATCAATTTCATTTCTCGGTAAAGCTTCAGGGCCTCCTCAAAATATCCTTTATGTGCAAGTCCTGCAATCATCGTATTCCATGAATCCTCATTTCATTGTGGCATATCCTTAAAGAGTTTTAGATCCGCATCAATGAGCCCATTCTATGCATACCTAGAGATCATGGCATTCCATGAGACCACGTTTTGTTGAGGGATTTCCTTGAAAAGTTCAACAGTCTTGTCAAAAAACCCATTCTGTGTAAAACCTCCTATCATGGCATTCCATGAAACCTCATTTGCTCTTTGCATTTCCCTAAAGAAACGCAATGTATCTGCAGCATAACCTGCAATCATCACATTCCATGAAACCACATTTCATTGAGGCATTGTCTCAAACAATTTGAGTGACTCATCCACAAACATATATTGGGTTTATCCTAAAATCATAGCATTCCAAGAGATAATGATTCGTTGATGCATTATGTCAAACATTTCGCATGGTTCCTGTTTCTTACCACATTTTCCATACATGTCAAGAAGAGGTTTGACTACATAGACATGTAATTGTAATCCCCTTCTTATTATTTCTTATTATTTACTGATAGATTTACAAACCCTATTTTAGAGATGCCACACTGGCACATGCTAAAAGAGTATGGGTGGGATTACTAACAATCGATTCCAAACACCAAAATTCCAGAGGCTGGAGTTGGTGACGGGACATTCTTTTATATTAATAGTATCCTCCTACACTATGGGCGTATGGCTTGAAAAGACCAACTCATCAAGTTCAACTCTCATCATGTGAGCCTGAATTCATTTTCCATGAATTAAGGATTTCTTCTGGATCAATAAGGAGTATCACCTGTGTAGATTGTATGAACATTAATGTAAACATGTCATAAAAACAACAAATGATTCATGCCTATCTTTAGTAATTTACTTCACCAATTTGGATCTTTGTTCAAGATATCATCAAGTCATAATGAAGACTGAAGACATTCCGATAAAAACATTTAGAACTCATGAGCGTCATTGTGAATTTTTGGTCATGCCTTTTGGCCTTACCAATGCACCTTATACATTTCAAGGTTTGATGAACTCCATTTTCAAACCCTTCCTTAGAAAATTTGTGTTAGTATTTTTTGATGATATACTAGTCTACAACAATGTTTGGAAGGATATCTAAGTTGCTTTGCATCTGATAAACAAACACAATGGGTCAAGTGGTTGCCTCTAGCTGAATGGTGGTATAACACTTCCTTCCATACTACAACAAAAATGACCCCATTTATGGCACTTTATGGATATCATCCACCGTCCATGACAAAATCTTTAAGAGAAAATTCTAAGGTTCAAGAAATGTAATATCACATCAAGCATCAGCAACAGGTTCTCCAACTCTTAAAGGATAACCTCACTTTGGCACATAATAGAATTAGACAATAGGCAGATAAACATCGCAGCGAAAGAAGTTTTGATGTAAGTGATTGGGTATTTCTACGACTACAACCATGCAAAAAAATGTCCCTAAAGCAAGATAAGAAGGATATTAAATTATCACCAAAGTATTATGGTCCATACAAGGTGTTACAAAAGGTTGGTACTATGACATACAAATTGGAGCTTCCTGCATCTTCCCGAGTGCATCCAGTTTTCCATGTTTCATGCTTAAAGAAGGTTATAGATGACAAGCTCTCAGTACAAACAATATTGCCAGAACTTGACGAGGAAGGAAAAATCATATTGGAACCTGAAGCTATCACAGAAACAAGAACTTGACAGCTACGGAATCAATCAATTTCAAAGTATCTCATCAAGTGGAAGAACTTATCCACTGAAAATTCCACATGGGAGGATGAGAATTTTATATAGAAGCATCTAGAACTATTAAAGCGTTGAGGACAACACTTGTTTGAAGGAGAGGGGCATGTTAGGTCCCTATAATACGAGTGATTCCCCCATTAATATTTTAACTTGTGCCCCTTATTGTTATTGTTGTGCCCCTATTTTCCCCACATTGTTATTATTCTACCCCATAGAAACCCATTATTATTTTTGTTGTGCCCTTATATTATTATTATTATGTCGACTTTCATTATATTGTGACCCCTTAGACTCATATATATAGAAAGGAGGTTTTTTCATTTGTATCGTCCAAGAATTTTTCATTTGTTTAATGTAAAGGAGGTTTCCCCCTTGAAGAGGCTGATTTTGAAGTCGTTGATCTATCTTTTCTATCTTGTGTGAGTTGGTTTCATAACACACTCTTTCTTTTCTTTCTCGCCGAGCATATCATTTTTCTATCTCCTCTGCAATCCGACAAAATAAATATCAAAATATCAAATTCAAAGATCCTCTGACATCTCATTTAAATTGTGATTTCATCCATTTGGGTGGATCTAGACATCGTAATTGAAATTTATAATTTTGTACACGCGAGATTTTGGATTGGAAAGGGAATCTAGAGCTTATCAAAACCACGACACTTCTAGATATTTTTTATGGTCCAATTCTTTCACCTCTTAGTTTTCTCCTATAGATTCACTTGCTCTATTTTGGGTTTGTTAGTTTGAAGAAGCTTAGCAGTGTGTTGAGTGGGTAGAAGAGTGTCTTTTAGGTAGCATCTCGTTCATGTTGCATGGTGCACTAGATCAATGGTTTATAAGATCACATAGGTAATCTATTTCCATTTCCAACGTTCATGTTTGCACCTATATATGCAAAAAAACATGGACATAGATTAAAGATCCCTCTTGTTATTTAAAAAGAAAGTTGTGCTATGAATTGGTTAGAAAACATTCATTTCTTGTTTTCCAGATGATATAGAATACCAATTCTAACGAAATGCTTTCTATGAAAATAGAAGGATCAAGGGAGAGAATCTCTCAATGATCTTACTTTCCATGTGATATCAAATGATGGTAGGGAGTCACAAAACCTAAAATTCCATGCTCAAGTAAACTAAGCATATTTACAAACTTGGAACAAGTGTTTCAAGATTCCACTCTTGTCACAAATAGGGCATTTAATGAGTTGTACATTGTTGTGGGTATTCCACTGGAATATTTTATCCCAACATGTATTGTATTATGCTAAAATCTTTTATTGTGAAAGGTTATTTCCTTATATCTTATATTTATTATCACTAGATTATTGTTCAACTTATGAGAATAATTGAAATATGGAATGAAAGAACAAGCAAATTAATACACCATCCACACAAATGAACACAAGATGTATCTTGGGAAACCTAGAATGGGAGAAAATATAGTGGGAAGGATACACCTATTCTCTACTCTCATTTCTTCAACTATGAAAATGTAAATGCAATGAAAGGGGCACTCACTATGGAGTTTCCTTCAACATGATGCCCTAAACAGCTACTACAAAATTGTCTTCCTCCTTTGTTAGGCTCTCAAATATGACTCCTAGATGCTCTACTCAACAAGGGAAAAAGTACGATGCTAAAACATTGGGACCCTCTCTCCTCCTAGTGGCCAATATTTGGCAGAGTATGATAGTTTTCTAGAGTTTGGATTTTTGCATGTCTCAACCCTCAATTAGTTTTAATGTTTTCAACCTTCTATAATCTTATTGAAATTACACATAGACCCACATGTGAGTAATCAGTGCCAATGTGGCATCCACTCAATACCATGGTGATTAACAAGGTGTGATCCATAAACTATTATGGATATTCTATTGAACAAATTTTCACAATAGATTTAATAAATTATACTTAAAAAACTGAAATTTATATTGAGGCTTTATTTCTCTTTATTTTTGTGGATGTGTAAATTATTGTTTATTGTGAATGCATGAAAATTATAATTATGCATAAAATAGAGAAAAATGAAATAAAAACTCACAAATCATGATTTGACTCAAGATATAACTTAGGAAACCATTTCAAGAGAAAATCCAACTGGAAGGTGAGGTTGCTCTACTATCTTTCTCTGAATAGAAAATGGCCATGAGTACAAAGAAGTAAGGCTTGTGACCCGTGGACAACTAGAATGTACAAATCCTGTATTTGTGCTCTCTCCCCATTGCTCTTGGCTACTATATTCATCTATGGAAAAAAAATTCACTCGAAAAAGAATGAAACCCCTTTTCCTCCTAGTGGCCCAATTATAACACATCTTGATAGCCTACTAGTGGCTAGGTTTGACTCCCTCGACTCTTAACCAGAGTTAGAATATGGACTCTTCTATATTCATATTCATCATGATCACATGGCTAGCTTCTTTTCCTTGAGTAATGGGGGCTAACATGGCATCCTCTCAAATTATGGTGGTGAAAATAGTAAGGTAAATTTTCAAGTGGCATAATTTTTGCATACGGACTCTTGATTGAGGTGATTCTTACATCATTGGAAAGGTATATTTGTGTAGAATATGAAAAAAAAAGGTGCTATAATAAAGAGACAAAGTTTTATACCCATAAAAATGTCGTTTGATGCCTCAAAATGCTCCGAAAAGGTTTCAAACCCCAATTTGCCAAACTCGGTTTTGTTGGTAAAAATGGTCCTATAAGCTTACTCCACTTTTTCTACTCTTAAAGAATTTATATGGATGAAAAAATATAATGATCCAATAAGGATCACACCTCCCCATTTTGGGAGGCTTTGGTTCCCAAAATTTTCTACTGAATGAGGTGACGAAATATTTCCTCCACCTTCTCTCAAGTGTACCATTTAGCCTTTGTTAGAAGTTATCATTTCAACCCAATCTACCAAAGGTCATGTTACTGTTGTCTCATAGTTTTATACCCCTTAGGAAAAATTGTATCTTCTCTAAAATTTTCTTGAGTATCTGGTGCTAAATCCTTCACAGAGGGTAGGACCTATTACTCTTCCTAATCTAGCATGGAAGGGTAATAGAGTTTCATATTTTCCACATTCACTACTAAGTAAATATGCATGTATGGAGGTCTCAGGAGCTTCATTCAATGAACCTATGATATAGCACGTTTGTTTGTGGCATACTAAACAATACCCTTAATTTGACTACATATTGGAAAATACATCTAAAAATCACTTTATTTAACCCCCTACCAATATGAACCCAATACAACTTCCAAATTTAAAAAAACCCTACTTTTCACTAGATATTATAGGTATCCATTTTTCATTAACATTTGTTATACCCCTTTATATTTTCTCATTAACTTTGAACTCCATTTTTTATATACAACATATAAAAACCCTTTACCCCTATTATATGCTCAATATATTATTTTATTTTTTCCTAAATATATATCCCCCAATATGAGTGCATGTGGTATGGTACTGCTCCCCCAGTGAAGCCCCCTGTGATGGGGGTAGACTAAATCTATAGGCGTTATCTCCCACATTTTCTAGTATCTCAAAGGGAGCATATGATCCAAGTGGCTCTAGACACATGCAGGAGTCCAAGAGGACTCAGAAAGGGTCAAAATTCAAAGTGGTCATATTGATCCCAAAATAGCACCATATCGAAGTGCTCATCGCCATGATTCCAACGGTGTGAATGAAACTCAAATCTGAGCTCTTATGGAGGAGATAGAGCCAGTCAAAGTTGCGGTCAAAGTTGGGCAATGGGCTAGGTTTAAGTGTCCTACAAATTCACCGTCAACTGGCATGGAAACTTAGCTCCTAAGAGCGAGCGAAATTGTTGCCTCTTTAATTTATCTAATATCCCTTATATTAGAAAAAATAAAAAATGGACCTATTATTAATAATAAAAATAAAAATATATTAAAATAGGTGGCGAGCCATGATCCCCGCCACCTCCATCAGACCCAAATCTCAAACTATATGTTTTTTAAAACAAATTTAATTAAAAAAATTAGGTCGACGGGTCGTGACCCCTGCTAGCCCCAACCACCATACCCGCATGTCATATAAAACAAAAAATTACTATGGATAGTGGGCGAGCCACCTCTGGTGGACCTAGCCCACACCCCCTCCCATGTGCCACTTGCCACCAATACTCTGTGGGCGGTGGGGTTTGAACCCGCCTGACCGAAACAACTAGCCTACCACTTGGGCACCCACACCTTTAACACAAAACACCTATGTACAACACACAGAATGAAATAAACCGTTGTTTCAAATTATAACATGCCACGTTAATTTTTGGCGGGGTCTGGATTTGGCCCCCTGACCTCCCGCCTTTGGTGCCAAATCCCAAACCAACATGCCAATGAAGCTTCCTTGTAAAGTTCACCCTCGAAGTTTTATATGAACCCTGCAACTCATTTGACCGAGGGAGAAGAATAGAGGCACTGAACGGAGGAACAAAATGGAACTGCACCAAGGTGGAACCATACCCCAAGCAGAACCATCATTTGTAGGCTAGAGGTGGAACCTTGACATGTTTTTCGAGACGAGGAATATTATTTTGATGCCCAAGATTCCTTCGGAGGTAACGATTCATTTTGTCAGAATGTAATCAAGTTTACAATCATTTTTCTCAATTTTTCGTAGGGAACGCAATGGAAAGGTTGGATTCGCCTTTTGAGCAGCAGATTTGCAGATTCCCAACATAGGATAATCTTTGAGAATCTTGAGGGAATCTTCCAGATTCCTTGGAGGCTGAAATCTCCTAGATCCAGAATGCGACCAACTTTATACTCATTCTTCTCAAAATTTCGCGAGGATCTCAATGGCAAGATCAGTTTTCTAATTTGAGTTGTAGATCTCCAGTCAACATAGAGGAGGGAATATTTGGAGAATCACGAGGGAATATGAAAGATTCCTACAGGCCCAGATTTTGCTGGTTTCATAATTCGACAAATCAATAGTCGATTTTACACTTCTTGATGACACAAATTTAGTGATGTAGTAACTTTCTACAATTGAGCCTTCTATTTTTCATCCATTTTCCATATTGGAGTGATGGTGTCAGATTTCAAAGTATGGACAGTCGATTCTATGCCATTTGACGCCACGATTTTGATGGTGCATTTAGATCCAGTAGCTGAGTATTCTATTCTTCAACTAGTATCAAAGTTGAGGTATATGAAGTGTTGTTGTCATGTACTTATTTGATCATTTGCTATGAGATGTACTATGTTGTTTCAATTCCTTCTTGATGTATAATGCGGAAACTTTGTGTCTATTCATGTGAGATGTATTCATCATGGATTGTTATGTATGTTTTGATTGAGATCCAATTGTTGCCATGATGGCGGGATACTCATTGTCACCATGGGTGTTATGGTTGAGATCCCTTTGATGCCATGATGGTGGGATACTCATTGTCACCATGTGTAAGATTATGTCATTCTAATAGGAGGTCTATTGTGAGTGATAGTTCCTGTAGCGGAATGTCTCGTGGAGAGGATTTTCCACTCATGTAGAGGGCACATGTCCTTGTATGACAGAAAACATAGTCCATGTACATCTTCACCATTTCCAACATTGAATGAAGTGGCAAAAACCATCTTAACACGGGGGTGGAGATGTAGTCCACACTGGACGAACTCTGTTATCAATGTCTCTTGTTTATGATTTGTTGATCATCATTATGTTTCCATTTGCTTAAGCATGCATATATGTTCATTTACGCTCTTATATAATGTAATTCTAACTACATCACGAAAGAAAAAGATCTTGGTTAAATTTGGAAGTTGAGTGAATTCGGATCAAGTTTGGTATCAAAGCAATCTTCACATGGATGTGAATTGCGAGCGTGAATAATGGAACGTGCAACAATGGAAGATGACAAAGAGATGTACGAGACCATGCTCAGAGTGTCCAAAAATATGGACATAATGTATGAAGCTCTACGAGAAGAAACAGAGGAAAAGCAACAATTGTAACTTCAGTTGTGAGCCACAGAAGAGGCCCTGAAAGAACTGAAGCATAGCAACTAGAGTCTCCACGCAGATAACGTTGAATTGAAGATGCTTCTATAAGAAGAGAAAGAGGAGAAACAGAGTTTGTTGCGATAGTTGCAAGCTAAGGATGAGGCATTGGAAAAGTTGCAGCATGACCCATGTGAGGTAAAGAGTAATTCTATGTTTTCATGTATGTTTCCTGATGATGATTTCGCTGTTTTTGAAAATCATACGATAGGAATTGGCTCTAAACTGCTGAAGAGAATGGGGTATGAAGGAAAATACTTGGGAATTAATGGCCAAGGCATTGTCAACCCCATCAAAGTAGAGGAATTACCTTGTCAGGTAGGACTTGGGTATGTCAGAAAGGAATTTGGGGAATGCGCCAAGACAGCTAGCGAACCACCAACAATAGATGATGAGAATCCCTCATCAGTTCTCTCCAAATCGATAGTGGAGGTAAAAGATGTTGATTTCCCTTCAGTTTCATCTTCAAATAGTATAATTTTTGTTGGAAATGTGGAGATACCAATTACAAGGACAAACATGAGGCTCCTTACCAGGATGAGGTACAAGGAAGAAGAAGAACTTGGTATTAATAACCAAGGCATAACTCAACCATTAGATGTCGTGCAGAGAACTCGATTTGCAGGATTGGGATACACTAAAGGAGAATTCTCAAGGGTTTTAGATGCTTTTGAGACATTGTTGAAATCGTCGAGGAAAGAGAATGATTAGAACACATCACTATCATCCCATGGCAGTGCCCATTACAGGGACAGAGCTAAAGCAAGCTCTCATCGCCATAATTACATCATAGACAACAAGGAAAGGTATAACAAGTCCCAATATTCGAATGTTCATTTCGATTACAATCATGTTGTTAATGATGGACATAAACCATGTCATCGAAAAAAATGTACCTTTTGTGGTTTACATAACCATATATTTGCTAAGTGTTGGAAAATAATAGCAGCACAAAGAAGGATGAGGCATGAAAGACCCTCTCAATAGTAGGAAAGGAAAAAGGTAAAGTAGATCTGGACAAAGAAGACTTATTGTAGTCATTGCAACAAAAGTGGTCATCAAAGGGCCACATGTTGGAGGATCCATCCAGAGCAGCGTCACAAGGACAAAGAAACTGTGCATGAACCAGGTTAAATAGTTGTTCAGCCAACGAATGCGCCACAAGGAGACGACCCATTCACTTTGATAAGTGAGAAATGGTTCTTCTAGGTGTGGTAGAATGTCATGGTCTTATTTTTTCCAATCATGTGTTTCATTTTAAATTGTAAAATTGATGATGTGTTTTCCATCACTTGTTGCAACAACAATGATGTCTGACAGTATTTTGTGTTGCATTTTAAACTGTGATAGTGATGTTGTGTTTTCATCACTTTTTAAAGAAAAAATAGCGTTTGCCCTTATTTTTGTAAATCATGTGTTGCAGTGATGAGATGTTTTCCATCACTTGTTAAGCAACAATGATATTTTTGCCTTGTTTTCATAGCTGGGGTATTATTTCCATTTTGATGTAAACTTGACCACCGAGTATGTGTTATAAACTCATGGAAAGTATGGGATGCTTGGGTCATTAATTGGTCTTGTAAATCAAGCATGTAATTTGCATAAATGTACTACAGGTTTGTAGAGGGTGCAGGTGTCGGCTCATTGCTTATGGCTCCAAAGGACAAAGGTGAAGGAGAAGGAAGGGTGACTTATCAGACACTTGTGGTGCAGACAATGTACAAAGAAGTTGCAGATTATTTTTCATGCTTTTGGAGGACCAAAAGCTCCTCAGTGGGGAGGATTGATCCAGGTGGCTCCAGACACATGCAGAAGTCCAAGAGGACTTAGAAAGGGTCAAAATTCAAAGTGGTCATATTGCTCCCAAAACAGCACCAGATCGAAGTGCTCATCGCCCTGATTCCAACGGTGTGAACGACACTCAAATCTGAGCTCGTTTGGAGGAGATAGAGCTAGTCAAAGTTGCGGTCAAAGTTGGGTAGTGGGCCAAGTTTAAGTTTCCTACAAATTCACCATCAACCGGCATGGAAATTTAGCTCCCAAGGGTGGGAAAAATTGTTGCCTCTTTAATTTGTATAATATCCCTTATATTAGACAAAATTGAAAATGGACCTATTATTAATTAAAAAAATAGAAATAAAATATATTAAAATAGGTGGCGAGCCATGACCCCTGCCACCTCCATTGGACCCAAATCCCAAACTATATGTTTTTAAAAACAAATTTAATTTAAAAAAATATGCCGACGAGCCATGACCCCTGTCAACCCCAACCACCATATTCGCATGTCATATAAAACAAAAAATTACTATGGGCAGTGGACGATGGCTCGATGCACCACTTGCCACCAATACTCCATGGGCAGCGAGGTTTGAACCTGCCTGACCGAAATGATTGGCCTGCCACTCAGGGGCCCACACCTTTAACACAAAACACCAAGGTACAACACACAAAACAAAAAAACCATTGTTTAAAATTATAACGCGTCATGTGTATTTTTGGCGGGGTTGGGATTTGATCCCCCAATCTCCCACCTTTGGTGCCAATGCCCAAACCAATGCGTCAATGGAACTTCCTTGTAAAGTTTGCCCTCGAAGTTTTATATGAACCCTGCAACTCATTCGATCGGGGGAGAAGAATGGAGGTGTCGAACGAAGGAACAGAAAAGAGGTCGAATGGAACTATGCCAAGGTGGCACCATGCCCTAGGGGGAACCATGATTTGTAGGCCAGAGGTGGAACCTTAACACGTTTTTTAAGATGAGGAATATTATTTTGATGTCGAAGATTCCTTGGGAGGTAAAAATTCATTTTGTCAGAATGTAATCAAGTTTACAGTCATTTTTCTCAAATTTTCACAGGGAACGGAATGGCAAGGTAAGATTCACCTTCTGAGCAGTAGATTTCCAGATTCCCAGCAGAGGAGAAGCTTCGAGAATCTTCTAGATTCCTTGGAGGTTGAAATTTCCCAAATCCAGAATGCAACCAACTTTATACTCATTCTTCTTAGAATTTTGCAAGGATCTTAATGGTGAGATCAGTTTTCTGATTTGAGTTGCAAATCTCCAGTCAACCCAAAGGAGGGAATCTTTGGAGAATCATGGGGGAATCTAAAAGACTCCTACAAGCCCAGATTTTGTTAGTGTCAGAATTCGACAAATGGATAGTTGATTTTAGACCTCTTGAAGACACAAATTCAGTGATGCAATCAATTTTTATAGCTGAACCTTCTATGTTTCAGCCATTTTCTAAATTGGAGTGATGGTGTCATATTTGAAAGAATGGAAAGTCGATTCTATGCCATTCGACACCATGATTTTGATGGTGCATTCAAACCGAGCAGTTGAGTATTCTATTCTTCAACCAACATCAGCGTTGAGGTATATGAAGTGTTTTTGTCATGTACTTATTTGATCATTTCCTGTGAATTATGTGGTGTCTCCTATACTTATATATGGATCTTTCTGATCTTCTCAACAAATCTTTTAGCCCTGAAGGCAACCCCTATATGATCCTCCCTTACTCCTCCTTGCTACCCATATGTAATATCCAAAGATGAAGGTGGAAAATATCTAAAACATGTTTCAAATGGGGATTTACTGGTAGAGGTGTGCACTGCTTTATTATAAGAGTGTTTTATATATACCATATTTTCATACCAGATCTTTAGATGCTTCTTATTGTAACCACTCAAAACCTACACTAAATTCCTAATGACTACTTCTATCTTCCCATCTATCTACGGATGGAATGTTGTAGACCTCTTCAACTTCATGTCCATCTTCTCCCACAATGTAGTCCAAAATGCACTGAGAAATCTCATGTCCTTATCTAAAATGATGCTCCTTGGTATCCCACAGCACACCCAAACTTATCCAAAGAACAATTTTGTTGCTTCTTTCCTGCTAATAGTATTTTTATAGGGCATTGGAACACACATCATGTTGAACTTGTCAACTACCTTGAACAAGTAGGCATGTCCCTTCTTGGTTGTTGGTACAACTCCCACAAATTCCATGGAAATACTTTCCCAGTGATGAGTGGGTATAGGTAAGGGATGATATAGACCATGTTTCCTATTACTAGGCTTGTTGGTACAACAAAGAATGCATCCTCTTATGAACCTAGATACTTGTTCTTGTATATTGGGTCAATACACGTACCTCTACAAGTTGGCCATTATATTCCCTACAAAAAAGTTCCCTACAAAGCCTCTAGAAAAGAAGCACTTCCAGGCCTTGGACTAGGCACTGTGTGTTACGCCCGCAAGATGGTGGGGTATGCACAAGGGAATATTTGATGATTGGCGCGAATGTAGGAGGATGATGAGAACATGATTTGGGAAGCCTAAGATGCAACTGAAAGACAAGTACGATGGGCAGAATGATACCCGTGTGCATCTGGCCAAATCGATGCAGGCTTACGGAGAAAAGCCCCAACTTGAGTGGGTGTGCCTATTCTGTCAGACCCTGGATGTTATCCCAATGAATTGGTATATAGAAACAAAGCTCCACCATGGGACAGGCGACTGGCATATCCTACGCGAAGGATTCATGATGACATTTAGTTTTGAGGACGGGTTTGACAATATTGATGAGGTGCTACAAGAGGTAAAAACAACCATATTTAGGATACTGTAGGATCCTTAGACCTAATTCAGCCTGAATGGGCTACTCAGCTGAGTCACGTGCTTGAATGTTATAATGTAACTGTTGACGATGAGGATGAGGATCCGCGGAAGATTAACATTCTGGAAACAGAAGGCCACTGCGAGGTTCGATGATCGCAGATTGAGAACCCTGATACAACCACGCTAGTGAAAACAAGACAAGTGAACATTGATACGTAGGTAGAACCCAAATTCACGAAGATTGGAGACTCCTGGGATGACGCGATGGTGGATAAGGTCGCTGAATTGCTTCGCGAATACTAGGACTTATTCCCTACCAAGTTTACGAATCTGAAAGGAATAATTGGAGACCTAGGAGTGATGAAGATCATGTTAACACCCAACAAGAATCCAGTTAAGAAGAGGCCTTACCGCCTCAATCCGAAATACAAGGATAAGGTCTGCTCAGAGCTAGACAAGATGCTAGCGATAGGCATCATTGAGCCTGTCGAAGAATCCGATTTGGAAAGCCCTATGGTGGTGCGAGAGAAAAAGCAGAAGGATGAGAGAAGGATATGTGTGGATCTAAGAAAATTGAATGACGCTTATGTGCATGATCCTTTCCCAACTCTATTCACAGATGAAGTGCTGGACAATGTAGGTGGCCAAGAAGCATATTCCTTCATTGATGGGTTCTCAAGGTACCACCAAATCAAAATCGCACCAGAGGATAGGAGCAATACAACCTTTGCGACTGAGTGGGGTTGTTTTCAATACACCATAACATCGTAATGCCGTTTGGATTGAAGAATGCGCCTGCAATATTTTCATGCCGGGTTGTTGCGACATTAAAGGAGTTTATTCATAAGTTCCTGGAGGTATATTTTGATGACTGGACTGTATTTGGGCTGGTTAAGCACCACGAAGCAAGATTGCGCCTGATGCTGGATACCTGTCGAAGATACCAGATCGCGCTCAATCTCAAGAAGTGTCTGTTTTGTGTTCCTTTTAAGAACCTATTGGGGCATGTGGTTTGCAGACAAGGACTGATGGTAGACCCCATGAATATCATGGTGATATTGAACTTAGAAGCGCCGAGGAGTGTGAAACAGTTGTGCGCTACTCTAGGACATATAGGATATTATAGAAAGTTTATGAAAGGCTATGCCCAGATCACTGTGCTGATGGAAAAATTGTTGAAGAAGGATCTCACATTCTACTGGAATGATGACTGTAAGAAAATCTTGGATATATTGAAAGAAAAGATGGTTACCGCGCCTATTCTAATCTTCCTGGAATGGAAGAAAGAGTTTCATGTACATGTTGATGGGTCATGTATAACACTGGGGGCAGTATTAACACAGGATGGAGGCGAAAGCTTGACCATCCTATCACGTTAGCAAGCCACAGATTGTTCAAAGCAGAGAAGAACTATTCTACCACTGAATGTGATGGGTTATCTATGGTGTATGCACTCTAGAAATACCGGCACTACTTGCTAGGAGGTCGTTTTAAGATGTATATGGATCACTCCACGGTCAAGTACCCAGTCAATAAGCCTATGTTGGGGGAGGGGGGGGCATCTGCAGATGGCTCTTATTGTTCCAAGAATACGACTTTGAAGTTGTTGTGAAGCCTGGATGACTGAACACGGGACTAGACCATTTGTCGCACATCGAAACAGGGGAGGAACCTACTAACTTGGAAGAAGGATTGCCTGACATGCAGCTATTTGCAGTGCGTGTCATAGATGGTCATTTCAAGGATATAATACACTTTCTAACAACGGGAACTGCACCGGAAGGATACTCTATCCAGAAAAAGAAGGAATTAGTGGTGCATGTGACATATTTCTCTATCATTGCTAGGAATCTATACAAGATGGGGGCCAATGAGATATTGCGACGGTATGTACTTGATTTCAAACAAAGCAGCATCCTCATAGATGCTCATGGGGCCACCACGAGAGGACACTATGCAGGGAGAGCAACCATGCAGAAGATTCTACGTTCAGGGTTGTGGTGGCCAACCCTTCATTAAGATTCAAAAGCATATTGCAAGGTGTGTGATGTATGCCAAAGAACAAACATGCCATCGTGGAGGGATGAAATGCCTTTGAATCCACAAATGACGTTGCAACCTTTCGAGAAGTGGGCAGTAGATTTTGTAGGACCCATTCAGCCACAAGGGAAGACAAGGGCGAGGTACATTATCACTACAATGGAGTATTTAACTCGTTGGGAAAAAGCATAGCCGGTGAAGGATTTCATGGGCGTGACGGCCGCGAAGTTCCTATTTGAGCATGTACTAACGTGATTTGGATGTCCACGGATCTTGATGAGTGATCGTGGTACACACTTCCTGAATGAGATGATCAATGCATTGAAGGAGGAATTTCAGGTATATCATTATAAGAGCACACCTTATCACCCACAGGCTAATGGGACAGTGGAAGCATTCAACAAAGTGCTTGAAAATGCGTTGACCAAGGTTTGCAATGCTCAGCAAAGTGATTAGGACCTATGCATACCTACAGTATTATGGGCTTATCGAATGACATGCAAGAAGTTGACGGGACAAACCCATTTTAGGCTTGTCTATGGTGTGGAAGTCGTAATTCCTATGGAATACATCGTGCCTAATCTGCGCATAGCAGCGCTCACAGGTATGATGGATCGTGGAGCCCTGGAAGAGAGGCTCGCACAACTGGATGAGCTTGAAGAAGAAATATTTTTGGCTGGATTTCACTAGCAAGTCCAAAAGAAGCATGAAAAGGCATGGCATGATTGGCACATCAAGCTATGCACATTTAAGGTAAATGATCTAGTTTTGTTGTATGATAGTAAGTTTGATCAATTCCATGGAAAATTTAGGATGCACTGGTTAGGGCCCTATGTTATTAAGGAGATTACCGATGGTGGCACGGTCTAGTAGGTTAAGTTGAATGGAGATCCCTTCCCAGGAAAGGTGAATGGCAGTCGATTGAAGCGATACACAGGTGGCCCAATCATATGACTATGCGACAAAAGCACAGTCTTAGCACTCCACGCAGCTGAAAGGAGGAGCGAGACTATAAACTACACTGCCCGGGTTGGGGAGCTATGCGATTTCAAGACTACGCGAATCAGGGAAGTGTCACAGGGTTTGTGATAACGCAAAGGCAGTTGCACTACTCATGGAAATAGCGCGCAGGTCCACTGGAAAGTGACCGTTAAATTCACTGTTCAAGATTTGATGGTCAGATTGTGGCCAAATGGAGCGGGCAGCAAGCACTTAAGGCAAAATTTATGGATTAGATTCTTGAAAATTTGTCGCCAATCTACCATTAATGGGCCGAATGTGGGGGGAACAGTCGAATTTGAATTCAAAAGGCCCTATAAATTACAAGTGGTTTTCCAGCGAAAAACACTTGGCATTTTGAATTCAAATTTGCCTGTTCCTTGGGGGATCCTGCACCTAACAGATGGTATGTATTAAATTGATGAATCATGAAAAGAATGCTTTTAGAGAATTATGGGTTGTTCTCTTTGTAAAATAAGTTTTTATGTACAATTTTCATCCCCATATGTCAAAAGTTTGATGAATGGATGAGATATCATGAGGTAGTCCCCTCATGCACTGAATCTCAATGCTAGTTTATAAATTATGTTATTTCAATGTGGAAAGTGTTTATGTTAGATTCATGTCCCCATATGTTGAAAGACTGATGAAGGGATGAGATAACATGAAGTGGTCCCCTCATGCCCCAATCTCAATACTAAATTAGAAGAATTATGACATCATGTGAATTCATTTATTATGTTAACACGTCTCTAATAAAGATGTAGTGACATTATGATGTGATGGTATGGGGACATATAGATCTATTATTGCCAGTATTTATCATGCCTTAGATTCATGATGAAAAGTTTAGAAGGAAGGAGGAAATTATGAATTATATGTCAACCATAGATGCCTAACTTGGTGACCAATGATATTCCTATCTTGGTGACAGATATTTGCCTTGGTGGTTGATGGTATTCCTGTCTTAGTGATAGATGCCTTCCTTGGTGGAACATGATATCCCTGTCTTGTCGATAGATGCCTATAGATGATGTTCTTGTCTTGGTGACAAATGTCTATCCTCATGGAAGATGATCTTGTTGACTTTGTGATGGGTTCTTGCCTTGGTGGAAGAAGATATTCACGTCTTAATGACAAATCTCTACCTTGGTGGCCTATAATGTACCTATCTTGGTGATTGATACCTACCATGTTGGTAAATGATATTCTTGTTTGGCTAATAGAAGCCTACCTTGATGGAAGATGATGTCACTGTCCTACTAATAGATGTCTGGAGATGATGTTCTTGTCTTGGTGACAGATGCATACCTTTACGACAAATAATATTCCTATCTTGGTGACAGATTCTTTCCTTAGTGACAAATGATATTCCTATCTTGATGACATATTCCTAGCTTGGTGGAAAATGATGTACATATCTTGGTGACCAATACATACCTTGGTGGTAGATGATAGTCTTGTCTTGGTGATAGATACATGCCTTGGTGGCAGATGATATCCTAGTCTTATTGCCAGATGCTTGCAGATGATGTTCTTGTCTTGACAACAGATCCATGCCTAGATGGCAGATGATAGTCTTGTCTTGGTGATAGATGTTTGCCTTAGTGGAAATGATGTTCCTGTCTTGTTGACATATGCTTACAAATGATGTTCCTGCCTTGGTGACAAATCCCTTCCTTGGTGACAGATGATGTTCCTATATTGGTGACAGATGTCTACCTAGGTGAAAAATGATGTTCTTGTCTTGGTGAAAAATGTCTGCCTTGGTGGCAGATAATAGTATGGAATAATGAATTACATGATTAAGTTAACTTCGGCACAAATTTCATTAAAATGGGGAAGTTTGTCATGCCCAAAATCAATTAAGCTAATAAATGAAATATGACACAGGGAACGAAAAACAAGGCATAGGAAAAGAAAAATTAAAATAAGGATAATTATGATAAGTAGTGTCTTGGGAATTTAGTCCTTTAGGACGAAAGGAATCTATATAAGAAAAGGGTAAATAAGAAGAGAGACATCTAGAGAGTAGGAGAAAATACTTGTAAATTTGATAATAATAAATTGAGACTCAAGGGTGGTCAACAGTTGAGCTAAGCCTATGATTGAGAGAAAAGTTGTTCTCATACTATCTTTGTAAAGTTGTTAAAATAATTAAAAAACACCAAATTCCAAATCTTTAGATATAAAATATGCGTCTTAATATTCATTTTTTCCTAAATATTATCATTCAAATACATTGTCTAAATCTTAAAAAAATCGTAAGTTAAACCATGTTCCAATACTATTTTCATTAATAAATTTAGTTTGTACAATATTCCAATACTATCTTCATTAATATATTCAATTTTCTAATAATATTTAGATTTAGTATGTTTCGAATATTATGTGATATTTATGATCTCAAAAAATATAAAAAAAATATAACATTAATTTAAAATTTTTAAAATAAATCAAACCATTCATATAAAATCACTTCTTCTTCAATTTAACCTTACACCACACGAACTCTTCAACTTCATATCAAACAATTTTTTTACATTTATTTTTTTATATAATATTCTTAAGGATTCCAATGAAACAAGAGAATTACACGTAAAATTTAAACAATCGTTTTAACATAATACTCTTGCATCAAGCACTCCTTTTTCTCGTAATTTTTTCAACTCTTATTTAATAGATTTTATAAAACAAATAAAACATAACTGCATATATATTGTGTATTTATATAATTATGATTTAAATAATTAGCGTACAAAAATATTTAAATAACAAAAATTAAATAAAATTATATTTATATTTTTTTATAATTAATTTAATAAATTATTTTTTTTATTCTAAATTTTTATATAATATTTATTTAATAAAAATTAATAAATAATATTATTAATCAACAAAATCATATATATAGAGTAAGATAATATAGACAAATGAAAAATGGTTCATTAAATAATATTCCAAATGAAAGAGATAAAATAAAAAAAACATGAAACATTAAAGAACAAAATTGATAAATATATAAAAAATTGCAAGATGATATAGACCTATGAAAATGGTTCATTAAATAAAATTCTAGATAAAAGAGACCAAATAGAAAAACATGAAACATTTAAGAATAAAATTGATAACTAGGTTAATATAATGCTTTTTCTTCTGAAAAAAATAAAATAAAATTGATAACTAGGTGATTTTTTAATTTGTAAAATTTATAAGTTATAATT
Source organism: Pinus tabuliformis (assembly GCA_031772625.1). NCBI lineage: Eukaryota > Viridiplantae > Streptophyta > Pinopsida > Pinales > Pinaceae > Pinus > Pinus tabuliformis. The sequence goes on along the minus strand of CM062820.1, from coordinate 849,137,233 downwards.
TTATTTATATTTATAATATTTTTATAATAAATTTAAAATATTTAAATTATATTTAAAAAGTTATAATTATAATTATTTAAAAATATAATTATTTGATTTTATTGTACTGAGAGATACATTGTAGTGTGATAGTGTGATATGAGAGATATGTATAATTTCTTTTGTGTTTAATATCAATTTGACATATATTTTTTAAAAATAAAATAAAATAAAATAAAAGAATAATGTGGATTATAATAAAAAAAACAAAAATGGGTATACATGTTTAGATAGTTTTAATTAAAAGTATTATAATTCCATACTAAAGAAATGTGGTAAAAATATTTCACTTTCACTCTTTATCAAAAATAAAATATCCAATTTCCATGTAAAGTAAACAAAAAAACGCATATTTCTCCTTTTTTTAGTGTGAAGAAGATGCAAAGTTTTTATACTTTTTAAAAATATTTCAATGTAAAACTTGTACAAACTATTTGAATATCTATGTTAACTAATTTATTTCAATATACAACAAAATTATATATATATATATATATATATATATATATAGAAGAAGTAATTGAAAGTAAAAAAATTCAATGTGTTAGGGAAGCAATCAAAAGGGGCTCTTCACGACATACACCAGGAATTGATAGAAGAAGTGATCGCACCCATGCCTGCGTCAGATTTCAAGGACTGAGGCATATCACCTCAAATCCTTTCTTGACAGACAAGATCAGATCCATTACTCTCAAGCACGAGTGGGAGAAAGCCCGCTTCAGCCTTTTCAATCTCAGCAAGCACACCAAGGTTCTCACAATTCATCACAATCTCAGAGAGAGACAGAGAGCACTTTTGAATCGGTGGAAGGGCCAAGGAGGTCTCCTTCACTGCAGCGAGGCCAGCACTAAGGATCAAAGAAACTCTGAGACCCCCTCAGCGGACAACAATCGACGGAATTTCTCAGCACACTGTGGCAGCCGGTATCATCTGTGGCACTTCACTTCGAGCAGAGACACAACCGGCCTCTCTCAGCGCAGGGTAAACACTCCTCCTCTTATCTGTGGTTTTTATAAAACTAACTATTGGGCTTGTGTTCCAAGCAGTGTTCGCAACCAGCAACAGGGCCCTTATCTACACTCTGCTCTAGCCAATCAGTCCAGCCACATAAACGGCAAGCCGCCCAAATCATCAGCTTTCGACAAAGCAGACATCGCTTCTTGTAAGATGGCTGACCAGAATAACCAACAAGCCAACCAGCAGCAACCAAGGAACCCAATGGACAACATCTTCAATAATAGAGACTGTCATATGTGCAAGGCTCACGTAGTTATGATAAACGCCCTAAAGAAACAGGTGAATGAACTAACGGAGGACTTTCATGCGGACAGAAAACTCCAAACGAAAGAAGTTGGAGAAGAGGAAAAAAGACACTGAAGACCTCAAGGACCGCTGCATTCACATGGAAGCAGTAATAGATCATCTCCGCACCCTAACAGAAAGTCAGCAAGGAGAAGCTTCAACAAGAGTGAGCAGGAGGGAACCCCTCCCGGATGACTCGGTCACCCAACACTCCCCTTAACGCTCATGCAGTGCAACTATAGCTGGATAGGAGGATCCTTTGTAAGGCAATATAGCCGTTTATGTTCAGTTTTAAGTATAGCTAAGAGGAGTCTAGAGAACTATGGGTCTGCGAACCCAATTTTGAATATCAACTCCCAGAACTCCCCCCTTATTGTAATAGAGATTTGAATTACAAGTTTTATAATATACAAGTAGACGATGTTGTTAAAAAAAAAAAAAATTCAATGTGTTTTATAAATAAAAAATTCCACATCTAGAGTTAAGTAATATTGAGCTATACTTAAAATGTATTAATGACAAAAAAAAATGTGGACAATGTCCATAATAAAATATTGCAATGCCTATGTTTAGTAAAATGTTTCAGTCTCAACCATGTATATAATTTGGCTTAAAAAAAATGAAAAACCAATACAAAATTGAAAAAAAATTGGTTAAGTTTGTCTAAAAGACAACAAATATTTATTAGATTTGTAACATTAAGTTTTTTTTCAGAAAGAAAAAGCTGAATTTGTATTATATTGAGATTGTATAACAACAACAGATGATACATTATATGCATAGGACATAAGACCAAAGGATGAGGGTAGATTGCCAAATCTGGAAAAGCACAGATATAAGGATACCACCAGCACCAGCTGGGAACAAAAACAGAGGAAGATATAGCCATTATAAGGATTCCACCAGCACCAGCTGGGAACAAAAAATAGAGGAAGATATAGCTAATCAAAATCATACAGATGCCTGGAAAAAGCAAAAGATGAGATATATACAGATCAGAAGGACAAAAAGAAAGAGATTAAAAACCTGGGATATAGAAGTCCTGAATGATAAAGGACTCCTTGCCATATGAAACCTTCATGGACCATGAACCTGAACCAAGTTGAAGACCATCCTTTGACCGGCAGTCCGCTTGCTGGTTCTGAGCTCTGTAGATGTGCTGAATGGTACACCCCCTCATAAGACCCCAAAAAAACATGATCCTATCCATCCAGACTGCGAGGTGAGGGCACCTGATGAAGCTTTTACCATTGACATGGTCAACCAAAGTTTTTGAGTCCCCGAAGATAGAGATGGCATGAATGTCAAAAAAGATACAGAAGGCAAGAAGACCCGCTAGGGCCTTCGCCTCTGCCAGGCTGTTTGTTCCCTTACCTGCATTCCAAGAAAGACTATATTGTAGGTTCTCGTCCATAATTATAACCACCCCACAGCTGCAAGAGTTTTGTTGGGTAGCACCATCAAAAAAGGCCCTCGGGAACCTGAGGAGAGAATCTACCTGCCCATTGACATCTTTCAATTTTGGAATCTTTTTGGGGACCGAGTCATATATGAGAAGTATATGTTGTAGAATATCTTTGAGAGGCTCCTTTGCTGCTTTGAAAATTTTATTGTTCCTCCACCTCCAGGCACACCATAGAACAATTATAATGATCGATCTCCAAGATTCTCTTTGCCTACTCCACCACTCATAGGTAGCCTGTGTAGAAGAATGAGATACAAGAGGGAAGCCAAAAAGAGTTGCCAATTCCTGCCAAATTTGATGAAAAAAATTGCATTGGAAGAACATATGAAAATTGGTTTCTTCTGCAGATTCGCACATTAGGCATCTGCTCAGCCCATGCCACTTTCGTTTTCTCAAATTTTCCCAGGACAGGTTTTTATTATAATATACCAGCCATGAAAAGTATATAAATTTGGGAGAGCATCCTGATCTCCAAAACGCTGATGGGAAAGTGGGATATGAGTGCAAAGACTTCAAGCCAATCATATCTTCATAAATATCCTTTACACATACCTGGATATTTGCATTTGGCGGGTTCCATACTAAAAATTCCTATGGCCGGTGTCAGAGAAACCCGCAACTTCTCAGAATGTTTCTGACAGAGTTCCATTGATTTAACATAGACATCGGCATCCCAAGATCATCAGCCGATTTCCATATAGGGAGAGGACCTTGCCAACCTGCAATCAGCTTATCCCACGTGAAGAAGCCTTTACTATGGATGAAAAAAAGGATCCTTTCGGGAATTGATATGCTCTCACGCCCGCTCATGATGGGATCAATTCCGATGAGGATTCTATTACCAGATTGAAAACACCACTTCAGGTTCCTTAAGAAGTATTGCTCAATTTTACGGAAGCTGAGCCAGATGGCAGAGCCATACTTTGTACCAATCCTCCCTAAACGAAACCAATATTCCATGCCTTTTCCTTTCATGTATTTCATCTTAATGATGTTGCTCCATGGCCCATCCCCGTAGATACCCCTCCACAAAGATTTGCACAGGAGCACTTTCCCGAAGGTCCTTAGATCCAATAAACCCCATCCACCTGTAATCTTCGGTCTTGAGATCTTTTCCAAGGTAGTGAGATGATATTTCCTTTGAGCTGAATTGCCACCCCATATAAAATTTGCAGTGATCTTGTTTATTTTATGAATGGTGCTTGCCGGAAGGAAGAAAATATGAGCCCAATATACAGCAAGTTGCGATAGTACTGCATGAGTCAGGACGATTCTTCCAGCCAGAGATAGGCATTTATATTCCCAGGCGGAAATCTTCTTATAGTATCTATCAATAAGCCATTTCCAATCCTCTTTAGAGTACCCCTTTGCCTTTAAATGAAAGCCAAGATATTTTACTCCATCCTTGATTGACCTCCAATCGACTCCAAACAAGGCGGAAATCCATTCCACTGTTTCCATATTGGCGTCGTTGTGATAAAGAATGGATTTGGCCTTGTTTATTTGTAAGCCTGTGGCCCTTTGAAACTTATTTAGAATGTCGTTTAGGCATATCCACGTAATCTTGCACAACATTGCAAATATAAGCACATCATCAACAAATAAATTGTGTGAAATGAAGTTGTTCCTGCAAATCTTCACGGGTTTGCAAGTGTTCTCTGTAATAGCCTTATTGATATGAAGGCTAAGAGAGTTCATTGCAAGGATGAACAGCAGTGGCGAAAGAGGGCATCCTTGACGCAGCCCTTGTTCTGCTGGGAAAAAAGGGGAAGGGATCCCGTTAATAATGATAGCATAATTCATGTTCTCAATACATGCCATAATCCAATTTATGACATTTGATCTTAGACCAATCTTTGCTAATAAACACCTGATAAAACCCCAGTCTAAGCAGTCGAAGGCTCTTTGCAAATCGATTTTCAATATGGCGGCTTCAGATCGATTTGAGAGCATGGAGAACAGGCTTTCTTGTGTGTTGGCGACAACATCCATTATGTTCCTTCCCTTTAAAAAAGCATGCCGGTCCTTAGATAATGAGCTGGCTAACGTCACTTTGATCCTTTCTGCTATGATTTTTGTGATAATTTTGAAAGATATGTTGCACAAGGATATTGGCCTCAAGTCTTTAAAGGAGTCCGCATCCAATTTCTTTGGGATGAGAGCTATCTGCGTGGATGAAGTAATGTGATGAATGCTGCCTGAGATTCTTGCTGCTTCCACCATCCTCAAAAGATCTAATTTGATGATGTCAAAAAAGTGTATGAAAAATTCTATTGTCCAGCCGTCCGGTCCAGGACATTTATCCTTCTTAAAGGCCTTCATAACTCCTAAAAGCTCCTCCTCTGTTATGGGCTTAAACAGCTCATCATTTTTTTCATCATTAAACATTTGGGGGACCAGATCAATACCCCATAGAATATCCTGAAAGCTGCTATTCTCCCTTCTTTTATATTGTTCTTTGAAATGTCTCACTGCCTCCATTGAGATTTCTTGTTGAGAGAAGAGAAAACCTCCCTGACCATCACTAATTTTCCATATGGAGTTCCTCTCCCGCCTGGCATTTGCATACCTGTGAAAAAATTTGGTATTCCTGTCACCTTCCTCAAGCCATATCACCCTGCTCTTTAGCCTCCAAGAGGCTTCCTCCTTCTTTAAAATATTTTGTTTATTCCTTTCAAGCTCATTTAGGCGGCATCTCATGTTGAAAGGGAGAGAATTGGCTATCAAAAACTTGGAGATATCATCCATTTCCTTTTGTATTTCTTGAAGAGCCAGTCTGTCCGATTGTCTTTTATTGTGTTGCCATACCTTTACCACTTTTCTCATTGAGGACATCTTATCTCTAAAATTCATAAAAGGAGGAAGCGAGTTGTTTGCAGATAATTCATTCCAGGCTTTTGTTATTTCTTCGTTGAAGGCTGGGTCCTCTAAGCATGTTCTATTGAATTTAAAGGGGTACCCATTCCTGAACCCCTTTTCCCTCCAGCTGAGAGAAATTGGCCTGTGGTCGGAAATGAAAGTATTTTCAATGGACGAGAAAGGCATGCCCATTTTATCGATAATGCTGACATGAACTATAAACCTGTCAATCCTTTTTGCAATGTAGGCCTCTTCTATTCTTCCATTGTCCCACATAGGCATCATTTTGGAAGGAGCAACATCTACAAGATTTCTATGGAGGAGTTCATACTTAATTCGATCTGAGAGCGGATCTGTCTTCCTGCACTTCCCCCATCTTTCTTCCGAACTTAGGGTAATATTTAGATCGCCTCTTTATCGAGCGCATGCCAAGTGGAGAGCAGCTTAAACCTCCAGCAAAACCAAAACCAGAGCCATGACACCGGAGATGAAGTAGAAAATGAAAGAAGGATATAGCCAGCTGCAAGGTCGCCCCTACGCCAGAGCGCAGAGGGGAAGAAGATAAGCTGGCCAAAGCTTTATTACTTCCTTCAGAGACAGGCCACGACATCGGAGATGAAGAAGAAAATGTATGAAGGATATAGCCAGCTGCAAGGTCGCCCCTGCGCCAGAGCATGGAGGGGAAGAAGAAAAGCTGGCCAAAACTTTCTTACTTCCTGCAGAGACAGGTTTAATAGCTGTGGAAGTGTGAATGGTAGGTGGCTAGCGCGGAGAGCATGAGACGTGCATGGCTTTCAATAAAAGCTCCGGGAGAAAAAAACGTGTCGGGTATAAACAGGAGTTATCCATGCATTGGCTCCCCGCATTCCTTCTTTGCACTGATTGGCTTCATGAATATGATGGCCATGGCGGATGCGACCTGCTTGGTTGCTTTCGGCAAGCTGGTTGGTTGCTTTCAGCAAGCTGGTCCACTCGGCGCCGCTCCTCAAACCATCCCTCAGAGTTGTAACATTAAGTTGTGTACTCTACACAATCCAAAAGCCCAATGAAATTTTCAAGTTGTTGAATCCATTTATGCATTAAAAAATGTGATATATATATATATATATATATATATATATATATATATATATATATCTATATGATCAAATTTCTTGAAGTATAAATATTTTTTCAAGTTTTATATTTAAAAATATTCACACTTCATAAAAATTGATCCCTCACAACCCTTGTTAGATCCTTGGTTAAGATACATTTATATTGGTTGCATATAAATATAAATATATGGATATTTTACACTTTATAGTAAATAATAATAATAATAAATTAAGTTAAATTTAAATTAAATAAAAATAAATAAACTAATTTTATATCTATAATATAATAAATATTAAATTAAAATATTTATTTTAATAATAATAATAAAAATTCGAAAAAAATAAAATTATTAACATTAACTTTAATGTTGTAATATTTAATCTTAAATAAAAATTAATAAAATAATAAATAATTAAATATAATAAAAATACCTCATTAAAATATTTTCCCAAAAGTTGTATTATTTATATATATATGGATGGAATTGGGAGAGTGTTTGAGGTTAAAAACATTGTAGAGGATAAATAAAAGAATGTTATGGGTTGATATTTCGACTGACATTATGGGAGCCGAGAATAGAGGGAAAGACAATAGAGTTTGGTAGGTTTCTTGGTGTTGTGGCTTGCACAGTTTGCTATTTTTTTCAATTGATATTTTTTATGTGAGTTTTTGTTTGTTACTTGGTAAATGTTGTGTGTATGTTTGGAAGAATTTTTTAGCTCTCGTTCCATAGAATAAGTATATACAAAATTGTATTAGTAGGAATTTCATAGTAAGAATGATTGTCTAGCATGTTCATAGAGTCTGGAATTGAGCTCAATGACTTTGGAAATTAAGGCAATGTGTGGTTTGGGATTGGGCAAACTTGCCTTTCTTGAGATCTTATGTTGTCTTATGGGCCTTCTTTGTGGCTTAATTTGATAATCAAGGAGACATATTATGGGTGGTGCACACAGACATGGGTGTAGAAGTAAATTTATGAGAAGGTGCACATTTGGGCCAACTGGCAACTATGAAAGAAGAAGGAAATTGATAAATTTGGTTTGGGCAACTGTGAGTACTGCAAATTGAGTTTGACATTGTGTAACAACATGGGATGTGACCCGAGGATGGCTAGGTGGTATGTTGAAGACAAAGACCTTGGGGTGACTGTGTGGTGCAACGAGGAAGGTGAAGATTCTCTTTGGATCAAACAAGACAAGATGAGGTGAGGTAAATTTAAAACTTGGGGTGACAACGAATGAGAAAAGAAAAATAATTACATATGTAAGGAACTAGTCACTCAACTAGCGGAGAAAATGGACGCCCTCCAAATCAACATGATGGTGTTGAACATGAAATAGCAACAACAGATGGAATGGATAAATATGCTTGAGGATATTCAAAGTCTACAAGATAAGAGAAAATGAAAAATGGAGGAGATAGAGACACTTTTCCAACAGATTGTAGAGTTACAGGAATAAGTCCAACTCCTAAATACAAGTTTAAATGTATCTAGCTCTAGAAGTTGGAAGGACGTAAACAAGTGTCCACATCTCAACTAAACAATGTTATAGGAGAGCAATGAATTTAAATGATATATGTCTTGTTACAAATTTTGTTTGTTACTAAGAACTTACGGTTGGATATATCCATATAGAAATGCACTGAATTTTGTGAAACTCTCTAATACTTTAGAAGTTACATAAATCTATAATAAATATAAAAATAAGATACAAATTAAAATACAATAAATATGTTCTATAAATATTAGTTATGACTAGACACATATTTAATACAATACCAATATTCATTTATGTTTTAATTTTTTTTACATAAACCTTTATAAAAAATATTATATATTATAATAGTAATAATATATAATGCATAGAAAGACTTATCCTATTTCTATGATTTGATGTGAATGTGATACATACTCTTGGTGTAAATGTGATATATACTCTTGGACCTCTGCAATATAGTACAAATTATATCTACTTTCGCTGACTGATCACTTTTATTTTGCAATATTAAATTTCGATTTTTTATAATTTTGTATAAAGTCTTACTAGTATAATTTGTTCAAAGTAATATAATTTTATATTAATTATGTTTTTTTAATATGAAATATATGATATTTAAAAAAATATTTATTAATATAGTATATATTTATATTATAAAACCAATAATTATAAATTATATTTAATAAATATTTTAAATATTATATTTATTAAATTTTAAAATTATATATATACATTGTGACATACTAATTTAAATTAAAGCCTCTAGATACGCCTCTTTGTGAGGCAACGAGGCATAAAAATAGCTAGCTGCGGACATTTACTAGTTGTGGGGCAAGAAACAAGACATTCAACTCCACCTCATTATCCGTCTTTACCAAGAGAAGAGGTGTGTGTTTTCAATTGTACGTAACAATCACACTTCCGTGGGTCCACCATACTTCTCAAACGTATCAAATCTCCGGGATTTTCTTTTACAAAGTGCCCACCACCATAAAGTATGTGCATCACATCAATGAAAAACGTGACGGTCTAGGTTAACACTTGACGCTTGCATGGGCATAAGCTAAACGATTCCCATAAATTTCCATGGTGAAATGACTGATTGTTAAGGAGATGGAAAAACAATTCTAATTTTTCTTTTGTTTTTCCATCACTTTAACAATCAATAGAATTTTATAAAATTTATTATGGAAATTGAGGTTGATGGTAGCTTTTCTTTCCTTGACATTCTCATTTCAAAAAAGGATGACGATTCTTTCTCTCATCAGGTTTTTCGGAAGAAAACTCACATAGAGCAATATCTTCATGCAAATTCCCATGATTTCCTGGCTCAGAAATTAGGTGTTCTCAACACCTTAGCCACTCGGGCATTGCGAGTTTCCGATGAAAATCATATTGATGATGAAAAGACCCACCTCCTTAAGTTGTTTAATAAGATTGGTTATAGCAAATCCCAGGGTCTGAGAGTTTTCCATAATACGAAAAGAGGGCCTAAGAAGAGGATCGATCCCAAGGATTGAGCTTATGGGGTTCATCTTCCTTTTATTCAGGGGACTATGGACAAAATCGTGAAGATCCTGAAAAAACATAATATTCCTTCTTTCTTTAGACCCTTTCGCACTATTCGAAGTTCTCTTCGTTCAGTCAAGGACCCGGTTAACCCCAAGGATGTGAAGGGGGTTTATATTATTCCTTGTTCTTGTGGGACTCCTTACATTGGTGAGACTAGTCAATCAATAAATCAAAGGATTTGTGAACATGCTGCGGACATCAAACATGTGAGGTCTTGCTCCTCTGCCTTGGCAGAACATGTAGAAAAGACCAACCAGCACATGTGTTTAGAAGAGGCTAGAGTCATAGCTAGGGTTGACCATTTTCATCACCGTAAATTTAGAGAGGCCTTAGAAATTGAAAAAAGGCCCGTTAATCTTAACAGAGATGATGGTTGGAGCATCAACAAGTGTTGGATCCCTGCCTTGATCTCCTAAATATTTATTTATTTATTTTAATTTTAGACTTTCCAAAATTTTATTTATTTATTCTTATTATAGAATTATAACTTAAATTGATTTATTCAAAAAATAATAATTAAAAATTCTTTTTAATCTCGATAAAAACCTAAAAATAAAAATAAATAATAAAAATAAAAATAAAAATAAATAGATAAATAAATATTTTTAGTCAAACTAGTTGTTTTTTCTAACGGCTAATTAGTTCCTCTCTTCATCTATTTTGCCTGGATCTGATTCATCATCTTGTCTTGAAGATGAACCACACTGGATGGTTCAAAACACATTGAGGATATTACTCCTATATGATTTTTTTCCGAATTAATATGGATCACAGAAGTCTTAACTCAGAAAAAATGTAATAATTTTTTTTTTAATTCTTAATGTCCATAGAAATGAAATAGATTATTTTTAAGTTCTTAATGTCCATAAAATATGAAGTATCAAGAATAATTTCACCCCTCAAAGTTTGAGAAACTTCTGGGGTACATTATCACTCCCCACCATCTCATTTAAAGTTTTGAAAATTCTTAAACTTATACAAAATTTCAAAAAAACCTCAAATCAATTAAAATGAGTCACACAATACGTTACTTTTATTCTATAATAAATAAAGTTTATTTTATAATTAATTTAATAAATTTGGTAATGAAAAATAAAAACTAGAAATTTACTTTTATTTTATAATAAATAAAGATTTTTTTTTAATTAATTTAATAAATTTCGTAATGAAAAAATAAAAACTAGAAATTTTGATTTGATTGTTAAATTTTTCAAATAAAATTTATTATTAGGCTAGTTTTAATTTGGGTAAGGGTTTAATTTTAAAGTTATGGGTCACTTTAAGGTTGTGGTGGAATACGCGAGAGGACGGGCCACATGGCCGCCTGCGTTCCCTCCCATGCCAGCCTGAAAAAAATTCATGGCGGCCTGCAGGTAACATTAAATGGGTACTCTGGCCGAGATTTATCCATCATTTGCTCAACAATGGATTCCACAGACCATAATGCTGCTCTTCCCCCCTGCTCCATAGCATATGCCCACCTCAGGCAGTGGAGCCTTGTTCTCGCACTGTTACTGGGAGTCGTTGTTGGTTGCTCAGCTGTGTAGACCTTGGTAATGGGTATCATTTCTCCCACACCAGGCTCTGCAATCTGACTCCAACTCAGACTTCCCTCGCTCATCCTCAGCTCAACCATACAACCAATTTCCCCATTGATAGCTCTGCTTCGAATACCGCCATGGCTCGCATCCACCACCAAATGTGTAGCAGAAGAGGAGGATGTCGTGGTGGTGGTGTCCACCCTCCTGTGACGCCCAGCCCTGACTCTGCCTCCCCCTCCCCTTCCCCTGACATCCCCAATCCTTATGGCACCTTCTCTGGCAGGTATCCTGATGCCCGCAGTGGCCGAGGACGCGCATAGCGCCAAGGTGCTAGCTGGAGAGACATCACTGTCCATACAGCCAATTTTCCCTTCCCCTCTTCACCTTGCTCCTCACACGACACAATTTCGTTTCCACAGCACCTTGAATAGGCCTGTCATTACAGCCACTATCACCATCATTTTCTCTGAGGAAAACAACCCCCAGGATGCTCCGCCGGAGAACAATGGTGTGCAGCAATGGCCGCTCACAGGATCAGGAGCGCTCGCAACCCAGGAAAGCAACTGATGGACGAGGATGTTACCACCCCGCATGGCAAGGAGCTAGGTGGCAGTCAACAAGTTGCGGAAGGAAGATTTGGAGACACGCAGACTCCAGGAGGTAGAGTGGGAGACACGTCCAGCCTGCATGCAACTGCAGGCAGCTCCGCTGGCATTCAACCTGCTCGTGGACTTCAAACCAGCGCGTCAGCAGAGGAGGATGATTGGTACCAGTACGTGTGCCTCATCGAGGAGGTACCCGCCCCAGACGACCTCTAGAGATGACACTTGGCAGCCAGGTGTCACCCTTCTACCAGCTGGGTGTTTCTTCTGCTGACTGGTTATTTTCTAAAATGATTTGTTCTGTTAAAACTTTTCTGGTTATTTTTCCATGTTCTGATATTTTTTGGTTTAAAACTGATAACCTCTTTGTGGGTTCTTTTTGCCTTCACGGACTGGTTTTCCCATCGATGGGGCAGTCGAGATATTTTTTTGATAAATGATGTTCAGTACTGCTAAGGCCCGACCCTCGATATAATCATATTAATAGAATAGTTTTACTTAGGAAAAAAAAAGGTTGTGGTGGAATATGTAGTGTAATCTAAAGAAATTATATTAAAAATAATTTTGTGGCCTATGTACACATAAGTGGATCAAAATCCACCTCTATGTCTTTCAAAAATCTTTCTAGGGTGGAAGAACATGAAGAACTTTCCAACTTATGATATTTCTGGAATCATAAAAATATTTCTTTGCTAAGGAAACATGAAACACATTATGGACTCATATGTGGCTTGGTAATGCAAGTTTGTACGCTACGAGTCTGATTCTTTCCAAAGCCTAGAGGGGTCCATAGTATTCAGGTGCCAACTTTGCATAGCCTGTCCATCTTAGAGTACTTCTCTTGGGTTTGACACGCACATATACATGGTCATCCATGTGGAACTCCTTGAAGGTTCTCTTTTCATCTGCATAAGATTTATGTCTATCTTGAGCAATTTTTAAATTATGTCGCACTTTCTTTATTGCTTGCTCCATTTCTATCAACATATCAGGTCCCAATACAGCTTGTCCTTCGAATTGCTCCAATTAGTAGGGGTTCTACATATTTTCCCGTACAACACCTCAAAAGGACACATTTTCAATGATTCATGGTAGTTATTATTATATGAAAATTCCACTAAATGGAGGCACTCTTCCATGTGTAGCATGTCTTTAAGAACTTGATTTACCCTTTCAGTTTTCCCTATTTGTTGGTGGTATGTCTTGCTTAATTGAATTTAAGTACCCAATCCTGTAAAAAGAGCATTCCAAAATGCGGTTGTAAACTTTGCATCCCTATATGAGATTATCACTCTTGGTATCCCATGTAATCGGAATATTTCCTTCATGAATATATCTACAATTTGGAAGGTTTGGTATGTATATTTAACAAAGAAAAAATGAGCTACTTTGCTCAACTTGTCCACCACTACCATGATGGAATCATTATGTTTTTTGGACTTTGGCAAACCAGTTACGAAGTCCATTGTAATCATATCCCATTTCCATTTCGGTATGGGTAAGGGGTGGAGTATACCAGCCGAATGTTGGTGCTCTCCCTTGACCTGTTGGCATTCTAAACATTTAGCTAGATATTCTGTAATATCCCTTCTCATACTAGGCCAAAAATAATTTTGTTTTATTGCATAAAATAGTTTTTGATATTCGAGATGGGTGGCATAGGGGCTTTTTATGAAATTCATCCAACAAAAATTTCTTAGTCACTATTTGGTTAGGGACTTATGTTCTCCCCTCGAAAGTCAACAAATAATTATTGTTTAGACCAAATTTATTTTTTCTTCCAGCATCTTGTGCCTGCTTACTTTGCTGCCACAAGAATTTGTACTTTGGATCCTTATGCATTGCCTCTTTAATTTTCTTGGTAAAATCAAATTCAACTCGGTTTTACACCACTTCATATACATGGCGCAGCTTTCTGCTCAACGCATCGGCTACACGATTTTCCTTTACCTTAAGATGCTCGATGTCAAAGTCAAACTTGCTTAGGAAGGCAGTCCATCTTGCTTGAAGGACATTTAAATTAGGTTGCTTAAAAAAACTAGTTAGACTACTCTAGTCTATCATAAGCAGAAATATTTTCCCTAATAAATAATGGCACCAAACTTTAAGAGTGTGGATAGCCGCAGTTAGCTCCAAACCATATGTGGAGTATATTTTCTCATGTTATTTTAACTTGCGATATTCATAAACTATTACCCTACCTTCCTACATCAATTCTCCCCTAACGGCCTCCTAGAAAGCGTTCGTACAAACAGTAAATTATTTTTATGGGTCTATGATTTTCAACACATGGGTTGTTGTCAATCGATGTTTTAGTTGTTCAAAGCTATGGTGGAACTCTGTTGTCCATCTAAATACCCTTCCCTTCTTCTATAAATAATTTATAGGGTAGGTGACCTGAGAGAATCCTTCTATAAAATGACGGCAGTACCCAGCCAAGCCCATAAAAGATCTAATATCTACAACATTTTTGAGAATAGACCATTCCATAATGGTTCTACTTTTCTTATGGTCCACAGCAAGGCCCTCTGAGGAAATAACATTTCCCGGATATTGAATTTTGCCCTTAAAAAAATTACATTTACTGAACTTGGCATAGAGTTGATTTTCCATTAATATCTACAGTACTATTCAAAGATGTGCTTTATGTTTTTCCGAAATTTTTTATTATATCAGAATGTCGTCAACAAAAATCAAGACAAAATTTTCCAAATAAGGGTGAAAACAACCATTCAACAAGCTCATGAATGTTGTTGGGGCATTGGTGAGGTCAAATGGCCGCACTACAAATTCATAATATCCATCTCGGGTTCGAAACATGGTTTTGCAGATATCTTCCTCTTTTATTCTTATTTGACAGTACCCTGATCGTAAATCTATCTTCTAGAACACAATAGCACCCTTCACTTGATTAAATAGATCTTCAATTCTAGGTAGCAGGTATTTGTTTTTAACAGTTAATTTTTTCAACTATCTATAGTCAATACATAATCAGAAAGTGCCATCTTTCTTTTTCACGAACAACACTCAGGGATCCCTAGGGTGACACACTTGGGAGAATGTATCCCTTAGTAATTAATTTTTGCAGCTGTATTTTGAGATTTGTTAGCTCAAGGATACTTATACAGTAAGGATTTTTCAACACTAGGGCTACTCCATAAATTAATTCTATAGTAAAGTCAATATCTCGCTTTGGCGGAAACCCTATAATTTCTTCTAGAAAAACATCAACAAGCTCTTGTATAACACGTATATTTTCCAGAGAAGTTATATGATATTCAGAATTAGTGTATCCAACTTGGATCGCATATATTTGACAACTTTTCCATACACATTTTCTTATTACTAGTTGGTTGTGATTGGTCACATTTTTATGCCCCTTTTAATTCCATGAATCTCTTGCCTACACCCTTGATCAGTAAGGAAGTTGATAGTATTATCTTTGAAATTTAATAAGGACCAATATTTCTCCAACCATTCCATACCAATCAACACATCATAGGATCCTAAAGGCAACATGTTTAGGGTTACTTTAATCTGTTGTCCTCCCATTTCCACAGGACAATTCTCTACCTTGGCAGTTACCCTTCGTTTTGCCTTGGTTTCCAATTGCACTAACCAATAATGTCTAAATTTAACACTTTGTAAATGACACATTTCAACTATTTTCAAGATAACATAGCTTAAGCTTGCATCGAGGTCTATTAGAGTAGAGACATGGTGGTTAGCTAGTTTACCTTTAAATTCCACCATCATTGGTTGGTACTCAACCTGATAATATTCTAACGCAATGTTGATTCATGGAATATTCCTTAGTACTTCCCCAAATGTAGAAGCTTCCTGAATGTTAGTAGTTGGCTCTGTCCTGGTATGATGAGGGTAGTTTTATAATTATGGGGTTCCCCAAAACCACACCACTGTAAGGGAGGCTTCTATGGCTGATTTAAGTCTGGCTTTCTTTATGCCTTCATTTGTATAGTTTCATTTGGTGCTCGATCTTTCTATTGACTTTTCCCTATAGGTCCATTTGATTGTTTTCTGTGTGCACCCTTATTTCCAACATCTTTAGCATTCTTCATATTCTGAAAATTTTGCTACCCCTTCTTAATTGACCAACCTCTCTTGGTCTCCCCTTTCTGCTTCATATGTTGGTAGCAGATTCGAGCCTTTCGGATAGGCTCATCCATCATTATTGGGTTATCAAACTCTAGTATTTCCTTCATGAATTTGACAAACTATTGATAAAGCGCTGCACCTTAGCTTTCTCCTCTCAAATATAAGGAACGTATTTTAGAAATGAGGTAAACTTAGTCATAAACACGTCCATGGTCTGCTGGCCCAACTTTAAATTAGGGATATCTTTTGCTTTTTCTTCATAGAAATGTTCAGTCAAGTACTTGTCTTTGAAATTCTTTTGGAAACTATCCCAAGTCACCTCCTTCTCATCAATTCCTAGAACTATTTTGATCTCTTCCTACCATAAGGTGGCTTTTCCCTGCAATTTATAAATTGCCAATCGAGCCTTTATATTGTCACCATATTCATAGATTTGGAAATATTTGTTCATATTAATCAGTCAGGATTTTGTAACCTCTTCCGCTTCCCCATCAAATGTGGGAGGTTTAATTTTCTTAAACTCCCCCAGTAACTCAACCTTCAGTTTTTTTTTTGCTTTACCTGCTGAATCATTCTCAGATCCTTCTTTGATATCTATTTGACCTCCTTCTACTTTGGGGTTATATTCCCCTGGTTGATGAATTTCAATCCTGTTTCCATCCTCTGGGATGGGATTCAGATTCCTTTGGTTTTGTCTATCCGAGAGGCTTTTAAGGATCCTTTATTGATTCAGCCTTAATCTCTCGTTATCAACTCTTAAGGTTGTCATCTCAGCCTATAATTTCTGAACTGTTTCAAGCAATAATGCATTCGTATTGTGAGAATTTTCTCCTAGTTGTACCCACATCTTCGGATTGGCTTCTGTATGAGTTCCAGATCCAAATTCGACTACCAGTCTCTTTGATGGAGTGCCTCTAGCTCCTCTCCTCATGTTCTACTGCTTCTTCTATGGATCATCAATAATTTTTTATTCTACTGTTCCTAGACAAGCCTCAACGTTGTAACCTTGCTCTCATACCACTTGTAACATTCATTTACCCAAAAGAAAAAAAAATTACTTTAATAATTTTACCTATCCCAATGCATTATTAAGAACTTACCACTTATATATAGTTTGACAACATTATTATCATATATTTTTCCTATGCCGAGGGTTTGCACCTTAGATGATGATTTATTACTCTTACAGGTACATTGGGTCTGTTATTTCGGTTGGATTCCTACCCTTATTGTATTTTTATTTTGTTTTAGAGAAACCATTTCACTCAGAAGTGACTATGAGTCTAACTTGCTTAGCTCCTCGGCTATTTCCTAGGGTCCTTGTCCCAGATTAATAGCTTGGGGTTTCATCTCCAATCCTGTCTCTAGTACAAGGTACACCCTGACTACTTCAGTTAGTGAATTATTATACTCTTCTGCTATGAACTACGACTTGAATTCTTCTAGTAATTGTAGGGTGGTCTCATGGTGGTTTACAATGCTTCATCTACATGTATTCTTCTCGCCTCTACCTTCTCAAGTTATCCTTCCCAAGTTTCACCCAAATATCTAACTCAGTTTTTTGGGTTGTAGGTAAAGATACTCCTTCTTATGTTTCTCTGTCGGTGTTCTTTTGGAGGGAAGAACCTCAAATACACCCAACATTAACTAGGTGCCTTCGTTTCTAGGGTTTCTATGTGTTTGATGGTTTGTCTTGAAGGATGGTTGTGTATATATGCTACTTCCCAGAATATGTTTTCTATAGTTTAGAGTCTAGCCATCCCTAAATATGGGTTTTCTAGGGGATGGAATCTCATTCTCCTTGTAATTTGTTAAGGACATGAATGCTTTTCTGAGTTCTCAGTTTTCCAGGTGTAATGAATATTTCCTTCTCATGAACTGGAAACTTATTGTATATATATTTTTGTTTGCAGTGATACTACAATTCCTGTATTTACACTAGGGTTAGACCCTTGGTATAAGAAATCCTGCTCATGGGAGTCTATTTTCTGCTCTATGTGGTTATCATTTTTGTGACAGTGCTTTAATTTTAATTTCCATAAAGGGTCTCCACTTACTAGTCATGCATGCACAATGTTTTTCTTGGAATTGTTCAGGAAATATTTCTGTTTTTCTCTTATTAAGATTGGCATGAAATAGTTATTAATTAATTGCCCATAGTTAAGGTTAGGTGGAATTTCTTGTACAATAAAATTTCATAATCTCTAAAATGTTTGCTATATTTTTCTTTACCTGTTTAAAAGCAATATTATTAGTTACTGTTGAAGATTAGTGAAGCTATTACTTAACCTACATATCTGTACTATAGTATTCCGTTAACACTTTGACAATCTTCCATAGTTAATTGGCTACATTTTCCCTTCCAACCTTGGTTCTTGTGGAAACTGGGGCCTTCCGGATTCCTCATGGACCACGGGGTTTTTATTTACTATTTTCCTTTGTTGGGTGTGGGAATATTCAAACTTTTAGTGTTCCTACCAAGGGTTGAACTAACCTAACCCGATTTAGTTTCCAAACTATCTAACCTGCCATGTCCTCAACTAGTTTTCCCATGACTAAGCCTACGACTTAGTCTACACACTTATGTTACAACAATACCGAATTGTGAATATCTTCTTCTCATTCTACCGGGTTCCAACCCACATCATATATGAATGTTTACTTGTATTACAATAATATGATATGGAACTTAAATTATAGTTATGTTTGTATTCCACTCTACTGAGTTTAACAATGTCTAAATAGAAATTTTAGATGCACTAGAAAACTCAAATTACATTCACTTGCAAAATTTATTTTTCAAAACATTAAAGCTTCAAACAAACTTATCTGTACAATATTAGGTTGTTGAGGAACTCAATATGAAGATCGCTCTCCTCCCTTCCAATGAGAATGAAAATCACATCCATATCTCCCCTCGAGCTTCCCTAACTTCCAGAGCGGTCATTGTGACTGTTGATGAGCCCCAATTTTTGGTACAATTTGGGCTCATATTGGCCTACTTACCTTGCTCAACCATTCATCTTTTATCACTTATGCATTCATTTCTTAGTATATTCGTGTTGTTTGTAGGAATAAGGGCAGGCATTATATCTATGTGGCTAATACATGATGATTTCAGGTTTTTGGCATTAAAGAGAGCAAAAGACCACACAAAAGGAGACAAGGAGACAACAAAGGTGACATTGCGGGTTCATAGGGAGGTTTTCCACAGTCTTGGTGACCTTCCTCGTGATTTTCACCTTAACTCCGAGCTCCAACAGCTCTCCCCACCGAGCTTAGAGGCAGCCAACACGTTCTACAGGATCAACAGTCTTACAGCAGTTTAACTTTCAGTTGGACAGCCAAGCTCTACGAATGGAGGAAGCCAGCTTGATCTTCATTTTGTATAAATATGAAGGCCGTAGCCTTTGTTAGGATCTTTTTGAACTTTTGGACTGATATTGTAATTTCTGAGCACAACTCGGTGTTTGTTTTTTGTAAGCCAGTTTTGGCATGACATTAGACTTTTGATTATGAATAAAGGCAAGTAGATTTGGATCTAATTCTGAGCTTTTAAGGGAGCTATAGCTCTCAGGTTAGGGCCCAACCTGAGAGCAATAGATCTCCTCTTCTTGTAGTGTTATTTGCTTTTCTTTCCAACACTTTGTTTCCTTGTTTGATATGCATTTCAAGAACACAATCTGCTGATTTGATTTCTTTAATAAGATTGAGTAGGATTAGCTTATGGTTAAATCACTTTCAGTTGCTTAGATCAGAATAGGAGGTTTGTAATCCACTGGAGCTCCAAGAAAAGGTTGTTAGTGCCTTCACTGCCATCTCTGTTTAGGGATTGGGGTGCAGTCTATACCAACCACCAAAAAAAACGCAGTCTTTTTCCACTTTTATGCAAGCTGCAACACAGTCGTTTTAATCGTGGATCCTTCCATGCATTTTGCTCTTGAGCCATACTTCTTCATTACAATTCCATGCACGACTTTTCTTCATGATTTACATCACTTTTTATTGATTTAATAGCACAGGTAGCACAATTTAATGGATTCTCGTTTTGGTGCAAGACATAAGCAATTTGTTTTATTTACACTGCTCAATATCATTCCACTTCCTTCTTCTTCTTCCTAACCTCGCCTCAAGCCACCTACTCGACCTCTGTTCAGCTCGTTCACCTTCCAACTCTTCCATTGCCACGTAGCTTCATTTTTTTGACCTTTCGTTGTTTCCATCCTTCTATCCACCAACCAACTTCGTGCACTCTTTCTCCATCCTATTTCTCTGCCCCTGAGTCATCACAAGCTCCATCTCCACCTTACCTATCCACCCATACCGTTCCATCACTTCACCATCACCCAAAACTTCCACTTACAGCACATCCTGTAGAAGTTAGCAGACTTCCTGTAGAATTCCTTAGTTTCCTGTAGGATCCCCTGTAGACATCCTATAGAAGCCTGCAAACTTGGTTTCCGAGCATCTGAACGTTGTAGACTTCTGTGGACTGATGCTAGGGACCCTCCGGGACCTCTCCTAGCCATCCTGACCTTTCCCAAGCTTTCTCTCCCTTCGCACCACCTCTGCACAGCCAAACCCTAATAAGAAACAAAACCATAATCACTCCATCCACTTAAGCAAAAATACAAAAACAATGTTCTTTTCAATGGAAGTAGTTTGAGTTCATGCATTTCACATCATTAGAAGTAATGGCATCCTTGTTAGACATTTGCACTTTCACTATTGCATCATAGAGGTCAAACTAAAATTAGGGTTTACTAGGGTTTCATGTTTTGGTTGGCTTTCAGTTCATTTTTGCAAAGTAGATCAATTTCCCTTGAGATAGCCTTCGTCCATCATTTAAGAAAGCTTCTTCTGAGAGCATATAGAAGTTGGCTTGAGCCCTAGCGGACTTGTGCCAGCTGATCAAGTGACAACTGTGACAAGAGCTAGTACTTGTGCATACAGCACCGTCGCTTCCAAGTTTGTACGAACTACCGGGTTGATAAAATTAGAGATAGGAAGCTCCAGGAGTTGTAGCATTATTGCTACAATACTGGAGCCCACCACCTTTTTGGCGCCGTTGCCGGGGAAGCGTCAGAGTATTAGTAATTGTTGCTTTTCTTCTATTTTCTTACTCTTGCCTTCCGCTAAGTAGTTTATTTCATTTCCATTCTGCAAAAGTAGCATAGACATTTCCTGCTTTCATAGATTAACATTTCCTGCTTTCCTAGATTAGCATTTCCTGCTTTCATAGATTAGCATTTCCTGCTTTCATAGACTAGCATTTCATTTCTGCAAGTGTAGACTAGTGTTTCCATTCCTGCAATTTCATTTGAGCAAAGTAGATTAGTTCTTTCTTGCTTTCAGTTTAATTCTGCATCTTTATAGTTAGTTGTAGATCAATCTGTTTCAGTTTTGCAGGTACCAAAGAAAAAAACAAAAGCAATAAAAAAAAAGAAAGTCTTTTCCATTTCATGCCTCGTAGAAACCGAGATAAATCAGGCAAATTCCTACCCAACACCCCCACCACATCACTGAGTCACCCTTCTCTCTTCTTTGGTGACAGTGATCCAGAAGAACCTATAGGTGAACATCCCGAGATATACAAAGAACCTACAGAAGAAGAAGAGTTAGAGACCACTCCATCTGAAGCTATGGCTGACAATAGAAGAGAAGATGAGAGAATAGAAGGTGCCTTCCCCATCCGAGAGACCAATGGAGAGATGAAAATGAAGAACATTAGCCCCTCCACCTTACCTCACTTCCATGGACTGACTACTGAAGATCCTGATACCTTCCTGTTTGAGTTTGTTGTCCTTTGTAGAACCTATGACTATACTGAAGATGAGCAAAAGATGAAACTCTTCCCTTCAACTCTTAAGGATGCAGCATTACGCTGGTTCATGGGCTTACCTGGGAATAGTATCACAACTTGGGCTCAGATGCAGCAAGCTTTCAATACCAAGTACAGGGATTACTGTAGGTCTAAGGAAACCAAGGGAGAAATCTTTCGGATGACCATGGGAAATGATGAGTCCTTAGAGGATTATGAGGAGAGGTTCCAACTTAGCTATAAGCGGGCCAGGTGCACACTTGACCCTGAATCCCTCAAGTTGGTCCTGCTCCGAGGAGTCCCTGAAGACCTCTTAGATACCCTTCACATGTTAGCTGGGGGGGACATTTACTAGCTGCCTTACGAGGACATCAAGACTGTGTTTAGAAACCACTCCAGGGCAGCTCGGAAACGAGGTAGAGGAAACCTCCTCTCAACCAGTGTCCCTTTCTCCAAACATGAGCTTGCAAATCAATTAGAAGATCTTAAGAGTGAGGTGAGACAGACCATTGCCATGCAGCTGGACACATTCAGGATCCAGCAGAAGAAAGAAGAAGCTGAGAGAGCCTTGGCTGTCTTCTGCCCTAGGTGCACAAGGAGACACCTTAAGAACGAATGCCCATTGCATTCGGTTGAAGTGTGTTTCGTTTGTGAGGAGGACCATCCCACAAACCAATGTCCAACCTTACCTGGATTTAAAGCCATGTACCAAGGGACAGAAGCTCCCACTGAACCTCTCTATTACCTCAACCAAAGGAGGCCACAAGGATCTAGGCCTTATCAGCAGGGAATGCAAGGGGCACCTCAAGCTTATTACAGCCTCAACCAATCGACTCCTATGCCTTCCTGGGGTACCCCTGCTCATCCTTCCTGGTCCATGCCTCCTCCATGGTCTTACCCACCTCAGTACCCTACTCAACCTACTTCTCATTCATATCATTCACATGCCCAGCCACAGCCTCAGTGGAATGCACCTCAGTTGGGGTGGAGGCCCCAGTACAATACTCCTCCCGCCATTTTGCCTCCACCACCAGTGCAACCTCAACCATTACCTCCTGCTCCTCCAAGGCAACCTCAAATGCCTGCTTAACCGAACCCGAACCCCAACAATAGACAGGCCCAGCGGGTATACACTGGGGAAACCTCATGCCCTACCTATGCTGTGGAGATCCAGGAGATCAATCTTCGATCTGGAAAGACTCTACCAGATCGCCAACCTCCTCCCCCAGAGGATGAGGAAGATAAACAGGAAAGTGAACCAAAGGCTATTCCACCCTTTCCTGAGAGACTAACAGCCACCACACAACCCAACCCAGAGGAGGATGAGCTTCTGGGTGAGCTCAAGTAGTTGTGTGTAAAAATACCACTTCTCCAAGCCATCAAGGATGTGCCAATATACAACAAACTGGTTAAGGAAAAGTGTTTCAAACACCCAGGCAGGTGGAAGAAAGATGCTTCAACCATCAATGTCATAGGACAACTGTCTGACCTTATGTTATGACAAGTTATCTGCCCAAAGTACCTAGATCCTGGAAGTCCTGTAGTAGATGTCCACATCAATGGCACCATCATACCTCACACCTTGATTGATCTAGGGGCTGCCATTAATGTGATGACCAGGGTCACCATGCTCAAACTCAATCTTCAAGGTTCCTTGAGGAAGACCTCGACAGTACTGCAATTAGCAGATCGCTCCACTGTGACTCCCGAAGGGATTGTGGAGGATGTCTTGGTCTCTATCGACTCTTGGGAATACCCTGCAGATTTCTTGGTTCTGCAACCCAAGGCAAAGCTTACTGGATATCCTCTCATTTTGGGAAGGCCTTGGTTAGCCACTGCAGATGCTTACATAAGTTGCCGTGCAGGAAATATGACCATAAAAAATGGTCCTATGTCCAAACAGCTAGTCCTATACCCTCCTGCCCAACCCTCCTTAGAGCATGACTTACCACTCTGGTTAGAGGAAGGAGAGGAAGACGAGGTGTACTCAGCACCTCTGTGCACCTTAGATACCACTAGAAGAGACCCCCCAACCGAGGATGACTTGATCGAGACCTTGATCCAGAATCCACCTTCCAGTGCACTATCCTTAGAGAAATTGGTGGAGGATGCCCAAGCTAGCACCTTAGTGGATCTTTGTACAACCAACCCTGTCACTCCCAGAGTCAAGACTGTGGAGTTCGGCCCCGAGAGAATGTTAAAGATCAGCTCCTCCCTATCTCCTTCCCAGGAAAAGGAGCTGTGTAGCCTGTTGGCCAGTCACCTAGATGCTTTTGCTTGGAGCTATAAGGAGATGAAAGGAGTCCATCCTTTGGTCTGTACCCATCACATATACATCAAAGAGGATTGTAAGCCAGTTAGGCAACCCCAGAGGAGAATGAATCCAGCCCTTAAGGACATTGTCAAGGAAGAATTGCAAAAACTGTTGGATGCCGGATTCATCTACCCCATCTCAGATAGTGAATGGGTGTCCCCTCTGGTGTTGGTTCCCAAGAAAAATGGGAAATGGAGAATCTGTGTGGACTACCGAGAACTGAACAAAGCTACCAAGAAAGACCATTTCCCTCTACCTTTCATAGATCAAGTGTTGGATGGACTGGCAGGAAAGAAGTTCTTCTCTTTCATGGATGGGTTTAGCGGGTACAATCAAATCCAAATCAGCTCGGAAGACCAAGATAAGACCACCTTCACTTGTCCTTGGGGCACCTTTGCCTACCGAGTCCTTCCCTTTGGGCTATGCAATGCTCCTGCTACCTTCCGGAGAGCTGTCTTAAGCATCTTCTCGGAGCTGGTCCATGATGCAGTGGAAATCTATATGGATGACTTTACTCCTTATGGGGCCAACTTCCAGGAAGCATTGTCCAATCTGGGAAAAGTCCTAACCAAATGCATTGAGATGAACTTGTCCCTTAGCCCTGAAAAATGTGAATTCCTAATGACTGAAGGGACGGTGCTAGGCCATACCATTTCTTGCCAAGGGTTGCAGGTGGATCCTAACAAAATTGCTCTCATCAAGAAGGTTCCACCTCCTCAAAAGGTAAGGGATGTTCGGAGTTTCTTGGGATTAGCAGGATATTACCGGAGATTCATTAAAGACTTCAGCAAGCTAGCCTCGCCATTGTTTGGCCTGTTGGCAAAAGATGTGGAGTTTAAATGGACTGACGATTGTCAGAGGGCTTTAAATGAATTTAAGGACAAGTTGGTGTCAGCCCCAATCCTGAGAGGTCCAAACTGGGCCCTACCTTTCCACATCCACACTGATGCCTCGAACAAAGCCATAGGTGCAGCTTTATGACAAGTTGAGCAAAAACTTCCATATGCCATTTACTTTGTTAGCAAAAACTTGTCCAAAGCTGAGCTGAATTACACTGTAACCGAGAAAGAATTCTTGGTTGTGGTCCATGCACTGAACAAGTTCCGACATTATATCACTGGCTATCAAACCTTTGTACATACAGACCATGCTGCAATTAGATATTTAATGAATAAACCAGATGTGAATGCTCATATTATTAGATGGTTACTTTTATTGCAGTAGTTTGATTTGACCATTGTTGACAAACCAGGTAGAGAAAATGTTGTTGCTGACTTTTTATCTAGATTGGATTTGTCTGCAGATGAGGATGGAACAGTGGATGACCAGATGCCCAATGAACATCTGTTTGCTATTTCAGTACTCTCTCCATGGTTTGTTGATATAGCAACCTACCTTGTTTCAGCACAGTTCCCTCCGCACCTATCTTCAAGAGAGAAGAGCAGAATCATCAGAAAAAGTGCCTCATTTACTTGGATCGGGGGCAATCTGTTCAAG
The DNA here is from genome assembly GCA_031772625.1 of Pinus tabuliformis. Classification (NCBI taxonomy): domain Eukaryota; kingdom Viridiplantae; phylum Streptophyta; class Pinopsida; order Pinales; family Pinaceae; genus Pinus; species Pinus tabuliformis. The sequence continues at coordinate 849,111,505 of CM062820.1, read as the reverse complement.
CTTGGCCCCGATCAGATCTTAAGGCATTGTGTAAGGGAGGAGGAAGTCTTTGATATCCTCCTCACTTGTCATGATGGGCCTTTTGGATGACATTTTGCAGCAAAGAGAACTGCCTTCAAGATCCTGCAGGCAGGCTACTATTGGCACACACTTCATCAAGATGTCAGAAGATATGTCAGCCAGTGTGACCAATGCCAAAGAATGGGGAAACCGACCCAAAGGGATGAGATGCCTCTCCAACCTCAGGTGACTCTTGAGCCATTTGAGAAGTGGGGTATGGACTTTGTGGGCCCAATCAACCCTCCTTCGAGGCAAAGGTCTTACATCATTGTGTGCACTGACTACCTGACAAAGTGGGCAGAGACCAAAGCAATCAAAGCAGCAACAGAAGAAAAGGTGGCCGAGTTCCTAAGAGAAAACATCTTTTATAAGTTTGGCTATCCAAGAGAGCTGGTCACTGATCAAGGGAGCCAGTTCACCTCCAACCTGGTTGAAGATCTACTAGCTCATCACAAGATCAAGCATAGGACTTCCACCCCCTATCACCCTCAAGCAAATGGGCAGGTGGAAGTCACTAATAGAGCATTAGAAGGGATCTTGACTAAGGTGGTGAGCAGCAGCAGAAAGGACTGGGCAGATCGCCTGGTTGTAGCCACATGGGCTTACAACACCACTTGGAAGACCACCACCGGCTTCACACCTTATGAGTTGGTCTATGGGAAGAAAGCTTTGCTGTCCATTGAGTTTGAATACAACACTTTGAGGATGGCAGCTCAGCTGGACCTAGATCTCAGCCATGCACAACACGAAAGGCTATTGCAGCTGAATGGACTGGATGAGCACCGAATGCAGGCCCTCCTTCACTCAGAAGTGGTTCAACTTCAGAGAAAGGTGTGGCATGACCAACATCTCCATGACAAGCAATTTCAGCCGGGAGATTGGGCTTTGTTGTATGACTCCAGATACAAAGATTTCAAGGGGAAGCTGAGAACCAGATGGCTAGGGCTATATTCAGTGGAAAAATGTCATGACAATGGATCTGTTCTTATTCGGACCATTGATGAGGAAGCCATCCCCATTCTTGTCAATGGGCATCGATTGAAGATCTACAGGAAGCCTCCCTCAAGACAAGAGTTCATCAAAACTATGGAGAAGGCAGTGTTGGTCATAGAAAAGGGTTCTGCCTCTGCTTTGGGCATACCCTGAAGAATCTAAAAAAAAATAATAAAGAAATAATAAAGATCCTTGGGTGAAAACCTTTTTGAGGCGCCCAAGGCAGGTGGTAGGGGTGAAAACCTCATTGAGGCGCCCCTATTGTCTTTCAAAAAAAAAAAAAAGAGATTGGAAAAAGATCCTTGAGTGAAAACCTCTTTGAGGCGCTTAAGGCAGATGGCAAGGGTGAAAACCTCAATGAGGCGCCCCTGTTATCTTTCAAAAAAAAAAAAGAAGAAAAAAAGAAAAAAGAAGAAAAAAACAAGAAAAAACAAGGTCAGCAGATTCATTATGTAAAATTGCATGCAGATGTTCTATGGAGGAGAGGAAGCCTCTCAACTCAAAGTCAAGGGTCCTCATCATGCAGTCAGGACACCTCACCAGCACCTCCCCCCAGGAATACTCATTTTCTCCAAGGTATGTGCAATTTTATTACAGCTTGAGTCTTCTACAGGAAGACGCAGATTTTCTACAGGAAGATGCAGAGTTTCTACAGGAAGATGCAGATTTTCTATAGGAAGGTGCAGACTCTCTACAGGAACGCAACCTTTCTACAGGAAGCTCTGTATTTCTATAGGAAACTTCCTGTAGAAGCTCAGAACGGGCCAGAATTCATTTCATGAGGAGATCTAACAGCTAAGGATCGGTTTGGACGCATGCAAGCCACTGTTGTCACCCTTGCACATTGCTGTTATCTTGTTCCACCATCCTTGTCGACATGCAACAAATTTACCTGCACCAGCAAAGCAGATCGATGAGTCTCGAGAAGAAGCAAATTGTAAATGGAAAAAACGCTAGAGATCTCACACCATGTGCATCCTAGTCATCCAGAAGCTCCGGGAGCGTGACCGTGAGGCCATCCATCGTCGTGCAGCATGCACCCAAGGAGGAAAAACTGTTCCAAGACATCCCGCGGGAGTCCTGTAACAGTTAAGCCTGCTAGAGTGGATACCATTCACAGTGCAGGCCATATGCAATGAAACGTGGGCGCATGCAACTAAAGCATCCCATCCATCATCGGCAGTTTGTGAACATGGACCTCCGGGCCTGTGTAAGTTTGCCAGCAGCAGGTAAATCGACTCATCAGCATCCAAAGAGCCGAAACATCGTGTGCAGCCACGCAGGTAAGTGTCTCGACCCTTCCTTCCATCAGATTGCATGAATGTTACTTTGATTGATTGCTAAGTGTAAAGGTGAATGGGTTGAGCGGCCGTATGGCCATTTGGCTGGCCACGTCGGCCAGTTAATGGTCTAGTTGGATGCGAGCGTGGCGGCCATGACAAAAAGAATAGCAGCACGCACGTGAGAGCAATCCCGTCGAAAAAAATGAGTTTAACCGAAGAGGCGGCGACAGATCTGCGGGGATTGATGCAGCAGCAAGTGAACGCGCAGTTGAATGATGGGATGACGTCACCCAATGGTCCAGCGGGGACAGCTCACCCCCCGCGCCACGGATTCCGCCGAATTCAAAATATAATTGGCTAGATTGCACTCATGCATTTATCAACCACCGTTTTGAACTCGAGCAGCTATCTTGATCCTTCTGCAGTTTGATACGCTGAGCCTTTGGCTATCAGAACGATTGAGAAGCACACCCAAGGCGCAGACCGACTGCAGTCTCTCCCGAAAATCGCACGCTGCATTCTACAGGAACGCTGTCATTCTACAGGAACGCTGTCATTCTACAGGAACGCTGTCATCCTACAAGAACACAGTTTCTACAGGAAAGCGGGTGCCTCACGTAAAAAGGTGGCCAATTAAAAAGGTAACCCTGAACTCTTCATGCACTGGTTATTAAAGGTGGCAGGATTGTCTTCCACAGTCTGGTCATAGAAAAACGGTGAAATTGTTGTTTGCTGTGCCTATACTGTCATTCTACAGGATGTCGAGTAATTAAACTGTGTTAAGTTCCTCAGGGATAAGTTTTGTGGATTATGTGCATGACATTCTACGCTCTGTCTCAGTAAACCAAATTTCTTCCACAATCACCACCTCTGGTTAAGGAAACCGTTTTATCATGCCGGGTGGGTTTATTAGACGAGAACCCACTGATTCAACCAAGTTAAGGGAAAACCAGGAAGTGGTGGAACTCTTCACACGGGTTCAATGGATATCTTTTTGTGACAAGTTGCAGGGTTACGATGATGAAGTGGCAGAAGAATTTTTGCAGGCTCTGAAGCCGAAATCCAAGACACTGGCCACAGTGAACTTCAGCGGTCTAAGCCTCAAGCTCACCCCTCAATATATCAGTCGAATTACTGAACTTCCGATGGGTTTGCCATGGGATAAGGAAGAAAGGAAGTTGAGCCAGCAGGCCAAGAAAGAATTCTTTCCACCTGAGGAGGAATTCTCGGAGGACAAAAATGGGGTGCGAAGAACTAGCTTGCTGCCACCATGGAATGAAGTCAGCCTGCAAATCATGAAGTATATAACCTGTGAAGGCCGTTTTATCATCGTGTACGCATATCACTTTCGGTTGCTCACTGAATTGAGGCACCGGATTGATCTTCCTGTAGAATAGAAACTGAGCATTCCTTATTTCCTGCTACAGTCCCTAATTGAGTGTGCCACAAAATTAAAAGAGGGCATACTAGATCAGGTAGCCCACCATGGGTTGATCAAACTTCTTGTGGAGGATGCACTTCATTCATATAGGGTTCCCCTCTCATGGGAATCATTCCGGAATTTGACGAGAGATGGAGACATAAAAATGTTGATTGAAGAAACGGGTTCCTCCAGCAGTGAGGAAAAAGAAGCAGTGGCCGAGGAAAAGAAAGAAAAAGGCCAGAAGACCCCGACCACAGTGCAGAAGAAAGAACAAAAGAAGAAGCATGAGGAAAAGGATGACAAAGAAAAAGGTGACACACCCATCTTGTCAGCAAGAGAAAAGAGGTTGAAGAGCAGAACGGACAAAGCTGAGGTGGTCCACATCAGCCCAAGTACCTCATCAGCACCTGCCACCAAACCTAAAAGCAAAACCCATGCAGCAAAGCAAGCAAAGGTGGTGACATCCGTGTCTACAGGAAAGCAGAAACAGGCTTCTACAGGAAGCCCGAGAATCATTGAAAAAGGGGCTTCTACAGGAAGCCCGAAAATTACCAAAACAGGGGCTTCTACAGGAAGCCCACAAGTGGCTAAAACAGGGTCTTCTACAGGAAGCCCAAAATTGGTAAAGAAAGGGTCTTCTATAGAAGGCCCGGAAGTGGGTAAAGTAGGGTCTTCTACAGGAAGCCCGAAATCAGAAAAGAAGGGGCCCTCTACAGGGAGCCCTGAGAAAGCAAAACGCAAGAAAGAGAAGGCTGGCATTCTCGAAAAGGAGGCAGCAGCTGCGCTGGCCGCCCTCTGTACACCTCCAAAGCCGAAGGAGAAGAAAGAGAGGGAGATCCCTCTACCTTTTGAAGCCAGGAGAAGTAAGAGAATAAACACGGGCAAGCCGCAGCCTCCACCCAGCAGCCATACCATTTTAGGGGGTGTCCCTACTTCACCCAGTGAAAGGTCCCCCTCTAAAACATCGGCCACCCCCGAGAGGGGAAGCCCAAAAATAACTTCCTGGACGCGAAGGATAGGCCAATCGGCTTCCGAAGCCCGGCTTAAGGAAACAGGAAAGGGGGAGGAAAAGCCACCCTTGTCACCGCCAAGGGCAGAAGAGGCAGGGCCACCAAGAACAGGAAAGGAAGAGCATGCTCCGGGCTCTAGTTCTCGGCCAAGGACAAGGAGCCGGAGCAAAGTTGCTCAAGGATGAGCAAATATTTTAGCTAGGGGGTGATGATGAGCCCCAATTTTTGGTACAATTTGGGCTCATATTGGCCTACTTACCTTGCTCAACCATTCATCTTTTATCACTTATGCATTCATTTCTTAGTATATTCGTGTTGTTTGTAGGAAGAAGGGCAGGCATTATATCTATGTGGCTAATACATGATGATTTCAGGTTTTTGGCATTAAAGAGAGCAAAAGACCACGCAAAAGGAGACAAGGAGACAACAAAGGTGACATTGCGGGTTCATAGGGAGGTTGTCCACAGTCTTGGTGACCTTCCTCGTGATTTTCACCTTAACTCCGAGCTCCAACAGCTCTCCCCACCGAGCTTAGAGGCAGCCAACACGTTCTACAGGATCAGCAGTCTTACAGCAGTTTGACTTTCAGTTGGACAGCCAAGCTCCACGAATGGAGGAAGCCAGCTTGATCTTCATTTTGTATAAATATGAAGGCCGTAGCCTTTGTTAGGAGCTTTTTGAACTTTTGGACTGATATTGTGATTTCTGAGCACAACTCGGTGTTTGTTTTTTGTAAGCCAGTTTTGGCATGATATTAGACTTTTGATTATGAATAAAGGCAAGCAGATTTGGATCTAATTCTGAGCTTTTAAGGGAGCTATAGCTCTCAGGTTAGGGCCCAACCTGAGAGCAATAGATCTCCTCTTCTTGTAGTGTTATTTGCTTTTCTTTCCAGCACTTTGTTTCCTTGTTTGATATGCATTTCAAGAACACAGTCTGCTGATTTGATTTCTTTAATAAGATTGAGTAGGATTATCTTATGGTTAAATCACTTTCAGTTGCTTAGATCAGAATAGGAGGTTTGTAATCCACTGGAGCTCCAAGAAAAGGTTGTTAGTGCCTTCACTGCCATCTCTATTTAGGGATTGGGGTGCAGTCTATACCAACCACCAAAAAAAACGCAGTCTTTTTCCACTTTTATGCAAGCTGCAACACAGTCGTTTTAATCGTGGATCCTTCCATGCATTTTACTCTTGAGCCATACTTCTTCATTACAATTTCATGCACGACTTTTCTTCATGATTTACATCACTGTTTATTGATTTAATAGCACAGGTAGCACAATTTAATGGATTCTCATTTTGGTGCAAGACATAAGCAATTTGTTTTATTTACACTGCTCAATATCATTCCACTTCCTTCTTCTTCTTCCTAACCTCGCCTCAAGCCACCTACTCGACCTCTGTTCAGCTCGTTCACCTTCCAACTCTTCCATTGCCACGTAGCTTCATTTTTTTGACCTTTCGTTGTTTCCATCCTTCTATCCACCAACCAACTTCGTGCACTCTTTCTCCATCCTATTTCTCTGCCCCTGAGTCATCACAAGCTCCATCTCCACCTTACCTATCCACCCATACTGTTCCATCACTTCACCATCACCCAAAACTTCCACTTACAGCGCATCCTGTAGAAGTTAGCAGACTTCCTGTAGAATTCCTTAGTTTCCTGTAGGATCCCCTGCAGACATCCTGTAGAAGCCTGCAAACTTGGTTGCCGAGCATCTGAACGTTGTAGACTTCTATGGACTGATGCTAGGGACCCTTTGGGACCTCTCCTAGCCATCCTGACCTTTCCCAAGCTTTCTCTCCCTTCGCACCACCTCTGCATAGCCAAATCCTAATAAGAAACAAAACCATAATCACTCCATCCACTTAAGCAAAAATACAAAAACAATGTTCTTTTCAATGGAAGTAGTTTGAGTTCATGCATTTCACATCATTAGAAGTAATGGCATCCTTGTTAGACATTTTCACTTTCACTATTGCATCATAGAGGTCAAACTAGTCAAATTAGGGTTTACTAGGGTTTCATGTTTTGGTTGGCTTTCAGTTCATTTTTGCAAAGTAGATCAATTTCCCTTGAGATAGCCTTCGTCCATCATTTAAGAAAGCTTCTTCTGAGAGCATATAGAAGTTGGCTTGAGCCCTAGCGGACTTGTGCCAGCTGACCAAGTGACAGCTGCGACAAGAGCTAGTACTTGTGCATACAGCACCGTCGCTTCCAAGTTTGTACGAACTACCGGGTTGATAAAATTAGAGATAGGAAGCTCCAGGAGTTGTAGCATTATTGCTACAATACTGGAGCCCACCAACTGTGACCGATTCAGGTCATTTTACAGGCACCAAGACCCCTCTAAGGTCCAACTTAAGAATTTACAGACCTATGTATCTAGTGGAGTCTTCCAATTGTTCTAGCCTAGCTCAAGAATCTACTCCATGATGGCGTGTTAATACACTCACCAATACTGGTCATATCTTGCAGGTCCCTTTTGTCTCTTCCTTTTCTCCAAAATCAAAGTGTTTGAACCCCCTCTCTTCCCACTGAGATCTATTTGTCCCTAGGGAATGAGAGGAACCAAGAACCGTAACCGTCACAACTATTTGGAAGTTAGAAAATTCGTTTAGAGCTTCCCAATAGTTCCAAGTCTCCACCAATCTATAATAAATAAACAAAATATATATATTCCTATCTAAGTTTCATTAAATATTCTCTTTGAGTTCATTAGGCTTTCCTCTAAGCCTTTAACTACAAAGTCTCATTTACCTCAAGTAAATAACAGTAAATCACAGTAACAAAATTAACTGACAAACACTTGTAACTATTGAAGGCATTACATATATATATTAAACATTATTTTTTTTTGTTTTTCCTAAGCATATTTTCCCACTTTTGTTTGAAATTTCATAAAAAAAATATTGAAATTGTAAATTTGAGTTATTTAGTATATGAAATCAAAATGTCTCAAAGGATTTTAGGGTAATAAATCCATTTATACATAAAAAAAAAATATAATTGCACTGAGAGACACTCCCTAGGAAAGTATGGAAGAGATGTTGTAATGTCCTATTATGTTATGTAAACATTTTGACTTTGTCAATTTAGAAAATAAAAAAAAATAAAAATTACTTAAAACAAAATCAAAATTAAGAAATTATAACAAACTAATACTTATAAATATTATTATTACAGTAGTTAAGTAAAATTAAGGTCATAGAGTTAATTTACTGTTGGTAGTTTTTGGGCTCCAATTTTTGACAACCCGTGGTTTTACTATATATATATATATATATATATATATATATATATATATATATATAACCAACCTCAATCCATTTTAACATTAGATCTACCAAGTGTCAAGATGGATCAAATATCTCGAGGTGCAAACCTTTCCTCAATTTTTTCCAATCTATATATATATATATATATATATATATATATATCTATATATATATATATATATATATATATATATATATATATATATATATATATATATATATATAACCAACCTCAATCCATTTTAACATTAGATCTACCAAGTGTCAAGAGAGATCAAATATCTCGAGGTGCAAACCTTTCCTCAATTTTTTGCAATATATCAATATATATATATATATATATATATATATATATATGAAACTAGATGATGGGTCCCATCAATATGTATATTTTAAGGCCCATTGTGCACTCCTCCAACCCATAAATTATCTTTTTCTTACAATAATTTACATTTCTTAGCCATAGTGTGCTTAGTAGGAAGACTAAAGGGTGCTTGCCATATTTCATGGCCTAATGTGGTTAATATGCAGGAAAAAGAAACATTTTAGGAGATATTTACTATGCAAGGGCACCTTGGAGGCATCTTGTTGCAAAGATAACTTATCATCCTTTGAGTAGGATGATCATCTGCTGCAATGATGTACATGTCAACGTCTTTATCTTTCCTGAATATATATCGCAGCCCGGATGGATGAAACTAGATCCGGGGTCTTCAAACTCGTTCGATCTTCACTCTAAGTACAAGTCGATCCATGTGAGAATTGTTCTGAAGTCGAACATGGAAAGACATCGCTTGATTACCGGTCAATGAGGTAAACCGTTAACAAGCGCGAGAGGAATCACTGATAATGATAATGACCCTCAAGGTACTGCAGTACAATTCACGTGGTGTGAATAAAGGACTTGGCGTCGAACACCACGCAAAATCTTTCGGTCGAAGGTCATTGATGTATACCTGTCGCCGGAAGTGAGAAACTTGCCATTGAGGCATGCAAGCTTCAAAGTACTGAAGGGGTTGTTCCAAGATCAACTTCTTGGATAATGAGCTGATGTCGACAAGAAGCGATCCGTCAAAGGAGGGCCTTAATGAATCCCACATCAGTGACGCGGAATGGAGCTAATGATTTTAATGGAGGTGAAAACGATCTGTGACATATGATTCAGGGTGCCGGTCATGAAAGGAAGAAGGATAATGTATGGCAGTGGATGGGACACGGTTGACTTTTTCTGAACGACTTCTCTTGAACATATGGCGACACTGATGCGATGGATCGGTAGCATTACCCCAAATATGGATGGTATGGCGAGACCATGGATGTGACCGGTGAATGAAACAACCCAACCCGATTGTGGTACGGAGGAAAAGTGTCATGTTCAAGAGCCACTTGCTACCATCAAAGTTTTCTTTAGTTTCTATAACATATGCTTGAGGAGGATAACATATGCTTGTTCTATAACCTGCCCTTCGGGCAAGCCCATCGCTATGTTTTAACGAGCCTAGCGATAGTGAAACTCGTTCTCGTCTAAAGACAAGTTTGTCGCTATTTAATGATTTTAACGAGTCTAACGACAAGGATAACTTGGTCCTTTTCATTTTTAGAGAGTCTGAAAAGGTACATAAAGTTAACTCCAAAAGTCCTTTTTCATCATCTAATCCCTTAAGTCCGAAAAAGTATAAAACAATACAGAAGGGATGAGTTTTCGATAGTTTTAACGAGCCGAATAAAACAAGCGCTCGATCTTTTTGTGCAATAATCCCTCAGGTCCAAAAAGATTAAAATCTAGAGGAGGGATAGCTCTTCCGGTCGCTTTAACGAGCTGGAAGGCTAAAACTCGGCAATATTTTCATATTTTATGAGTCAGATGAAAAGAGCTTAAAGAAGACTCGTCTTTTGAGGAACGAGTGATAAACAGGGTTAGCAGCTGATTCCAGGTACAGGTTGGAATTTTCCAATCACGGCAGTGTCACAAGGATGGCTAGGTGAAATCACTCTTCGCAGCTGTTCCTCAAAATGGGTAAACAATCATATGGAGGTGAACAATCGGCCAAATGAAAAGTGGAGGTGACGGTGCAAACACGACCAAGGCTTTAATGGCTGATGATATTACATTCACTATGGTTATTTACCGGGATAGTTCATTTTTTAACGAGCTTAAACGCGGGTGGAAACATTTGCTCGATCTTATGTTTATTTTTTAACGAGCATGAACTATGTGCTAAAACTGCTCAGATCTTGCGTTTATTTTTTAACAAGCATGAACTTTGTGCTAAAACTGCTCGATATTATATGGTCAAATTTTTGATTTTTTACCATCACTAGCTTTGCCCTTTTCAAAGATAGTACTGTATCCTCAATTGCTGCATCAAACTAGTTAGAAATGAATAACATTTGCATGAAAATGAGATTATAACCCTAATATCTTGCTTTGAACTACATAAAAAGCAATTAAAAGGTGTTTTTACCTCTCATTTTACCATTTCATTTGAACTTGGTTTGTTGGAGCTTTGGAGGTGCCTCTTCCCCCTTGATTTTCACCAGCTGATTCCGGGAGATTCTGCGGATGATTTTCGGCGCCGTCTGGACCAGGTAGGAGCTAAACTCTAGCTCTTTCTTTTCATGGTTTCCTTTTTCCATTCTGTGCCTGTTTTCCTGTTCCCATGAGCCCCTGGGGTTTTTCTAGGGCGCTCTGCCATCAGCGCAGGCAGTCCATTCGAAACCTGCGTTGAATGTCAAGTTGTATGAAGGCAGTTTGACCTTCAACGCAGGTAGGACACTAGCCAGTTGCGTTGATCATAGAAAAACAGCTCTATTGCACAGTTTTTGATGAAATTTTGCCAGTTTCTCATCAAATTCAGGATCTTACTCTTTCTCTTGTTTGTTTTGCAGGGACTTTTGAGCAAAATGACCCTCACATGGCGAGAACGAGAACATGAAGAAGAGGACATGATTGCCCTCCATGACCTTGTCACGGTGAACGCGCTGCGAAACTGTGGCCTACTGAAGTTCTTCCGTATCTCTAGCATGAGAGCACAGATTTCTTTATTGCAGTATATGCTTGATGCTTGGGATCCTATCAACCAAGTATTTCAGATCAGAAGCAAATCCATCCCTTTGACCGTGGTAGACATTTACTTCTTGACTGGTTTGTTGAGGCGGGGTGCCCCCATTTCTTTGTCCGGTCCGGCCCGAGGGAACGACTCCGTGAGAGATTATGTTCGCCAGTATTGCAGGGAGGGGTCCCAGCCGAGTAGAGACGACAAGGTTGTTATCCGTGAGATTACGGATAGGTCTCTCAGGTCCATTCTGTATACTATTGGTAGGATGGCTGGTAGCGCATCTCTTCATGTTGCCAACAGGTCTTATGTGCAGCACGCCCTGGAGTGTCTCCAACCGAAAGTATTCAACTGGTGTGATGCAGTACTTCTTCAGATGAAAAGTCAGCTGAACAAGGTAAAGGACGGGAAGCTGAAGAACTTTGGATATGGTTCTATTCTAACTGCCTTTGCCTTGGAGAAAATTCCACTGATGCAGCCTCAGTATATCACACTCGACTTGCCTTCTCCTACTGAGCCACGCATGCAGAGATGGGTTGATCACATGTCTAGGCATGCTGGTCAATCTCAGATTTCTTTCACTGATACCTTCTTCAGGTGGTTCGAGCGTCAGGAGATGGTCTATTCCGAGTATCCATATGTTGGTATGGATTTCCGAGGTGATCCGGACTTGGTACTGCCGGACGACGAACAGTGGGGCGCTATGGGTAAAATCTTTGACCATATTACTGTTTACTGTTCTTATTTATAATGTCCTTGTGCTTTATTCTATCAAGACTTTAATCAAACTCATGTGTGCATGCAAATGTTGGTCCTGTTCGTCCAGCAGTTCGCCCGAGAGCGCCAGTTGCTGCCCCAACAGGGGAGACTGCTGGGAGGGTTATTCTCCGCGACCTTGATGTGGCTGAGACCCTTACAGCTGTGCAGGAGCAGGTTGAGAGCCTTACTCTCGACATTCCTGATGTGAGGATTGATGAGTTACCTTTACAGTTGCAGCGACATACTACTGGTGTGCCTAGACGATGGACTCGTCTCTTGCGCATGATTGCACAGGCCGTGACGTGCTATCATGAGCATCACTAGGCTAGGGTGCCCCCTAGCATTTTGAGTTTTTGGGTCATATGGCCGATTTTGTCTTGGTTACAGAACATTATGTATGAACGATAAACAACTTATATATATATATTTTGATTTTCGGGGTTTATTTTGGTTGAGCTATATGATCCATATGTACAACATTGATGATGTGTCTCTTTTTATAAATGTCGCAAATGTCTATCTAACACATAGTTTGCTAATGAGTCGGTTAATGTGTTTAAGTTTCAGGAAATATGTTGGTATTGAATTAAATCAAATTGTCTTTCCAAAATCTTAACCCTTAGGAACATGCGATAAATAGCTGGATTGCGAACGGAATATATACCATTGAGTTGTAGTATTATGAGTAGTGAGTCTAGCCTGACAATTAGTCGGCGTATACCATGGGTGATGGCATCAGAGAGTAGTTCTATCAACACGCCATACTCAGCGATGTTATTCGTTGATGGCCCAATACATACTCCTTTGAAACTTACTAACTCGCCGCTTGGATAAAAAATGGCCCAGGCTGCGGAGGATAGGTTCCGCGAACTACGAATCGCTTTGTCGGCATATCCAACACATGTCTCCAGAAGGTTTGACATCTGCAATAAATGTAAAAAGGTGGATTACTCGACCAAAACAAACAATTTTAGCGAAAACAAAATACAACAAAAGCACACAGGTTACTATTTAAGCATAGTAACGCTTGAGGTACAACCCATTACGAGGTTGCGCCAGTGGAATTCCGTCATAATCCATTAACTCGTAGGCTCCTTTTGCTAACACTCATTTAACAATATAGGGGCCCATCCATAAAGAATTAAATTTACCTGCTCCCAATTTATCGGATTCTTGGTCGTAAAGCAAGACCAAGTCACCTTCTGAGAAGACACGGGGTTTGACATTTTTGTCGAACTGCGCCTTGACTCGTTTCTTATGGGCTTCGTTAGCCAAAGCGGCGTCACGACGGGTTTCATCCAATTGGATTAATTCCAAGAAACGAGCCTCTTCTTCCAAAGTTCCGGGGAGGAGATCAATTGCGAGTTTAAGAGACGAGATTTCACACTGGATTGGCAAGACTGCTTCCAGGCCATACACCAGTTGGAAAGGTGTGAACCCGGTCGCGTTCTTTACCGATGTTCGGTAAGCCCACAAGGCTGAGTACAGGATTAGGTGCCATTTTCTTTTGTGAACCCCGATCATCCTTTGCAACATATGCTTCAGGACCTTGTTGATTGCTTCAACTTGTCCGTTGGCTTACGGATAATACGGGGTAGAGCTGTCGTGAGATAGCCCTAGCTTGGCAGCTAATTCAACCATCATGTGATTGCGAAAATGCAACCCATGATCTGTAACTATAGCCTATGGTACGCCGAACCTGGCGACTACATGATTGAAAAAGAAAAGGGCAGCTGTTTCACCAGTGTTATCTAATGTAGGCATCGCCTCGGCCCATTTGGTAAAATAGTCAATGGCGACTATAATATACCCATGCCCCCCGGTCGAGGTGGGGTTACATTGCATGAAATCGATGCCCCATTTGGCGAAAGGCCCAACAGCAACTATTGGCTGTAAAGGTGCAGGTGGTCTTCTAGTTTTGCTATCAAAAATTTGACAAGCATGGCAACTTCTGACTGCGGTTATGCAATCTTTGAACATGGTTGGCCAGAAGTATCCTGCTCATAAGATTTTCTGTGCTGTAGCATATCCAGATTGATGCCCCCCACACGCGCCTGAATGACATTCATTCAGAGCTTTTTCGGCCTCTTCATGGGTGAGGCACCTCCTTAGAACTGTATCGATACCACGACGGTAAAGCGTATCAGTGACGATCATGTAGTCTTTTGCTTGGTATCGTATACGTTTCTGTTCTGAGTGAGAGGTGTCAGGCCTGAACTTTTGGGTTTGGAGGTAAATTATTATATCTCCATACCACTCATTGCTTGCAGATATTAAGAACAAACTTTCGTCCACGATTGACTCTTCTGAAGTTTCATCGTTGGACGACGATGGGAGATCGCACAATAATTCTGCGAAGACTAAAGATTTCTTTGATTTGGATTTTACAAATTCTAGATCAAACTCTTGAAGGATCGCTATCCATTTTGAATACTTGCCCCCCAGCAACTGTCGCGACAATATATAAGTCATGGGGTTGCAATCTGATAGAATGGTAGTTTTCCGAAAGAGGACATAATGTCGAAATCTTTGTATCGCTTGAACAGCAGCGAGTGCTAGCTTTTCAACATAAGAATATTTGCTTTCTGTATCATTCAAGTTTTTACTTAAATAATATATAGGATGTTCGATTCCATCGACTTCTTGAACTAAAACCATCGCAATGGTCGTATCTGCTGCAGCCAGATACAGGTTAAAATCTCTTTGATAGTCTGGGGCATACATTAATGATGCTTTTACTAGAGAATCTTTCAGAGCATCAAAGGAAGCTTGCGCCACCTGATCCCAAACAAAAGGTACATCATTTTTCAAAAGACGAGTATAACCTTTAGCAAGTTCTGCGTAATTTGGAATGAACCTCCTCAGAAATTTTGCTTTCCCTTGGAGTTTCTGAATCTGAAGCAAATTTGAAGGCGGAGGCAAATTAATGATTGCCTGAACCTTGCAAGGGTCGAGACGAATCCCATCCTTAGAGACTACAAAGCCAAGTAAACGACCAGAACCGACGCAAAAGACACATTTGTGCGGATTGAGTCTTATCTTGTAGTGTCGGCAACGTAGAAATATCGCTCTTAAATGCTGCGGATGATCAGTCCGCTTTCGCGAATGAGCCGGAAGGTTGTCGAGATAAGGTTGAACGATGTTCTTGATGTCATGGAAGGCATAATTCATTGCCCTCTGAAACATCGCCCCTGCGTTCTTTAAACCAAAGGGTAATTTCCGATAAGCGAATGTGCCCCACGGACAGATGAATGCAGACTTTGACTGGTCCTGTGGGCGGATATTTATTTGATTATACCCGGAAAATCCATCCATAAATGAAAAGATTTCACATCCGGCGCACTCATCAATTATCTGGTCGATGAAGGGTGTAGGGTAGTTGTCCTTCGGACAAGCTTGGTTTACATCCCTATAATCGACACACACTCTGATTGTCCCTTGTTTCTTCATAACAGGGACAATATTCGATACCCAATCGGTTAGAGGAACCGGGTAGATGAAACCAGCATGGAGGAGCTTTTCAACTTCTGCTTTAATGGCAGCGACTTTCTTGGGGTGCACCTGCCAAAGCCGTTGTCTTACTGGTTTGACATCAGGATACATTTTAATTTCATGTTCAATGATACTCGAGTCAATGCCTGGCATTTCATCATATGACCAAGCAAAGACATCTCTGAATTCGCGGAAAAGAGAGTTATATATTTCCAGTTCTGAAGGAGAACATCCTTTGCCGACATAAATATTCTCTACAACATTTGTCTTAGTCGAGATATTTATGGCTATAGTCTCTTCAATATTGGATAAGTTTCGCTCGGAATCCACCGTATTTACAGTATTTGATAGGAATTCAAAAACTGAAGGGTGATAAAGGTCATGTTGAGTATCTTCTTCACATTCCGGAAGAAGGGAACGATGGTGGCAATCATTCCATGGTGCCCCCTCAATCAACATTGATTGTAGAATTCCTTCGTCAGTCCCATGTACTTTCGACCAAGGATCTAATCGGGTACCATATTCTCTAGACCTATCTACCCAAACGCTTGATGAGCGTTGATTTGGGTTTGCCTCCCATGCTCGAAACATTGATTGCTACAATATTTCTATAGGGCTTGGGGGCAAAACCATTGCATGATCCATGTTGATATCGTCTTCTGAGATCTTTGTGGAAGATATCATGTTGCAGGCTCTCACCAATGCTACTTCCCCTATATAGAATGGAGGTGGAAGTGCGAAAGTTCCCATTAATGTGGGGTCTTTCAGTAGGCCTACTCCGATGTCTTGAAGCGAATGGTTGCTTCCATGGATCATGGGAATGCTTCCTGTAACTTGTGAACCATTAGGGAGGAAGTCTTGTTGGTCGACGATCGTAATCCCTCCTTCAAACGGGAATGCGATCTTCCTAAAATAAGTCGACACAACTGCTGCCATGGCATAGATCCATGGTCTTCCTAGTAGGATGTTGTAGTCAAGATTCCCATCGATGACTTCAACATCTATTTCTACTGTTTTTCCTCCTAGTTCAACTTTCAAGTTATTAAGGATACCGCATGGGGTATAAGTCCTTCCGTCGAATGCTTTCAATGTCGTCGAAGATCGCGACAAGGTCGGAGATCCTAAAGTTTTCCAGCAACTCATCGACATAATACATGTAGATGCCCCCTCATCAATAATTGTTTGGTGAACAGTTTTGTTGAGGGCTTTCACTTGAATAAGGAAAGCTAGTTGAGCTGGTAACTGAGGATCGTATCCTTTGTGGTCGAAGGATACAAGATTGGAATCCTTAGGATCAACCCCACCAATAGTCGATAACAAAGCCTGCCTTTGGGATGGGCAATTCTGTAGTACTTCAAGAGTCAACATAGCGGATGGCGATTGGACCAAATCTTCCACTATGTTATAATGCTGTGCCACTCTGGCGCGAGGATTAAATGTCGACTTTTGTACTACTCCCTTTGGCGGTTTTATTGTTAATTCAGGAATGATGGGCGTTACAACTTCTGTCGAAGTTGTTGTCAAACTACTTGGTTGATCTTTATCCTTGTCGTTCGACAGCTGCGGATTCCCGTAATCTTTGTTCCTTGTCGAAATCAAAGCATCATTCCGCTGTTTTGAAACCGAAAACATGAGCACTTGTGACGGGGAAGCATTTCCACTATCAACCAGATTTGTACCTGGATTAGGAAATGGATCAGTTAACACAGCCGAGGTTTGCGAAGTTTTGAAGAACCTCTTAAGCTCAGCTTTGTACGGACATTTGTTTGTCCAATGATCCTCATCACATATTTGACATGGATTTTTCCTATTTCCAGGAGGGTTTGAAGAAGTTTTTCCAGAAGATGACTCACCCTGTTTCTTCTTCTTCCCTTTGTTTTGCTTCTTCTTGCTCCCTGTTTGTTTGTTTTCTTTGCCCTTATCTGCTGATACGGCATTTACTTCCGAAGCAAGAATTTCTTCTTTTGCATTTTGATCCGAATTCTTACAGGCTTTCTTAGACGAAGCCTTTGTCGATTTCGTGTTTGCCGTGCCAATCACGCCATCGCCGGCATGAGAGTCACTATTTGATTTAGGAGGAGGAGGAATTGAGAATTCCGATCTAGGGGCATCAGGTATTTTGTCGTAGAGCGTGCCAGACTGAGTATAGACTAAGTCTAGATATTGTGCACGAGCAATAACTTGCTCCTCCGTTACGACTCCCCCCTTGGCCACATCTTCTGTTATAGCAGGAAGTAACGACTTTATAAACCATTCAGCTAACAACTGATCGGCAACGTATGTTTTCACGATCCTGCGACGACGACGCCACTCATGTATATGATCGGATATATGAGTGGCCGTTGTCTGCTTGAAGTTGGTTAATATTTCCGTTCCCGTTTCATACCTTATCGATAATTGAAAGTGGGTTAAGAAAGTCGTGGCTAGGGAGCTGAAATTGTCGAACGAGGCTCTAGGTAATTCAATATACCATTTAGCCGCTGGACCCGTTAACGTCCTCTGAAAAAGACGAAGCCTTATCGAATCATCATTCAGGGTATTTGATGAACACCACAGATGAAAAGTCATCACATGATTCGATGGGTCTTCGCCTGGATTCCCATTGAATTTAGGAATGTCAGATGGAAGTTTGTGAGGAATCGTTGGCCACCAAGGGGGGTAAGCAATCAGATCGTTTGTTAACCGGTGTAAATCGGGTAACTCTAAAGTTGCCACAAATGGTAACTGTTGATTCAAGTTAGGTGAAGCATATCCAGGGTATGATGGAATCGCCTGAGCAGTGGGCCTTTGCATACCAGCATAATGTAATTGATGTTGGTATGACTAATACGGTTGGTGGACTTGACCACTGTAAAGCGGTTGGTTTTGACCATTTTGAATATACAGTTGTCCACTATTCGCAAAGATCTGCTGCTCAGAACCTTGGTACACTTGCTGGAATTGTGGTTGTTGGTATTGCACCAACCATGGTTGTGAGGCCATGTTCTGTTGTGCTATACTAACTGTTGGACCAAGGTGTGGGGTAATTGTACCCGTTTGGACCTGTGTCACCCCACCAGTTGGCGATTGTGGTTGAGTCACAGGGTCAAGGGGCTGTTGCATTACAACCTGAGAAATCTGAGGTTGACATACAACAGGCAACGTTTGAACTTGCGACACTGTTACAATAGCCGGTGTGGTCGGGATGTTCGACATAGGTACACATTGTTGCATAGAATACACAACCCTTTGTTGTTGAGGTAGCATAGGTACCCAGCCACTTGATGTAATTCCGGTATAACCTGAATACTGTTGTGAACTCCCGTATGGGTACCCTCCCGGAGGGGGTAGTGAAAGGGCATACTGCCCCCCATACGGTAGCAATCCGGAACTCAAGGGGATTGTTTGTCCTTGGGGACTGGATTGCCCAAATTGACCTCCAAATGGATCAATTTGGCGAGTTTCAACATAAGAGTTGCCGGATATTATTCCGGATGAACAAACTGGAACAGACCACACTGTAGAAATAGTCCCTTGGTGGACTCCTTCTAGCGGTTGTGAGCTAGTCGGGACAGATGGTATGCCGGCAAACATTGTCGGAGTGACGGCAGGGGCTTCTGCTGTCGCTGTGTCATTCGACATAGTCCTAGATGTTGACGGTTGTTCAGACATTTTGAGTCTATCCAATAGATTGCCTAGCGATTCTACAGGAACTTCAACTTGTGGTAGGCTAACTTCTGATGAAGGAAATAGAGTGACCCCGACTCCAAACTGTGTTGGAGTACTTGCTTGCGGATCCTCTACAATTTCCTCTATTGCAATCAAACCAGGTGGAAGAGGAAGACCGTCAGGTCCGTAAAATATTTCTGGTGCCGAAGAAGGGGTTGAATTGACATCGACAGTTGTTTGAGGAGCAAGACTCTCTGAACCGGTCACAGATGGAACTGGTTCAGTAACGCAAGTATTTGCCCCCAGACTAGGATCAGTGTTACTGTCCCTCTGCGGCTGTTGAACTTCTTCTATAGAGGCAGGGTTTCCAGAAATGTTTGGAGTAACCGGAATCTCAGATGTTGTTGGAACACTTGTTCTAACTTTGATAGGAGATTTCGAACCGGTTAAACGAGTTTGCTTTGTCCGTACTGTTTTGGATTCCGGAGACAAAGATGGTTGACTCGTAAGCCTCCGCGAACGACGGGGTTTCAATTGACTTTCTTCCACGATTGCGGATTACTCGATCAACCAAAATACAAAAGGGGAAAGTGTGTTTCCGAATTAAATGAATTTTTTAGATGCTTTTAGACACAACTTGCTTTTCCACTTTTAAAGGGTCGAGAAAAAGCTAAAGATGACTCTAGTCTCCTTCGATGTTTTAACGAGCCCGAAGTGACAAATGCTCGGATGGACTTTTTCTGTTATAGAGTCTGAAAAAGGCCAAAAGGAACTGCTCTGGAGTTCTAGGCAGAGGGTGTGCCAAAATTTTTGCAAAACCGCAGAATACTTTTTAGGGTATGGGCGGTCGATTTTCCTGAATGCTGTGTTCAGTGCATTGCGATCATTAGGGCGGCCGACACGTGGGAGAAAAATCCGTACTGGCGCTATCGTCCCTCAGGAGGAATCACCCACCATCCACGAGATCGACAGTCACCGGGCTTAACGACGTCGGAACACGTCTCTAGCCTAGACCTCTATGTTGTGCGTTATGTTGCAAAGCGTTGTTAAGTTCATTCAATTTATTTTAGGTTGATCTTTTTAAAGTTTGCCTTTCAAGGTTCACCACGAGATGTATGATACAAATTCCTAAATGCAGTCTAAAGATGATAAGCAAGCTTTTTATCTTTTCAACTTTGAAAATCCTAGCTACTAAGGGAAAAGAAAGACACCATCGTTTCTCAAAGAGCAATCATCACACTCTAATGCACTTTTCCTAAATCCAACATGCAAACTATCAAATGCAAATGCACAATGCAGGTGTTTGTTTTCCGCTTTCTTAGTGTTGATGCCTACAAAAGAAAGCTTTTTGCACAACTTTGAATTTGCTTTTAAATGACAAATACAAACAAGTTTACTTTTTCGAAATCAGAAAGGGTAGAAGAGATCACAACACTTAACGATTTTCGAAATAAACTTTTGTTTCGACACTTTAAAAGAGACAAACTCAAACCAATAAGCAAAAGCAAATGTATAATCAACTGTAAACAGCCAATGAACTCTCTCCTAAGATCACAATGAACAGATCTGAATCAAGGGCTATAGGATGATTACTTCACTCATGCAAAGGAAGACTGTAAATGATGCCACAAACACATAAAAACACTCACAGCCTTTTTGTACACAAGGAGGAGGAATCTAAGCAGAGAAAAGGAGTTATCAGACTGGTACCTATGCTGGTTACAGGCTGCAAAAATCAGAGATCAAAACAAGGCAAAACAGAGCAGAGAACCCCAGCTGCACAAGAGCAAACTGGTTCAGCGCAACCTCAACACAGGGGTTTTGACATTCAGCACAGGTAGCCTTCACGGGACCTCCGTTGAAATGAAGAATCCCTTCACTAGGTCTGCGCTGAAGGAGAAACTCTCGTTTCCCACAGGTTCCGGGTCACAGATTGCTATTTAATCAACTGTTTCAGGCCAAATAAAAGCAACAAGCAAGGTACAATCAAAGGGATGCTTTGAGGGGTACTAAGATCTATCACAAGGATCATCAAATCATTTGTGAATCCATTGTTCAGATCATAGACAAGTCCAGTGATTGGATCAAGGCAACAACTGTCTACTTTGCGTCCGGGAAAAGCAGATGCAGTTCGATTGTTGCTGTCAAGTCTATGAAGTAAACAATGACAGAAACACAAATAAAATGACTAAACAAATCTCCCCAGCGGAGTCGCCAATTTGTTGTGGGGAAAAATGCCTATGCAGGACGATCCTATCCACCTAAGGTGTGACAGTGCCTTAGCAACAAACAAAGACAGCTATTCTAGTACTCTTCCTTTATGAATTAAGAATGAAGAGAGAGAGATGGATGGACTAACCGGTGTCTTCCGTTTGTCCCTCGACCCGACTTCTCTTCTCTTGGAGAGTTCCCAGCTACTTGCCTTCTCGCTCGCCCAGCTTCAAGAGGTTTCTGCAAGATCACAAGAAGAGAACACTACACAAGACATGGATTCATATTCATAACTAGTTCAGGATTAGAAATAAACTAAACATACTAATGCAATCATACATCAAGAATACATCAGCATATAGGAGAAACCAAGATAGCTTTATTGATGAATAACAAGGTTCAGGAAGAGATACAATCCAGAGGGCTCCAATCCAGCATCTCCTTCCCAGCAAATGGAATTCCTATCTTCACCCCCTTCAAAGCATTAAGCACCCAATAGTTCCAGTCTCAAACCAACAGCAATTCTTTGCAATAACAAAATTCCAGCCTCCAGATCTCATGGAAGAGAGATCCATATATAGATGTTTGGAGAGAGGATGAGTCAGCTTGAGATCTGACTAGTGTCCTCTCCCTCTGTCAGTTCTTGAGTCCACTTGGAGGTTCTTGCTTCCACTTGGAGATTTGGAACCTCTTACTCATCACCAGTCGAATTCCCTGAGGCAAGTGTCATTTTGGAAGCTTCCTGGGTTTTGACACCTTGAGAAATGAGCCTGCCACATGTCCACTCTCGTTCAGCGTAGGTAGCCAGTGTTCCAGTTGACATTCAACGCAGGTAGCCAGTGTTGGCTTTGACATTCAGCGCAAAAAGCTAGTGCAACCACTGAAATGATCCTGATTTGACTTGTTTTGAGTAGTTTTCAGGTGGAGAACTTCTGTGAATTGCTGTGGTTTGTTAGCCTTGTTCCTCTAGGGGTAGGAACAACATGTTTAGGGACTTTGGATCCCTTAGATTATGGACATTTCATGCTCAATGCTGTAAGGCACAAAAATGTCTATAACACATCTACAGAGAATATAGGAGGCTTGTCCACTACATTAACTCCCCAACTCAACTTGAGTCCAAAGATTCCTCACCAACAACTCGAACTCCACTAGCAACTGATGAACTCAATTGCATGCAAGGACCTAAGGGGACTAGATCCACTAATTTTGAGGTTTTGGAGGGAAGTAGTCCTCCTTTCAAGGGAGCTAGCCCTCAGTCACTTTCTGTATAAATAAAGAATCTGAAGGGATCATTGGGATTCAAACTCTTGGAGCTAGGAATAACTATTGAAGGCCAAGTACTTGAGACTATTATCTCCATTTTGAGATTATATATTTGAACTGTAGTTCTTGTTAATGAAATTTGCATTGTTGGTCTACCTCTAAGTTAGGTTAGGAGGGTTTTGGGTTAGGGCCCAATCTAGAGGCTTTAGTCCCTCTCATGTATTTTTTGCTTGTTCTCTTTTGTTGTATTTCTTGTTTAAGTAGGAATTGGATTACAAAAATTGTAGTTGCAAGTTTGATCACCAACTCTCTTGTGGGAAGTGTGGTTTCCTACAACAATAAGCCAAACGTTAGGTTGTGTTATATTCTTTCCACGTAGTTAACAGGGGGTTTGAAGGGCACCCGTAACCCAACTTTATGGGAAAATTTTGGTTTTGGACCCTATGTTAGGTTGGGCGAACCCACCTATGGTTTTGTGCATGATTTTTGCACATGTTTTTTGGACATGATGGTTTTCAGTCCATGGTATTGGACGCGATGGTTTTCGATCCATAGTATTCGATGCTTTGGCATGAATAAATATGTATTATAACATTGAAAGGAACATAATGAAAAATCAAGCTGGTAGTCCCAGTTTTGGGATCCAGGGGAAAATCTCTGTGTATATGTGTTTTATGCGTTATGCTCTCGCATTATTTATTTTTTGTGTTTTAAAATTCGTATGCAGGTAATTTATGTACGGGGTTAAAACCTACATTTGGTATCAGGGAAAATTTGACTTCAAGGGGACGCCTTTGTTTCTGAGGGGTTTTGCTCGGGCCTGTGGTAGACCCTGTTCAGTGGGAGATCTACGAGATCGATTCTGGTGGTGAAAGAAGATGGCGAGCAGTGGAAAGATAGAGATTGAGAAATTTAATGGTTAGAGTTTTGAGTTGTGGAAACTCAAGATGGAGGATCTGTTGGTGGATAAAGATTAGTGGATCGCAGTAGATCCGGGTACTAAACCAACGGGAGTGTCTGATGAAGAATGGAAGAAGTTGGATCAGAAGGCAAAGAGCACAATACGATTATGTGTCTTAGATTCAGTATTTCTGAATGTATCAGGGGAAGCTACGGCGAAGGCTTTGTGGGACAAGTTAGGGACTTTGTACCAATCTAAGTCTCTGGTGAATAAATTGTTCCTGTGGAAAAAGTTGTATAACCTGAGGATGAAAGATGGAGACTCGGTGACAGAGCATCTGAATGCATTTAATACTGTGGTAAGTCAGTTAGCATCTGTTGATATTAAAATTTCAGATGAAGATAAGTGCATCATTTTGTTGTGTTCTCTACTAGATTCGTGGGATAGTCTGGTTATTGTAATAGGTAGCAATGCAACTACCTTGCAGTTTGATGAAATAGTCTCAGCCTTGCTGACGGAGGAGATGAGATGGAAAAATATGGAGAGCCAAAATGGTGATGCCTTGTCTGTACAAGGACGGTCCCAAAATAGAAACAAAAATAATTCATCGAGTGGGAGATCTAAATCTCCAGGAAAACCTGTAAAGGTGGTGTGCTGGAAATGCGGAAAGGAAGGCCACTTCAAAAGGGACTATAAATCTAAAGCTCCTGACAAAGGAAAGGGATCTGATGAGGCTCCTTCTACAGAGGCAAAAACCACCTCATATGAAGGTGGTGATGTGTACTTGGCTTCTTCAAGTACACATGTAGATCATGAGGCATGGTTGATTGACTTAGGTGCATCCTTTCACTTCACTCTCCATAGAGAGTGGTTCTGTGAGTATGAGAAATATGATGGTGGTGATGTCTTCTTGGGGTATGATAGGAAGGCTAGAATTATTGGTCGTGGAAAAGTAAAGTTGAAGCTACAAGGTGGAAGGGTTAAAACACTTTCGGGTGTTCTGCATATTATTGAATTAGCCAGAAATTTGATTTCTGTTAGTAAGCTAGATGATGCGGGTGTAAAAACAGTGTTTGAGAAGGATACTTGCAAGATGGTTCGGGGAGCATTGGTATTGATGTAGGGACTTCAGATTGGAACTCTGTACAAGCTGCAAGGGAGCACTATTGTTGATGGGTGCAACAGTTTCGTGGTTCCTGAAAGTGGAGCAAAAAATCTAGTAGTCTCTGGAGAAAAGACCATGATGTGGCATCAAAGGCTTGGACATATTGGAGAGAAGGGCCTTCAAATACTTCATGGTAAAGGTATGGTAGAATGTATGAGTAATAGCTCTCTATATTTTTATTTTTGTGAAAATTGTGTATATGGGAAGCAGAATTGGGTGAGTTTCCCATCTGGTGGTAAGAGGGCGAAACATATATTAGAGCTTCTACACAGTGATGTGTTTGGACCTGTGAAGGTTCCATCACTGGGTAAGTCTGTGTACTATGTATCATTTATAGATGACTTCTCAAGGAATACATGGATATATTTCCTTAAGAAGAAATCTAAAGTCTTTGATAGGTTTAAAGAATTTAAGGCTCTAGTGGAAAACCAGACAGAGAAGAAGATAAAGGTGCTGAGGACAGATAATGGTGGAGAGTTTTGTAGTAAGGAATTTGAAGAATTCTGCAAGAAGTGTGGTATAGCACGGCAAAAGACTACTCCATATACACCTCAGCAAAATAAAGTTGCAGAAAAAATGAACAAGACGTTGATGGAAAGGGCAAGAAGCATGCCCAGTGGTGTCGGGTTAGGACAAGAATTCTGGGTAGAGGCAGTGGATACTACATTTTACCTGGTCAATAGGTCACCTTCATCAGCGTTGGAGGATAAGACTCCACAAGAGGTATGGACTGGTAAGAAACCCTCTCTTTCACATCTGAGGGTATTTGGATGTGATGCATATGTACATGTTCCAAAGGGGAAAAGAACAAAGTTGGATAGTAAATCTGAAAAGTGCATCTTTATTGGGTATAAGGATGGTTTAAAGGGTTATAAGCTTTGGAACCCAATAACAAGGAAGTTTATGTACAGCTGAGATGTGGTGTTCAGAGAGGTGAAAGATGTTATTAAATGTAAAGTCCAACCAAAGGAACTTGAGAAGATAGAGTTTGAGCTAAAGGAGGAAGAATCAGACTCTACAGCAGAGGAGGAATCAGAAGATGAAGAGCCACAAACTTCGGCTGTGAGAAGATCAGTTCGAGAAAGAAGGTAGCTAGAAAGGTATAGTCCATCTGCTTTCTATTCAAAATTTTCTTTGTCTGTTACTGATGATGATCCCAGAATTGTGAAGGAAGCAGTGGATTCAGACGATGGAAAACTATGGAAAGAGGCCATGATTGATGAAATGGCATCTTTGCACAAAAATGAGGCTTGGGATCTAGTGGAGTTGCCGACTAGAAGGAAACCCATTGGCAGCAAATGGGTGTTCAAGAAGAAGACAAATGCAGAAGGAAAGGTGGAGAAATACAAAGCTCGGTTGGTAGCAAAAGGTTATTCCCAGGTGTTGGGAATTGATTTTTGTGATATTTTTTCTCCTGTTGCCAAGGTAACTTCTATTAGATTACTTTTATCTGTTGCTGCTGCTTTTGATTTTGAGGTAGAACAGATGGATGTGAAGACAACATTTCTTCATGGGGATCTAGAAGGGGAAATATACATGAAGCAACTTGAAGGCTTTGCGGTGAAGGGTAAGAAAGAACTGGTATGAAAGTTAAAGAAGTCTCTGTATGGGTTAAAACAATCACCAAGGATGTGGTATCAGAAATTTGATACATTTATACGGGGACTTGGCTTCACCAGAAGCAAAGTTGATCACTATGTGTATTTTAAATTAATTGGTGACCGTGTTATTTATCTGGTCTTGTATGTGGATGATGTGTTGCTGGTTGGAAATGAAAAAGAAATTATCCAGGATTTAAAGACCCAATTGTCTCCAAATTCGACATGAAAGATCTTGGTGCTGCAAACTATATTTTGGGCATGGAAATTAAAAGAGATCGTACAAAGAGGAAGCTCTGGTTAAACCAGAGGAAGTATGTCGAGACAATACTACAGAGGTTTAATATGCAGGATAGTAAACCGATGAAGGTTCCTATTCCTATAGGTGTGAGGTTATCTGCTGAACAGTGTCCCAAGACACAAGAAGAGGAAGAGGACATGTCCTGTCTTCCATATTCAAGTGCAGTCGGTAGCCTGATGTATGCAATGGTCTGTACTAGACTAGACATTGCACATGCAGTGGGAGTATTGAGCAGGTTTATGTCAAAACCAGGGAAGGAGCACTGGACAGTAGTGAAGCGGGTTTTTAGGTATTTGCGTGGCACTAGTGATTATGGTCTGTGCTACCAAGGAAGACTAGGATTGGAAAGAGTGTTAGATATTCATGGCTTTGTTGATGCAGACTGGGTTGGAGATCTGGATTAGAGAAGATCTACAAGTGGGTATGTGTTTAACCTATTTGGAGGTGTAGTCAGGTGGATGAGTAAGACACAATCTGTAGTGGCACTATCAACTACAGAGGCAGAATACATGGCAGCCACTCATGCAAGCAAGGAAGTAGTTTGGTTGCAAAGATTGTGTTCAAGTATGGGGTTAGTACAGGAAGCTATAAGGATAGACTGTGACAGCCAAAGTGTAATTTTCTTGGCAAAGAACCCTGCATATCATTCAAAGACAAATCACATTGATGTTCAGTATCACTTTGTGAGGGACATGATAGAGGAAAAAAGGGTGTTGTTGGTAAAGGTGGACACTTTGAAGAACACTGCAGACGCATTGACAAAATCTGTGACCTATGAGAATTTCTCTTGGTGTAGAGAGACAATGGGCATTTCAGGGCTGGGAAAATGACTAAGCTCTCTTGTGGCCCCCTGTGGAAAGAAAACAACAAGTGGGAGAATGTTTGGTTGTGTTATATTCTTTCCACGTAGTTAACAGGGGGTTTGAAGAGCACCCGTAACCCCCAGCCCCGGAAAATTTTGGTTTTGGACCCTATGTTAGGTTGGGCGACCCACCTATGGTTTTGTGCATGATTTTTGCACATGTTTTTTGGACGCGATGGTTTTTGGTCCATGGTATTGGATGCTTCAGCATGTATAAATATGTATTATAACATTGAAAGGAACATAATGAAAAATCAAGCTGGTAGTCCCAGTTTTGGGATCCAGGGGGAAATCTCTATGTATATGTGTTTTATGTGTTCTACTCTTGCATTATTTATTTTCTGTGTTTTAGAATTCGTATGCAGGTAATATCTGTACGGGGTTAAAATCTACACCAAAAATATGTGTTTACATTTCTTTGGAATTTCCTAGGCTTTGGATTGAAATTATTTTGCATGCTTGGTTTCTGCACCTTAGAAGTTAATATCATGACTTGGCAAATGGATTAGATGCATGTTGTAGGAGAGAATAGATCTTGATGAAATAAAATTCAACTCATCCTTTCCACTTTGATTTATTTTGTTGCAATATTCATCATTAGATGCATGTTCTTGATTGTTAGTCTGTAGGGGATGCCAGTGACTTGCAGGGGTTGACACACTCATCCACATCAACTTTTTCATTACCATCCTCCTCTTATAAATCTCATATTGCTTTTAAGTTCCGCCATCGAGATCATATTTTCAGGGTCAATGAAGGACACCGTGGGCATGGATTTTTGTGCAAGATGGGCCTTTAATGGGTGCTAAGCTTGGAAACATTCCTCACTCATCCTTCATACACCCTCATCCACCTTCTAAACACCTTTTTCGCCCTCATAAATATCTCAGACCCAATCTTGTAGAAAAATAGGAAAATCCTGTAGAAAAACAAGGTATCTAGTGAGCACCAGTATTGCAGCAATAATGTTGCAACTCCTGGGTTGCCTACTTTACTCTTATCAACCTGGTAGTTCGTAACAAACTTGGAAGCGTCGGTGTTGTATGCACAAGTACTAGTTCTTACTACAGGTTGTCACTTGGTCAGCCATGCAAGATCACTAGGAGCTTAAGCCAATGTCTATGGATCCCAGAAGAAGATCTATATGTGACGAAAGGAGATAAATATTACTCTACAGATGCTACTCTACTGCAGAAAGGAGAAAGACTGAAGTGTAAAGCAAACCTAGTGAACCCTAATTAACCAACTATTTCTACTTTTGCAGAAAGAGCTATGAAAACCATGAAAGGAATTCCATTACCTATTCAAGGAAGTAAACAACATATAACTATGCTATTTCTATAATTAAATAAGCAAAAGACATATTTTTGGACTTTTATAGTTTTTTATGTGAAATTGACATGCATGTAATTTATTGTGTGTGAATGTGGCAGCGAATAGGTGGTGTTGAAGGGCAGTTTTGGGAATTGAGAGGATGTAGGATGGTGTGGATGGGTCCTAGGAGGCCACAGGTGGCCTTCTAGAGGATTTTCCCACACTCGGAGTTCAAAAGAAAGCCTACAGGAAAATCTACAGGAGGAAAACAGGGCCACTACATGAGGCCTACAGGAGGAGGCTGAGAGCAGTTTTCACTGTTTTGAGGGTGTGAGAGTGGGTGGAAAATATGGATGAAGTTTGGAATGAGGTGTTGGGGTGCCTAAGGTCTACCATGAATCACTGGGAGAGAGGAAGATGATTGGGTTTTCTCAAGGAGAGAGGAAGAAGTTCTATGGAAAATGGAAGAAACTAAGGCAGAATTGAGGTGAGACTTGGGCGACCTGTAGGGCATGGATCAGATGGAGGATGGGATGGCTGATAGGCTGGTATACTACTATAAGAGATCTGCTGCAAATGAACTGACAGTCAACCAATAAGATCAAACAAGCAATGAAATGAGTGCATCTAGAAAAATAGAGTTTTGCATCAGACTAGTCTTAAACTATGATCTACGAAAGGAAATGCTGAGAAATGCTGCAAGAAAGGAAAGCATGAAAGAAGACTATTGCAAATAAATAAGTGTGCATGATGAAGAAGATTTGAAGCAAAGCAGAACTGGACCATTAACCTACTAAAAAGCTGCAAACACTAGAAGTCCTATGAATGAGGAAAATCTGTGTTTTTGGGGCAGCAGGAGGGTCTTTACCTCAAATCATGGTCCCAAAGGGAGGAAGAGAGGCCAAGGCACTATTTATAGCCTTTTTAATCTTCTTTTTATCACTACTTAACCTGCTATAGAAAGCACAAATGGAAGCAAACTACTGAATCATCAAAAGCAACCTATTCTTAACCATAAAAGAAATACATCTAATAGCAACCTAATCTACAAGCTGAAATAAAACATACAAATACAAGTAAATAGGAGCTTGGCTACTTGGATTGGCCCCTAACCGAAGATCCTCAGCCCTCTGAGGTAACTCAGTGCTAGCTCAAAAAGGCTTCCATCTTTATTATCAAAAGAATAACAAGATTACATGAAACTGTTTCAAAAAATAAGCTCGAAGTTGGAGTAGAGTTTACATAAGAAAAAATCCAACAAAAATCAAATAGAAATTCGACCCTAGTGAGGCCCTAGGCCTCTATAATTCTACAAATGAAGCTACCAATAGCTTCCTTAAAATCAGGGAGGCTTGGCTCCAAAAACCCGTGATAAGCATCAGTCATCCTCCACTTACTCGGCTGCCTTCTAGTGCATGATTTGATTGCTTGTACTCCAAGCTGAATGAAGGGGAATTCGAAATGAGGAGTAAGGAACGAGGGAAATTCCATCCTATAAGTCCTCTCCTTTATCCACTTTGAGTTATCGCTGCCATTTATCCACTGGATCCTTGACTTTGACCTCAAAATTCATCAATAATTTGCATTAAACACATGTTAGACCACATGGCATCATAACTAACTCAACTCACTCCATAAGCATAATTATAATCAGAAAATCATACAATAAGCTAAGAGAATGGTTGATTTGACTAGGTTAGGAGGTAAAATGAGCCCATATAATTACCCATTTATGAGGCTCATCATCACCTCCCTACTGAAAGTGTTGCTCATCCTCTGAGCAACTTAGTCCATCTCCTCATATTTGATGGCCCTGGTGGCCTCCCTAGCATCCCAAGCTTTTGATGTGGTCTCCTCTTCCTTGTCATAGAATCTCACCTTCCTTTCTATCTCTTCCCACTGCTCCTCCTCTTCTTCTTCTCTTCTGCTTTCCAACATGCCTAACAGTAGTGGGGGTCTCAGTTTGAGGCCAATCTAGTTGACCTTCAGCCTTTGCATGGAGTGCTTATACATTGACACTCTTCTTAATGCCTCCTTCATCCTCATGGGGGAATTATATTCCCTGATCTACAGACTGTGTGGTAAGGTGTTCCATCTCCTCATGCATGCATGCACACAGTCATCCCCAAGTAGCCTTTGCATATCCTCAAAGTGTGCAATGGCTTGTGCCTGATCACTTATATATCTAGGGGCAATCTAAGGATTATTGGAAAGCAGGTTATGTGTGCTGATGAGTGCCATGGGATCTGATGGCTCAGCTCTTATCATTAATGGCTCATTCTGCTCTTTTATCATCAATCTTCTTATTTCTGCTACTCTCAACTCTTCATGGTTCATCCATGAGGCCATGGCCATTAGTTGCAGGTCCCCTAGCCTGGCATTGGGGTCCCACACATTCATGTCTATGAGGGCCATGTTATGTAGGTAGAATTCTACCATATTTGCCTTATCCTCTGATGTGCTTTGGTCACACAGATCCATAAAATTCTTGTAATCTTGGAAAGGCATTGTGCCTCTTTGTGCCAAAATCTTTATATGAAATTGTAACCATTAGTCCTTGAGATATAGGCCATAGGATTTTGTTGGTGTTCTACATTGAAATGCCTCCATGGATAAGCTGGCCATGCATGTCAGCTGGGTCTCTTTCTCTTGCAGCTACCTCCTTAGCAATTCATTTTCAGTTTCAAGGTGGCTTCTTGTAATTTCTTTCCTATGTCTGACAACACTCAACTCTCTGCCCATTTCTCTGAGTTTGTTTTCCATATGGCCAATATCCTCAACTCCTTTAGATTTGGCTATTTGCATCCACCTATGTGTTCTTATTCTTTCTTTCTCTAATTCAAAGAATAGTGGAATTGCAAATTTTTGTGGAATTATCCTTCCTCCCTCAAGTAGATTGTAGTAGGAGGCAAGACTAGGTTGGGGATCAAGTTCTTGTAGCTCTGTTTCTTCCTCCTTTACTTGTGGCTGTCCTTCCATCCTTTCCTCAAGCTTTTGGGTCTCTTGTAGTTTTGACAGTGTCTCCTGTAGAACTGTTTGAGCCTCTTGTAGGACTGTTTTTGGGTCCTATAGTTCTACCTTTTATTTCCATGTGGGAGATCTAGGAGTACCCCTTTGATATGTGATAGGTGCCTTGGAAGGGGATTCGTTTCCTTGGGCAAAGGGTGAATTTTCAATTGTAATTGGCACTTTTGAAGAGGGTTGAGGTTTGCCTATTTTGATTCTTGTGCTCTTCCTAGCCCTGAAATACGTGGAGGCCTGCCTTTTCCTCTTTTGCTTTGGCTTGATTGGTGTACTAAGGGCAGTGAGGGAAACTGCTGCCTCCCTTTCCAGAGTCTCAGGGGACCCTTCTCCTTGTTCTACCTTTTCTGCCTCTTTTTCTCCTCCTTCTGTCTCTTTTTCTGTCTCTGTTTGCTCTGTTTCTTTAGCTTTCTCCTCCTCTATCTTAGTTTCTTCCTCCTTCCTTCCTTGTTTTACTAAGTCACCAGTGGCTTCACCTTCTCCCCCTTGCTGCTCTTCCTCCTCACTGCTAGTAGGACTGATATCATAGGTTAGGGCCTTTATGTCATCCTTAGCTGTCATGTTTTGGAAGACTTCCCATGCTATAGGGAGTGTAAATGTATGGAGGGCTTCTTCCACTAGGATTTTGATTAACCCATGGTGAGCTAGCTGCTTTGAATTCCCTGCTTGAACTTTAGTGTTGGAGTCAATGAGGGACTACAGGAGGAAGTAGGGGATGCTGAGCTTCTGAGGGGTTGGAGTGTCCATGCCATACCTTAATTCATGAAGGATTCTAAAGTGATAACCATAGACAATGTTGTACCTCCCCTCACAGGAAATGTATTTGATTATTTGGTAGCTAACCTCATCCCAAGGATATGGTATGCCAGTCCTTCTAATGACATTTTTATCCTCTACAGGGGTTCCATTGTTTTGGAAAAAGTTTTTCTTGGTAGCTTGGCCAATTGGTTTCTCATCCTTAATCCAAGGCAGCCCAAGAGGAAGGGTAGTGACCCTACTGATAAATTCAGGGGTTATATCCATGGAAAGACCTCTAAAGGTGACAGTAACATGAGTTCCTATGTGGGGTACCAAATAGAGAGAAAAATCTGGGCAATCTGCTCATCAAACCCTCGGAATTTCTCAAAGAAATTCATCCAATTTGCCCTTGTGAATATGTCCACCACTTGTGGATGTGCATGGAGCCTGGTGGAGTTGGTGGGATCCTTTCTCATAAATCCTCTTGTCATTTTGTCTATACTCTTTTGGGAAAGCATATGTAGAGCTGGAGACAACAATTTTTGAGAAAAACAGAGAAACAAAGGAGACTGTGTTAAAAAATAAAATAAAATAAATAAGAAGATTTTTTTTTTTTTTAATGTATTTCCTCCTCCTAAAGGCTTTATTTCCTCCTCAAATTGAAACCACTTCTTGCATATATTGATATTAAATGGGAGCATGCAATGAACCTACCTCCTTAGACCAAAAATCGTGCTAAAACCCATGTTTTATCCCTTAAAAACAATTCACTTCCCCTCTTGTAGAAGCCTGCTATCTCTCCTGTAGAATTCCTGTAGGTGCTCCTGTAGAACCTATAATTTCTCCTATAGAAAATGCCGAGAACAGGAATATGGGAGAGATCGGTGGAGGACAATGGTTACGAGGCTGTGGGGGCACAAGGAGACTGCTATAGCTGAGTTATGAAGAGAGAATGAAGGAAAAGGTGGTGAGAGTGCTTGGGGAGGAGTACTTACTACCCTTTATGGATATTTCCGGTGATGAGGGTGAGCTAGCAAAGTGTACATTGCCATATTCGGACCATTGGTCCCCACTTGCCTTATCATCATGGCCCCTCCTCGTAATCATTCCTCATGATTGCATTGGAGTTCACACTTCCTCCACTACCTGTCCTTGACATCTTTCTTGAGTTGATTGTGTGCACATGTGGGTGACATCTCGGATGAGTGGAGTCAACTAGATGAAGGTGGAAAAGTTAACTAACCACCTTCCCCTCATTTGACCTCAACCATCTCGTTGCTTTTGCATGACCTCTAATTACACAAATGCAAACAGAGGAGCGGGTTAGTTACTTACATGTGATCTGAATGTATTTGTTGTGAGGTGTTGTGGCTCTCTTTCTGTTGCATGCCTTCATTTCTTTTGATGCATGTTGTCTGCTTGCTGATGTGTGGCTGTGTCTTGTGCAGGTTCTTCTTTGTCTGGGTCTAAGCTTCAGGTGCGTTCTCAACCTTCATGTGTGCATTCTCCTGCTGCTGGTGTTGGGTTTTGATGGGATCAACTACTACAGGAATTCTTACAGGAGCTCCTGTAGCTGTTTATCCCCTTGAAAATTCAGCTTCTTTCTATGCTTGGAGCTTCAAGGAGGATGATAGAGATGTAGATAGATATGGAGAGGTAATAGGTAGGCTTCAGGTGAGGTGGATGGTGCTGCTTCCTCTCTTTTTCTTTTTTTTTTCTTTTCCTGAAAAACTGGTTTTTTCTGTGTTTTTCTTGGACAAGAAAAAGAATGATGCTTGGGATGTGATGCAGGCTTGGAAATGATGGAAAGGAGGTTTTAATATTGTAGGATGGTTTATAGGTTCTTTATGAAGCTTCCCTATCCCTCAAGCTTCCTTTTAAATCCATTTCTAGCTCTCTATAATTCCTACAGGAGCCTCCTGTAGAAAACACAGTTTTTGAAAAAGAAGCATAGTGGGGTGAAAGAAATGCCAAAAAATGATGGAGAAAAGTGTGGGAAGGTAGGATAGGTACTGGTGTGGATGTTAGGGTTCCCTTGGCACCTTGTTCTGCTTCTTGTAATCCTCCTGCAACCTGCAATGCAAATGAAAATTCACTTTATTTTTCTCTCTCTCTCTCTTTTTTTTTGAAAACAACTAGGGAGCCTCAAGGAGGTTTTCACCCTAATTGCCTACCCTGGGTGCCTCTAAGGGAGGTTTTCACCCAGGCATCTTATTTTTCTCTCTTTTTTTTTGACATCATTGGGCCGCCTTAGAAGAGGTTTTCAACCCATTGATGGGACTCAAGCGCCTCATGGAGGTTTTCACTTGAGTCCTTATTTTTTATTTCTCTTTTTCTTTTTCTTCAGTGAGTGGGTGAAGTGGAGGCTAAGACATGCTCCACTACCATCACTATCTTATTTATATCTTCAATGAAAGCTCGCTTGGAGAGGGGTTTCTTGTAGACTTTCAATCGGTGTCCATTGACAAGCACGGGGATGGCTTCATCATCAATGGTTCTAATCAGAACTTAACCATTGTCATTGCATTTCTCCAGATTGTAGGGTCCCATCCATCTTGTCCTCAACTTGACTTTGAAATATTTGTATCTTGAATCATAGAGTAGTGCCCAATCTCCCTCTTGGAATTTCTTCTCCTTGATATTTTTGTCATGCCATATTTTTCTCTAAAGCTTAACTACCTCTGTATGTAGAAGGGCCTGCAATATGTGTTCATCCAATCCATTGAGCTGAAGTAATCTTTATTTTTGTGCATGGCTAAGGTCTAGGTCCAACTGAACTTCCATCCTTAGGGTATTGAATTCAAATTTTATTGACAACAAAGCTTTCTTCCCATAGACCAGCTCATAGGGTGTGAACCCTGTGGTGGTCTTCCATGTTGTGTTGTAGGCCCAAGTGGCCTCAACTAATTTGTTCACCCAGTCTTTTCTATTGCTGCTCACTACCTTGGTCACGATCCCTTCCAATGCTCTATTAGTGACCTTCACCTGCCCATTGGCTTGTGGATGGTAAGGGGTCGAAGTCTTGTGCTTGATTCTATGATGTGTGAGAAGGTCTTCAATCAAATTGGAAGTGAACTGACTACCTTGATCTGTGACCAGCCTCTTGGATACTCGAACTTGTAGAATATGTTCTCTCTCAAAAGCTTAGCTACTTTTTCCTCTGTCACTACTTTGATTTCTTTTGTCTCTGCTCACTTTGTTAGGTAATCGATGCACACAATGATGTATTATTTCTGCTTTGAAGGACGGCTGATAGGACCCACAAAGTCCATGCCCCACTTCTCAAATGGCTTAAAGGTCACTTGAGGTTGCATGGGCATCTCATCCTTTGGAGTAGGTTTCCCCATCCTCTGACACCGATCGCACTGGCTGGTATATCTCCTCACATCCTGATGAAGAGGGGGCCAGTAGTAGTCTGCTTGCAATATCTTGAAGGTAGTTCTTTTTGCTGCAAAATAACCTCCATAAGACCCATCATGATAGGTCAGGAGGATGTCAAAGACTTCCTCCTCCCTGACAAATGTTCTCAAGATCTGATCTGGGCCAAGTTTGAAGAGATTGCCCCCAATCCAGGTGGGGCACTTTTCCTTACTATCTTGCTCTTCTCTTTTGAGGACAGGTGTGGTGGGAACTGTGCTAAAGCCAAGTAGTTTGCTATATCAGCAAACCATGGAGAGAGTACTGAGATAGCAAAAAGATGTTCATCTGGAATTTGGTCATCCACCATTCCTTCTTCACCTAGAGGCAAATTTATTCTAGACAAAAAGTTAGCAACAACATTTTCTTTACCAGGCTTATCAATAATGGTCAAATCAAATTGTTGCAATAAAAGCAACCATCTAATAATGCAAGCATTTACATATGGTTTGTTCATTAAATATCTAATTGCAGCATGATCAGTGCGCACAAAGGTTTGATAGCCTATGATATAATGTCTGAATTTGTTTAAGGAATGCACGACAACTAGGAGTTCCTTCTCAGTCACTATATAGTTTAACTCCACCTTTGACAAGTTTTTGTTTATAAAGTATATGGCATAAGGTGACTTTTCATCAATTTGTCCTAAGGTTGCTCCTATTGCTTTGTTCGAGGCATCTGTGTGAATGTGGAAAGGTAGGGCCTAGTTTGGGCCTCTCAGAATTGATGCAGTCACGAGATTGCTCTTCAAGGTATCTAGGGCTTCTTGATAGTTTTCTGACCATATGAACTCAGCATCTTTGCCTAAGAGGCCAAACAAAGGAGAGGCTAGCTTGCTAAAATCTTTAATGAATCTCCTGTAATACCCAGCTAAGCCTAGGAAACTTCTCACATCTCTCACCTTTTGAGGAGGTGGGACCCTTTGGATGATGGCAATTTTTTTGGGGTCCACTTGCAGTCCTTGCTAAGATATTGCATGACCTAACACGGTCCCTTCAGTCATAAAAAATTCACATTTCTCCGGACTGAGGGATAGGTTCATCTCAATACACTTGTCTAGAACTTTTCCTAGGTTAGATAAAGCTTCCTGAAAGTCAGAACCATAAGGAGTAAAATCATCCATGTATATTTCTACTGCATCATGAACCAGTTCGGAAAATATACTCAATACCACTCTTTGGAAAGTGGCTGGAGCGTTGCACAAGCCAAAAGGAAGGACTTGGTATGAAAAGGTACCCCAAGGACAAGTGAAAGTGGTCTTATCTTGGTCTTCTGGGCTAATTTGAATCTGATTTTACCCGCTAAACCCATCTATGGAAGAGAAAAACATTTTGCCTGCCAGTCCGTCTAACACTTGATCTATGAAAGGTAAAGGAAAATGGTGATTTTTAGTGGCTTTGTTCAATTCCCGATAGTCAACACAGATTCTCCACTTACCATTTTTCTTTGGCACTAGCACCAGAGGAGAGACCCATTCACTATCAAAGATGGGATAGATGAATCCTACATCTTCCTTAACAATATCTTCAAGCACTGGATTCATCCTCCTTTGAGGTTTCTTGACTAGCTTGCAATCCTCCTTGATGTATATATGATCAGTACCTACTGAAGGGTCCACTCCCTTCATCTCCTTATAACTCCAGGCGAAGGCATCTAGGTGTTTTCTCAGCAGGCTACACAGTTCCTTCTCCTAGGAAGTGGATAGGGATGGATTGATTTTCAAGGTTCTTTTTGGGCCGAATTCTATATTCTTAACATGGAGAGGATTGGAGTCGGCTGCACAGAGATCAGTTGAGGGGTTTTTTTTGGTTTCTCTTACTATGTCCTCTAATGGTGATACACTGGGAGGTGGATTTTGAATCAGATTTTCAATCATATCATCCTCACCTTGCGGTTTCCCCCCCATGGTGATTTCCTATGCACAAAGCAGTGCAAAATAGACTTCATCCTCATCTTCCTCCTCCAGCCAGAGAGGTAGATCATGTTATAGCAAGGGTTGGGCAGGAGGATATAGGATTAACTGTTTGGACATGTGCCCATTCTTTATGGTCATGTTCCCAGCTCGACAGCTGATGTAGGCATTGGCGGTAGCCAACCAGGGTCTTCCCAGGATGAGAGGATACCCATTGAGCTTTTCCTTTGGTTGGAGAACTAGGAAATCAGTAGGGTACTCCCAAGAATCAATGGAGACCATCACATCTTCCACAATCCCCTCAGGGGTCATGGTGGAGCGGTCTGCTAGCTGTAGCACGGTCGTGGTCTTCCTCAAGGAGCCCTGGAGGTTGAGTTTGAGCATTGTGTCCTTTGTCATCACATTAATGGTATCTCCCAGATCAATCAAGGTGTGTGGGATCATGGTGCCATTGATGTGGACATCAACTAATGGACTTCTAGGGTCCAAATATTTTGGACAAATTACTTGCCCTAACATCAGGTCGGACAGTTGCCCTATGACATTGATGGTTGGGGCATCTCTCTTGTGCCTTCCTGGATGCCTAAAGAACTTCTCTTTGATCAACCTATTGTAGATAGGCACATATTTTATGGCTTGGAGAAGTGGTATCTTCACACATAAATGTTTCAATTCCCCTAGGAGTTTAGTTTCTTCTGGGGTAGACTAGATTGTCACGGATAGTCTCTCAGGAGAGGGTGGATTTTCTTTAGGTTCGCTTTCCTCTTTATCTTCCTCAACCTCCCTGAGTGGAGGTTGGCTATTTGGGAGAACTTTCCCAGATCGCAAGTTAATTTCCTGAATCTCCACAACATAGGTCAAGCATGATGGTTCCCCACTATACACTTTCTGAGCCTGTCTGTTGTTCGGGTTCGGATTTGGCTGGGTAGGCATTTGGGGTTGCTTTGGTGGAGCAGGAGGTAATGGTTGTGGTTGGGCGAGTGGTGGAGGCAAAAGAGCGGGAGGAGAGTTGTACTGGGGCCTCCACCCCTAATGAGATTCCATTAAGGCTATGGTTGAGCATAGGAAAGAAATCAATGGGTGGCTGGTTGGGCATGATATGGAGATGTGAAGTACCAAGGAGGATGTGTGGACTAGGAAGGATGAGTAGGGGGGCCCAAGAAGGTATGGAAGTGACTTGGTTGGGGTTGTAGTATGCCTAATATGTCCCTTGCATCCCTTGCTGGTATGGTCTAGGTCCATGCAACCTCCTTTGGTTTATGTAATAGAGCTGTTCAATGACTCCCTTAGCCCCTTGATATATATCTTTAAGTTCGGGCAAGGAAGGGCACTTATCTATAGAATGATTCTCTTCACAGACTGAACAAACCTCTATATAGTTCAATGGGCATTCATTCCTAAGATTCCCCCTGGTGCATCTAGGGCAAAAAATGGACAAAACCCTATCTGCTTCCTCTTTTTCCCTTTTGATATGTAAGGTATCCATTTGCATGGCAAGAGTCTGTAGCATCTCACTCTTGAAGTATTCCAACATGTTTCCAATTTCTACTTTAATGGATGAGTTAGAGGAAGAGGTACTGGGTATGGGTTGACTCCCCCTACCTTTCTTTCTGGCTTCTCTAGAATGGTTTCTAAAAACAGTCTTTATGTCCTCATAGGATAGTTGGTAGATGTCTCCTGAGGCCAATAGATGGATGGTGTCTAAATGATCTTCCCGAATTCCTCTGAACAAGACCAACTTTAGAGATTCAGGGTCAAGTGTACACCCGACCCTTTTGTAACTGAGCTAGAACCTCTCCTCATAGTCTTCTAGGGACTCATCACTTCCTATAGTCATTCAGAAAATTTCCTCTTTAGTATCTTTTGACCTACAATAGTCTCAATACTTGTTGTTAAAGGCTTGCTACATCTGAGCCCAAGTTGTGATGCTATTGCCGGGTAATCCCATGAACTAGCGTCGTGCTGCATCCTTGAGAGTAGAAGGGAATAGTTTCAACTTTTGCTCATCTTCTGCATAGTCATAGGTTCGACAAATAACAACAAACTCGAACAAAAAGGTGTCAGGATCTTTTTTAGTCAGACCATGGAAATGGGGTAGGGCAGAAGGGATTATATTCTTCATTTTGGTGTCCCCATTGGTATCCTAAATGGGAAAGGTACCCTCTATTCTCTCTCCATTCCCCCTAGCATTTCTGTTTTCAACTATTGGCTCCAAATGAGTGTTTTTTTCTTCTTCTTCCCCTATAGGTTCTTCAAATATGTCTTGTTGTTCACCTAAGGGTTCTTCTTGATCATAGCCACTTAAGAAGAGAGAAGGCTAGCTGTGTGAAGTAGTGGGGGTGTTGGGAAATTTTTTTCCTGAGTTATCTCTATTCCTACAAGGCATGATAGGAAATATTTTTGGTTGGTTTTTGTTTTTTTTCACACTAATAGTACCTAAAAAATTGAAATTGATTGAACAAAACAAATTGCAACTAACTGAAATGAACTTGCTGAAATGAAATTTGCAGAATCGAAGAGGAAAGCAAGGAAATGCAGAACTGAAGGAAAAGGAATGACTAGTCTACTCTTGCTGAAATGAAATTTGTAGAATTGAAAAGGAAAGCAAGGAAATGAAAAACTGAAGGAAAAGAAAGGACTAGTCTATTTTTGTTGAAATAAACTATTAGCAGAATGTTGAAATAGAGAATAGAAGAAAGAAATAATCACAGAATACTCTGATGCTTCCCCGGCAATGGCGCCAAAAAAAAGTGGTGAGCACCAGTATTGCAGCGATAATGCTGCAACTCCTGGGCTGTCTACTTTACTCTTATCAACCCGGTAGTTCGTAACAAACTTGGAAGCATCGGTGCTGTATGCACAAGTACTAATTCTTACTGCAGGTTGTCACTTGGTCAGCCGACGCAAGATCACTAGGAACTCAAGCCAACTTCTATGGATTCTATAAGAAGCTCTATATGTGATGAAAGGAGAGAAATATTACTCTACAGATGCTACTCTACTGCAGAAAGGAGAAAGACTGAAATGTAAAGCAAACCTAGTGAACCCTAATTAACCAACTAATTCTACTTTTGCAGAAAGTGCTATGAAAACCATGAAAGGAATGCCATTACCTATTCAAGGAAGTAAACAACATCTAACTATGTTATTTCTAGAAGTAAATAAGCAAAAGACATATTTTTGGATTTTTATAGATTTTTATGTGAAATTGACATGCATGTAATTTATTGTGTGTGAATGTGGTAGTGAATAGGTGGTGTTGAAGGGTGGTTTTGGGACTTGAGAGGATATAGGATGGTGTGGATGGGTCCTAGGAGGTCTCAAGTGGCCTTCTACAGGCTTTTCCCACACTCAGACTTCAAAAGAAAGCCTATAGGAAAATCTACAGGAGGAAAACAGGGCCACTACAGGAGGCCTATAGAGGCTGAGAGCAGTTTTCACTATTTTGAGGGTGTGAGAGTGGGTGGAAAAGGTGGATGAAGGTTGGAATGAGGTGTTAGGGCACCTAAGGTCTACCATGAATCACTAGGAGAGAGGAAGATGATTGGTTTTGCTCAAGGAGAGAGGAAGAAGTTCTATGGAAAATGCAGGAAACTAAGGCAGAATTGAGGTGAGACTTGGGCGACCTGTAGGGCATGGATCAGATGGAGGATGGGATGGCTGATAGGTTGGCCTACTGCTAGAAGAGATCTACTGCAAAGGAACTGACATTCAACCAATAAGATCAAACAAGCAATGAAATGAGTGCATCTAGAAAAATAGAGTTTTTCATCAGACTAGTCTTAAACTATGATCTATGAAAGGAAATGCTGAGAAAAACTGCAAGAAAGGAAAGCATGAAAGAAGACTATTGAAAATAAGGAAGTGAGCATGATGAAGAAGATCTGAAGCAAAGCAGAACTAGACCATTAACCTACTAAAAAGCTGCAAACACTATAAGCCCTATGAATGAGGAAAAGCTATGTTTTTGGGGCAGCAAGAGGGTCTTTGCCTCAAATCATGGTCCCAAAGGGAGGAAGAGAGGCCAAGGCACTATTTCTAGCCTTTTGAATTTTATCTTTATCACTGCTTAACCTACTATAGAAAGCACAAATGGAAGCAAACTACTGAATCATCAAAAGCAACCTATTCTTAACCATAAAAGAAATACATCTAACAACAACCTAATCTACAAACTGAAATAAAACATAAAAATACAAGTAAAGAGGAGCTTGGCTGCTTGGATTGGGCCCTAACCCAAGAGCTTTAGCCCTTTGAGGTAACTTAGTGCTAGCTCAAAAGGGATTCCATCTTTATTATCAAAACAATAACAAGATTACATGAAACTGTCTCAAAAAATAAGCTCGAAGTTGGAGCAGGGTTTATATAAGCAAAAATCCAACAAAAATCCGACAAAAATCTGACAAAAATCTGACCCTAGTGAGGCCCTAAGCCTCTCTACTTATGCAAATGAATCTACCAACAACTTCCTTAAAATCAGGGAGACTTGGCTCCCAAAACTCGT
The DNA here is from genome assembly GCA_031772625.1 of Pinus tabuliformis. Taxonomy (NCBI): domain Eukaryota; kingdom Viridiplantae; phylum Streptophyta; class Pinopsida; order Pinales; family Pinaceae; genus Pinus; species Pinus tabuliformis. The sequence continues at coordinate 849,069,290 of CM062820.1, read as the reverse complement.
GATAATCATCAGTCATCCTCCATTTGCTTGGCTGCCTTCTAGTGCATTATTTGGTTGCTTGTACTCCGAGCTGAATGAAGGGGAATTCGAAATGAGGAGTAATAAATGAGGGGGATTCCCTCCTATAATTCCTCTCCTTTGTCCACTTCGATTTATTGCTGCCATTTATCCACTGGATCCTTGACTTTGACCTCAAAATTCATCAATAATCTGCATTAAACACATGTTTGACCACATGGCATCATAACTAACTCAACTCACTCCATAAGAATAAATATAATCAGCCCATATAATTACCCATTTGTGAGGCTTATTAGTATCCTATAACATCATGTAACAATCCTGTAGAACTGTCCAAACTTGGCCATATTTTCCCTAGGATCTTGATTTTTTCATTTTGATATTGAATAATGACCCCAGGCTTTGAATATATGATTGGGGAGATCGAAGGACCTCTCTAGACCCATCCTTCCTCCAGTGCAAGCACAAAACAACAAATAGAGTTAGGAAGCATATTTTCATATTTGATTCACAATGAGTATTCTCTTATGCAATGAGTAAAAACCTTGTTGCTAAAGATAAATACATCTTACACTCAATGATGTGAAGGGAAAATATTCAATGCAAATAGAGTATGTTTTTTTTTTAATTTCCTAGTTATGTGGTGTAGACTAAATTTCTTTCTCCAAAGTAATTTGAAATTAGGTTAATGTTTTACATTCTTCAAGTAGAATATTGTTTTGATTGGTTTGAAAGTAGAGCATCATGGTTCATTTCTGCAACTAGTGTAGTCGTTTCCCTTCATGTAGTTACATTTAATCTCTACATCTAATGAATGTCACTTTCATTTCTGCAACTAGGATATTGTTCATTTCCTTGTAATTAGAGTATGTTTTTGTCTTTTCATATAATTCTCTTTGTAGCTAGTCGGAGTAGTGGTCTCTGCATGTCTTGATCTATTCCAATGACTAAGGGTGACATGTGTTGGACACCTAATCCTAAAGGGTTAGCGTGGAAGTTGAATGGACAAAGCAGTCCAAGAGACCTTGGGATCTGAATCCCAAGAGTCACCTATTGTACTATAAATGTACATCTATTGTTAATAAAAATTGTACTCAATGATTTATCTTTCCATCTGTCTCGCTGTCCATGTGAGTTTAACATGGTATCAGAGCGGGCGATCTCCTGCCCTGCTCCATTGTGAGCCACCTGTTTCTGTGAGCCACCTGTTTCAGCGCTGCCATTCCTCTGTCCTGAGCAGTCCTGGCCCTCTGCCATATAACACATCTGTCCTGCGTTCTCTGTCCATAAACGTTCACTGTTCATAAACGTCTGCGAGTAGGTGACTCTTCGCTGCACTGTCTTGGGCCGCTCTGCCTCTGCCTGACACTGATTCTCTGCGCACTGATTGCCTCTGTCCACACCTGAGCGTCGGTTTCCTTTGAAAGAGCCGGTGCATCAGAAACGTTGTTCTCAGGATGCTCCATAACCCGTCTCCACTGAAGATTATTCGAAGGCTCAGCTGAAACGCATTGCTGCCATCATTTGAAATTTGTTAACGTTCTCTCTGATTTGTATGCGTTGAAGGGAGCAGCGTATGGTTCATTCTATGTGTGGAATGTCGCTGCATTAAATGAGTCATTGCTATGTTATCAAAGGCTGGTCATTGAAACATGCTTTGAACCACTGTTGAATGGAATCTCTGCAAATCATGACTGGTAATGCATAACTTCTGCAGCTCATTCAAGACGTGTTTTGAAGACCGTGTATGTTTTTTTGAAGGTCGTATATGCTGTGAATATTGTGAAGGCTTTGTGCATTGAATAATTTTGAATGCCGTATGCTGGTCCACGATCTGTTGGAACCTACATTATATACATATCTTTGAATGGTGCATTGAAGTCCATGTACGATGGCCATGTTCAAATGTTGCTGGCCGTAAATGGGTAATGTGTTGTTGGTGGCTTATGTGGTGCGTTGAGCTCCTTTTTTGGAGATCATGTAATGCTTTTGGAACCTTCAATTGGAGCGCTAGCCTGAAGTTCGTTGAATTCAGCCATTACAGTGGAAAACAGTGACTGTGGGCATTTTGAATTTTTTTGATGCCAAAGATGTCGAGAAACTTGATTCCGATAACCTTGCTGTGCGATGACCTGCTCATACGGTAAGAAAATTAAACGTGGATCATTGTATTCCTCTCATCTTTGTAGTTGTGGCTATGGCATCCTTTGGCCTGCTTTTTCCAGGCTGTGGTCCTCTGAAAATATGATAAGACATTAAGTTGCGGTATCCCCATGCGACCATTTGAGTCGAGGCCTCTAAGACCGCCAAAGGAATCTGCCGTCTTTCAGGGAAATTGTGTTGTGTTGAATGTCTTTTTAAGGTCGTGACCTGGTGCATTTAAACTGCTTGTGTTTGAATGGTATGATGACTGCATTTTATTGAAGGCAGACCGAGGACATCAATGCTTTTAAGAATGAGATCGTGAGGGTTGTTTCTATGATCGGAGGAAAGTTATGCCTTGAACGTATCGCATCCAGTTTTGCCCGCAGACAAGACACATGACATTCCTGCTGAGCGTGTCCACAGCTGTCGAAGATTAAGTCTGGAGTGGCAGGCCTACATTTCCAGAACACATTCTTTGCGTAAGACATTTGTATCTGTCAGGCAGAAGTCAAGGGTCAAAACATTACGTGGCTCACACCACATGTTCTGCAACAAGTTCTCCCCGGGGATGTTGATTTTCGTGTTATGCTGACATTTGTAGAATTTTATGAGACTCTTATAGGATTTTTGAATTTCAAACTTTATTATGCTATATCTTTAAAGTATCCACCAATACTTGATCCAAGATTGGAGGCAGCGGCAGCGGCAGCAGAACCCGCTTCAAATACTGTGAACCCGCTTCAGGACGATGTTGCTGAAATCGTTGTAGACCAGCTTCATATTACCGAAAGCTGAGCTGTGTGGGATTGCTGTGTGTGGAGGCCAAGTATTAAAAAAAAAAATTCGAGATATACAGAGAAATCGATTCGTATCTTTTCCATGTTTTGTGGTGCGAGACAATCAAATTGCTGCTTTTATCTCGTCTTCAGCGTTGTTTTTGACAGAGGTGTCAAAAATCAGTCTAGTGTTGAACATCAATAAGAAACAGTTTGGCATGCTATGCCTCTAAAGGCAGATAGTGTTTACAGAGTTTACATGTGCATGCTTTTATATCTTCACCGTCTATGATCATTTCGAGCTCTTTACCTTCAATTTCAGTTCAGGAGAACGAGGCTGGAAACTACAGAAACATTGTACCGTAGTGGAGTAATAAATATACTGAGAAATCAACGAAATTTGTTCATCGATGCATCATTGTGAGAAATGATTATTTGCAATGAACTCCCTCAACGGCAGTTATGATGTGCAGAAGATGCTGTGAGTAACGTATACAGAATAAGTCAGGCGTTGTGCTAAAACATCATCCTTTCAGATTGATTTGGTAAAGGTGATCCCTTCAATGCAAAATGTTGTGGCTGACCAGAGGCATTTCCATTTTTTTTGGGTTCTCCATATTCCTGGTTTGCCATGCTCTGCAGTCCCGCAGCTTAAAATTGTGAATCTAGTCTCATGTAAAACCATTCTTTATTATCCTCAATATACTTCTAAAATATTTTTGGTATATTATAAGGTGTTACCAGAGCAGCATTAGATGCTGAAAACGCTCTATGAAAACTTTCTTTGAAAGACAATGTTTTTAAGTTATGCATCAAAATCTCACCAAGGTCTGCTTGCTTTTCCATTAAGCAGTAGTAATAGACTTTTTCAGAGTGCTTGCTGATCTCTTCACTGGAAATCTCACGGCAGTACTCATCATCCAACCATTTTTCCAAATTGATTCTCAACCACTCAGATTCCTGAAGTGCAGAAGACGTTTCTTGTAGAGATCTTGCATGATTTCCATAGCAGCTAGATGCTCTGAAGTTTCAAGTTGAGGACAGCGCTCATCTTCACATTTATATATTTTTTTGCATTGGTGATGTTATGCTCCAGTTCATTCTTGGTAACATCCAGCTTACTCAGTTGTGTTTTTTAAGTGACATTGAAGAAAAATGGCCAGACTTGAAGATGCATTAAAGTTATTGAATATCCTAATTCATTCCACTGTTGATGAGATGGTCAAAGTTAACAAAGAAACTCTCTTTGACATCCAAACCTCTCTGCAAACTGCACATGAGAATATTGAGTTTTTGCAGCTTGAAACAAAGCTACAGCAGGAAGAATTACACCAGTGGAGTCATCATTCTGAACCTGTTTCTGTTTAGAACAATGAAGCAGACTCCCATAAACAACAAGTCAATAATGTTACAGTTCATTCAGATAAAGCAGCAAAGTTACATGCAGATGCAGAGGTTCAGTCTGCACTTCCCAAGCCCATCATCAGACCTTGGGAACAGCTTGTCCACAACAAGCACAGAACCGGTCTTGGATATGACAAGGACTTGTCCTTTCATATTCCAGACTATGCCAAGCCCATTCAGTTTCAGAGTGCTGGATTCATTTATGACAGTTCACCTGCTCCTCATGACAGTTCACCTGCTTCTCATGGCAGCTCACCTTCAGCTGTTCCAGATTCTGCCCCTCTTCCACAGCAACAACAACAACAAAAACAATAGATCATGAAATGCCAACACTGTGACCGAGTTGGCCATTTGAAAGATCACTGTTTTGATCTTCATCCATGTAAGCACTGTCATAAAACCAGCCATTCTTCACACAGATGCTTCAAAAACAAACGACCTGCAAGAACGAAGATTCATCTTGGATGGATCGCTTCTTGGCAATGGGCATCAACAGCCAAGAAGATATTCCAAACACATGTCAGAACCTGTTCCAGAGTATTGAACAATCTTGCAGCTGAGTTTTCTCCATCTTCTCACCTTGTACCTGACAGGGGGGGAAATGATGGTCATCTACAAGCTTCAAAGTCACATCAAGCGAGCCTGAGCTACAACCTGCCACACCAGTTTCAGAGTTGCAGCCAGAGACAAAGATGCCCGTGAACACAGATTGAGAACACTTCCTCTAGCAGAAGACTCCAGCTTCTTGCCAGTTTTGGAAGAGTTCCAGAGTTGTTGGTCATCCTTAAACCATCACAAATTGAGAACACTTCCTCTAGCAGAAGACATCAGTTTCTTGCCAGTTTTGGAAGAGTTCCAGGAATTGCATTAAGCATTCCAGAGTTGTTGGTTATCCTTAAACCATCACAGGTTGAGACTTCCCTTTTCAGGTTAAAGTTTTACCTTTTATGCAGGGTGAGACCTCCCTTTTATGGTTGAAGGTTTCCCTCTTTAAAACAATAGGATCACTTCCTCTAGCAGAAAACTTCAGTTTCTTGCCAGTTTTTGGAAGAGTTCCGGGAACTGCACTAAGCGTTCCAGTGTTGGTGAGTAGAATTTGACCTATTTTGCATATAGTACTATCACCTCTAGGTTTATATGAACCCTGAGTTGATAATTCAAGTTGAGGGTCTTGGGAGTCGCAACATCCTTGATGCAATACTAGGGCTCATCACCTTTTAGCGCCATTTCCAAGGAGATGTCAAAGTAGGTGTAGTTTCAACTTATTTTTTTCTTGTTTCTTATTTCTATTTTTCATCAGTATTATTTATTTGAAAAATTCAAAAAAAAGAAAAAAGTGCTAGTTCTTTCATGCCTCGTAGGAGTAGGGATAATCAAGGGAAATTCCTACCAAAAACCCCCACCCCTTCAAGCAACCATCATTATTCTTTGGTGACTGTGAACTTCCCTCTCTGACTACAGGGGAGTTAGACAACCCTCTAGGTGAGAAACCTGAGATTTTTGAAGAACCCATAGGGGAGGAAGAGCCTATATCACTTGTTCAAAACATGGTTGGAAACAGACAACAAGAGTTCTTCCCCATTAGAGAAACTAATGGAGAATCCAAGATGAATAATATCAACCCTACTTCCCTTCCACACTTCCATGGCCTAGCCTCTGAGGATCTTGACACATTCATGTTTGAGTTTGTTTTGGTTTGCAGGACCTATGACTATACTTTTGATGAACATAAGTTGAAGCTCTTCCCATCTATCCTAAAGGATGCAACCTTGCGTTGGTTTATGGGTTAAGCTGGAGGTAGTATCACCACGTGGGACCAAATGCAACAAGATTTTAATGACAAGTACAAGGATTACAGTAGGTCTACAGAGAAAAAAGAGGAAATCTTAAGGATGGCCCTAGGACCAAATGGATCTTTAGAGGACTATGAGGAAAGATTCTTGCTGAATTATGGGAGGGATAACTGTACCCTTAACCCTAAGTCACTTAAGCTACTACTTCTCTTAGGGATCGGGCAATATGTAATGGAAACCCTCAACATGATGTTTGGAGGAGACATCTACCAACTGCCTTATGATGACATCAAACTAGTATTCATAAATCATTCTAGAGTTTCTAAGAAAAATGGTAGGCGTATTCAAGGGTTGGTCAATTAAACTCCCTCTACATCAACTGTCAAACATGATATAGGGAGTTTTTGATAGTGTTGGACCCACCAACATGTCAGGGGATCTCCTCGATAAGAAGTACTAACTAGACCTCAGACTATTTGGAGTAGGAGTCCCAGCAGTGGGTAGTAAAGTAATGCCTTGACTACGGTAGCGCGCAAAGGTAAGTGTGATAACTTTTTCAGAATCGAGTGTGTGTCCTTGCAACAAGTCAATTGAGATGCATGGGGTTTCTAACACATGGAGGGGAAAAGGAAGTGTGTCCCTTAGAATCCTGTACTAGTATGCAACTCGAAAGGAAAAAATAAGCAGAATGACATCACAAGCTGGAAAGCGAAATAGTCCACAAACCAAAGTGATGGGTTAAACCAAAAACACGTCTACAACAAGATTCATACAATTTCATACAATATAGTTCATACAAAAATGTGTAAGTTAAATAACATACAATGCTAAAGCAACTAGAATAGTCGAACTACAATAACAACATATGCATGAAAACGTGTTTCCTCTATTATATATTATTAAGCGAAAGTTCCATCCATACACACACCATTGACAACCACTAGCCCTAATAGTGGAACATTATAGTCAACACCATCTACTCCTCCAAAGGTGTGTACTCACTCTGTGTTGTGGACAAGCCAAGGCTCATCACAATACTCTCCAAGCCCTCTCTAAGCAAAGCCTAGCCAAAAGCTTGGCTCCGAAAAGCCTCTACTATGAGTTATGAGGTTCTATATATAGAAAAGGGTGGGGTGACCCTTGAAATTCCCCTTTGACTCTTGGACTACCCTCATGACTCTTCACATTACATAATGATTGTTCACATTCCACTAATGACACTTGGAATTTCACTTACAACATATTTACGATAATACAATTTCCACATATATCCATGTGGGAAAAAATAGGCTTCAATCAGCTTAACAAGACAAACAACATCACTCGCGGTCTTAGGGAAAGACCAACTCGGTAACCTCCTCGTGGTGGTCTTTGGTGATGAACTGATACCAAGATTGGTACTGCGCTATCGTGTCCTTGTACTGTTTGGTGATGTCTTTATTAAAGTGGACTCTTGCCTCCATGGCTTCTAAGTATATGTTTTTGAAACCTCTATCCAGCTCATCCTTAAGGATGCACAATGTTGTCCTGAGTGTGGCTGGACCATTGATGTACTTCTGCATGTTCTCTGCGCTCAGCTACAAGTCATCACTGGTGGCTTCATGCATCAACTGCTCTATGTACCTGTTGAACTCTAGCATGACTTGGTTCTTCCTCATGGCTTGAGTGAGGATTTCGATCGAAGGGATCCCATGTGTCCTCACATGAAATCCATACTCTTGTACAACCATGCATAGGAAGCCTCAATGCTGGTGATAAGCGGAGGTAGCTACTCATAGTTTCGGATCAACATCAGAATCCATACTTTGTCTAGCTCTACCTGCGGCTTCATCATCTTGTGCAAGTAAAGCGAGACCCCCTTGTACCTAATTTTCCATTCCTATACATGCGCAATAGTAGCATGGATGTCTTTGAGAGTCTGGGATGTCTTTGCACACTGCTACTAAAAACTGTATGGAAGGACAACTGCTTTGTGCACGGTGACAAATCTACTATACAATGTCCATATGGTGGTCTCAAAAGTTGATATCCCCACCAGTATTTCTTTCTTCATTTATTTCATAGTGGATCCTTCGGACTCTATTCTCTACCCAACCTCCTACAATTCCTTTGCCATCCCATCATTCTCTTCTATCAAGAACTTGACCATCAAACTCGTGGATTCTGCATAAGCCTGCGAAGCCTTGGCCATGGTAGCTGGATGTATTATAACATCTGATATAATCACCCTTTCCTCTATGTGCACAAGTGATGTGTGCTCATTTGGGAGCTTCTTTCTTTGTGATTATACAATCCTGCGTTGTGACTTGTCAAATGACAGATTGTACACATCCATCTATGGATCATCATCAAGGAGAACAATCTATCCTTGCTCACTCGGGGCTGGTTGTGATTCTAGAGGTGACAGAGATTGTGGTGCGATCTCATATGCTCTTGGAATGAGATCGGTGTCTTTATCATGTGGCTCCTATTCCATCTCCATCTCTGTTGCCTCAACCATCTCCTCAACCTTCTCATCAAATTACTAAATCCACACCTACTCAACCTCTTCTTCATCTGTTGGTTGCTCTGCTATCTCAACCTGTATAGGCACAATTTTCTCTATCATTGTGCCTTATCTTTCCTCATGTTCATGTTTTTTCTTTTCTTCCCTTTCTCTCCTCTTGAGCTCTTTCTCTTCTTTCAACTTCTTTTCTATTTCCTGCAACTTCCTCTCTGCATCTTCCAACCTTTGCTTCCCTCTCTTCCTCTATTCTACTCTCCTTTCGCATGGTTTCCTTTTTGCCACTATCTCCAAAGATACTTTCTCAACAAGAGGATCTTCTTTGAATTTGTAGCTTTGCTTAGCATTTGCGCTCTTGAAAATCTTTCTCATGCCTTTGTCTCGTGCCGGTTTGCTGCTCACTTCTATTGTCGTTGTTGCTTCCTATGGTGCTGCTGCCTACAGTGTTGATTTCCATTGTACAACTATGTAGACCAGTTCATTAAGCCGAAAGGAGTTATAGAAAAACCTCTAAGGATCTTCCTTTGGCTAATGACATGCCCCGTGGATCCATGGGTAATACACCTTCGCATAGTGGTTCTTGCATATGCAATGGGGATCATATCAATTTAAACTCTTGATATTGAACCCAAACTTCTTCAAGACCTTAGCCTCGACATCTTCATCCTTCAAGGTACAGATCTCATACAACCCAATCTGCAAAAGAAGAGTAGGCCATGGTGTCTTCTTCCTCTTGTGTAGTCCTAATGATAACCCTGTGGAGATGTGATATGCAACCTCTTGCATGACCAACTTTTCTGTGGCAAACCTCGGTGGCTCATGCAGAGGCTTCCACCAGGGTGATGAAGTGGCTAGATAACCTCGCCATGACTCCTTGATAACTGCACTCAGAGAGAAACTTGTAATAGATGTTTAGAACATCCTCTAATGGTGTCCATGTCCAATGCATGCCAGGGAACTGCTACGGGGCACATATTGTATCAAGAAAGTATGCAGACATGAAGAGTCTTGCTTTCTCATCATTAGGCGAACTTCATGCATTAGACACATCCACTTTCAGTTAAAGAGACTGTTAGGTTCCTATACCAATAGGTTTCATTTTTCATGATTGACTATGGAAGTGCCAAATATGTTCATCCTTGCATGCTGCAAAGGTTCCATATTTTCTATACAGAAAAAGAAAAATAAAAAATGTAAAGAGGGTATGCCCTAAAAGAAAAATCAAAGGGCAAAAAGAGTAAATTGCTTAAAAAGAATAATAGAAGTGAACCCCAAAGAAATACCAGGAAAGTGGCCAGTCAAAATTCCACTGCTATCTTATTTGTAAGTTCACAATGTGCAAATACTGTTGTTTATCACACTTGATGGGTGGCCCAACAGTTCAAACTAGACCATTCCATGTTTAAATTGTTGTTGTAGAATAGAGAAAGAATATCTGTCCAAACAGTTTAACCTTGGCAGATGAGTAGATAGGTAGAGAAATTAAGGAGCCCAACTGCTTAATCTGGGCCCTTGGAAGAGATAAGGGTAGACTTAGATAGGAGGGAAGTCAAAAGAAAAGAGAAAAATCAGGGTTTGCTAGTCCAAATGCACCCAATCCAAAGGAAGAAAAAATGCTAGGTGTATTAGGCTGGGTAGGCAGTTTGAGGTTGCAGAAGCAGGTGGGTGCTCACTTTTGTCTTGTCAAGAAAGACTCATATCATCAGCGACATAAGTACCAGGGCAGTTTTTGGACTGTAGAACAATGGAATCATGAATAATTCCCCTTCATTCCCCATAAATCTTTGACGAACATCCCCTCAAGGACCTTGGGATTTTCCCAATAGTCCTACTTCACTTCATTCTATAAGAAATGCTAAGTCAAATGCTGAGTTTACTTAATGGAAAGAAGCCACATTTCTTGTGTAAAAATAATTACTCCATACTCCTTTCATCTTCCTATGTCTAAGTTTTCACTCCACATACTTAGCATTCACCCATACATTTTCAATTCATAAGTTCATATTAACCTCTAATTTTATTATTTAGCTCCCTTAAATCATTTTCCCATCCCTATTTTTACAAAAAACTATATAAAAACCCAAAAAATGTTAATATTCCTACCCCATAGCACTATAGCTATATAACCTAAGTTCGGGAAATATTAAAGTCCATTTGGGACTTATATTAGCCCTTCCGTGTCCAAACCACACCTGGGATTAATTTAACGTCTGGTTAAGTTAATAACCTCACCTAAACCCTCCATCTAAACCATCCATAACCCCGGCACCCATGTACATAGGGGTTAGTTTAACATTCAGTTGAACTAATAACCTTCGCCGCCTGTTTAAGTCATATAAAAAACCCATATAACCAAAGTTTATGCCACAGATATATTATAAAGTATTCAAATATGCACGGGCCCCCGTCATTCCATAACCCCGCAACTTTAAACGTCCCGTCCGCCGTCCGATCCTGCGCCCAGCATCCAACGGTTGGCGGTCATATCGCGCCCCCCTCTGTAATACCACCGCGGGCCAAAAGCGGTGAGGGGAAAATCGGAAACCGCCCTCCACCTGCCCTCTGACGTCAGCTCCCCGTCACCTATGACGTCGCGTCCGCGTTAGCCCGCCGCTGCCCTGTACCGTTGCCACATCACCCGATGACATCAGCGCCCCGCCACCGCATCACATGCCACGTCACCCTCCATGCCCACTCTGCGCCAAAATACGTCATGCTGACATCATCCCCGAAAAGCGCCAAAAAGCGCTAAAATGTCCAAAATTGAATAAAAATTCGTTAAAACGACCATTTGGATTATTTTCTATTGATTTGCTGGCGAAGAACGTGCATGTAATTTCATGAGCAATCCGCCACCAAGCGCCGCACAGTCCATCACCTTCTGAATTCAGCTCCACATCTCAACTCCACAGTTCAAGGCACACCTGCAAACTGTCCTCTGCGCCATAAAACCAGGTATTTACCTGCAGTTGACCTATAAACCCTCTTTTTCCGCAGTTCCTCCATTAAAAATTGATTGAACATCTGCGAATTCGCACTAAATGTACTCCAGCACCTGAAATCCCACCTATAAACTCACTCGTTGACCCCCTGTTCAAAACCAACCAGGCAAATTTTCCCTCCTCTGCAAATTCACTAGTAAAATACATGTCGAGGCCATTTTCGCTGGCAAAATCTACAAACCGTCCAAGCATTTAGTTCCTTTGTCAAAATCCTCTGTAAAATCTCACTCCTTTGGCTAGAAATCAATCCCATTCCCTCTGCAGTCTACCCACAGAGCCTATCAATCCAAGCAATTCATTTAAAAAGACTGTATAAACTCTGCAAAATCTGCTCTTTTACCATAAATTGTACACAGTGAAGGCTAGTTCCATATCTAAGCCCATTCTACAGCTTCCTGACAAAACTTCTGAGGCAATTTTCACTGTTCAGCGATTACAGCAATCAAAATTTTAAAGTACAGACACAGAGCATACAACATGGCCACTCCAGTAGCCTTGAACATTGCTCCTCTCAATGCACCTCACAAGGAACTTGAAGCATTACCCCTGGCTGATAGGGACCACCTTATTCAAGATTTGGTTGGTGACAGAAACCAGTTGCAAACCTTCTGTCAGCTCAAAAACAGTTACCTAAACAACAGTGACATCTATGGCATTTGGGAATCAAACTTGCCCATTTAATTCCTCCCTTCTGTCAATATTTTCCCTGAAATTATTCGCCTCTGCTGTGAAAACTATGACCCATCTCAAAGAGTAGTCAAGTCTCCATCCGGGAGCACCCTCTTCCAAATAAATCCTGATTCAATCAACCAAATGCTTAACTTCAAGCAAACTCAGCTTCTGATGCCTCTCTCTATGAAATTCCTGCTAGATGAAGGTCCCAAACTCTCCAGCTCTGAGATAACCCGAATTGCCAGACTATTCATGAGAGCAGACCGCCAGCCTACAGGGCCACCTCCTTTTCTTTATGTGTGCTTTAATGAAGTGGGCAAGTTGCTAGTTGACATGATATCCTATGTGCTAGGTTTCAAAACAAGTGAGCACATTGATGAAACCATACTAGTCATGCTGTCTGCATTTAGCCCAAGACAGCCCCCTGCTGTCAAGTATAATTATGCTAAATTCATCTCCAACAAGATACATGACCAACTGCTGAAACTGGATAGGGAGGGAGTCTTCAAATACTCATCCTATATCTATCATTTGTTCATGTATTATCAACCAGACTACTTCCAATGACCCATCAAAATATTGGACTCTAAAGGGGAAAAGAGATCTGTAGTTTTCTGGACCTCAGTCTTTCATGAAGTCCAGAACTCCCCCTACTCTTACTGTGAATTTATTGACATGTTTGTCTATCCAGTTTTTTGTCTCCTCAAGAGAGCCCCTCCTGCTAGGCTATCCTATGACATGCAGAAAATACTGCAGCTTTCAAAGAACTACAAAATAGGTGACTGGTATTTTTACCAAAATCACACTGTCATTAGGATCTATGGATGTGAGCTCTGTCCCTACAGGGTCCCAAGATATGTTCCAATGAGACACTTTGCCTTAGAATATTACAGGCAACTCATCAATTCAGACCTAACTCATTTTCATAGTGCCAAGAAGAAGGCTCGCCTGAAATTCAAAGAACAACTAGGCCCCTTTGTCATGAACAAGAAAGAAGGTTGGCAAGATGCTGATCAAATACTGGGGGAGAAACTCAAGTTAAAGAGGAGTTTTTGGTGGGTCCCTTATGACCCATATGGTTTTATTAGTGCCAGAAAAATAAATTGTAGGCTATCAGCCTATGATCATTGTAAAATCCCATAAATTGAACAATATGCCAACCAAGATGAGTGGGTGGCAGGGACACTAGTTGAGGAATTCACCCAAGAAGAAATTATGGAGCAAAATGTCAAAGATTTAGCAAAAAACCCTTAACTTGGATTCTTTTGAGTAGGTAATATTCAAATTGCCACATCAAGTCGGAGAAGGCACATCTACTGCTACAGCTTCACAAGCTGCCCAAGAAAGATCTACACCAACAACAGGTACAGCAAAAGGCAAGGAGGTGATGGATGCAAAATAGGAAACAGTGACAGAACAACCTACCACCTCAAAAGAGCAGAGTCAAGGGCACGCCCCTCCACAACAAACTGAGGCACTATAGGTGCCAACTTTACAAACTCCTCTTAATGAGGAAAGAGGCAAAAAGAGGGATAGGGAAGAGACCACACCTCCAAGTGGGTCGATCCAGCAACCAGAAGCCAAAAGACAAAGAGTTGATCCTCAAGTTGAGGAAGAAATTACCAAAGAAGTGATAGAGAGCCCGAGGAGTGGAAGAGAAACAAGCTAGCAAACACCTACTAGCTCATTCCAACAAGAGAAAGAGAGGCAGCAGGGTATGGAGGTCTCTTCCTCAAGGCAGCAAAGAAAGCAACCGCCTGGCATCAAAGCAGCCTTCATGGAAATCAAGGCTCAGAATTAATTGATAAGAGTACAACTACATGATCAATTCCTCAAGGCAACACCCTCCAAACATCAGAGATTAATGGTAGCCTATGACTTTAAGGAGGAAAAGATGATTCTGAGTCACTTCAAGCCTAAAATACCACAGCCCCAGACAGCTGCAGATTATATAAAGACAAGCTTAGAGGTCCTCTCCAAGGACATACACCCGATGGACCAAATAGAGCTGCACAAGCAAACAGGTGAGATGGTCTATGCCACCCTAGCAGACAAGGCCATGCTGGCCCATCAACTGAAGGAATCACTGAAAAACACAAACACTCAATTAGATTTGGAAAGAATGTCTTCCTCTGCCAAAGATAATAGAATAAAGACATTGGAGGAAATCATTGTGGAACTAGGACATGATCCTAAGAAGGATGCTAAAGCCATCCAGGCCCTCATAAGGAAAAAAGAGGAAGATATTGCTGCACTCAAAAAGCAATTGAGGATACCTGTAACCATGCACCCTCAAACTGCAAAACTTGTGCAAGAGAAAGAAACTGAGGATACCATGGATCTGCTAATGAAGATGAACCACAAAATAATTCAGATGGAGGAAGAGTTGGAGAAAGCATTGCAAGGCAAGCAGGGAGAGTCGACCTCCCAACCACCTCAAATAACTCCAACTGTTGCCTCTACTATTCCTCCTACACAAGAAGCAGCAATCCCTCTTGTTATCCCAGCATCCACAACAACTACATCAACTACAGATGCTAGAGTAGTAGCAACAACAGCAGCACCTGAATCTAGCATGAGCATGGAAAAAATGATGAAAGCAGTCAAAGAGCTAGAAGTTCAGGTGATAGAGGTGAAAGAGGCCAAAGAAAAGTTGGCCAAGCTAGAGACAAACTATGACAAATCGAAGATGACAGTGGCTGAGAAACAAAGAGACATAAAAGCCTTGGACAACAAAATAAAGGCCTTAGAAAAGGAGCTCACTTTGGATAAAACTCTAGCTGAAATCAAGAAGATTTTATGGGCCAAAATTGGCCAGTCAATCAGTGACCAATGGCGATCGATTCAAGCCATACATGAATAGATAGAATTAATAGGCCTAGCACAGTTTGAGACTCAAAGGGCTAGAGTAGCATTGGGGAATATGCCTGAGCAAGCCAATAAAATGATTCACTTCCTCAACACTCATACCAAAGAGGAGTTGGTAGCATTAGACATAGGTAGCAGGACATATACTATTCTAACAGCAAAAAAGGTGCCGACCCTAAGAAATTTTGTGCAAACTCTAGAAAGAAAGTGCCATGAAATGCAGGCAGAAATAGATGATTTCAAGCTAAAGCTTGCAGCATTGCAGAGTAGAGGATTGCCCAGCCTATTAACCAGCACTAGAAGATTGCTGACCCTTGAGCAGTATGCTACCAGGGTGAATAATTACGTTTCAAATCAGATTACAACATCCTCAATTACCTCAGAGGAAACAGGGCCTCCCTCTGGACAGACTCTGTATGAAAAATTAGAGAACCTGTTTTATATTGAACATGAAATAAATTACCTCTTTGAAGTACAGCCCAATTTTTACAGATATACTGAAGCAGATGAGACATTAGTAAAGATACAAAGGCATCAATTGCCTATAGAAGATTGGTGGCAGTCAATGCTGGAAATTCTGCCAAGGTGATATAATTTTGTTTCTTTTTTAAATCAGCTACAGGTCAGCAGCTCCACATATACGGGTCAGCTGCCAAAGTGTCAAGGTGGTAGAAAAACAAATTCAAATAAGATGGCCGCTCATTAAAGCAAAGCAATCACAAGTGGCAAGAGACAGCACATCAGGAACACAAGCCAAAGCTACAGCCACCAGCCGAAGAAGCAGCCTAAAATTCAACAAAGCAGGACACCTAAAGCGACCAAGTACCGCATATTTACTCACTCAGGTTGCGCTGGCTTCCACATCAGTTATTTCTATTCAACAAAGTAGATGGATAAATTTATGACTAGATATTTTCCTAAGGGATATTTTTGTAACAAACTCTCTTATATATAGACTGAACTCATATGTTTTGTGGGTTGTTGATTTTCGCTCTAAGCTACGCTGTAAATTCTCAGACTGTTCTAATACAAAAGCTGTTGAAGTTCACTGTTGATGATCGGTTGGATGTGGATTTGATGTGCTGGTACCTGCTACAGAATTCCTATGTCATTCAATGGAACAATAAGTTATTCTAAAACTGTGTTTTATGTTTTCTGTGTATACAAATTTCATATATGTTTCATAATCTTGGTAACGGAGAAGAAAGTATAGCCCAGGATTTGTTTAACAGCACCCTGTGTTCAATCTCCGCTATCAATTATGTTTTCTTCAGAATTAGTCATAAATGTGAATTCTTAATTGCTCATGTTTGCACTGATTCCTTCATTTTGAATACTATTTAGGAATTCTTAACTACTCCTAGATAAAATTCATACACTTCCCCTCTGCTAGTATAATGAAAGATTCTTGATTGCCTTTCATTCCCTGACTTCATTCCATCAATTTCCAGATTTGAAAATTGTTCCTAGACTGCCTACCCTGCTCTGTAGCTTTACCATTCACCTAAGAAACACTTTCAGCAGTACACCATCATTGACTCCATTGCCCAATGGTATAGACCGTTTTGGACTTTGCATCCCAACTCTGCTTGAAATCACCATCCAACAAACTTAAAACAAAACCCTGTACATCATAACTAGCCTAAAATACACCGAAACAAAGCTAAATTACAAAGAGAGAGCCCTCTCTGGTTGCAGATAGGCTAGGACCTGCAGCTAAAAGATTGGTTAGTGGTTACCTCGTCCGTATTTCCTTCAGGAGGCAGGGAACAACCTGAGTGATAACATCATTGGCGACTCCACTGGGGAACTAAATGTTTGTTTATAACTTCTGTCTATTTTCTAAAGCAGCTACAGATGGAGCCTGAAGTCAGCCAGGTAGCCTTTGAAACGGTCTTTGCTTTGCATTTACAGGAGTAAATAAAAGCTACTTCAGTCAATATCTAGTATAGTTTTAGGCTATAAGCAGCTGGTCCAAAGATTTGATCAGTTTCCCTGTTTCAACATATTAAAGGGAAAGCCCAAAGCCTCCTGTACTTCAAAGAAATCCTTGTAGAATATTGTGAAAAAATTGTAACCTTAAAAACATTTCTAGAAAATACCAAAAACAGATTTAGAAGCTGGCTCCAAAGAAGAAAACTCGTTACACCAGGTCAAATCCTGACCCAGATCCTCCAGCTATTTTTGAAAATCCCAATTTAATTTCTAAGATCCTTAGGAAACAAGAAGAACAAGAAAATTCTGCTGGTTTAGACCTTCAAACAGTCCAGCAGAACTATATCCCAACTCCTTATAAAGCCTCAAACCGTCTTCACATTGCTGCTGCTTCTCCTAGTTCTTCATCCACCTCTCAAAGCACCTTCTCCATACCTCCATCCACTGCACATATTTCTACTCCAGTCCCTGCGGTTGCAGCTGTCCCATTCTTTCCTGTTATCCCATTTGTCCATATAAATATGGCAAACCGTTATGCCCCTTTACAGTTACTTGCAAATCTAGGGGCTATGCCTCAGGATTATCAAAGTAAAATCAAATATTTTGATGGTACTGGCTCCTATACAGCCTAGCAACACACTAAGAAAATGCAAGATTATTTCGAGAATTATGAAATAGATGATGATGATGTGAGAATGAATATTTTTGTCCAAAGTCTAACTGGTGATGTGAGGATTTGGTTTAGAGCACTTGCTGCAAATTCTATAGCTAATTCAGAAGCTCTTTATCAGTCTTTCTTAAACAGATGGGAAAAGAAGAAAGACCCTTTACACATCTTAACAAAATATGACAATTTAAAAAGAGGCCCACAAGAAACTGTCCAAGACTATTGTGCTAGATTCAACAATGTTTATAATGCTATTCCTCAAAACCTTAGACGTCCACCTAATTTAGCTTTGATCAAATTTCCCGATGGATTTGATTCTGACATGGCATACCAATTGAGGGAAAGAGCCCCTCCAAGCCTAGCCGACATGTAGAATATAGCTGTTAGTGTGGCGGCAAGCCTAATTTCCAAATGAAATCGGGCAAGAGTTGAAAGAAGAACAACTTTCAAAGAGGAACCTTCAACATTTGAACAAAAACTTGATGCAATCATCAAAGGTATGGACAGGCTTGGGGATAGAGTGGAAACCATCGAAAAAAAATCATCATGGGAAGGTCAACCAAGTAACAATGCAAGAAACCCAAACTTTAGAAAAAATCAAAATCCAAATGTTGGAAGGGCTGGCCCTGACCAGAACATCAGACCTCCATTTCAAGAGAACTATGCCGAGGCCTCGACATCTAGTGAACCAACAGAGGACACCCAAATCAACCTAATGGGATTTAACAATGAGCAACAAATTTTCCTAACATAAGATGACCAAGAAGCCCACAACATCAATCAATTTCAAACCAAGTCTAGAGAATCATTTGATTTTAGGGAAGGCTATGATGCAACAGTCTATGAGGTACACAAACAGTACAAATTAAGAAGAAGAACCATAGATGTGCCTGAACCTACCAAGTTGAAGGATACCAAACAGCCAAAGAAGACAAAGGATAAAGCTGTCCTGATAGAACCTTCTAATCAAATAGACCTAGACCCAAAGGAAGTGACTGTGGAAGATATATCAGAATTTCAGCCTTCAAAGAACCAGTCATTCACATCCCATTCTTCAAAAGAAAATTCAAACTGTTCTCCTGAAAATAATTTCAAACCAGATGTACCTCAAAACAACACTCATAATCAAGAGAAGATCACTGAAAATCCAGCTGAAATGGAAAAGTTTGTTGTCCATAATGCAAAAATGCAGATAGAAAAACCTTTTAACTTAGAAACGGAAATAGGTAAGCTGAAAATAGCTATTCCTCTCTTTGAATTGGCCAAACATGAAGTTTACAAACAACAAATCAATAGGTCACTACAAATACCAGAGAATAGGGATGCAGTCAATGTTCTTGATGATCAACCAGAGTTAATTTTCGGTCCTGAAGTCAATGGTAAAACAGTAGATGGAGGAGTTCCTCCATTCTATGTTAGCTTAAACATTCATGACAAGGTGCTGCATAATGTAATGTTTGATTCGGGGGCTTCCCATAATCTAATGCCTAAATCTGTGATGGAGAGACTGGATCTAGACATCACAAGGCCCTACAAAGACTTATTCTCATTTGATTCCAGCCAGGTCAGGTGTCTAGGCTTAATCAAAGATCTTTGTGTATCCTTAGTCCAATATCCGGCTAAAACAATCTTGATGGATGTGGTAGTAGTTAACATTCCACCTAAGTATGGTATGCTTTTTTCCAGATCTTGGGGTGAAAAACTCCAAGGATCTTTGCAACTAGACATGTTCTATGCCACTATTTCAGTCTTTGGATAGCCAAAGAGACTATACCAGGAAACACTAATGAAATATGTGGTTAGTAGTCAAGAAAAACTGCAAAACTTCCCCATCTATTCTATGCATTCCGACCTGGATTCATTCATTTTATATAATGCTGGGATGTGTCCCAAAAATGATGTCAAACTCCTGATAGCAGCACAAACACAAAGCATAGAAGAACAATTTAGTGCTCAAGATCAAAAAATTGTTGATGTGATTAATACAATAAAGGGAAATGACACATCAAATGAGTTACAAGAGCCAAATCTGCCCACTGAACTAGCTTCTTAAAAGACTAGTCATAACCAAGAAATCTTATAGTACTTAGAGTTCGATGGCTCGGTAAACAAATTAGGAGCAGGGGCAGGGGTTTGGATTCACAACATGCAAAATGACCATGATGAAGGTCATGCATATAGGTTAAATTTCAGATGCACAAACAATATGGCCGAGTATGAAGCCCTGTTGTTAGGAATCAAACTGATCAGAGATCTAGGGGCAACCAAGGTCTCAATTTTAGGGGATTCAGATCTGATCATACAACAGATAAAGGGAAATTTTGTTATGAATGATGTTAGGTTGAGAGCTTACAGAGGGGTAGCCATTGAAATACTTAACACTTTCTTAGAATCTTAGCTAACCAAAATTCCTAGAAAGCAAAATTTACATGCACATAGCTTGGAAACTTTTGCCAGCACTTGCAAGCTTCCATTTGAGCCTAGCCACCATTTCACTGTTGAGATCAAACACAGACCTGCTGTCCTAGATAATGTCAAGAATTGGCGAGTCTTTGAGAATGATACACAGATAAATAACTTCTTGACGTTGAAAGAAGAATTCTCTGGCATAAACATTGATACTAGCACTGTGGATGATCAACAACAGATAGACAAAAGTGAACAAAATATATAAGCTGAAACAACAAATCTGATTTTACACCCAACAACTTTTGATGACAAGAATTTACAAGAGCTAAAGCAAACAGACCTTGATGAAATAACTGAGGCAGAAGCTGATGTAATTGAACTAAAAGACAATTTTCTGCCCACAGGCCTAACTCCTTTAGAGGACATATTTGACTCAAATGACATTCCTAGAAAGCCAAAGATGCAACCTCTCAATGCAGAAATTGAGGACTGTAACGTTGGAACCACAGAAAATCCCAAAATGGTAAAACTCTCCAAAGCACTGCCTGCTGATTAGAAATTGAAATACATTGACTTGTTTAAATAATTCCAAGATGTCTTTGCCTGGAGTTATGAGGACCTCAAATCCTATGATACTTCGGTCATCCAACACACTATACGTTTGAAAGAGAATAAAAAACCTTTTAAACAGAAGCTTAGAAGGGTGAATCCTATCCTTCTTCCCCTGATTGAAAAGGAAGTTAAACGAATGTATGATGCTGGAATCATTTCACCTATCAGGTTCTCAGAGTGGATTTCAAATCTAGTGCCTACTAGGAAGAAGACGGGAGAGATAAGATTGTGTGTTGACTTGAGAAATTTAAATAAAGTTTCTCTCAAAGACCATTACCCCTTACCAAAAATGGATCATATCCTACAAAGGGTAGTGGAAGCCTCTAGGATCTCATTGCTAGATGGATTCTCAGGATTCAATCAGATTTTAGTCCACCCAGATGATCAAGATAAAATTGCCTTTACAACACCTTGGGGAACCTTCAAATATGTCAAAATGCCTTTTGGACTCAAAAATGCAGGGGCTACATTTCAAAGAGCAACGGATATAGCCTTTGCCAAAGATATCCATGATTTTTTAGTCATATACCTTGATGATCTCACTGCTTTTTCAAAATCAGACCAAGAACATTTAGAACATTTAAGGCAAGTGTTCCTAATCTGTAGAAAATATGGCATATCATTGAACCCAAAGAAATCACTGTTTGGCCTAGAAGAAGGCAAACTCCTAGGTCACATAATTTCAAAAGATGGCATTAGGATTGACCCGGACAGAATTCAAGCTATTCTCTAAGTGCCCCATCCAAGAAACATCAAAGAACTGCAAGCTTTTTTAGGGAAGATCAATTTTCTAAGAAGGTTCATTCCCAATTTGGCCGAGCTAATAAGACTCTTGAACAATATGCTGAAGAAATATTCTAAAGTCAAATGGATGATGGAAGCTAAACAAGCCTTTGAGGACATCAAAACAGCCTTAACAAAAACACCAGTCCTCACAAGTCCCAAGTTTGATAAAGATTTCATGATCTTTTCCTTTGCATCTGAGCATACTATTGTTGCTGTCCTATTACAGAAATATGACCAAGGATGTGAGAAGCCCATTGCTTTCTTCAACAAAGCCCTTAGAGATGCCCCCTTAAAATATCAGATCATGGAAAAACAAGCTTATGCCCTTGTAAAAGCCATCAAGGATTTCAGAGTTTATATCTTGTACTCACATGTGATAGCCTATGTACCAAATGCTGTGGTTAAGGATATTCTAACTCAAGAGGGAATTGAAGGTAAGAGGGGCAAATGGATAGCCAATATTTTAGAATATGACATTGAAATCAAGCCTACAAAACTGATAAAAGGACAAGGGCTAGCCAAATTAATGACTGAAACCAACTTCCAAGCCCTTGACATCAATCAACTGGACAATGAACAGGAGATGGCGACTCCACAGATCAATCAAGCCTTTTTACAATCACCTTGGTATGCTGACATATGTTTTGTATTGTTAAACCTGCAAGCTCCTCCAGGGTTGTCCAGGACTAAAAAGAGATTCTTGAAAATGAAAGCATCAAAATTTTGTATCATAGACAATGTTTTATTTTGGAAAAATCATGAAGGTATTTTGCTTAACTGCCTAACATTGGATGAAACTGACAAAGTCCTCAAGGAGTTTCATGCAGGGGACTGTGGAGGACACTTATACTGGAAATCAACAGCTGATAAAATCCTAAGAGCTGGTTTCTATTGGCCTTCCCTGTTTGCTGATGTGAAAAAGTTTGTAGTTTCATGCCATAAATGCCAGATCTTTGAAGGCAAGAGAACGCTGTTACCTTTACCCCTCAAACCTATTTCAACTGAAAGACCATTTCAACAATGGGGTTTAGACTTTATAGGTGAAATCCATCCTTTCTCTTCTGGCCAACACAGGTGGATTTTGACTGCCATGGACTATTTTACCAAATGGATAGAAGCCATCCCTTGTAGACAAGCCAATGACTCAATCATCATGCAATTTTTAGAAACCAACATCTTGTCTAGATTTGGCTGTCCAGAGAAAATTATTACACACAATGCTGCTGCATTCAAATCCAAAAGAATGATCAATTTTTGCCATAAATACCACATTACCTTGGGCCACTCCATAGCCTATTACCCTCAAGGTAATGGCTTAGCTGAGTCATCCAACAAAAGCCTCATCAACATCATTAAAAAGGTCTTGGAAGAGAATAAAAAGAATTGGCACAAGAAGCTTGTGAATGCACTATGGGCAGATAGATTTTCCACCAAAATATCTATTGGAACAAGTCCATATGAATTGGTATATGGTCTGGAGGTAGTTTTCCCCTCCTCCTTGGGAATCCCTGTAATCAAGTTGCTACAAGAAATACAAGCAGAGCCCAATAATATTCAAAGAAGGATCAATCAAACTATTCATTTGCAACAGACAAGAGAGGAAGTATATCAGAAAACCCAGGTTCTACAAGATAAACTCAAAAATATCTTTGACAAAAGAACAAAAGCTGATGACTTCTTCATAGGAAACAAAGTGCTGAGATGGGACTCTAGGAGGGAAGACAAAGGGAAGAATGGAAAATTTGATTTCCTATGGAAGGGACCTTATGTTATTCATGCTGTACAAGGTAACAACACCTATTTTTTGAAGAGTTTGGATGGCAAAGATACTGAGGAAGGTCCAGTCAATGGGTGAATGCTCGAGCATTATTTTGATTCTCTGTAATCAACATAACACAACTGTATATTGTACATTAATATTTTTATTTCCATCAGTTTTTATTTACAACAATTAGATAAGGAACAAGATGCTACAGATTTTGAAGAAAAAGTCAAGGAATTACACCATTTTTGGTGTATATTTTGAAATTACAACCAAGGATAAAGAAGAAGACTTGGGAAGTATAAAGATGATGATAAGCACTCAGAAAAACCAGCAAAGACAGAGCTGTAATTTTGCACAGATCAGCTCATAAGGACTGCATACAGGCTACAAAGGTTCAGATCATTGGTTTCCAGGAGAAGGAAGTTTTGAATTACAACAGCCAACTAAGAATAAGGCCATCTGACCTGCTGTTCTTGGCTTTTCACCAGGAAAATCCATCCCCAAGTGGAGCCACTGTTAGGTTCCTATACCAATAGGTTTTATTTTTCATGATTGACTATGGAAGTGCCAAA
Source organism: Pinus tabuliformis (assembly GCA_031772625.1). NCBI lineage: Eukaryota > Viridiplantae > Streptophyta > Pinopsida > Pinales > Pinaceae > Pinus > Pinus tabuliformis. The sequence goes on along the minus strand of CM062820.1, from coordinate 849,045,360 downwards.
TATGTTCATCCTTGCATGCTGCAAAGGTTCCATATTTTCTATACAGAAAAAGAAAAATAAAAAATGTAAAGAGGGTATGCCCTAAAAGAAAAATCAAAGGGCAAAAAGAGTAAATTGGTTAGAAAGAATAATAGAAGTGAACCCCAAAGAAAGACCAGGAAAGTGGCCAGTCAAAATGCCACTTCTATCTTATTTGTAAGTTCACAATGTGCAAATACTGTTGTTTATCAAACTTGATGGGTGGCCCAACAGTTCAAACTGGACCATTCCATGTTTAAATTGTTGTTGTAGAATAGAGAAAGAATATCTGTCCAAACAGTTTAACCTTGGCAGATGAGTAGATAGGTAGAGAAATTAAGGAGCCCAACTGCTTAATCTAGGCCCTTGGAAGAGATAAGGGTAGACTTAGATAGGAGGGCAGTCAAAAGAAAAGAGAACAATTAGGGATTGCTAGTCCAAATGCACCCAATCCAAAGGAAGAAAAATTGTTAGGTGTATTAGGCTGGGTAGGTAGTTTGAGGTTGCAGAAGCAGGTGGGTGCTCACTTTTGTCTTGTTAAGAAAGACTCATATCATCAGTGACATAAGTACCAGGGCAGTTGTTGGATTGTAGAACAATGGAAGCATGACTAATTCCCCTTCATTTCCCATAAATCTTTGACGAACATCCTCTCAAGGACCTTGGGATCTACCCAATGGTCATACTTCACTTCATTCTATGAGAAATGCTAAGTCAAACTCTGAGTTTACTTAGTGGAAAGAAGCCACATTTCTTGTGTAAAAATCATTACTCCATACTCCTTTCATCTTCTTATGTCTAAGTTTTCACTCCACATACTTAGCATTCACCCATACATTTTCAATTCATAAGTTCATATTAACCTCTAATTTTATTATTTAGCCCCCTTAAAACATTTTCCCATCCCTACTTTTACAAAAAACTATATAAAAACCCAAAAAACGCTAATATTCCTACCCCATAGCACTATAGCTATATAACCTAAGTTCGGGAAATATTAAAGTCCATTTGGGACTTATATTAGCCCTTCCGCGTCCAAACCACACATGGGATTAATTTAACGTCTGGTTAAGTTAATAACCTCACCTAAACCCTCCATCTAAACTATCCATAACCCCGGCGCCCATGTACATAGGGGTTAGTTTAACATTTAGTTGAACTAATAACCTTCGCCACCTGTTTAAATCATATAAAAAACCCATATAACCAAATTTTATGCCCCGGATATATTATAAAATATTCAAATATGCGCGGGCCCCCGTCATTCCATAACCCCGCAACTTTAAACGTCCAGTCCGTCGTCCGATCCCGCGCCCAGCATCCAACGGTTGGCGGTCATATCGCGCGCCCCGATCTGCCGGAGATTAGCGTCCGGGGGATGGGCGGTATTGCTGCCGTACCCCCGCCACGCGTCAATCTCCCGGCGTGATTGGAGCCCCCCTCTGTAATACCACCCTGGGCCAAAAGCGGTGTGGGGAAAACCAGAAACCGCCCGCCACCTGCCCTCAGCTCCCCGTCACCTTTGACGCCCCGTCCGCGTCAGCCCGCCACTGCCCTGTATCGTTGCCACATCACCTGATGACATCAGCGCCCCGCCACCGCGTCACATGCCACGTCACCCTCCGTACCCACTCCGCGCCAAAATACGTCACGCTGACGTCATCCTCGAAAAGCAACAAAAAGTGCTAAAATGTCCAAAATTGAATAAAAAGTCGTGAAAACGACCATTTGGCTTATTTTCTATTGATTTGCTGGTGAAGAACGTGCATGTAATTTCACGAGCAATCTGCCACCAAGCGCCGCACAGTCCATCACCTTCTGAATTCGGCTCCGCAGCTCAACTCCACAGTTCAAGGCACACCTGCAAACTGTCCTCTGCGCCATAAAACCAGGTATTTACCCGTAGTTGACCTATAAACCCTCTTTTTCCGCAGTTCCTCCATTAAAAATTGATTGAACATCTGCGAATTCGCACTAAATGTACTCCAGCACCTGAAATCCAACCTATAAACTCACTGGTTGACCCCTTGTTCAAAACCAACCTGGAAAATTTGCCCTCCTCTGCAAATTCACTATTAAAATACATGTCGAGGCCATTTTCGCCGGCAAAATCTACAAACTGTCCAAGCATTTAGTTCCTTTGTCAAAATCCTCTGTAAAATCTCACTCCTTTGGCTAGAAATCAATCCCATTCCCTCTGCAGTCTACCCACAGAGCCTATCAATCCAATGAATTCATTTAAAAAGACTGTCTAAACTCTGCAGAATCTGCTCTTTTACCATAAATTGTACACAGTGAAGGCCAGTTCCATATCTAAGCCCATTCTATAGCTTCCTGACAAAACTTCAGAGGCAATTTTCACTGTTCAGCTGTTACACCAATCCAAATTTCAAATTACAGACACAGAGCATACAACATGGCCACTCCAGCAGCCTTGAACATTGCTCCTCTTAATGCACCTCACAAGGAACTTGAAGCATTACCCCTGGCTGATAGGGACCACCTTATTCAAGATTTGGTTGGTGACAGAAACCACTTGCAGACCTTCTGTCAGCTCAGAAACAGTTACTTGAACAACAGTGACATCTATGGCATTTGGGAATCAAACTTGCCCATTTACTTCCTCCCTTCTGTCAATATTTTCCCTGAAATTATTCGCCTCTGCTGTGAAAAATATGACCCATCTCAAAGAGCATTCAAGTCTCCATCTAGGAGCACCCTCTTCCAAATAACTCCTGATTCAATCAACCAAATGCTTAACTTCAAGCAAACTCAGCTCCTGATGCCTCTCTCTATGAAATTCCTGCTAGATGAAGGTCCCAAACTCTCTAGCTCTGAGATAGCCCGAATTGCCAAACTATTCATGAGAGCAGACCGCCAGCCTATAGGGCCACCTCCTTTTCTTTATGTGTGCTTTAATGAAGTGGGCAAGTTGCTAGTTGACATGATATCCTATGTGCTAGGTTTCAAAACAAGTGAGCACGTTGATGAAACCATACTAGTCATGCTGTTTGCATTTAGCCCAGGACAGTCCCTTGCTGTCAAGTATAATTATGCTAAATTCATCTCCAACAAGATACATGACCAATTGCTGAAACTGGATAGGGAGGGAGTCTTCAAATACTCATCCTATATCTATCATTTGTTCATGTAGTATCAACCAGACTGCTTCCAATGCCCCATCAAAAGATTGGACTCTAAAGGGTAAAAGAGATCTGTAGTTTTCTGGACCTCAGTCTTTCATGAAGTCCGGAACTCCCCCTACTCTTACTGTGAATTTATTGACCTGTTTGTCTATCCAGTTTTTTGTCTCCTCAAGAGAGCCCCTCCTACTAGGCTATCCTATGACATGCAGAAAATACTGCAGCTTTCAAAGAACTACAAAATAGGTGACTGGTATTTTTACCAGAATCACACTGTCATTAGGATCTATGGCTGTGAGCTCTGTCCCTACAGGCTCCCAAGATATGTGCCAATGAGACTCTTTGCCTTGGAATATTACGGGCAACTCATCAATTCAGACTTAACTCATTTTCATAGTGCCAAGAAGAAGGCTTGCCTGAAATTCAAAAACCAACTAGGCCCCTTTGTCATGAACAAGAAAGAAGGTTGGCAAGATGCTGATCAAATACTGGGGGAGAAACTCAAGTTAAAGAGGAGTTTTTGGTGGGTCCCTTATGACCCAGATGGTTTTATTAGTGCCAGAAAAATAAAGTATAGGCTGTCAGCCTATGAGCATTGTAAAATCCCACAAATTGAACAATATGCCAACCAAGATGAGTGGGTGGCAGGGACACTAGTTGAGGAATTCACCCAAGAAGAAATTATGGAGCAAAATGTCAAAGATTTAGAAAAAACCCTTGACTTGGATTCTTTTGAGCAGGTAATATTCAAACTGCCACATCAAGTCGGAGAAGGCACATCTACTGCTGCAGCTTCACAAGCTGCCCAAGAAAGATCTACATCAGCAACAGGTACAACAAAAGGCAAGGAGGTGATGGATGTAGAATAGGAAACAGTGACAGAACAACCTACCACCTCAAAAGAGCAGAGTCAAGGGCAAGCCCCTCCACAACAAACTGAGGCACTACAGGTGCCAACTTTACAGACTCCTCTTAATTAGGAAAGAGGCAAAAAGAGGGATAGGGAAGAGACCACACCTCCAAGTGGGTCAATCCAGCAACCAGAAGCCAAAAGACAAAGAGTTGATCCTCAAGTTGAGGAAGAAATGACTGAAGAAGTGATAGAGAGCCCGAGGAGTGGAAGAGAAACTAGCCAGCAAACACCTACTAGCTCATTCCAACAAGAGCAAGAGAGGCAGCAAGGTATGGAGGTCTCTTCCTCAAGGCAGCAGAGCAAGCAACCACTTGGCATCAAAGCAACTTTAATGGAAATCAAGGCTCAGAATGAATTGCTAAGAGTACAACTATATGATCAATTCCTCAAGGCAACACCCTCCAAATAGCAGATATTAATGGCAGCCTATGACTTTAAGGAGGAAAAGATGATTCTGAGTCACTTCAAGCCTAAGATACCACAACCCCAGATAACTGCAGATTATATAAAGACAAGATTAGAGGTCCTCTCCAAGGACATACACCCGATGGACCAAATAGAGCTGCACAAGCAAACATGTGAGATGGTCTATGCCACCCTAGCAGACAAGGCCATGCTGGCCCATCAACTGAAGGAATAACTGAAAAGCACAAACACTCAATTAGATTTGGAAAGAATGTCTTCCTCTGCCAAAGATAATAGAATAAAGACATTGGAGGAAATCATTGTGGAACTAGGACATGATCCTAAGAAGGATGCTAAAGCCATCCAGGCCCTCATAAAGAAAAAAGAGGAAGATATTTCTGCACTCAAAAAGTAATTGAGGATACCTGTAACCATGCACCCTCAAACTGCAGAACTTGTGCAAGAGAAAGAAACTGAGGATACCATGGATCTGCTAATGAAGATGAACCACAGAATAATTTAGATGGAGGAAGAGTTGGAGAAAGCATTGCAAGGCAAGCAGGGAGAGTCGACCTCCCAGCCACCTCAAACAGCTTCAACTGTTGCCACTACTATTCCTCCTACAAAAGCAGCAGCAATCCCTCCTGTTATCCCAACATCCACAACAACTACATCAACTACAGATGCTACAGCAGCAGCAACAACAGCAGCAGCAACAACAGCAACACCTGAATCTAGCATGAGCATGGAAGAAATGATGAAAGTAGTCAAAGAGCTAGAAGTTCAGCTGATAGAGGTGAAAGAGGCGAAAGAAAAGTTGGCCAAGCTAGAGACAAACTATGACAAATCGAAGATGACAGTGGCTGAGAAACAAAGAGAAATAAAAGCCTTGGACAACAAAATAAAGGCCTTAGAAAAGGAGCTCACTTTGGATAAAACTCTAGCTGAAATCAAGAAGATTTTATGGGCCAAAATTGGCCAGTCAATCACTGACCAATGGCGATCGATTCAGGCCATACATGAACAGATAGAATTAATAGGCCTAGCACAGTTTGAGACTCAAAGGGCTAGAGTAGCATTGGGGAATATACCTAAGCAGGCCAATAAAATGATTCACTTCCTCAACACTCATACCAAAGAGGATTTGGTAGCATTAGACATAGGTAGCAGGACAGATACTATTCTGACAGCAAAAAAAGTGCTGACCCTAAGAAATTTTGTGCAAACTCTAGAAAGAAAGTGCCAGGAAATGCAGGCAGAAATAGATGATTTCAAGCTAAAGCTTGCAACATTGCAGAGCAGAGGATTGCCTAGCCTATTAACCAGCGCTGGAAGACTGCTGACCCTTGAGCAGTATGCTACCAGGGTGAATAATTACGTTTCAAATCAGATTACAGCATCCTCAAGTACCTCAGAGGAAACAGGGCCTCCCTCTGGAAAGACTCTGTATGACAAATTAGAGAACCTGTTTTATATTGAACATGAAATAAATCACCTCTTTGAAGTACAACCCAATTTTTACAGATATACTAAAGCAGATGAGACATTAGTAAAGATACAAAGGCATCAATTGCCTATAGAAGATTGGTGGCAGTCAATGCTGGAAATTCTGCCAAGGTGATATAATTTTGTTTCTTTTTTAAATCAGCTACAGGTCAGCAGCTCCACATATACGGGTCAGCTGCCAAAGTGTCAAGGTGGTAGAAAAAGAAAGTCAAATAAGATGGAAGCTCATTAAAGCAAAGCAATCACAAGTGGCAAGAGACAGCACATCAGGAACGCAAGCCAAAGCTACAGCCACCAGCCGAAGAAGCAGCCTAAAAGTCAACAAGGCAGGACACCTAAAGCGGCCAAGTACCACATATTTACTCACTGAGGTTGCGCTGGCTTTCACATCAGTTATTGCTATTCAGCAAAGTAGATGGATAAATTTATGACTAGATATTTTCCTACTGGATATTTTTGTAACAAACTCTCTTATATATAGACTGAACTCATATGTTTTGTGGGTTGGTGATTTTCGCTCTAAGCTATGCTGTAAATTATCAGACTGTTCTAATACAAAAGCTGTTGAAGTTCACTGTTGATGATCGGTTGGATGTGGATTTGATGTGCTGGGACCTGCTACAGAATTCCTGTGTCATTCAATGGAACAATAAGTTATTTTAAAACTGTGTTTTATGTTTTCTGTGTATACAAATTTCATATATGTTTCATAATCTTGGTAACGGAGAAGAAAGAATAGCCCAGGATTTGTTTAACAACACCCTATGTTCAATCTCCGCTATCAATTATGTTTTCTTCAGAATTAGTCATAAATATGAATTCTTAATTGCTCATGTTTGCATTGATTCCTTCATTTTGAATACTATTTAGGAATTCTTAACTGCTCCTAGATAAAATTCATACACTTCCCCTCTGCCAGTATAATGAAAGATTCTTGATTGCCTTTCATTCCCTGACTTCATTCCATCAATTTCCAGATTTGAAAATTGTTCCTAGACTGCCTATCCTGCTTTGTAGCTTTACCATTCACCCAAGAAACACTTTTAGCAGTACACCATCATTGACTCCATTGCCCAATGGTATAGACTGTTTTGGACTTTGCATCCCAACTCTGCCTGAAATCACCATCCAACAAACTTAAAACAAAACCCTGTACATCATAACTAGCCTAAAATACACCGAAACAAAGCTAAATTACAAAGAGAGAGCCCTCTCTAGTTGCAGGTAGGCTAGGACCTACAGCTAAAAGATTGGTTAGTGGTTACCTCGGCCGTATTCCCTTCAGGAGGTAGGGAACAACCTGAGTGATAACATAGACAACATGTCTAACCAGTCTAATGGCCTTCCTTCATTTTCCAACTGATCCAACATAACCGCCCAACTCTGTGGAAAGCTCTTCATGCTCTATTTACCATATAGGAGGCATGCAATATGACCAAGAGTTGGTAAGCCTTCTTGAGTGACTTCGTCTTGTAGACCTAGTTGGGTGTCACTCTGAACTTCGAAGGCTCTTTTACCCAACACTTCGTGATGTATCTAGTGTTCACATTTTTTGGGATTATAGAACAGTGCATTGATGTGGTTCAACGACTGTGGCAAGTGATACATCTGATGGTAGTTTTCCTTCCTTAAGGTGGCAAGTTGTGTTCCACCGGTACTTCTCAGTGTCATCATCTCGGGATTAGTATGTGAGACAATTAATTGAATGATATCTGTGCATGAGAAGGCAGGGTACCTGCATGCAACCTTGTACAAGCATGAATTGTGAATGTTGACATAAACTTGTCGATCTTCTATATCTTCCTTGAAGCTACCTGCAAATATGTCCTTTATTTCCTACCATGTAATCTTCATGTCCTTCTCTACAAACAATTGTGTGTCTGCATAAATTGGAAATCTCATTGGCACCTATTCAACTACATCTCCAGTGTTGCTCTCTACAATATCCTTTCATCCAACCCTCTTGGAAACCATGTTTCCTGTACTGCTGAGAAGCTTCTCAAAAAATTATATACTTAGAGACAGAGTGGACACTCACAACAAGAAAACTTCAGCTTAAAAACAAAAAGCACTTCAAGGATCGATCATGCAATAAACTAGGAAACTGTTGGGCAAGATTTCATAGTTGTGACTCTCAAAGGTGAGAGCATGTCAGCTAGATCTGCACATTGCTTAGTCACAACTGCTAGTGAGAGGTACTAATGACTGGAACTACGCAGAGCGTAGTATAGTGTGGCTTGCTATGGAATGGAACTACATAATGCATAGTTCAATCTGGCTTGATGCTGGCTGGGACTGCACATTACACAATCCTCATGGGAAAGACTGGGGATTGTCTCCTAGAACTACATATAGCACAGCTAAAGCTAGCGACTAGAAGCCTCTGCACAATTCTTGGAGCCAAGGCAAAGTCTTGAGATCCAGAAATGCGCAATGCATGTTGGGAAGAGATAGATTTGGGCTAAGGAAACCTAGATCTTCCCAAGGGAAACTTGAAAATGAGTAGATCTGAATGCATGAGTGAAGGATGGTGTAGAATTGAGTGAATGGTCATGCATGCACTCAAAGAAAGTGTATAAATTAGTCAAGTCGATGAACAATGAAGCTTGTGGGGAGATCGCCACAATGACAACCATTATTGAAAAAGCGGGGTTATGCATGCGATGCTTAAGAATGGCAATGACAAACTTGAAACAACACTTCTACAATTTAAAAAAAAAAACTAAAATTCCAGTGGTTTTTAATAAAACATGCAAAACAACACTCACACAGGCCAAGGAAACAAAAGTGACAGAAAAAGCAGCAAAAGGCTTGAAAAGCAAAACTTACCTAGAAAAGTTGTGTCGATCATGTCGAAGGTTCCTAGATGCTTTGAGAATGCCATAACTTCAATATCGAATGTGAAAATGAGCTTTGGTGGCATCCATTAAATATATTTGATAGGTATAGGGTTTATGATGTGCATGCCAAAAATCTAGGAAAAAGTGACAAGTGGTGACAGTTTCTAAAATTGACTCAAGTGTAACTCCCAATGTGAAGTAGATCCTTATTTTTTAGGCGGGATTTTTGATTTTTTTTTCTTTTTCTTTTTTTGGGAATGGCTACCACGCATGCATGGAGAAATTGTGTAGTTTTAGAGGGAACCGAGCAACCTTCCATCACATGCATTGGACAACACCTGAGGGAATGCTTCTACACAATTCCTCGGTTTGGTGGCTCTAGCTACCTCTCATGATCTGCACAATTTCCCAGCTGAAGACAATATGTCAGTTAGGTTTGTGCATTTATGGAGCCGAAGCTCACTACTAGACTGATCTAAATAATTCTTGTGAGAAAGGCTCACTACTGGCTTGCGCTACACAATTCCTGAGAGCAAGGTTGGTTGCCCTATGGAACCATGTATTTTTTCAAGGCAATACAAGAACTAGATGCAACCAAGTCACGGGGGGTCACCTTGTGGTTAGACAACAAATAATGTAAGCAAACACAAGCTGTAAAGAGAAATATCAATTCAAATGAAAGCACAAGTACTGGAGAAGTGCAAGAAAAGCTGCTAAGATTTGAGAAGGGAAGCTCCAAAATGAAGCAAAGGAAAAATTTTGGAGGGTGGTTGTAGCCGCTACAACATTTGTGACACATTGGTAAAACTCTAGGTCTTTGTATGGACCTTGTCTCTTGTAAATCGAGTCAAACTCCTCTGAAAGTATTGTTTAATTCTTTGATCGTCATGGCTTCCTCACTTTCTTGGGTTAAAGATATAGTCCCTTCCATTCTCTTGATCGGTCAGCACACATACCAAGCCAAGTCAGTTGAGTTGTTTCAATTGGGGATGATGGGTATATTGATGCACAAGTAATGTAGACCATCAGAGTTTAAGTTTCATCTTTGGTGTTGCTACACTGCCAACAGGCCTGGAAAGTACCCCAATGGAGTCACTTCAAGAACACAAACATTGCTCTGCTACGAGTGATCCTGGATAGTACCCCAGATGATTTACTTGCTTGACCTATTTGTGTAGGAAGCCTTTCTCTTCTTTTTGATTTATTTATTATTGTTTTTGTTTTCATTTTTCAAAAAACTATGCATAGGAACTTATTTATTTCATGAGGTGGGAGAGGGATCCTGACTTATTGAGTGCATATGAGGTTGTCCCTTCAGAGAGGTATGTTATATATACCTCTGACATACTTGTTAAGGTTTTCCCCCTCACCTTACTCTACTTGAATGAGTTAATAAGGGTTAACCGAATATAGAAAAACCAATTAGAGTAGGTGGTACTAGTTAAAAGTTCAAGCATTGTGTCTTCACCAAGACTCACTCTGAACATAATGCAATTTCCATTAGGGTATCATTCACTGAAAGGGCACAAGATCCTCACAAAGAGGGGGAATAATGGATAACCAAATGTTGATAGTTGTACAAGTCCTCTTTTACTTCACCCTAATCGTCTCAAGAGCCAAACATGGTTTCATGTGAAACTAATGCTACGGGTGAAAAACAAAGAAAAAAAGCCAACAAAGGATAGAAGTAAAATGAAAGAAAAGCAAGTAAGAAAAGAAAACATGAAATAAAAGCAAACACATAAGCAAAGAAAACAAGAAAAAAAGAAAAAAAGAAAGAAAATGATACTCCTACTCCTAAACTAAATAGTGCATGTGCCTACTCACATGAAGTGATATTTCCAATGCAATGATCGGTGTGTTGGTTGGCTCATTTAAGTGAAGGCATGGTCACCAAGAAGGATATTCAGGCAAACCAACATGTAAGAAAGATAAAACAATGAAAACCAACACACTTGAAGTTTGAATGTGTCCATAGAAAAGAAAAAAGTGAAAGCACATGACAGACACTCTGCATTTGTACCATGGTGTGGCATCACACTGTGCGCAGATAACAAACATGCACACTCTTTTGATCTAGACAGACTAGCACACATGAAAAAAGCGGAAATTTTTCGCTTAGAAACATGACTTGCTACATATGACTCCAATGCATGAGTGATGGGATCATTTGATTCTGGTGGAGGAAGTGAAATCTGTGGATCAGATTTGTTTTCAATGCAAACATGAGAGTGATGAGGAGTCTAGGGTGTTTCAACAGATTTATGATTGGGAGTGGAACTGACCTCAAGACTGCGAGAACCTGACATAACCATCAGCTTAGGCTGAATATCCACTACAGCTTCAGGAGCTTCCACTTCATCAGTGGGTAGATCATCAAAGACCGATGGCTTGGAAATATCAATAGCAAGTGAATCAAAATCATGATAAAATGAGTGAGTAAATGGATCACGACAGCCATGATCAAAAAATTCGAGATGTTCATTAGCATCCTCATGATCTGATGAATCATACAGAGGGGTTCATGAGAAACAAAAAAAATTACCCTCTAAATTTCCAGAAAGAAAATATGACATATTGGGTGGATTTAGAAAGAAATATGTGTTCTCATCGCACTCAAATGACAGACTGACATATTGTGCATCCTGTGAATGATCGGAAGTGGGAATATTCAAGAATGAATTCTCAGAAGACAAATAAAAAATAGCAGAATCACAAAAGATGTCAAGAAAAAGCGAATGAGGTGGGGATGGAAGGAGGTAATCCTTCACCACAGGTTCTTCTTCAGATTCCCACACATAATCATATAAAATGACAATGCAGGTTAGCTACTCAATAGAAACTCCATCGACAACTTGATCCTCGTGAACATCACATGCGAAGTCTAGAATGGACGAACATAAAACACCAAAATCTAGAGGATTAACAGAACGATAGGAAAGAGGTTGAGAAAACAAGTTCACGTGACAACCAATAGGCTTGCAGTCCAAATTTGTGCAGATATCTAGAGCAAGTGGGGTGGGAGGATGTGACAGTTCAATACATGGGTTCATAACTTATCCCACGTCATCCTACGGAGCTAGAGATATTTGATAAGAAGGGGAGGGAGGGTCGCCTGTGACAGTAACCTTGTTTGTCTTAGATATGGAAGCTCTAACACCGAGGTATGTTGGGACGGGTTCGAATGATTCTAGCTCATGATGATTTTTAGATATTTGAAGAAGATACTGAAACCATTCTTTGAGAAATTTCCAATCAATTTCATCTTCATGGATTTGAAAAGAAAGATTCAAGAAGCACACCCAAAATTGCACAAGATATTCATTAGGTGCTTTCCATAATTTCAAAATTCTTTTGTTGAGTGCTTTGCGGTCATAATGATAGAAAGCATAGATTAACTCTCTAATCATGTGATCATACGAGTGAATAGATGTTGCGGGAAATGTGCGACACCATTGGTCAGCATGTCCATCGACTGTGTAAGAGAACAACCCACAAGAAATGTCATATGAGGGGACTTCATTCCTGTGATAGAAGCTTGCAAAGGAAACTCTGTGACTTAGCAGGTCTTCTCTGCCTTCACTGTCATACTTAATTTAGGACAAGTCATCAATGATGTCTGCCGACACTTTGAAATCATGTGCATGAGAAAAACATGTTGGAGTTGATATTGTAATGTAAGTCATGAATGATGTGCATAGATTCAAAACAGAGTTTGAGGACTCAGCTTGTCATCTGGACCTCCTTCTAGTGCCAGAAATGTTGACGATGTTGGACCTGCTAGAAGTGGGTAGTAAAGTAATTCCTTGACTGTGGTAGTGCACAGAGGTAAGTGTGATAACTTTGTGGAAGAAAGTGTGTGTCCTTGTAGTCAGTCAAGTGAGATGCATGGGGGTTCTAACACATGGAGGGGAAAAGGAAGTGTGTCCCTTAGAAGCCTGTAATAGTATGCATCCTGACAGGAACACATGAGTGGAACGACATCACAAGTCGAAAAGTGGAATAGTCCACAAACTAAAGTGACGGGTTAAACCAACAACACATCTGCAACAAGATTCATACAATTGAATACAAAATAGTTCATACAAAAATGCGTAAGTTAAATAACATACATTGCTAAAGAAACCATAATATTCCAACTACAATAACAACATATGCATGAAAACATGTTGCCTTTGTTATATATTATTAAGTGAAAGTTCCATCCATACATAAACCATTGACAACCACTAGCCCCAATAGTGGAACGTTACAATCAACGCCACCTACTCCTCCAAAGGTGTGTACTCAGTCTACGCTGTTGAGAAGCCAAGCTTCATCACAATACTCTCCAAGCCCTCTCTAAGCCCTCTCTAAGCAATGCCTAGACAAAATCTTGGCTCCCAAAAGCTTGTACTATGAGTTATGAGGTTCTATATATAGAAAAGGGTGCAGTGACCCTTGACATTCCCCTTTGACTCTTGGACTACCCTCATGACTCTTCACATTACATAGTGATGGTTCACATTCCACTAGTGACACTTGGAATTTCACTTACAACATATTTACAATAATAAAATTTCTACATACACCCATTTGGGACAAAATAGGCTTGAGTCAACCTAACAAGACAAACAACATCACTCGGGGTCTTTGGTAAAGAACAACTTGGTATCCTCCTCGTGGTGGTCTTCAGTGATGAACTGATACCAAGCTTGGTACTGTGCTATTGTGTCCCCGTACTATTTGGTGATGTCTTTATCAAAGTGTACTCTTGCCTCCATGGATTCTAGGTATATGGTTTTGAAACCTCTCTTCATCTCATCCTAGAGCATGTGCAACACTCTCCTTAGTGTGGCTAGACCACCGATGTACTTATGCATGTTCTCTGTGCTCAACTGCAGGTCATCACTAGTGGCTTCACGCATCAACTTCTCTATGTACCCATTGACCTCTAGCATGACTTGGTTCTTCCTCAAAGATTAATTGAGGGCTCTGTTTGAAGGGATCTTGTGTGTCCTCACTATGACATCTAGACTCCTATACAACCATGGATAGGAAGCCTCAATTCTGGTGTTGAGCAAAGGGAGTTGCTCATAGTTCTAGATCAACATTTGAATCCGTGCTTTCTCTAGCTCTGCTTGCAGCTCAACCATCTTGTGCAAGTAAAGTAGGGTCCTCTTGTACCTCATTGTCCATTCCTATACATGTGTAATGGCAGCATGGATGTCTTTGAGAGTTTGGGCTGTCTTTGTTCATTGTTGCTGAAAATTGTATAGAAGGACAACAGTTTTGTGCACGTTGACAAATCTATTATACAACGTCTGCATGGTGGTCTCCAAAGTTGATATCTTTACAAGTATTTCTTTCTCCATTTCTGCAATAGAAGAGCCTGCAAAATACTTTGTTCTCTGCCTTCCCTCCTGCAAGTCCTTTTCCGTCCGATCATTCTTTGCTATCAAGAACTTGATCGTCGAACTCATGGCTTCTGCATAAACCTGAGAAGTCTCACCCATGGAAGTTGGATGTCTTCTAACATTAGATACAATCACCCTTTCCTTTATATGTGTAGGTGATGTGTGATCATTCGGGAGTTGTTTTCTTCATGCATGTACAATCGTATGCTATTACTTGTCGAATGACAGATTGTACACATCTCTCTCTGGATCATCATCAAGGAGAACAACCACCCCTTGCTCGCTCATGACCAGTTTTGATTTTGGAGGTGGTGGAGACTGTGGTGTGACCTCAGATGCTCTTGTCATGTGATCGATGTCTTGGTCGTGTGGCTCTTGTTCCATCTCCATGTCTGTTTCCTCAACAATTTGATCAACCTTTTGAGAAAATTAATGAACCTGCACCTACTCACCCTCTTCGTCATCTGTTGGATACTCTGATGTCTCAACATGTATAGGCGCAATTTTCTTTGTCAGTGTGCCTTGTCTTTCCTCCTGTTCCTATTTCTTCTTTTCTTCCCTTTCTCTCCTCCTGAGCTCTTGCTCTACTTTCAACTTATTTTCTATTTCATGCAACTTCCTCTCTGCATCTTTCAACCTTTGCTTCTCTCTCTTCCTCTATTCTACTTTCCTTTCGTGTTGTATTCTTTTTGCCTCTCTCCGAAGCTACTTTCTCAACAAGTGGAAATTTTTGAACTTGAATATTTTCTCAGTGTTTGTGCTCTAGACAATCTTCCTCTTAACTTTGTCTTGCGCCGGTTTGTTGTTCACTACTACTATTTTTGTTTCTCCCTATGGTGCTGCTGCCTGTAGCGATTCTTTCCATTGTACAACTATGTTTGCTAGGATATTCCGACACATAGGAAATAGTTAAGTACAACTTGGTCTAGTATAGAGTTAGGTATAGAGTTAGGTAAAGTGTGTTTCTTTACTATGTACATTTTGTAACTTACAATCTGACGGTCACGATATGTAGTGATCCGACGGTTCATTCTCTCCTCGGTATTACCGACACTTGATCCGTGGCTTAACACCCGATTGGTCCATGATCTCTATTTAAAGAGCATGGAGGGTCATTTGTAGGGTAATCCGTCTATGAGAGAATCATATGTAAATTTTCATTCTTTTATTAATAAATTGCCTGAAGTGGCCGCGTTGGCTCAGGCCATGGACTGTTTCCCTCTTTGAGGGTTTTAACCACGTCAAAATACTGGTGTATTGATCTGTGATCTGTTTGTGAGCGGTGTCCTTTGGTGTTCTATCTGAGGAACTTACCCTGTAAATTCCTACATGGTATCAGAGCTATTTGAGGGCTGCGTCCGTTGGTGATCCAAATCTGAAGCCGGTAGAACTGCATTCGACTACCGTTTCCTATATCTACTGTTTCTGACTACTTTCGGGCCAAGAGGACTGATCTGTTGTGTTCGGAGCATCTGTTCCAGTGAGGAACCCCTTTCGTTTCACACAAAAAGGTTTCAGGTAGCCCTAGCTGTGTCATTTTTAAGATCTGGAGGTATACAATGTTTATTTGCAGTTTACAGTTATTTTCTCTCTGTTTATTTCGGTTTTCGGTTTATTTAGTTTTTTTTATTACCGGATATATACCTTTCATTTCTGCATATGCTCTTTGCCCTGTGACTCTGTGCGATCTGGGCAAATCAGAAACAAAAAGGAAGGATTTTTCTCATGTGTATGCTCTTTTCCGCTGCGCCTTAGTGTGATCTTGGAAAATCAGAAACATTGAGGAAAATATTTAGTTTCCGGCTAAAGCTAACTTCGAGCCGCAAGGTTCGTTTTTGAAAATATTTAGTTTTCGGCTAAATCTAACTTCGAGCCCTAAGGTTCGTTTTTTTTGTATGTCCGTGTTGGGTTTTGTAGGGAAAAAGAGCTTTCTCAAAGCAAGCACGCAACCCAAAGCATCAAGCCCCCCTCTCTCCCCTTCTCCCTCTCCCTCTCCCTCTCTCTCTCTCTAACTTTTTGTATAGCTCACTTGGTGCAAAGCTAATTTATGAGAGTAGAGGTCTTGGGTTCAAGTCTCCATTTTGTGGGGGCAGATTTTTCATTTCCACACATTCTCGCACTTCATCGGCGACTTCATCAAATTTTCTTCAAAAAGCCATAACTTCTTCATCCGGAAACCGTTTTCAGAATTGTTTTTTTTGAAACAGCCTAATTTTTCGAGATCTTTCCATTGAAACACTTAGTTTCAACATCTATAGTTTCAGTTTTTTTTTTTTTTTTAAATGGAAAGTCCATGCCAAGTTATTCTTGACAGCACCAACTACTTCCAATGGTGGTCCTACATTGTGGATTTACTTAGAAGTAAAGGTCTTTACAGAATAGCCACAGGCCAAGAGACCAAACCGAAAGATGAAGACAAGGCAGCTAAATGGGAAAATAGGCAAGACCAAGCACGTGGGTTGATAGGGATGTCTATTTCTCCAGATCTTAGATTCCATATTGCAGAACTTGATACTCCTGATGAAGCAATGAAACAGATTACTAAAGTCTTTGGAATTAAAAATGAACTTAAAGCCGATAAACTTGAAAATGAATTGCTTACATTGGACCCCAATAATTTTTCTTGCATTGAAGATTTTTTGTCCAAGTTCAAGACCCTTAGACTTCTCTTGGAAGGTGTTAAGGTTAAGAAAGAAGATAGTAGCCTTATCTACTCCATTCATACTAAGTTGGGACCAGCCTATTCTGTGTTTGTTTCCACCTTCCATTCTACAAGAGAAGCCTTCATTTCTCAAGGACAAACCTACAAGTCCCCTTCCTTTGATTCCTTTTGTGATTCTTTAATAAGAGAACAAGAAAAACTCTTACACCTTAGTCTTCTTCATCTTGGAAACTCTTCTAGGAAAGCGTTAGCCACCCAGCAGCAAGCAAATCCAAAGAATCCTAAGAAGTTGTATCCTAAAAAGAATGTTCCTAAACCAAACAAGGGTCCTAAGCAATTTCAGCCTCAAAATGAAAAATCATTTCAACAAAATGATAAGACAAATAAAAACAAAGGGAAGAAGACTGATAGACATTGCAACTTTTGTAATCAAGATGGCCACTTAGAATCCAAATGCTTTAAGAAGATGGAAGCCTTGGAAGCAGCAATGAAGAAGCATAACATCCATTTGGAGCACTCTTCAACTTCAACTTCATCTTCAGGAATGGCACTTTCTGCATGTGGTTGTCAAGCATCTCGGTCTGGCTATGCACTAAATGTATCTTCTTCTTCTCATTCTCATGAGTGGCTCATTGATTCTGGAGCTTCTTATCACATGGCCAAAAACAAAGCCATGTTTTCTTCTTTAAATGATTGTAACACCAAAAATATATATGTTGGTGATGATAGATCTCTTAGTGTTGTAGGGACTGGAACTGTTCATATAGACAATGGTCAGTTTAATGATGTATTATGTGTTCCAACCTTATCCTGCAACCTTCTATCTGTATATCAGATAACTCATTCAGGTGAAGGTAAAATCGTTGAATTTTCACCTCACGATGTTGTAATTAAGGACCTAAGAGATCCTAGACAGATTTTAGCTACTGGCATTGCTGATGATTCTACAAGGTTGTATAAGTTTCACAACTTTGGGTCATCAAATCTTCCCTCAATATTTGTTGCTCATAATGATGAAGTGAGCAAACTTTGGCATGAGCAATTTGGTCACTTAAACTATCGCTCTCTTCAGAATCTATGTAAAGAAAATATGGTGACAGGTCTTCCAATGGTATCTTGTAGAGATGGTGTTTGGTCCGGATGTGTACTCAGAAAACATCATCGGGACAATTTTGAAAAACGTGCCTCTTGGCACGCCTAAGCCCCTTTACAGCTCATGCATAGTGATTTATGTGGTCCACTTCCAGTTGCTTCATTCTCTGGCTACAAGTATTTCTTGACTTTCATTGATGATTTCTCCAGACACGCTTGGGTATACTTCTTAAAACTCAAGAGTGAAGTATTTAACATGTTCTTGGCCTTTAAGGCCTTTGTTGAAAAAAAATCTGGACATCAAATTCTTAAGCTAAGATCTGATAATGGCGGAGAATATGTTAAAAACACATTCATCAACTTTTGCACTGAGAATGGAATTCAAATGCAACATACTGTTCCATATACTACACAACAAAATGGTGTAGCTGAAAGGAAGAATCACACCTTAAAGGAAATGGCTAATTGTATGCTTCAATCTAAAGGACTTAGTCTTAATTATTGGGCAGAAGCAATTAACTATGAAAATTACATAATAAATCGCACTCCTACTAAGGTTTTAAAGAATATCACTCCAAAAGAAGCATGAAGCTCAATCAAACCAGATGTAAGTCACTTTTGTGTTTTTGGAAGTGAAGCATGGGCCCATATTCCAGATGAGAAACATAAAGCTTTAGAACCTAAGAGTGAAAATGTATTTTTGTTGGATATTCTGAAGATGTCAAAGGATATAGACTTATTCCACTTAAGTCCAAAAATGTTATCATTAGAAGAGATGTAAAGTTTGCTGAAAATATATTGGCCTGCGAGCCTAGTTCGGCGGATGTGCCACCTCTGCCTATCTCTTCTACTTTTGAAAATATTTCTTCTTCAGATGATGAAAGCGAGGATGAAAATCCTCCCCCACCTTCTTAGGATCCTCCTTCAGCTCCTCAGCTTCCAAAACGTGTCTGTGCTACTCGGGATGCAGCAGGTGATCTTGCCGGTGATCCTACAGATCAGCAACGTACACGTTCTCAGTTCGAGAGAGCCTCCTCTTTACTGGCTCAAGCTTCAGTGAATTATGATCCTGAAACCTTTGCAGAAGCTTCAGGCCATCCAGATTGGGAAGCAGCTATTAATGAAGAATATCATTCATTATCGGCAAATGATACATGGGATCTTGTTCCTCTACCAAAGGGACGAAAACTTGTTAGATGCAAATGGGTTTACAGAACCAAGTATGGACCAGATGGGAAAGTTGATAAACATAAAGCTCATCTTGTTGCTAAGGGTTTCTCACAAGTTGAAGGCATTGACTATACTGAAACCTTCTCCCCTATTGCCAAAATGAACTCTATTCGCCTTGTTCTTTCCCTTGCTACCTCTTTCAAATGGGAAGTCCATCAGATGGATGTTAAATCCGCCTTCTTGCATGGGGACTTGCATGAAGAAATCTATATGGAACAACCTATTGGCTTTATACAAACAGACTCCAGCCTTGTATGTCGGCTTAAGAAATCCCTTTATGGTCTCAAGCAAGCTCCTCAAGCTTGGTATGCCAAAATGGATAACTTTCTTTTAGAAAATGGCTTTTCTAGGTGTCATTCTGACAATACTGTCTACACCAAGAAAGTGGACAAGTCTCTTATCATTCTTGTTCTTTATGTTGATGATCTTATCCTGACTGGTAGTGATCCCAACCTTATAAACCATGTGAATTCTAGCCTTAAAAGGAATTTTGAAATGACAGACTTAGGACACTTACATTATTTTCTTGGTCTTTAAGTCTTGCAACCCAAGGAAGGTATTTCCCTTTCCCAATCCAAGTATGCCTGTGATATTCTACGTCATTTTCACATGGAATACTGTAAGCCAGCCCCTTCTCCCTTTCAGTCTGGAGTCAAACTTTCAGTCACTTGTACTTCTCCTGAAGTTGATGCTACCTTATACCATCAACTTGTAGGAAAACTTTTGTATCTAACCCATACTCGTCCCAACCTTTCCTTTGCCACTGGCCTTGTTGCTCGGTTTATGCAAAACCCACATGAAAGTCATTGGAAAGCAACTAAAAGAATACTTTGTTATGTTTGAGGTACAGTTCAGTTTGGGATTCATTACAGTGTCGAAGCAGCTCCTCTATTGGTTGGTTTCACTGATTCCGATTGGACTGGTGACCCTGATGATCAGAAGTCTACTGCAGGTTATGTGTTCACTCTTGGTTTAGGACCTATTACATGGGCTTGCAAGAAACAAGGTGCCATTTCTCTTTCTTCAGCAGAAGCAGAGTATCGTGGTGCCGTAGAAGCTAGTAAGGAATCCTTGTGGCTTCGTCAGATCCTGTCAGAGTTTGGCTTTCAACAGCAGCATCCAACTACACTTTGGTGTGATAATCAAAGTGCCATTCAACTATGCAAAGATCCAGTCCAACATCAGCGCAACAAACACATTGAACTGCACATGCACTTCATCAGAAAGCTCATTCATGACCATGTTCTTGAAGTGCAATATTGTTCAACAGATGATCAAGTTGCAGACATCTTTACAAAGGCTCTCACAGAGGCGAAGTTCACTAAACTTCGATTTATGGTTGGAGTTTAGGAAGTTGTCACTAAGGGGGGATAGGCTCTAGTGACTCCTTCCTTCTCCTATAGTGTCATATTTGTAAATCCTTCAATCCTATCCCAAGTTGTTCTTAAGGGGGGATGTTAGGATATTCCGACACATAGGAAATAGTTAAGTACAACTTGGTCTAGTATAGAGTTAGGTAAATTGTGTTTCCTTACTATGTACATTTTGTAACTTACAATCCGACGGTCACGATATGTAGTGATCTGACGGTTCATTCTCTCCTCGGTATTACTGACACTTGATCCATGGCTTAACACCTGATTGGTCCATGATCTATATTTAAAGAGCATGGAGGGTCATTTGTAGGGTAATCCGTCTATGAGAGAAGCATATGTAAATTTTCATTCTTTTATTAATAAATTGCCTGAAGTGGCCGTGTTGGCTCAGGCCGTGGACTGTTTCCCTCTTTGAGGGTTTTAACCACGTCAAAATACTGGTGTATTGATCTGTGATCTGTTTGTGAGCGGTGTCCTTTGGTGTTCTGTCTGAGGAACTTACCTTGTAAATTCCTACAATGCTGACCTGTTCATGAAGCCTAAAGGAGTTGTAGCAATACCTCTAAAGATCTTCCTCTGGCCAATTACATGCCCCGTGGATCCATGGGTAATACACCTTCGCATATTGGTTCTTGCATATGTAGTGTGGACCATAAGGATTGAAAATCTTAGTTCCAAACCAAAACTTCTTCAATTCCTCAAACTTAGCATCCACATCCTTCAAGGTACAACATCGTATAACCCAATCCACAAAGGAAGAGTAGGGCATGGTGCCTTCTTCCTCCTGTGCAGTCCTATTGATAACCCTGTGGAGATGTGATATGCCACCTCTTTCATGACTATATTTTCCATGGAAAGCCTTTGTAGCTCATGCGGAGGCTTCTCTACGCTAAACATGTTGATGAAGGTTCCACCAGGTGTGGCATACCAATCTACACTATTAAACAATGTTTGCATCACTTCCTGGGACATATAAGGTGGATCCTGCTCGAATATCATCCTGTACAATGGGGTGATGAAGTGGTTAGACAACCTCTCCATGACTCCTTGGTAGCTGCACCCAGAGAGAAACTTGCATTAGATGTTCATAGCATCCTCTGATGGTGTCCATGTCCAACCCATGTGAGGGAACTATTTTTGGGAATAGATTGCATCAAGAACGTACATGAACATGAATAATCTTTCTTTCTCATCCTTAGGCAGAATTCGGGAATTAGACACATGCACTTTTAGCTGAAGAGCCAACATGTTCAACCAGTTTAATTACCTTCCTTCATTTTCAAATTGATCCAACATAACCACCGAACTCTGCGGGAAGGTCTCCGTTCTCTCTTGACCATACAAGCAGCATGCAAATATGATCAAGAGTTGGTAAGCCTTCCTGAGTGACTTCGTCTTGTAGACCTAGTTGGGTGTCACTTTGAACTTCGATGGTTATTTTACCCAACACTTCATGATGTCTCTAGTGTTCACATTACTTTTGGGATTGTAGAACAGTGTATCCATGTGGTTCAACAACTGTAACAAGTGATACATCTGATGGTAGTTTTCCGTCCTGAAGGTGGAAAGATTTATTGCACTGGTACTGCTCAGTGTCATCATCTTGGGATCAGTATGTGAGACAATCCAGTGAATGATATATGTGCACAGGAAGGCGGGGTACCTCCATGCAACCCTATATAAGCCTGACTTGTGAATGTTGACATAGAACTTTCGACTTTGAGATCTTCCTTGAAGCTACCTGCAAATATGTCCTTTATTTCCTACTATGTAATCTTCATGTCATTCTCTACAAACAATTTTGTGTTTGCATAGATGGGCAAGTTCATTAGCACCTGTTCAACTACATGTCCAATGCTACTCTCTATAATATCCTTTAATCCAAATCTCTTGGAAACCATGTTGCATGTACTGCTGAGAAGCTGCTCAACAACTGATGTACCTGGAGACAGAGTGGACACTCACGACAAGAAAATTTCATCTTAAAAACAAAAATCACTTCAAGGATCAATGATGCAACAAACTGGGAAACAACTGGGAAAGATTGCAAAGTTATTACTCTTAGAGGTGAGATACTATCAGCTAGATCTATGCATTGCGTAGTACCAACTATGAGTGAGAGGTACTGATGACTAGAATTGCGTAGAACGTAGTATATTTTGGCTTGTTGTGGACTGAAACTACACAATGCGCAGTTCAATCTCACTTAATTCTGGCTAGGATTGTGCATTGCGCAATCTCAGTGGGAAAGACTAGGGACTATCTCCTAGAACTATGAAGGGCATAGCTAGAGCCAGTGCTTGGTAGCCTCTATGTCATTCCTTGAGCCAAGGCAGAGTCTTGATATCCAAAATTGTGCAGTGGATGTCATGAAGAGCTAGATCCGAGCCAAGGCAGCCTAGATCTACCCAAGGAAACTTGATAACGAGTAGATCTGAATGCATGAGTGAAGGATGGTGTATATCTGAGTGGATGGTCATGCATGCACTCAAAGTAACTGTAAAAATCTGTCAAACAGACAAACAACGAAGCTTGTGGGGAGAGTCACTGCAATGATGACTGTTAGTGAAAAAATGGGGTTATGCATGCGACACTTAAGAAAGGAAATGAAAAACTTGAACCAAAACTTCTACAAGTTAAAACAAACTAAAACGCCAGTGTTCATTCAATAAAACATGCAAAACAACACTCACACAAGTCAAGGAAACAAAAGCGATAGAAAAAGAAGCAAAAGGCTTGAAAAGCAAAACTTACTTGGACAAGTCGTGTCTATCATTCCAAAGGTTCCTAGATGCTTCAGGAATGCTAGAGATCGAAGGTCAAATGTGAAAATTAGCTCTTGCATCATCCATTAAATATATTTGATCGATTTAGGGTTTATGACGTGCATACCAAAAATCTAGGAAAAAGCAACAAGTGGCGCAGTTTTCTAAAATTGACTCAAGTGTAATTCTAAGTGCTAAAAATAGATCCATATTTTTTAGGGGAGCTATTTTATTTTTTTATTTTTTGGGAAGGGATTCCATGCATGCATGGATAAATTATGCAGTTCTGGAGGGAACTAGGCAACCTGTCAACACATGCATCAGACAACAACTGAGGGAATGCTTCTACAACATTCCTGGGCTGAGTGGATCTGGCTGCACAATTTACCAGATGAAGACAAGCTGTCAGTTGGTTCTGTGCATTTCTGGAGTTGAAGCTCACTATCGGGATGATCTAAATAATTCTTGAGATCAAGGCTCACTGTGGGGATGCTCCACGCAATTCCTAAGAGCAAGGTTGGCTTCCTTTGGGACTACACTATTTTCCAAGGCAATGCAAGAAACGTGTGTAACCAAGTCACGATGGGTCAGCTTCTGGTTAGAAAACAAAGCAAGTAAGTGAACACAAGCTGTAAAGTGAAATATCAATTCAAATGAAAGCACAGGTACCTAAGGAGTGCAGGACAAGCTGCTAAGATTTGAGGAGGGAGGCTCCAAAATGAAGCGAAGGAAAATTTTTGGAGGGTGGTTGTAGCCACTACAACAAGAGTATGTTGGCGGATTTCAAAAGTGAAATGTTTCATACCTTGTCCCTATAGATTGAAACTATGCAGATTAAAAGGAAGCAAGAGGAAGTAGAAAGAGGACTAGCTATCTTTTTCCCTAGATGCACTAAGGTACATCCTAGAAATGAGTGACCACTGAACATCATAGAAGTTTTCTCTATCTGTGATGAAATCCATGCAACAGGAAAATGTCCCTCTTCGATGGGCCTGGAAGTTGTATACCAAGGGGCAAGGAGTGGTTCAGAGAAACTCTTCTTCATTAACCAAAAGAGGCACCAAGGTCCTTGACCATATCAATAGGTCATGCTAGGTGCACACTATCCTCTTTACAATCCAAATCAGAATGTGCCTTTCTAGTCTTGGTCGGGAGTACTCGTTAGATGAAAAATTTTATTCCTCATCCAAGGAGTACCCATGTTGCATACTTTTAATGGACCTTGCTACATGAAAACTGTTAAATACATGAAATACGTGATTGCAATCACGTTTTTCATGTATTTCTCATTTTTCGTGTAGCAGGGTCCATCGAAAGTAAGAAACATGGGTACTCCTTAGATGAGGAATTAAATTTTGCATCCAATGAGTACTCTCGATCGAAATTTGAGTAAAACCTTAAGGAGATAAGTTGAACATATGAGTTGAAAAAGTAGTTTTATTATTTTTTAATCTTTTTACTTTTTTACTCCAAAAATGTTGAATCATCCCCCATGGTTGACGTCATAATCTTGAATCCTATTAGTTCTTATAAAGTTTATTTTGGTTGTACATTTTTCTTAGGAGGCCCATTTTAGGGTTCATATACCCCATTCCATATAGTTAGTGGGTGTCCCCCCTCATCGTATTCCTCAAGAAAAATGGGAAGTGGAGGATCTGTGTTGATTACCGAGAACTTAAGAAGGATACAAAAAATTACCACTTCCATTTTCCTTTCATTGACCAAGTCCTAGATGGCCTTGCATGAAACAGATTCTTTTCCTTCCTAGATGGATTTACTAGGTACAACCAAATACAGATCAGTCTTAAGGACCAAGAAAAGACCACATTCATATGTCCTTTTGGTACCTTTGCCTATAGGGTCCTTCCATTCGACTTCTACAACGACCCTACTACCTTCTAGAGGGAAGTTCTAAGTATCTTTTCTGACCTTGTCCATGACACTGTTGAGATATACATGGATGACTTCACTCCTTATGGCCGTGACTTCCAGGAAGCGCTTTCTAACCTGTGTAAAGTATTAAAGAAATGGATTGAGATGAATATTTTATTAAGTCCTGAGAAATGTGATTTTTTTATGAATGCATGGATTGTCCTAGGCCATTCCATATCTAAGGAAGGGATATAGGTTGACCCCAACACATTTTCCATCATTAAAGAGGTCCCTTTCGGTAAAAACCAAAGAGATGTTAGAAGATTCTAGGGATTGGGTGGGTACTATAGAAGGTTCATTAAGGACTTTAGTAAATTGCTTTCACCCTATTTGGACTACTGGATAAAGATTCAAACTTATATTGGATAGATAAATGTCAAGAGGCCTTTGAAGTACTAAAGGATATGTTGACCACTACACCCAACCTTAAGGGTCCCAATTGGGCATTGCCTTTCCATATCCACACAGATGCATCATATAAAGTTGTAGAAGCATCCTTAGGACAAGTGGAAGACAAGGTACCCTATGCTATCTATTTCATTAGTACGAATCTTTCTAAGGCTGAGCTAAATTATATAGTCACAGAAAAATAACTCCTAACTATGGTACACTCTTCAAAAAGGTTTAGGGACTGCATCATTGGATATCAAAATCTTGTCCACACTGATCATGAAAGCATTAAGTATTTAGTGAATAATCCTGAATTCAATGGTAGGAAAATTAGATGGATGTTATTATCACAACAATTTGATTTCACTATTGTTGAAAAACCAGGGAAAGAGAATGTAGTTGTAGATTGTTTGTCAAGATTGAACTTACTTGCAAGGAATGAGGAGATGGTGTATGATCAACTTCTAGATGAACAACACTTTCCATATCAGTGCTATCTCCTTGGTTTGCTAATATATAAAATTATTTGGTTGCTAGGAGTTTTTCTCCTAATCTATTGTATAGGGAGAAAATTATGATCATTAGAAAAAGTAACCCTTTCACTTGGATTGGGGGAAATCTCTTTAATTTGGGACTAGATTAGATTTTGTGAAGGTGTGTGAGAGAATAGGAGGTCTTTGACATCCTCTCGGCATGCCATGATGGACCCTGTGGGGGCCATTTTTCTGCTAAGGTGACAACCTTCAAAGTCCTACAAGCTGGTTACTATTGGCCTACTCTACATCAAGATGCAAGAAGGTACACCATTGGGTGTGATGAGTGCCAAAGGATTGGAAAGCATACACCCAAGGATTAGATTCCCCTGCAACCTCAAGTGACTCTAGAGCCATTTGAAAAATGGGGCATCGACTTAATTAGGCCCATTAGTCTGCCATTAGGACAAAAGAAGTATATCATTCTATGCACTGATTACCTGACTAAATGGGATGAAGCAAAGGAAGAAAAGGAAGAAACTGAGTAGAAGGTGGATGGATTTATGGGGGAGAAAATCTTCTACAAGTTTGGTTTTCCAAGCGAGTTGGTCACTGTCAAGGGACACAATTAACCTAGAATATGATTGAAGACATCATGAAGTAGCATCACATCAATCACAGGAAATCCATTACTTATAACCCTCAACAAAATGGGAAAGTGTAGGTCACAAAAATAGCATCAGAATTTTATTTACCAAGGTTATTAGTAGCAACATAAAGGATTGGGTAGAAAAACTTATAGAAGCCACTTGTGCTTACAATACTACTTGGAACACCACCACTGGATTTACCCCATTTGAATTAGTCTATGGGAAGAAGACCCTACTGTCCATTGAATTTGAATACAATACCCTAAGGATGGTAGCTCAGTTAGACTTAGAACTCATTGTAGCATAACAAGAGAGGTTGCTCCAAATCAATGATTTAGATGAACTTAGATTGCAAGCTTTCCTACACACTGAGGTAGTCCAGTTACAAAGGAAGATTTGGCATGACAAACACATTAGGGAGATATATTTTCAAGAAGGTGATTGAGACCTTCTGGATGATTCAAGGTTTAAGGAATTCGAAGGGAAATTAATGAAAATATGGTTGGGCCCCTATCTAGTGGAAAAATGTCATGAGAATGGGTCTATCCAAATCAGAAAAATTGATGAGGAAGGTATCCCCTTTCTTGTTAATGGTTACCGATTGAAATTACACAAAAGACCTTTGTCCAAGGATGAGTTCATTAGTTCAATTAGAAAGGAGTTGAATATTATGGGGAGGCTCACAACCCTCATTTCACCAAGCTTATAATTAGTAGGAGGAGAAAAAAGAGGGCCTAGGTGAAAACCTCCTTGAGGCATCTAAGACCAACTCTAGGGTTGAAAACCTCTATGAGGCAACCCAAGAGCAAAAAAAAAAGGAAAAGGAAAAGAAAAATAAAGATGAAAATATCCTGAGGTGAAAACCTCCTTTGAGGTGCTTGGGGAAGGCATGTAGATTAAAAACCTCTCCAAAGGTAGTCTGCATGGGGATTTAAGGTGAAAACCTCTCCTTTGAGGTGCTTGGGGAAGGCATGTAGATTAAAAACCTCTCCAAAGGAAGTACATAGAGGGTGGGGAGTCCCTACATCAATTATGCTAACATTTTTCTTTTGCAGGATTCTAGACAATTAAGGGGGCAACATTTTAGGGAACATAGTCCACATTCCATTTCTCCATTCCCCCAACCTAGCCACTACATTTCCATCATCATTTACTCATCTCCCTACATCTCTCCATCACCTAGTAAGCAACTACACCCAATTTTGCCTCAATCCTACAGTGCTGCAAGATTGGTCTGAACTGCTACATGATCGACCAGAAATACTACAGAATTGAGATCCACTTCAAAAAAGGGGTAAAAAATCATTATTTTCCTTGGGAAACGTTATGAGAGGTCCATAAAGCCTCCTTAACCTCTCCTCCACTCCATTTAGCTAACCCCATCCTCGAGATTCCACCTTTGAACATGAAAAAAACACACAAAAAAGGACTCTACCTTCACTCTTTTTTCAAAAACTTTCACCACCATCAGAAGTTTTTTTCCTTGTCATTGGGCTTATCATGATTTATCTAAGTCCCTGAATGTAGTATGATGTTTTGGGAAGGAACTGTGTGACTTCTACAGGAAGAATATAAATCCTGTAGTAGTCTGCACAGATCCAAAAAAACCATAGAAAAATTATTGTTGTAGCTCTAGAATAAAGGTTTGGATACCTTGAAGCATCAAGAGATACAAAATTGGTTTGCAAGTTCTACAAGATCAAGCATCAATGCTATAGGAATAACAGGGTTGCTACAGGAACACAGAGGAGGTGTTGTATGATTGGGTTGATAGGTGGAAAAGATTCCAAGCCATTGATAATTTTCATCAAAACCCCCATAACAATCAAGAAGTCATCCTACAAGGGTGAGTGGTATCCTCCCTCCTCATTTTCCATACAATTTTGAAGTAAATTCTCCTTGCTACAAGCATCCTGTAGCAAACCCCTGAAGAGGTAAGTTTGTTTGAATTTTTTTTCTCACATAATAAATGTAGGGAAAGAGAAGAGGAAGTTTTTCACTAAAGTATATGGTATCATTCTTCTCCTTATTTGACCAAAAAAGTCATCAACCTCCGTATTTCCACCTCTGCACCCTAGACTACTCAGAGAAAAATCTTGAAAAATTCCCTTCAAATAATTTAAGGAAGTAGCAGTGGAAGCCATGGGAGGAGGTATCAATCGAAAAGAGCTTAGAGACACCAATAGAATCATTCATCATCCTCTTGTGAGAGACATTTTTCTAAGACACCAATGGATGGGGTTATTTGAGCAATTAAAGGGGTATGATGATGAGGTAACACTTGAGTTTTTCATGGCCCTACATTCTTAGGGAGAGGACATTTCTACCACTATTGTTAGGGGACTTGGCATCCATATGAATGCATAGCTCATTAGTAGAGTGACCACCATACCCTTAGGAGTTTGATGGGGCAAAGAGAATAGGAAAATAAATGTCAAAACCAAGAAAAACTTCTTTCTCCCTGAAGAGAAACATGTTGAATACAAAAATGGAGTAAGAAGAGAAATGTTTCCCTACCTTTGGGATGAGGTAGCCTATAACATCCTCAAATAAATATCTTGTGAAGGTAGGTTGAGTTTTGTATATGACTATCAATTTAGGCTACTCTATGAGCTACGGTTACAAACAAAATTACTCATTTGTTGGGACAGGGTCCCCTAGGGTCGATTTTGGAGTTAAAAGCCCAAGTTTTCACTCATAAAGCCCAAGTTTTTGTATGTAAAGTGTAAAGTCTCTGCAACTTTTTGTCGTGGAGTACGTAGATGTAAAGTGTCATAAAGGGTTTCCACCATTCTTTTATGTAAGTTGTGTCATCTTTAGAAGATCCACCCATCATTCGCAGACCATGGGATTGTATAAAAAGGAGAGTCTTAGAAGAGCCTAAGGTAGGTCTTTGGAAGTTAAGTCATTGAGGGTTAGTAAGAGCTAAGAACAAAGAGTCTTAGAATAGAAAGAAGGCTCTGCAGATGTGTGCGTAGAGGCCTTGGGTAGAAGTCCGTAGCTGAGTGCGTGGACCATTGTAGCTGAGTGCGTAGGGTTTTTAGCGTCTGTAACAAGATCTGAAGTACTAATAAAAGAATATTACTCTAGAATTATAGGTGTTTTTGATCTACTTACTTCTGTTATGAATAAATGTAGTTATATTATGCTAAATAATGGTTTCATTATTTAATGCTGTATTGATGTGCGAATCTATATGTTATACATTTTTATCAGTACACAAGTGATAATATATGTTTACGCGAAGGAAACATTAACACATATTGAAGTTATCAAATACTTAAGCTAATATGGGTAAATACGAAAGTAAGAATAATTACATAAGCATGTAAGTGGTTGATTCGCCTGGTTAGGATCCATGAATGACAGTCATAGACATTTGCGAAGATCTAGAGGCTGATTAAGAAAAGTATATCGATAAGCCCTAAAAGGCTTATCGATCTACACGAAGGCAGAGTTAGGGTACAAAACGACATCACTACCATCTCTAGGTGTGGAAACTTGGTTCTAGCATCCCCCCATACTGCTTCATGTGAGACTTCAGTCTGCACTCTGTGGATTGATGCCAAAAGGGCCAGTAGTGTAGGGATTTGTTTGGCTAAATCAGCGCTGAACCTGGGTCAGGGCCCACTAAGCCAACAAATGGTTCCACTATCGGGACCAAAATCTACATAAAGATATGTGTGATGTCACAACACTAGAATCCAACTAAGAAGGAAATTGAAGACTGGTTGGATAGAAATATCCACGAATTCATGACGCAAGAAAATATAAATCCACGATTGACAAAAGAACAGTGGTTGGATAGATATCTGTATAGAGAGATATAATATATCTTCTTCTATTCCTTCCCAGTTGAATTATATGAGTGGATCGCTAAATTGGCAGACAACGAAGGAAGGTGGAGGCTTGATAGTCTGATAGTGTGGACCATGGAGTTAGTGCGGAGATTGGAAGCCTTGGAAGATAAGATCGCACGTGTTGCCAATCACTGGCTTGATTATATCATAAGAGTATTCATGACAGAGTTCGCGGTCCATACTTCAGCCAATGACAACGAAGAAGAGCACCACTTATTCAAGGGACCACGAGGTAAGTATTTAAGGTCTTTAAATACTTGGACTGAGATTCTCTTGTGTGAAAATTGGGTTATGCAATTACCTTGATGTTTGGAGCTACGTAAAGTGGAAAGATATTCAGGGATAGAGGAAGAACAGGCCCTGAATATAGCCGATTGATCGAATCTCCTCTGAGTGACGAGGAAACAACATAGGCTTCACCGCAGAGTGCTATTCAGTTAATAAAAAAATGGTTCCCGCGAATACCCCATCCACCTACCCCACCTCTGCATTCACCTCCATAGCATAAACCTTCGCCCACACCACCACCACCTTCACCATCGTTCAATATGGTGAATGCAGCAAAGTTGGATGTTTTCAAGGGTTCAGGAACTGAGGACCCGAACCAGTTTTGGTTCGTCACTAAGTTTGTATGGGAGGCTTAGGGTATAACAGACGATCAGATGAAGAAAGAAACGTTGGCCATTAATTTACAGGAATGCGCGCTAACATGGTACATTAAGTAATGCACTGATAAATCGATGGCTTCATTAGCAGATATTCAGACTGCTCTGAATAAGGAGTTTAGTAGGCCTAAGTCTGAAGCTCAATCAATTGTGAGATTCAAGGACATCATGATGAAGCCTGGTAAGACAGCTTGGGATCTGGATTAGAGATTAAAGTGCACGATCTGCTAAGCCAACACGAATCTTACGGATGGGCAGCACTGCAAATGGTTTTTGGCTTCACTCTTGCCTCATCTAAGGGTTTCTTTATCGCAGTAAAAGATTGGGACCCACGCAGAAGCCCTAGAGATTGCATGAGACGCTGATGCGAGATGCTAATTTGGGATTTTAGTAGATTCACGTGTAGTTGTAGAAATTTTTCCTAGAGTTTCAAAGGTTGAAGAAGGATAAAGCAGTTCGGCCAGAGGTGTACAAAGAAGTTTGGTGCTTGAAATGCAAAAGCCAGGGGCATGACAAAGATCACTGCCCCGTCTTCACGACTTATGTTGTAGCAGGAGGGTCGATGCCTCTGAGGTTGGAAGCTCAAGCAGGGACAAGTACAGGGCCCGTGCTATGGTGTGCTATCTGTCAGGTGGCTGGAAAACATGTGATAGACAATTGTCACATGCTGCAGAAATTTGTACAAACACCGCAACAACTCTTCTACAACTTCTGTGGATCAGTGGGTCATGATGAGTGTAATTGTCATAGCTATAAGCTAATGATGGATAGAATTCCTGCATATAGAGTGCAGGTAGAAAGTCGGCCTCCAGATAAAGGAGCTATGGGAGTTCGAGGAGGATTTCAATGGTGCAAGCGAGGCCGAGGTGGAGGCGGACCTAGTGGAAGTCAAGGACAGGTGATTTTCTACAACTGTGGGCGTCCAGGACACTACAAATGAGAATGCACGAACGCAATGCACCCGTCATGCAGATATTTCACTTAGTTTGACCACGCGACAGAAGAACGCCCTATATTACTAGCTAAGATATGCGAAAAAGGGGCACATCCTCAATAGCCTACCTAGAATCAACAAATGATAAGGGTTGAACCCCACAAAGAGGATCCTAATGTAAAAATATTTCTATGAAGTGGAATGACGACTGGAAAAGACAAGGGAAAGAAGCCTGGAGAAGGTGAATGGGTCCACAAAGCTCCAGAAAATGAGGTTGACTTTGATTTGGAGCGCACAAAGGAAACCTTCATGGAAGCAAAGAAAAGCTTCGCTAAGGTTTCTACCTCAGGAAGTCAGGATAAGTAGTCTGAAGAAATGGACTCATCCATGCTTACTACATTTTTGGGGACCTATATGAAGTTGCTTCGAGATAGCAAGGCCATAAAGGGATTACAGGAGTTGATCAATAAATGTGCTGGTAATACTCCTAATGGCCCGCGCGTGGTGGGGAAGATTGGTAAGCATAGGGCAAGAACAGGGTGAGAGATGAGACTCACCACACAGATAGGAGAATATGAAATAGACCAAGTTATTCTGCATCTAGGGTCCGACGTGAATGTTTTTCCTAAACAGACATGGGAGAGAATGGCGAAACCTGCATTGTAGTGGTATCCTATTTAATTGAGGATGGAAAATCAACAAAAGGCTATCCCCATGGGAAGATTACAGGGAATGACAGTCAATATCGAAGGCGTGAGTGCGTTGGCCAATTTTGAAGTGATAGAGATTGTGGATGACAACAATCCATACCCTGCACTCCCTGGGATCGACTGGGCTATCGACATGAATGGGCTAATTAATTTGAATGAGCAGACGATGTCATGTGAAAGAAAATCACTACATGTAGTAGTACCCTTGGACCCTACAGAAGGACCACACTACACTAAACCAGTCCG
Organism: Pinus tabuliformis; assembly: GCA_031772625.1. Classification (NCBI taxonomy): domain Eukaryota; kingdom Viridiplantae; phylum Streptophyta; class Pinopsida; order Pinales; family Pinaceae; genus Pinus; species Pinus tabuliformis. The sequence goes on along the minus strand of CM062820.1, from coordinate 849,012,154 downwards.
TGATTAAGAAAGTGATGAGGATTTGGAATAGATTTATAAGATATATATGTGATATTAGGATTGGGTGAATCTAACAACTGATGGACATCTTGCATGGGACCACGAAAGCTCCTTCACATCAGACTCAGATGAGGAATTGGAACATTGGCAGAATATATTACACGAAGTATCTACGCTACGATGAAACATGATGACCATATCACTGCACTGCGTATCATCAAAGGTAAGTAGTCTGCCTTACTAATATGGTTTAATTGATGTTGATAAATTTATGGACGCATTTGAAAGGGAAGTTCTGGAGAAGCATCACTTCCAAGCCCTGGAATTGGTGCTACGCACTACGCTTGCAAGATGGTGGTGTATGCATAAAGACAACTTCAATGGATGGCCCGAATATAGAAGAATGATAAGGGTGCAGTTTGGTCACCAAAAGGTATGGTTGACAGAGAAATACGATGGAAGGAGTGAGTCGTGTGATCACTTAGCCAAATGGACCAATGCTTATGGAGCAAAACTACAACTGGAGTGGGTGCATCTATTCTTTCACACCTTGGATGTAATACCTATGAATTGGTACTTGGAGACAGCTCTACCATGGCATAGATGAATGGGATATTTCGAAACAGGGATTCTTAATGACATTCATCTTTGAAGATGGATTCGAGTGCATTGATGAAGCACTGCAGGAGGTCAAAGCAATGATCTTCTGAATCTAGTAGGATCCCTTGGATTTGATTCAACCGGATTGGACCACCCAGCTGTGCCATGGGCTAGAGTGCTAAGTGTGACTGCTGAAGAGTAAGATGAGGATCCAAGGAACATTAATATCCTAAAAACAGAAGGACACTACAAAGTTGAGGGGCCAGAGATAGAAAACCAAAATATCACTGTGCTGCTAAAAACAAGACAAGTGAACATTGGGATAGAGGCAGAGCCAACGTTTGCGAAGGTAGGGGACTATTGGGATGATGCTACAATGGATAAGGTCACTGAGTTGCTCCGCGAATACCAGGACTTGTTCCATACGAAGTTCTCAGACTTAAAGGGGGATAATAGGGGACTTGGGAGTTATGAAAATTACATTGAAACTAGATGCGAAACCGATCAAGCAAAGACCTTACCGCTTCAATCCAAAGTATAAAGAAAAGGTCCGCTTAGAGTTGGATAAAATGCTTGCGGTAGGTATTATTGAACCAGTGAAATAATCTGATTAGGTGAGCCCAATAGTAGTCCAGGAAAAGAAGCATAAGGATGAAATAAGGATATGTGTAGATCTCAGGAAGCTGAATGACGCTTGCAGGCATGATCCTTTTCTGACTTCGTTCACCGATGAAGTGTTGGATAATGTAGGAGGATAGGAATCATATTCATTCACTGATGGGTTCTCGGGGTACCATCAGATCAAGATCATGCTGGATGATAGAAGTAAGACAACCTTTGCAACTAAGTGGGGATGCTTTCAGTATACTGTAATGCCTTTTGGACTAAAGAACGTGCCAATGATGTTTCCCACGTAGTCATCATGGCATTCAAGGACATCATTCACAAGTTTCTGGAAGTATAATTTGATTATTGAACAATGTTTGGGCTGGTGAAACACCATGTAGCCAGCCTACGCTTGATGCTGGATACATGCTGAAGGTATCAGATCGTGCTCAATTTGAAGAAATGTTTGTTCTATGTTCCTTTCAAAATCTTCCTGGGTCATGTGGTGTGTAGACAAGGATTAATGGTGGACCCAGCTAAGATAGCAGTTATAATTAATTTGGAGGCACCAAGAAGTGTGAAATACTCGCGCGCAATATTGGGGCTTACGTGATACTATATAAATTTCATCAAGAGTTATGCCTAGATTACCGCGCCAATGGAGAAGATGCTAAAGAAGGATGCTACATTCTGTTGGAAAGAAGAGTTTCAACGAAGCTTAGATGTGTTAAAGGAAAAGATGGTCACTGCGCAGATCCTAGTCTTCCTGGATTGGAAGAAGGAATTTCATGTGCATGTGGATGCATCATGTATTATGCTCGGGGCAATACTGACATGGCCCGATGAGGGAGAGTTGGATCACCCTATAGCATTTGCAAGTAGGAAGTTGTCTAAAGCCAAGAAGAACTATTCAACGACAGAGTGTGAAGGTTGTTGGAAATAATACTGAGAGGGGGGTGAATCAGTATTATCAGATCAATAATTTTATTTCCCAAACAGATTTATATACGCTACTTCAGTGAAGTGAACTAGCGTGTACACGTGACTGTGCTTAAGGAAACAACCATATATGCAGAGAACTTGTGATTTAGACAATTTATCATGTGTTGAGCTTAAACCAGTATATCAAAGATTTATTAGACAGTGCAGTAAAAGAAGAATAAAGCATCACACATAAGAAACACACATGAACACCAAGATTTAAGGTGGAAACCCAATGTGGGTAAAAACTACCTGCTGCTATCGTCTCCGTTTTCTTTTAATAATAAGAAAATCTATTTACAATCTTGTAATGGTGCAGACTCATACCAGTACGTAGGCTTCTTCTAGTAGAAGGTTACAACCTTCTCTTTTTCTCCACCTTCTATTAGAAGGGAGCTACAACCCCCTAGATCTTGTACTAGCCAATATGTTTACTAGTACGTAGGTGCAAGCCTATAGAAAACTCCATTCTTCCACCAGGGACCACGTTTCATGAATTTTTAGATTGGATACTCCTGGATCACAACACCACAAACTGAAGGCCACGTTTCATCAAATTTTCATACTTGTTACAGGGACAAGTGTCTACTCAGAACTGCTTATCCCACTAAGGTGTGATATCTGCCTTAGAAACAAACAAAGTAAAGCTACTTTCGTTTTTCCTTTATGAAGTATAGATAGAGGAGAACAAAGAAGACCAACCTCTGTCTTGCGCTAATCTCCTGGTTTGATTCCTCTCTTCCTTGACAGTCTTTCGCTACTTGTTCCCTTGCACGCCCAGCTTCACAGAGTACCTGTAAGATCACAGTAGCATAGCACTATACAAGAACATGGATCTATAATCATAAAAAATCTAGGATCAGATGTAAATTGACCATACAAATGCAGCAAATATAAATGACACAAGAGTATGGAGGAAAACTTGAATAGCTTTTATTGATAAACAAGAAAGAGCCAAGGGGAGTTACAACGAGTTGTTCTGACCCAGCATCATCCTCTCAGCAAGGAAGGCCCTCTTCACCTCATACAAAGCTTAGATCACCCAACAATCTGATGTTTGTCTCAAGAAACCAACATCAATTCCTTACAATATGAAAAATTCCAGCCTCTGGATCTCTGGGATGAGGGATCCATATATAGATATCTGTAAGGGGGATGAGTCAGCTTGTGATTTGATTAGTGTCTTCCCTCTGATAGTTCTTTCTTCCACTTGGAGATTGATGATCTCTTACTCATCCTTGGTCGAATTCAGAGAGGCAAGTGTCACAGGAGAAGTTTCTGGAAGCTTCCATTGCCTCTCCACCTCGCGGAATGACACTGCCATTTGTCATTTCTCGCCCATCGCACCCCATAGAAGGGATTTTTGAAATGCAACGCACCCACATAGTGTGTTTAGGTGAGATGCAACGCACTTTGCCTATGGAGCAGCTGAAATGATCCTGTTTTGACTAATTCTGAGCAGTTTTTCATGGAGAACTTCTGGGAGAAGCTGTAATCAGTTGACCTTGCTCCTTTAGGGGTTAGAACAACACTTTTAGGGACTTAGGAGCCCTTGGTTTATGGACATTTTATGCTTGGGGTTGCAGTGCCCAAAAATGTCTATAACAGTTGCCCCCTAAAGCATGAGGTCGTTAATTTTTTGATGTCGGGTGAAATGCTTTATTATGAGGATCCGAAGTTCTTTCAAGCTGGGAGGAGACCTGTAATAAGATACAATACAATACATTATCTTCATAATATTTTCATGATCTAGCTGAGGCGGGCATTCCCATGCTCAGCTTTATAAATTCATTTTCATGTACATAGGACAGACAATCGTCTGAGTGTAGACTGATGATTCTGGTAGAGCCATCATCCCTTTGATTGGATGATTATCTGTGCAGCAATGATGTACATTTAATGTCTTCATTTCCCTGAATATATATCGCAGCCCAGATGGATGAAACTAGATTCGGGGTCTTCAATCTTGTTCGATCTTCACTCGAAGTACAAGTCTATCCATGTGAGAGATGTTCTGGAGTCGAACATGGAAAGACATCGCCTGATTACCAGCCAATGATCTAAGTTGTTAACAAGAGCGAGAGGAATCACCGATAATGATAATGACCCTCAAGGTACTGAAGTACAATTCACGTGGTGTGAATAAAGGACTTGGCGTCGAACACCACGCAAAATCTTTCGGTCGAAGGCCATTGATGTAAACCTGTCGCCGGAAGTGAGAAACTTGCCATTGAGGCATGCAAGCTTCAAAGTACTGAATGGGGTGTTCCTAGATCGACTTCTTGGATAATGAGCTGATGTCGACAAGAAGCGATCTGTCACAGGAGGGCCTTAATGAATCCCACATCAATGACATGGAACGGAGCAAATGATTTTAATGGAGGTGAAAACGATCTGGTGATATAAGGTTCAGGGTGGAGGTCATGAAAGAATGGAGTATAAATGTATTGTAGTGGGTGAGGCACAGGTGAATTCTCTGAATGACTTCTCTTGAACATATCGGGACACTGATGTGATGGATTGGTAGCATTAACCCCAAATGTGGATGGTGTGATGGGACCATGGTTATGTGACTGGTGAATGAAACAACCCAACCCGACTTGGATGCGAAGTGAAAGTGTCATGTTCAAGAGCGACTTGCTACCAACAAAGTTTCTTCAAGTTTTCTTCCCAATTTTTCCCCAGTCATTGCTGACCAATACCTCTTTATTTTTTTCAAGCTTGAGGAGGATAACATATGCTTATTCTATAATTTGCCCTTCGGGCAAACCCATCGCTACGTTTTAACGAGCCTAGCGATAGTGAAACTCGTTCTCGTCTATAGACAAGTTTGTCGCTATTAAAATTTTAACGAGTTTAACGACAAAGATAATTCGGTCCTTTTAAATTTTAGAGAGTCTGAAAAGGAACGTAAAGGAAACTCCAAAATTCCTTTTTTGTCATCTAATCCCTTAAGTCCGAAAAAGTATAAAACAATACAGAAGGGATGAATTTTCGATCCTTTTAACGAGTCGAACAAAACAAGCGCTCGATCTTTTTGTGTAATAATCCCTCAGGTCCAAAAAATTAAAATTTAGAGGAGGGATAGCATTTCCGGTCCTTTAACGAGCTAGAGAGGCTAATGGCTCGACAATCTTTTCATATTTTATGAGTCAATTGAAAAGAGCTTAAAGGAGACTTGTCTTTTGAGGAACGAGTGATAGAATTGGGTAGCAACTGATTCCAGGTAAGGTTTGGAATTCTCCAATCACGGTAGTGTTACAAGGATGGCTAACATGATCACTCTTCGCAGCTGTTCCTCAAAATGGGAAAACAATCAAATGGAGGTGAATGATCGGCCAATGTAAAAGTGGAGGTGACAGTGCAAACACGACCAAGGCTTTAAAGGCTGAAGTATTATATTCACGATGATTATTTACCGGAAATTGGTTCATTTTTTAATGAGCTTAAACTCTGGAGGAACATGTGCTCATTGCTTATGTTTATTTTTTAACGAGCATGTAGTCTGCGCTAAAACTGCTCGATATAATGGTCATTTCTTGACTTTACCATAAATAGCTTTGTTCTTTCAAGGATTGTACTGCATTTTCAATTGCTTCATCAAACTAGTTAGAAATGAACAATATATGTATGAAAAATGAGTTAGAACACTAATATTTTACTTCAAACTACGTAAAAAGTAATGTAAAAGTGTTTTTACCTCTCATTTTACCATTTCATTTGAACTTTGGTTTGTTCGAGCTTTGGAGGTGTTTTTCCCCCCTGATTTTCATCAGCTGATTTCGGGAGATTCTGTGGACGATTCTCGGCGCCGTCTGGACCAGGTAGGAGCTAAACTTGAGCTCTTTCATTTCATGCTTTCCATTTTGCATTCTGAGCTTGATTCCTGGTTTTTCTGAGCCTCTAGGGTTTGAAAAACTCGGTCTGCCTTCACCGCACCCTCTGTGTATCGAAAGGTGTGTTGGATGTTGGCCTGTCTACTGGCCATCTGACATGCAACGCACCCAGAGCACTACTGTAGGTGCGATGGGTGCAAAGAAGGAATTTTATACACAGTTTTTGATGGAAATTTTACCTGTTTCTTACCAAAATCAGGATCTAAATCTTCTCTTGTTTGTTTTTCAGAGATCTTTGGAGTAAGATGACTATTACATGGCGAGAACGTGAGCATGAAGAAGAGGACATGCTTGCTTTGCATGATCCAGTTACAGTAAACGCACTGCGGAACTGTGGCTTGCTGAAGTTTTTCCGCATTTCTAGCATGAGACAACAGATCAACTTACTGCAGTATTTTCTCAATGCTTAGGATCCTACCAACTAGGTGTTCTAGATTAGGGGCAAATCCATGCCCTTGACTGTAGTGGACATCTATTTCTTGACTGGCTTGTCGAGGCGGGGTGCCCCCATCTCTTTATCAGGTTCGGCCTGAGGAGGTGAATCTGTGAGAGATTATGTTCGCCGGTATTGCAGAGAGGGATCTTAGCCGAGCAAAGACGGCAAGATCATCATCCGTGATGTCACTGATAGGTCCCTCAGGACTATTCTATTTACTTTTTGTAGGATGGCTGGTGGAGTGGCTCTTCATGTATCCAACCGATCTTATATGCAGTACGCCTTGGAATGTCTCCAACCGAAGGTGTTCAACTGGTGTGACGCAGTACTTCTTGTGATGAAAGAACAGTTGACCAAGGTAAAGAGTGGGAGGTTGAAGAACTTTGGGTATGGTTCTATTTTGACCGCCTTTGCCTTGGAGAAGATACCACTGATGCAGTTGCAGTATATTGCACTCGATTTACCTTCACCGACTGAACCACGTATGCAGAGATGGGTCGACCACTTGTCTAGGCATGCTGGTCAGTCTCAGATTTCCTTTTCTCATACCTTCTTTGGGTGGTTTGATCGTCAAGAGATGGTTTACTCCGAGTATCCATACGCTGGCATGGACTTCCGGGGTGACCCAGATTTAGTACTGCCGGATGGCGAACAGTGGGGTGCCATTGGTAAATTCTTTGACCATATTCCTGTTTATCGTTTTTCTTTTATAATGTCCTTGTGCTTTATTCTGTCAAGACTTTAACCAAACTCATGTGTTCATGCAGATGTTGGTTTGGTTCGGCCAGTAGTACACCTGAGAGTGCCAGCTGCAGCCCTAGCAGGAGAGGCTGTTGGAAGGGCTATCCTTCGCGACCTCGATGTGGCCGAGACTCTTGCGGCATTACAGGAACAGGTTGAGGGTCTCACTCTTGGTATTCCAGATGTGAGGACTGATGAGCTGCCCTTGAGGTTGCAGCGGCATACTACTGGTGTGCCAAGACGATGGACTCAGCTCCTACGCATGATCGCATAGGCTGTGACTTGCTATCACAAGTATCATTAGACTAGGGTGCCCCCTAGCGTTTTGAGTTTTGGGTCATTTGACCAATTTTGTCTTGGTTACAGAACATTATGTGTAAACCATAAACAGTTATATATATATTTTTGATTTTCGGAGTTTTATTTTGGTTAAGTTACATGATCCAAATGAAAATATGGATGGTATGCTTCTTTTTATAAATGTTGCAAATGTCTATCTAACACATAATTTGCCAATGAGTCAGTTAATGTGTTTAAGTTTATGGAAATATGCTGATATTGAATAAAATCAAATTGCCTTTCCAAAATCTTAACCCTTAGGAACATGCGATAAATAGCTGGATTTCGGACATAGTAGATACCAGTGAGTTGTAGTATGACGAGTTGTGAGTCTAGCCTGACAATCAGTCGGCATATACCATGTGTGATGGCATCAGAGAGAATTTCTATCAACGCACTATATTCAGCGATGTTATTCTTTGATCGACCAATGCATACCCCAAACTTACTAACTCACCGCTTGGATAAAAAATGGCCCAGGCCGCGGAAGATAGGTTCCGCGAACTACGACTCTCTCCATCGGCATATCCAACACATGACTCCAATAGGTTTGACATCTGCAATAAATGTAAAAAGTGGATTACTTGACCAAAATAAACACTTTAGCGAAAACAAAAACATAACAAAAGCATACAGGTTACTATACTGAATCACGCATAGTAACGCTTGAGGTACAACCCGTTAGGAGGTTGTGCTAGTGGAATTCCGTCATAATCCATTAACTTGTAGGCTCCTTTTGCTAACACTCGCTTAACAATATAGGGGCCCATCCACAAAGACTTGAATTTTCTTGCTCCCAATTTATCGGATTCTTGGTCAGAAAGCAAGACCAAGTCACCTTCTGAGAAGACACGGGATTTGACATTTTTGTCGAACTGCACTTTGACTTGTTTCTTATGGGTTTCGTTAGCCAAAGCGGCATCACGACGCGTTTCATCCAATTGGATTAGTTCCAGAAACGAGCTTCTTCTTCTGAAGTTCCGGGGAGAAGGTCAATTGCGAGTTTTAGGGACGAGATTTCACACTGGATTGGTAAGACTGCTTCCAGGCCATATACCAGTTGGAAAGGTGTAAACCTGGTTGCATTCCTTACCGATGTTCAGTAAGCCCACAAGGTTGAGTACAGGATTAGGTGCCACCTTCTTTTGTGAACTCCAATCATCCTTTGCAGCATGCGCTTCAGGACCTTGTTGATTGCTTCAACTTGTCCGTTGGCTTGCGGGTAATATGGAGTAGAGCTGTCGTGAGACAACCCTAGTTTGGCAGCTAATTCGACCATCATGTGATTGCGAAAATGCGATCCATGATCTGTGACTATAGCTTGTGGGATGCCGAATCTGGCGACTACATGATTGAAAAAGAAGAGGGCAGCTGTTTCACCAGTATTATCTAATGTAGGCATCGCCTCGGCCCATTTGGTAAAATAGTCAACTGCGACTATGATATACCCATGCCCCCCAGTCGAGGTGGGGTTACATGTCATGAAATCGATGCCCCATTTGGCGAATGGACCGACAAAAACTATTGGCTGCAGAGGTGCGGGTGGTCTTTTGGTTTTGCTATCGAAAATTTGACAAGCATAGCAACTTCTGACTCCGGTTATGCAATCTTTGAACATTGTTGGCCAGAAGTACCCTGCTCGTAAGATCTTTTGCGCTGTAGCATAACCGGATTGATGCCCCCTACACGTGCCTAAATGGCAATCATTCAGGACTTTTTCGGCCTCCTCATGGGTGAGGCACCTTCTCAGAACTGTATCGATACTGCGACGGTAAAGTGTATCACTGACGATCATGTAGTCTTTTGCTTGGTATCGAATACGTTTTTGTTCGGAGCAAGAGGTATTTGGCCTATATTTTTGGGTTTGGAGATAAATGATTATATCCCCATACCACTGATTGCTTGAAGATATCAGAAACAAATTTTTGTCCACGATCGTTTCTTCGGATGTTTCATCGTTGGACGACGATGGGAGATCGCATAATAATTCTGCGAAAACCAGAGCTTTCTTTGATTTGGATTTTACAAATTCCAGATCAAACTCTTGTAGAATTGCTATCCATTTTGAATATTTTCCCCCCAGCAACTGTCGCAACAATATATAAGTCATGGGGTTGCAATCTAACAGAATGGTAGTTTTTCGAAAGAGGACATAGTGTCGAAATCTCTGTATCGCTTGAACAGCTGCGAGCGCTAGCTTTTCAACATAAGAATATTTGCTTTCTGTATCATTTAATTTCTTACTTAAATAATATATAGGATGTTCAATTCCGTTGTCTTCTTGAACTAAAACCATTGCGATGGTTGTATCCGCTGCAGCCAGATACAAGTTAAAGTCCTTTTGATAATCAGGAGCGTACATTAATGATGCTTTCATTAGGGATTCTTTTAAAGCATCAAAGGAAGCTTGCGCAACCTGATCCCAAACAAATGGTACTTCCTTTTTCAAAAGACGTGTATAACCTTTAGCAAGTTCTACGTAATTTGGAATGAACCTCCTCAGAAAGTTTGCTTTCCCTTGGAGTTTCTGAATCTGAAGCAAATTTGAAGGTGGAGGCAAATTTATGATTGCCTGAACCTTACATGGGTCGAGACGAATCCCGTCTTTCGAGACTACAAATCCAAGTAAACGACCAGAACTGACACAAAATACACATTTGTGTGGATTGAGTCATATTTTGTAGTGTCGGCAACGTAGGAATATTGCTCTTAAATGCTGTGGATGATCAGTCCGCTTTCGTGAATGAGCCGGAAGGTCATCGAGGTATGGTTGAATGATGTTTTTGATGTCATGGAAGGCATAATTCATTGCCCTCTGAAACATTGCCCCTGTGTTCTTTAAACCAAAGGGTAATTTTCAATATGCGAATGTGCCCCACGGACAAATAAATGCAGTCTTTGACTAGTCCTGTGGGCGGATATTTATTTGATTATACCCGGAGAATCCATCCATAAATGAAAAGATTTCACATCTGGCGCATTCATCAATTATCTGGTCGATGAAGGGTGTAGGGTAGTTGTCTTTTGCACAAGCTTGATTTACATCCCTATAATCGACGCACAATCTAATTGTTCCTTGTTTTTTCATAACAGGAACAATATTCGATACCCAATCGGTTAGAGGAACCGGGTAAATGAAACCAACATGTAGAAGTTTTTCAACTTCTGCCTTAATGGCAGCAGTTTTCTTGGGGTGCACCTGCCGTAGCCGTTGTTGTACTGGTTTGACATTTGGATACATCTTGATTTTGTGTTCAACGATACTCGAGTCAATGCTTGGCATTTCATTATATGACCAAGCAAAGACATCTCTGAATTCGCAGAAAAGAGCATTATATATTTCCAGTTCTGAAGGAGAACAACATTTTCCAACATAAATATTCTCTACAATATCTGTTTTGGTCGAGATATTTATGGCGATAGTCTCTTCAATGTTGGACAAGTTTCACTCAGAATCCACCGTGTTTAGGGTATTTGATAGAAAATCAAAAACTGAAGGATGATAAAGGTCATTAGGAGTATTTTCTTCACAATCTGGAAGAAGGGAACGATGGTGGTAATCATCCCATGGTGCCCCTTCAATTACCATTGATTGAACAATTCCTTCGTCGGTGTCATGCACTCTCGACTAAGGATCTGAAGGGGTGCCATATTCCTTAGACCTATCTATCCAAACGCTCGATGAGCATTGATTTGGGTTTGCCTCCCAGGCTAGGAACATTTATTGCTACAATATTTCTGTTGGGCTTGGAGGCAAAACCATCGCATGATCCATGTCGATATCGTTTTCTGAGATCTTTTTAGAAGATATCATGTTGCAGGTTCCTACTAACGCTACTTCCACCAAATTGATTGGAGGTGGAAGGGCAAAAGTTCTCATTAATACAGGGTCTTTTAGTAGGCCTACTCTGATATTTTGAAGCGAATGGGGGCTTCCATGGATCATAGGGATGCTTCTCGTAACTTGAGAACCATTGGGCAGGAAGTTTTGTTGATCGCCGATCGTAATCCCTCCTTGAAAGGGAAATGCAATCTTCCTAAAATAGGTCGACACAATAGCCCATAGCATATATCCATGGTCTTCCTAGTAGGATGTTGTAATCGAGATTTCCGTCGATTACCTCAACATCTATTTCTACTGTTTTCCCTCCTAGTTCAACCTTCAAGTTACTTAGAATACCATATGGGGTATATGTTCGTCCGTCAAATGCTTTTAATGTCGTCGAAGATCGCGACAAGGTTGGAGACCCTAAATTTTTCCAGCAGCTCATCGATATAATACATGTAGATGCCCCCTCATCAATAATTGTTCGATGAACAGTTTTGTTGAGGGCTTTCACTTGAACGAGGAAAGCTAGTTGAGCTGGTAACTGAGGATCGTATCCTTTATGATCGAAGGATACAAGATTGGAATCCTTTGGGTCTATCCCACCAATGGCTGATAATAAAGCTTGCTTTTGGGATGGGCAATTTTGTAGTACTTCAAGAGTCGACATAGCAGATGGCGATTGGGCCAAATCTTCCACTATATTATAATGCTGTGCTGCTCTAGCACGAGGATTAAATGTCGATTTGTGTACTACTCCCTTTGGTGGTTTTATTGTCAGTTCAGGAATGATGGGCGACGCAACTTCTGTCGAAGTTGTTGTCGAACTACTAGGTTGATCTTTATCCTTGTTGTTCGACAGCTGTGGATTCCCATAATCTTTGTTCCTTGTCGATATCAAAGCATCATTTTGCTGTTTTGAAACTGACAACATTAGCACTTGAGACGGGGAAGCGTTTCCACTGTCAACTAGATTTGTTCCTGGACTCGGAAATGGATCAGTTAATACTGCTGAGGTCTTTGTATTCTTGAAGAATTTTTTAAGCTCAGCTCTGTGTGGACAATCTGGTGTCCGATGATCCTCATCACCTATCATGCATGGATATTTTAGTTTCCTATTTCCAGGAGGGTTTGCAGAAGATTTTTCAGGTGATGATTCTTCCTGTTTCTTCTTCTTCCCTTTGCCTTTCTTCTTGCCCCCTGGTTGCTTGGTTTCTTTGCCTTTATCTGTCGATACGGAATTTACTTTCGAGGCAATAAGTTCATCTTTTTCATTTTGACCTGAAATCTTACGGGCCTTTTTGGATGTAGCCTTTGTCGATTTTGTGTCTGTTGCGCCAATCACGCCATCGCCGGCATGAGAGTCATTGTTTGATTTAGGAGGAGGAGGAACTGAGAACTCCGGTCTAGGGGCATCAGGTATTTTATCGTAGAGCGTGCTGGAATGAGTGTAAATCAAGTCCAAATATTGTGCACGAGTGATAAATTGCTCTTCTGTGATGACTCCCCCTTTTGCCACATCTTCCGTGATGGAAGGTAGTAATGACTTGATAAACCATTCAGCTAAGAGCTGATCAGGAACATATGTTTTCACCATTCTACGACGACGTCGCCACTCATGTATATGATCAGATATGTGAGTGGCCGTCGTTTGTTTGAAGTTGGTAAGAAGTTCTATTCCCATTTCGTACCTTATCGGTAACTGAAAATGGGTTAAAAAGGATGTGGCTAGGGTACTGAAGTTGTCGAATGAAGCTCTAGGCAATTCAATGTACCATTTTTCTTCCAGACCAGTTAACGTCCTCTGAAAAAGGCGAAGCCTAATGGAATCATCGTTTAGTGTGTTTGATGAACACCACAGATGAAAGGTCATCACATGATTCGACGGATCTTCACCCTGATTTCCATTAAATTTAGGAATATCTGATGGAAGTTTATGCAGAATCGCTGGCCACCAAGGAGTGTAAGCGATTGGATCGTTTGTTAACCGATTTAAATCAAGTAACTCTAAAGTTGCCACGAAGGGTAACTGTTGATTCAGGTTAGGTGAAGCATACCCAGGATAAGATGGGATTGCCTGAGCAGTTGGTCTTTGCATACCAGCATAATGCATTTGATGCTGGTAACTTTGGTAAGGTTGGTGGGCATGACCATTGTAAAATGGTTGATTTTGACCGTTTTGAATATACGACTGCCCACTATTTGCAAATATTTGTTGCTCAGAACCTTGGTATACTTGTTGGAACTGCGGTTGTTGGTATTGTAGTAGCCATGGTTGTGAAGCCATGTGTTGTTGCTCGATACTAACTGTTTGACCAAGATGAGGGGTAACTGTACCCGTTTGAACCTGTGTCATTCCACCAGTCGGTGATTGTGGTTGAGTTGCAGGGTCAAGAGGTTGTTGCATTACAACCTGAGAAACCTGAGGTTGGCATACAACAGGCAGCGCTTGAACTTGCGACACCGTCATAATAGCTGGCGTAGTTGGTATACTTGACATAGGTAAGCATTGTTGCATCGAATATACAACTCTTGGTTGTTGAGGTAGTATCGGTACCCAACCACTTGAAGTAATTCCAGCATAACCTGAATTTTGTTGTGAACTCCCGTATGGTTGTCCTCCCGGAGGGGATAATGAAAGGGCATACTGCCCCCCATACGGTGGTAATCTGGTACTTAAGGGAATGGTTTGCCCTTGAGGGCCGGACTGCCCAAATTGACCTCCAAATGGATCAATTTGTCGAGACTCAACATAAGAGTTTCCGGATATTATTCCGGATGAACAAACAAGAACAGACCATACCATCGAAATGGCCCTTGAGTGGGCTCCTTCTAGCGATTGAGAGCTAGTTGGGACAGATGGTATACCGGCGAACATTGTTGGAGTGATAGCAGGGAGTTCTGCCGTCGCTGTGTCCGACGACACAATCCTAGATGTTGATGGTTGTTCAGACATTTCTAGTCTATCCAAAAGATTACCTAGCGATTCTACAAGAGCTTCCGTTGGCGGTAGACTAACTTCTGATGAAGAAGGCTACAGAGTGATCCCAACTCCAAATTGCGATGGAGTACTAGATGGAGGATCTTCCACAATCTCTTCTATAGCAATCAGACCAGGTGGAAGGGGTAGACCATCAGGTCCATATAATATTTCTGGTGCCGAAGAAGGTATGGAATCGGCAGTGACAGATGTTTGAGGAGCAACACTTTCTGAACCGGTTGTAGATGGAACTAGTTCAATGATAAAAGTGTTTACCCTCAGACTAGGATCAATACTACTGTCCTTCTGTGGCTGCTGAACTTCTTTTGTAAAGGCAGGGATACCAGAAATGTTTGGTGTAACCAGAGTCTCTGATGTTGTTGGAACACTTGTTCTAACTTTAACAGGAGATTTGGAACCGGTTAAACGAGTTCGCTTTGTCCGTACTAGCTTCGATTTCGGAGACAGAGACGGTTGACTCGTAAGCCTCCGCGAACGACAGGGTTTCAATTGACTTTCTTCCATGATTGTGGATTACTCGATCAACTAAAAATAAAGGGGAAGTATGTTTCCGAATTAGATGAATTTTAGACGCTTTGACACAACTTGTTCTTTCAATTTTTAAGAGTCGAGAAAAAACAAAAGATGACTCTAGTCACCTTCGATTTTTAATGAGCCTGAAGTGACAAGTGCTCAGATGGACCTTTTCCGTTAAAGAGTCTGAAAAGGAACAAAAGGGACTGCTTTGGAAATCTAGGTAGAGGGATTACTAAACCAATCGCAAAACTGCAGAATACTTTTTATGGTACGGCAGTCAATCTTCCTGAATGCTGTGTTCAGTGCATTGCGATCGATAGGGCGGCAGACACGGCTTCCTATGGATAAAGGATTAAGCCTATTGTGGTCTCCCAAAATATACTCGACGGTACATGGGAGCACAAGTCTGTACTGGCACTTATCATCTCAAAGTGGAGGAATCACCCAACCATCAGTGAGAACAACAGTTACCAGGCTTTACGACGCCGGAATACGTCTCTAGCCTAGACTTCTAAATGTTGTGCGTTAGGTTCCAAAGCATTGTTAGATTCATTGAATTTATTTTATAGTTGATCTTGTTTATGAAGTTTGCCTTTCAGGTTCACCGCGAGATGTAGTATAATTCCTAAAATGCAATCTAAGATGATAAGCAATCTTTTATCTTCTTTGTCCAAGGAAAATCCTAGATACTAAGGAAAGAAAGACATAATTCTTTCACAAAGAGCAAAGAGCACACTCTAAATGCACTTTCCTAAATCAAACCAATCAAACTGTCTAAATGCAAATGCACATGCATGTATTTGTTTTCGAATTTCTTAGTTTATGAATGATAAAAATAAATTTGATGCACAAATCTGAATTACTTTTCAAGCGACAGTTATCAACAAGTTTCTTTTCGAAATAAAAAATGGAGACAATCACAAAACCTTACGATTTTGAAATGAATACTTGTTTTCGACACTAGAAAAATTACAAATTCAGACCAAAAACAATAGTAATAGGATAATCGACTATCAACAGCAATCAAACTCTTTCCTATGATTGAAAACAACACTTGCGACACTTTCAAATCAAAGGACGACAGTGCGATTATGTTACTTTTTGCAAAGGAGAACTGAAAATGACTCAGCAAACACACAAAAACATTTACAGTTCTTTTGTACAAAGGAGGTGGAATAATAGCAAGGAAAAGGGGTCTCAAATAGAGATATACTGATCACAGGAAGCAAAATTCATGAATAGAACTGGAAAGAATGAATCACAGAAACCAAAATTGCACAATGCCTAGTGTTAGGCGGAAAGAGTCGATAGTGCGGACACAACCGACCTCCCTAGAAGAAAAATCTTTCTAGTGACAAAAAAGACAAATAAACACTACCTTTCTCTAAACATGCATTGAGAATACAAGTAATCAGGTGATTTTAACATACCTTTAGTCCAACGCTTTGTAGTAGTCCAGCCTCGCCGATCCGGATGAGCTCCTCCTTCTCTTCGAAACCTGCATTCACTAACAAGCCAAAAGATTAAATAGCACCTGATAAACTCATAAAACAATACATATCCATCATACAGACCAAGGAGTATATGAAACAAATCATGAATAACAATCTATTGAGAAAAATGAGTTCATTTGCATTAAGTGGAAACAAAAGGAACCATTACAACCTGAGCCTTGGTGTTGTGCAAGTCCCTCCTAGGGTCCAGCAAGAGTTTTCCTTTACTTTGATCAGCTCACCCACTCTCAAATAAGGCTAGGAAAGGATGGGAATCTCTCCTCTCAAGCTTTACAAGGGAGTCCTAATTCCAGCAGCATCTACCCTTAGGAATGTTCAGCTTTCAACCTCTCCTCCCTTTGGCCCAATGCCTGTATTTATAGTGCTCTAGAGGAAGTTATTCAGGTCCACCATCAATGGGATAAGCCCCTCTTTGGATGGGATAGCTCCCCTCTTGATGGGATAAGTTCCTCTTTGGTAGGGATACATGAACCATCTGGAGGCACTTCATACACGTCAAACAAGCTTCTAGAATGTGCTAGAAATGACCACAAGTAACTTTTTTGGAGTGAAACTTGCGCCTTTTGACCTTTACAGGAGTACGCACCCATTGCTTTACAGACAGAGCATACAAGTACGCAGGTATTGTGAACTTGGGGTGTGTACACGCAGGTAAGGCTAAGAGAAACTGCGTACCCAGAGATATATAGATTTTTAATGACTTTCTCTCTTTTTTGGAGTTTGACATGGAGAGCAGAGGTATGAGGCTTGCCAAGGAGGATAGTATGACAGTTGATGGAGCCATACTAACTGCAAATAGTCATGGTGACAAATTTTAGTGTAACAGATTGCCCCCTAAAGTGCGAAGCCTGTAGTAGATAAGGGTTTCATATCATCTAGGAAGGGTGAAGTACTTTATCATTTCAAGGATTATCTTGTGGAGAGCCTAGTTGGAACCTGCAAGTATTCAACACAAAATACATATATAAGATCATATCATCGCTGAGGTAGGCATTCCCATACTCAGATTGAAAACTTTAACTAACAAACTATCTACTGCTCTGATACAGGAATGATTCTGCAGTACATCATAATCGTAGACTTTTGTAGACACAGTATGGACGCAACCATCTGTTTATAGTTGGTCTAATGTATAATGAATACAAAACTCCTCGCAGCCTAGATGGTGGAAACTAGATCCAGGGTCTTCATTTCTACTTCCCGAACAGGTACGATTCTATCCATGCGAATAAATGAGTTGATGTCGAACATGGTAGAAACCACTTGATTACCAGTCAATGATGTAAACTGTTAACAAGCGTGAGAGAGACCACCAGTGATGTCAATGGTTCTCAAAGTACCCAGTACAATCCATGAGATGTGAATGAATGAGTTGATGTTGAACATTTCACGGAATCCTTCGATTGAAATTCAATGATGTAAACTGTCGTCAAAGGTGAGAAACCTGCCATTGATGTATGCAGACTTCAAGGTACTGACGATTCCTAGGTCTTCTTTCTAGATAATGTGCTGATGTCGATAGAAAGCGACCCGTTGCAGACAAGCCCACAACACGAAATCATAGATCAAGTTGAAGAAATGTAGCTGTAAAGACTGACTCAGGGATGGTCAAGATGGATGACGGGTATTTTGCAGATGAATGTTTATTGCAGAGACCTCTTGAACACATAACGACACGACAGATGGCTTGGTGACATTTGACCCAAAGTTAATACCCGACTGAAGACTTTCAATGTGGTTTGATCAACTGTGAGGCAAAGGATTTCCCAACCCAGGTGAATGCAAAGTGTCGTGTTCAAGAGTGGTAATAAGGCTTCTTTTGAGACAAAGGATAACAAATGGGCTCATTTTTCTCTCTTTTCCCCCACCATTTCTGGCAAGTACCTCTTTATTTTTTTACAAGCTTGAGGAGGATAACATATGCTTGATTATAAGCTCATCCTTTGGATGAGTCCAACTTAGTTTTGATTTCGAACCCTAAGAAGGAGTGGTCCGTTCCTGTTTGTAATCGAACAGGTCCTTTACTGTGAAATTTTAACGAGTCCAGTATAGGAGAAACTCGGCGTTTTTAATTTTTAGAGAGTCTGAAAAAACTTAAGAAGACTCCAGGTTGAACTTTTTCGTAAAGTTGTGTCTCCCAAGCCCAAAAAAGTATAAAATAATACTTGAGAGAACCGCTTAGTCTTGCGACCAAGGAGTACTTTCATGATTAGTGCCTCTGAGCTGAAAAGTAAAAAGCGATCAAGGACACGTCGTTTTATTTCCAGTATCGAGTTTGAAACGACAAAAACCCGGCAATATTTTCCTGTTTTTACGGTCAGAAAAGAGCTATAAGGGGACCGTCTTTTAATTCCGTTTTAACGAGTGTAAAAGAAACACTCGGCAGTCTTTTCATGTTTTAGGAGTCAGAAAAGGGCTTAAAAGATGACTCTGATGTTTTGGTTCATGAAAAATGATAATTTTCCATGAAAGTCCTTTTGTCCTGCACAAAAATGACACATTACTCATACCTATTTAAGATAGGCAAAAATACATTGAAAAATATCCTTCCATGGTAAAAAATAAACAAACTTAGCATTCATTTATCCAAAAAACCTATAAAAAGACCTTTTACCATGTTATTTTTACCATTTTACTGTTGAGGGAGAGAAAAGGGCTTTTGGCAAAAAACTTCCCGTGGACTTTGCGGAGAATCCGACCGTCGGAATCGAGCGCTGTCTCTTTCAGGTATTTCACAACATCCTCCTCTTTGTTTTCATCCGTTTAGAATTTCATTTTAAGCCCTAGTTTGATTTTTTGGGGGCTTTGGGGTTTCAAGATCCGCTTTTCGGGGTACGCAGGTGCCCCATGGGCGACTTGCGTACCCCGACATTTTCGTTAATGGGAAAATGGCAGGAGTATGCAGCCTACCTTCAGAACAGCTGCGTACCCACACTCTGTTTTCTGAAAGAGGGGTGCGTACTCCGCGCAAAGTAAATTTAAAACCCCAAATCTCAAAACTAAACCATTAATTTTTGATTTAATGAATTTTAATGAATGTTTTCTGGTGTGTAGATTGCCCACCATGCTTGATTGGCGCGAAAGAGAACACGAAGATGTCGATTTGGCCGCAATAGATCATCAACCTTCCATTGATGCTTTGAAAGCATGCGGTCTCTACAAATACTGGGCCATACCTGGCATGAGGGCCCAGGTGCGATTCCTAGAATGGCTGGTTGAAAGGTGGAACGTTCAGGATCAATGCTTTTACATCGGAGGGCACCAGCTCGAGATAGAGCCCTCAGACATATATTTTCTCACTGGTTTTCCTAATAGGGGCGAGCAACTGACTCTGTCTGGGACTAGGCCGGGTGGCCAATCCCTTGCTAGTCTCTGGCTAGAGTGGTGCAATAATCAGCACCAGGAGAAGGGGATAGAAATCAAATACATATCCCTGCCTGAACTTATGGTAATTGCCTTTACAGTTACCAGACTTTGCGGCATAGCCGCTTTGCATATTGCCACCGAGTCCCAAATGCGGATGTCGATTGATTGCTACCGAGGCACCATTTTCAACTGGTGTGACGTTGTGTTGGCCAATATGAAAGGCCAACTGACTAGGGCAAAGAACGGGCAATTAAAGACCTTTGGGTATGGACCTTTAGTTGTGAGCTTTGCCCTAGAGAGAGTTTCGATGCTGATCCCGCAGCATCTCACCGTTGCAGTTGGGCCTCCTCGGGAGCCAAAGTTGATGCGATGGGTTGCGGTGATGGCCCGACATCCTGATGAGGGAGCGGGAGTTGTCCGATTTCCTGCGGGTTACTTTCATTGGTTGGAGGACCAGGTCTTTGCGATCCAGGATTTTCCTTATGCCAGAGTAGATTTTCGCGGTGATCCGGACATGGTTCTTCCACAGGGAGAACAATGGGACAACAGAGGTACTTCATTTTTCACAAGTTTTTAAATTATTTACTTTTTTTTGTTTTTATATCGTCTCAAAATTGATAGTGACAATTTTCAAAATGCAGATGTAGGTCCACAGCGTCCGGCCAATCTCCGGCCATTCGAGAGAAGAGTACCAGTTGCACCAGCACCGGCCCCACAGGATGCGGCCGCAGAGACCCTAGCCGAGTTGGAACAGGACCTAGAGCGTCTTACGGCGGACATACTAGAGACGACTATAGACGATATTCCTATCCGACTTCAGCGCTATGTGGTCGCAGTCCCAGGACCTTTCAGGAGGTTCCTGTGTAGGGTAGCGCGGGTAGTGGTCTCATATAGAGAGCACCACCAGTGATTGGCTAGTCACTTTTTGTAGACACATGTGACATTTTGGTTTTTTTTACTTATCATTTTTGCCGATCATAAGGTGTTTTTCAACCCATGATCGAAGACGATGTATATTTTGACACACTCCTATCTATATATATTATTATTACCGGCTTATCTTGTTAAACATGTATGATGAAATGTTTTTAAATTTACATGTATGATTATCGCAAATGTCTGTCTAACATTCGAGAAGCAATTGCATCTGCTAATGTATTTAATGACCTTGGAATATGTTGATATTCAATGTAATCAAATTCACGTTCCAAGAGGCGCACTCTCAAAAATAACCTTAATAACACTGGATTTCTAATGGCATACACTCTATTAAGCTGTAATACAACGAGTTCAGAATCTAACCTCACTATCAAACTCCGAATCCCAAACAAAATAGATTCAGATAATAACTCAATCACTGCACTGTATTCTGCAATGTTGTTTGTTGTTTGACCGAGGCTCACCCCATGCATAGAAACTAACTCATCAGAGGGCGAATAGATAACCCAAGCTGCGGAAGAGATATTCCATGTACTACGACAAGCACCATTAGTGAATCCAATGTACGTTTGGAGAGGCGTCGACATCTGCAATATCAAGAGTAAAACCAAGATAAGCCAGAATAACGACCAAAAACACACTCTCTAAGCTAAGCACACTGTCTATACTAACAAGCACACCAGCTAGAAAGAAAAACTAACCTAACTAAATCTCCATACCCATCATTTAAGCATAATACCTCTTTAGGTAAAGTCCATTTCTGGGCTTACCCAAAGAGTCCCCATCAAAATCTACCAGCTCATAGGCCCCTTTTGCTAGCTTTCGCTTGACAATGTAGGGCCCATGCCACATAGGAACGAATTTGCCAGCACCTAATTTATCGTTAGCTTGATCATATAATAGCACTAGGTCTCCTTCCGAAAAATTACGAGGGGTCACGTTACGATCATACTGAGCTTTCATCCTTTTTGCGTGAGTCTCGATTGCCAATGCAGCGTCACGTCGAGTCTCATCTAATTTAGCTAAGTATAATAGATGCTTCTCCTCTTCGGAAGTAGCTGGAAGTAATTCGACAGCCATTTGAAGTGACGGGATTTCTTATTCAATGGGCAACACTGCTTCCAAACCATAAACTAGTTGGAAAGGAGTGAACCCTGTTGATGTTTTCACTGAGGTTCGGTACGCCCAAAGCGCTAAAAATAACATGTTGTGCCAATTCGACCGATGAATACCAATGATTCGTCGGATCATGATAACTAGAACTTTGTTGATGGACTCAACCAAACCATTGGCTTGTGGATAATAAGGAGTAGAACTATCATGACGTAAACCAAGCTGGCCTATAAGTTCTGTCATCATAATGTTTCGAAAATGGCGCCCATGGTCAGTGATTATCGCTTGCGGGACACCAAACCTAGCAATAATATGATTGAATACGAAAATCGCAGCTGTCTTGCCGTCTGCCTCGAATGTAGGCATCGCCTCGGCCCACTTAGTAAAATAATCAACCGCAATGATGATATATGCATGCCCCCCGGCCGAGTGAGGGTTACATGTAATAAAATCGATACCCCATTTAGCAAAAGGACCAACTGCAATTATAGGGTGGAGAGGAGCAGGTGGTGCACGCATCTTGCGATCAAACACTTGACAGTTGTGGCATTTTCGGACCGCAATGATACAATCTTTAAACATGGACGACCAGAAGTAGCCAGCACGCAACACCTTCTGGGTTGTGGCATACCCAGACATATGACCGCCACACGCTCTAGAATGACAGTCATTCATAACCCTTTCTGCCTCTTCATGAGTTAAGCAACGACGAAAAATCAAATCTGCCCCATGACGATAAAGAGTATCTCCAATAATTTTGTACTGTTGGGATTGGAATCGAATTTTCCGACGTTCCGACTTTGAAGCTTCGGGCCGAAAGGATTAGGTTTAGAGATAGACGATTATATCCCCATACCATAGATCTAAAGTGCTGATGAGAAATAGAGATTCGTCCGCAATGGGTTCCTCTGCCACAGTTTCTGTGTCAGCACGCGGGAAATCACGCATCAATTCTGCAAAAACTAAAGATTTCTTAGACTTAGATTTTTCAAACTCCAAGTCGAACTCTTGCAAGATAACAATCCATTTAGAGTAATTGCCCCCTAACAATTGTTTAGTCAAAATGTAGATCATAGGGTTGCAATCCGAAATGACTGTAGTTTTACGGAGAAGAATGTAATGACGAAAACGTTGGACAACTTGAACAGCTGCCAAGGCCAATTTCTCCACATGTGAATATTTGAGCTCAGTGGGATTTAACGTCCTACTAAGATAATATATCACATGTTCCATTTCGAATTCATCTTCCTGTACTAAGACCATTCCAATGGTGGAATGAGCGGCGGCGAGGTACAAAAAGTAATCCTGGTTGTAGTTGGGAGGATGCAGCAACGGTGCATGGGTCAACGCGTGCTTTAGCGCATCAAAAGATTTCTAAGCTATCTCATCCCAAGAGAATTGAGCATTTTGTTTCAACAACCGGGTAAAACCCTTGGTAATCTCGGCGTAGTTAGGAATGAATCGGCGTAAAAAGTTTGCTTTCCCTTGCAAACTTTGGAGTTGGCACAGACTCGAAGGAGGAGGCAATTTGATGATAGCTTCGACCTTCGAGGGATCGACGCGAATGCCGGCTTTTGAAACTACAAATCCCAGCAATCGTCCCACTTCTATGCAGAAGACACATTTGTGTGGGTTCAGCCGTATACGATAATGCCTACACCTCATAAAAATTGCTCGTAAATGGACAAGGTGATCAGCTCGATGTAAGGAGTGAGCAGGAAAATCATCGAGATACGGTTGCACAATGTGCTTGATGTCATGAAATGCATAAGACATCGCCCTTTGAAAAGTGGCTCCGGCATTCTTAAGCCCAAAAGATAATTTTCAATAAGCAAATGTCCCCCATGGACAAATGAAGGCCGTTTTTGGTTGATCGGCAGGTAGAATATTGATTTGGTTGTAACCGGAAAAACCGTCCATAAAGGAAAATATTTCACTGCCGGCACAATCATCAATTATTTGATCGATATAGGGCGTTGGATAGTTGTCCTTGGGACAAGCACGATTGATATCCCTATAGTCGATACATATTCTTATTGTTCCCTGTTTCTTGTTAACTGGAACAATATTCGATACCCAATCCGTTAACGGGATCGGATAAATGAAACTTGCTTTCAACAGCTTCTCAACTTCTGCTTTAATTGCAGCTACTTTTCGAGGGTGTATCTGACGCAGACGTTTCCGAACGGGTTTAGCGTCTGGGTAAGTATTGATTTCATGAACAACAATGGATGGATCAATTCCTGGCATTTCCTCATAGGACCAGGCAAACACGTCGCGGAATTCTTGAAATAGGGCCTTGTATGTTTGAATTTCGTCATCTGAACATGAGGCACCTATATGAATGTGTTCAACAATTCCGGGCTTTACTGAAATGTCAATGGGAATAGTTCGAGAAACGTTTCCCAAATTCAGCTCTGAATCAGGATGTTTCATTGGACTCTGAGCGTCTTTGACATATTCAGCTGTAAAGATTGATGAGAAATTGTTTTCAAAACGATCATCCTCAGGTAAAAATGAAGATCTATGATGGAGATCTTCCCATGGTAAATCGTCTACACACAGGACTTCACAAAGTTGTTCGTCAGATGACACAACTTCGGGAAACGTTATTAATTCCGAGGTTGACGTGAAAAGGGATTCCTCACGGACCACATTCATTTGGTCGATTTGGGTTGAACTTGGGTCGGAAAAAGACTACACGGCTTCATAGGCAATTTCATATGGACTCAAAGGCATTGCATCACCGAATGAGTCTATCTCAGATTCAGATGGGACAATCCAAGGATCATCGTAAATAATAGTATCTGACGTAATCATATGAATGAATGCGAATGAAGGGTCTGCATTGATTGGAGGAAAAGGAAAAGTTCCCAGTAAACCAGAATCTTTAACTAATCCTACGCCAACATCCTTATAAGGGATAGTTGTTTTACCGACATGCTGGATACTCTCTGAAGAGGCTGGGTCAGATGAAAAATAAGCCAGCTGGTCTATGGTTACGATCTTGCCATTATGTGGAAACTTTATTACTCTGAAGACCAATGAAACGACCGCTGTCATAGCGTAAGACCAACTTCGACCCAAAAGAAGGTTGTAGTCCAGAGGGGCATCAACCACCTCCACATCTAGACTAACGGTTTTTCCTTCAACCCCTATAGGCAAATCCTGTAAAATGCCAAACGGATGGAACCCACGGCCATCAAAGGCCTTAAGAATTGTCGGGGATTGGTTCAGCGAAGGAGAACCAAGCGATCTCCAACACTGAATCGACATAATACACGTGGAAGCTCCCTCATCAATTACAGTCCGATGAATAGGCCTGTTTTTTACTATCACTGGAATCTGGAAAGCCATCTGATGAGGGAGATGCGGTGTACTATTTTCTAGATCAAAGATTATCAGGTTCGGGTCCTGAACATCAACAGCTCCTATAGCCGACAAAAGTAATTTTCGTTGTGCTGGGCATGATTGCAGCACTTCTAAAGCCGACATTGCCGAGGGTGAAACATCTAAATCCTCAACAATGTTGTAATTCTGGGCCGCTCTCGCATGTGGATTGAAAGAAGACCTTCGAAGTACACCCTTGGCGGGCGGTTTTATTACTAAGTCAGGGTTAGGTTTCTTGATCTGTAGTGGATCGGAATCGGGAGTTGAGGTTGATGGATTTGAATGAGAAGATTCTGCTTCTTTCGATCCATCAACAGGACTTTTACTACCATAATCTTGCGATCGAGTCACAATCCTTACATGAGACATCATCAATATGGGTTCTTCAGTGGCACTCGAGGAAGAACCTATCATCTTACTCTCCTACTTTGGAAATGGATCTTTCAAAACAGCAGGAGTTGAGGAACCTTTGACGATTTTCACAACCTCGGCCCAATGGGGGCAATCTCTTGTAAAATGATCCTCTTCACAAATTAGACAAGGATATCGAGGTTTGCGCTTTTCGTCATTGGTTTCCGACTTTTCTATTTTCTCCTTTGGAGCCTTGTCTGCTTTATTCTTCTTCTTACCCTTCTTCTTCCCACCGTTTTTTGATTTAGCCGTAGATGACTCTACAGCGTGAATATCGGCAGAAATTTTAGGAGAAGACTCTCCTGTCGGGGAATCTGGTAAGGTTATAATGGGCAAAGAATTCTTTGAAGGTTTCTTCTTGCTTTTAGTATTTACCGAACCAATCATGCCATCAGCAGCATGAGATCCCGAAGGAGCAGCAGCGATTTGATTTGACTTTGCAAGATCTGGGATCTTTTCATGTAACGTACCTGACTGAGTGTAAACTAAGTCAAGGTACTGCGCTTGAGCAATTACTTGCTCCTCAGTAACTACTTCGGCCTTAGCTACATCTTCAGTAATCTTCGGTAATAATGATTTAACAAACCATTCAGCTAAGATTTGGTTCGGGATAAAAACTTTCACTAATCGCCGTCGACGTCTCCATTCATGTATATGATCGGAAATATAAGTGGACGTCGACTGTTTTAATGAAGTTAGTAGCTCCGTGCCATTATCATATCTGACCGGCAACTGAAAATGAGTTAGGAACGAGGTAGCTAACTGACTAAAATTGTAAAAAGAGGCCCGTGGTAACTCAATGTACCACTTGGCCGTGAGACCAATGAGCGTACGCTGGAAAAGACGTAAGTGGATCGAATCATCCGAGATGGAATTTGAAGCACACTAGAGGTGGTAAGTCATCACATGATTGGACGGATCCTCTCCAGACTTACCTTCGAACTTGGGTATATCACTGGGCAACTTATTTGGCATTGGTGGCCAGAACGGAAGATACTTTATTGGATCATTCGTCAGGCGCAACAAGTCTGGTAAATCCAAAGTTGCGATAAATGGTAACTGCCAATTAGGATCCCTAAAACTCTGGGTCACAAGACCAGTCCCAGGAGGAGGATATCCTGGATAACTTGGAATAGGTATCGCATTCAGGATATTGTATCCTCCTGGAAAACCAGGATTAACCAGACCGTACTGGGGTTGCTGAGGTTGTTGATAAGTGTACCCAGGATACGGTTGATACTGGTAAACTAGCTGTTGGACAGTAGACCCGTATTGGTACTGTCCCTGGTACGGTTGATAAGTGAATTGTGGTTGACTAGTGACAACCGTACTTAAACCAGGTTGTCCTACAGGCATCTGAACCGTAGTTTGAATCGTAGATCCAGACGATGGTAAAGATGTCTGAGGAGTAGTTGCAGAGACAGTAGAAACCGGAACTGTCGATACTCCAGAAGCAAGTGTGGTGGAAGGAGCAGATGTTGCGGTAGTTGCAGTAGTCGTTTGAGATGGAGTACTAGGTGCAATTGGCGACTGAGTAACTACCGAAGGTACAGAAGTTTGAACATTAGACTGGACTGGTTGCTGGGATGGACCAGCAACTAAAGGTTGTCCTGCTTGAGATGACAACTGTACACTTG
Source organism: Pinus tabuliformis (assembly GCA_031772625.1). Lineage (NCBI taxonomy): Eukaryota > Viridiplantae > Streptophyta > Pinopsida > Pinales > Pinaceae > Pinus > Pinus tabuliformis. The sequence goes on along the minus strand of CM062820.1, from coordinate 848,984,842 downwards.
ACTGCAATACATGTTGAACTTGCGATGGATCCCACACTATGTTCATTCTGGGGTATTGACCCATGACAGGTTGAGGATATTGAGATCCATAACCGGATTGAGGGTAGGATTGATAACTGAAAGGGACAGTTCCCGTACCTTGAACATATGATTGACCTTGAGGTGGTTGATAACCTTGACTCGAGTATTGACCTTGAGGTTGATACCCTTGAGGTAAATACTGATACTGGGGTTGACCTTGACCTTGAGGTTGATACCCTTGAGGTAAATATTGATACTGAGGTTGACCCTGGGGTACATATTGAGGCTGGGGTTGACCTTGAGGAATGTATTGTACTATGGGTACATACTGTCCCTGAGGTTGCCCCCTAGACGCAATTTGTGTACCTTGAGGTTGCCCCCCAGGCATTAACTGAGGCTGCCCCCCAGGCGGTAATTGGCCACCTTGAGGTTGAGAACCGGGAACTAATCCTGACATCATGTAAATGTCTCCTACACCCAACGGTTTATTACCATTGTTTCCATCTAATAACCCATGTTCAATGGGTTGAGGAGATGCTCCCCAAAAGTACCAGAAAGTGACTGATGCCCAGAGGGAACAGAAGGACCGCCATACAAGAAAGATTCAAGAGATTGAGTGAACACGGACGACTGACCAGACATATTTACAGGAGTATAAATACCTCCAGGTGGAAACAGAGTACGAGGTGGAGAAAAACTTATCCCTGAGTTGTCTAAATAATTGGTTAACGAAAGGTACCAAGTAGTACTTCTAGGAGGACTGTAAAAGATAGATTCACGCTCCCTTAGATCAATAATAGGTTGATCTTCAAGGATAGATACGCCAAATTCTTCCTCTGGATCAAGTTCTTCAATAGCTATCAAACCAGCAGGAAGATTTTCGGTGATGACTCTTTCTACCCTAGGTGAATCAGGTGCACTAGAAGTTGGAGTAACAGGTTCAGATATTTCAGGTTCTTCGCCTATATCACTAGTAGATGAAAAACTACCAGCAAGCTCGGAAACCGCAACTGCTTCGGGATTATAACATGTTTCTAGACCTTGGTAATCTGGATGGACTACCAACGACAATTCTCCTTCTTCAGGTGAACCTACTTTACTGCCACTAGGAGTTACAAGGACCTTCAAACCTTCGTAATGACTCGGGACCTCTTCAGGAGGTTCGCCCCGCAATCTACGGGACTTCCTCAACAAATCGGCCACGGTAACAATCTCAGGAGACTTGCCCCGAAGTCTACGGGACTGTCTCGATAATTCAGCCACAGTTAAAAGCTTTTAACTACTGCACACGCAAACAAAGTAAAATCTCAAAGCAAACCAACTAAAGTCTCTAAAGAACCAGACAAATTTGAATCACACGCCTAAAGAATCTAGGGCGTCAAACCATACACAAACAGTAACCTTCCGGACCGAAAACACTAGTTGGAGATGAAACCCAACATCGCCGAATTCAGTACAGAAGTGGTGGGCGGAACAGTTACCCCGGCAACCTGCTTAATGAATAGACCGGCACAAGTTCCTCCACTTTAACCGTCTCGAGTGAAGTGAACCCCCCGGAAAATCCAAGTGAGTCTAGCTGACGTCTGCTCCAGGTACAGTGGGATCTTCCCTCCACTGTCACCTCGGTAGAATCCTAAAGATAATGGTCACTAAGGTTACCAACAGCAACAAATGCACCTGGGGGAACAGTCTACGACCCGATAACATGCAAGGGCAGAGTAACAAGCTCAATCCCCTTGTCAGCTCCTTGACAATAATCCAAGGTTTACCGAAAAGTGACCCCAGGCTCCTCGACAATAATCCGAGGTTTACCATTTGTAGTACGTGCGTATCTAGCGTCTTTCCCAATGAAGGAGGATTGATCCCCTCACTAGTTCGGACACGGTCTCGTGCTTCTCCTTTAAGAGGAGCTTTCCCAGAGTACAAATGAAACAGTTGGATTTATCCTACCACAAGATGAGCTACTTGTTTGGTTTTGCTGTCTTGGAGAGTTAATTACTCTCCTACTCCAAGACACTAGCCTGATCTATATTGGTGTTTCAGAGCCCTAGTAAATAAAAAGTTACTAAGTTGATTTTACTTTAAGCGTTAATTTTATGGCTTTTCTTTAAGACAAAAGGTAGTGGAGATGAAACTGATGGTGTGTAGACTCGACCGAAATCCACTAAAAAGATGCACTTAGGATGATTTATACTAATTTTTCCTTTTTCAATGAATTCCTTAGCTAAGAGAGTTGGAGAATGCAAAATTGATATAAAGACAACTTTCTTGGCAATGAAAATCAAAGAAACAAACTCTTTATCTTTTCAAAACATACAACACATGACCACTAATCACTTCACGAAAATTCCTTTTTCTTTCAAAGACTCAAATGCTACCAAAGCAAACTTTCCTTCAAAAGATATTTTTGTATTTTTTCCTAATTAATAAAGCATGTAAAACTTACTTTAACAAAAATCAAAGTTAAAAAAAACTATGGCAATCAAATCAACTCAATTTCACTCAAAAGCAAATCTAAGAAAAAAGCACCTAAAATTAAATCTAGCGAAGAAAAAGCCTACTAAAGATGATTCCTGGATGTTTTACTCAGTCAAAATGTAACTAAGGACTAGTTAATGCAGAACCAAAAACCAGTCAAAAACAAAAATCAAAATCTTTTGTTCTTTTTCTCAAGAATAAAATTCAAAGTTCAAACAACAAACTTTTTCGAGATTCGCAAAGAGAAGACGCAAAGGTAGGTCTCTCACAAGGGTGAATTCTATGACAGGCCCGACTCCTAAGAGGATTGAACAAAACCAAGGAGATCCAAAGTTTGACAACCTCTAACGCCAAAGTCACTACAGGACCAGTTAAAAATCAAACCCTAAGGCAAAACCTCTATGAATTTCACTAAAACTCTCGACACTGACGAAACAAGCTTAGGTGAAGATTTATGGCAGAAAACCAGTGGATCTGGGCAGAAAAAACAAATTAAAACTAAAATCTAAAAGGCAAAAAGAAGAAAATTGAAATTTTCTTAATTTTGACAGGGTACGTAGGCGACCTGTTTGCACAGGTGTGGGTACGCTCTGTGCACAAAGCGACAGTGCATACAGGTACGCACTGTGCTCAACGCAGAGGCTGCGTACTTCTAGCAAAACAAAGAAAAACTAAAATCTAAGTTAACCCTGAGCTAGCCCACCCAAATACACAGTCAGACAACCAAAAACCAGAAAAAAAACGACTTTTCTCAGATCAAAATTTCATACAAAGGAAAACAACATTCACATCAATGGAGTCCCCAACGGAGTCACCATTTTGTCAGGCGGAAAGAGTCGATAGTGCGGACACAACCGACCTCCCTAGAAGCAAAAGCTTTCTAGTGACAAATAAGACAAATAAACACTACCTTTCTCTAAACATGCATTGAGAATACAAGTAATCAGGTGATTTTAACATACCTTTAGTCCAACGCTTTGTAGTAGTCCAGCCTCGCCGATCCGGATGAGCTCTTCCTTCTCTTCGAAACCTGCATTCACTAACAAGCCAAAAGATTAAATAGCACCTGATAAACTCATAAAACAATACATATCCATCATACAGACCAAGGAGTATATGAAACAAATCATGAATAACAATCTGTTGAGAAAAATGAGTTCATTTGCATTAAGTGGAAACAAAAGGAACCATTACAACCTGAGCCTTGGTGTTGTGCAAGTCCCTCCTAGGGTCCAGCAAGAGTTTTCCTTTACTTTGATCAGCTCACCCACTCTCAAATAAGGCTAGGAAAGGATGGGAATCTCTCCTCTCAAGCTTTACAAGGGAGTCCTAATTCCAGCAGCATCTACCCTTAGGAATGTTCAGCTTTCAACCTCTCCTCCCTTTGGCCCAATGCCTATATTTATAGTGCTCTAGAGGAAGTTATTCAGGTCCACCATCAATGGGATAAGCCCCTCTTTGGATGGGATAGCTCCCCTCTTGATGGGATAAGTTCCTCTTTGGTAGGGATACATGAAACATCTGGAGGCGCTTCATACACGTCAAACAAGCTTCTAGAATGCTCTAGAAATGACCACAAGTAACGTTTTTGGAGTGAAACTTGCGCCTTTTGACCTTTACAGGAGTACACACCCATTGCTTTACAGACAGAGCATACAAGTACGCATGTATTGTGAACTTGGGGTGCATACACGCAGGTAAGGCTAAGAGAAACTGCGTACCCAGAGATATATAGATTTTTAATGACTTTCTCTCTTTTTTGGAGTTTGACATGGAGAGCAGAGGTATGAGGCTTGCCAAGGAGGATAGTATGATAGTTGATGGAGCCATACTAACTGCAAATAGTCATGGTGACAAATTTTAGTGTAACAACTAGTCTGATCAGCGCACCTGTAACACAGGGAATTTGAAATGCAGCGCACCTACTACACTCGGGAAGTGCGCTGAATTTCAGATTCTCAGAATAGTACCTGTGCGGGGACAGAGATGAGACTTTGCTTGGGTTTTGGGTCACAGTTTGCAGTCCAGTTCATGGGTTTTGGCTGAGAAAATGGTAATCAGTAATACAACAATTCGGGGTGGATCTAAGGACGATCTAAGAGCTACCACAAGGGGCAATCAGAGAGTTTGTGAATCAGTTGTTTAAATCATAAACAGATCCCGGAGATTGACTAAAGCAGCATTTATCTACTTTGCATTTGCATAGAAAATGCAGTTCAAAAGCTACCTAGCTCGACTTCAGGCTCCATCTGTAAGTTTATGAAATAGACAACAAGGAAGATAAACAAACAAACTAATTCTTCCCCAGCTGAGTCGCCATTTTTTTATAGGGAAAAGTGTCTACTCAGAACTGCTTATCCCACTAAGGTGTGATAGCTGCCTTAGAAACAAACAAAGTAAAGCTACTTTCGTTTTTCCTTTATGAAGTATAGATAGAGAAGAACAAAGAAGACCAACCTCTGTCTTGCGCTAATCTCCTGGTTCGATTCCTCTCTTCCTTGACAGTCTTTCGCTACTTGTTCCCTTGCACGCCCAGCTTCACAGAGTACCAGTAAGATCACAGTAGCATAGCACTATATAAGAACATGGATATATAATCATAAACAATCCAGGATCAGATGTAAATTGACCATACAAATGCAGCAAATATAAATGACACAAGAGTATGGAGGAAAACTTGAATAGCTTTTATTGATAAACAAGAAAGAGCCAAGGGGAGTTACAACCAGTTGTTCTGACCCAGCATCATCCTCTCAGCAAGGAAGCCCCTCCTCACCTCATACAAAGCTTAGATCACCCAACAATCTGATGTTTGTCTCAAGAAACCAACAACAATTCCTTACAATATGCAAAATTCCAGCCTTTGGATCTCTGGGATGAGGGATCCATATATAGATATCTGTAAGGGGGATGAGTCAGCTTGTGATTTGATTAGTGTCTTCCCTCTGATAGTTCTTGCTTCCACTTGGAGATTGATGATCTCTTACTCATCCTTGGTCGAATTCAGAGAGGCAAGTGTCACATGAGAAGTTTCTGGAAGCTTCCATTGCCTCTCCACCTCGCGGAATGACACTGCCATTTGTCATTTCTCGCCCATCGCACCCCATAGAAGGGCTTTTTGAAATGAAACACAACCACACAGTGTGTTTAGGTGAGATGCAACGCACTTTGCCTATTGAGCAGCTGAAATGATCCTGTTTTGACTAATTCTGAGCAGTTTTTCATGGAGAACTTCTGGGAGAAGCTGTAATCAGTTGGCCTTGCTCCTTTAGGGGTTAGAACAACACTTTTAGGGACTTAGGAGCCCTTGGTTTATGGACATTTTATGCTTGGGGTTGCAGTGCCCAAAAATGTCTATAACAATACTAGACCCATCAAAGCTTTTAAACTTAAATTGCATCAACCAATATTCATTTAATCTGAACAATCATATCACTGACACCAGAACACTGTACTAAATCCAGAACCTTGCATCATCATTCAGAACCAGTTGTAACCTCAAAAGTCATGCATTAGAATGTATACGCTACTTGGCTACACCCAAACTGCGTGTGTATGCTCCTTCCATTAATTGAAACTGCGTATACCTTTAAAACTACTCCAAACATAAACTTTTGAATCAAGTCTGTACCAACTATCAATATTGTGAATATCTACTGTCAACTTTAAGAGCTTTACACAGGTGGGGACAAAGATCACTTCTTCTCACTTATACAATCAATCAACCAAATGCCAACCTCTGTATGCATTCAGTTTTACATTCAGATCTAAGAAGACTTCATTGACAAACAACAGTAAAATAACATAATTTTATCAGATAGATCAATCAGATTTGAAAAGAAACTTTTCTTTAGTATATGCTACTTGAAGGAATCAAACCTGTGTGTATATGCTCTTTGGATGAGATGAACCTATGTACAGATCTGCAAATATTGAATCAAAATTTTGCTACAATTCCAGACTTCAGACAAACCCATATCATGATAGGTAATGAATAGAATAGGCACAAAACATCAGATCTAGTCTCACCCAATATCAGATCATTCAAGAATAAGTCATTTCAAGTCTCATGATTCCTGATCCAATATTGAACTCAAGGTGCACATGAATATTTCAGATCTAGTCCAAACATAACCCTGCAACATAAAATATACTTCAGATAGAAGTATTCCTTAGAATCATATTGCTTGCACACCTGGCCTAAATATCTTCTCTTCCTTATATACTCTTACGAATTTATCAATACCTTGGACAAAATACCTAGGGTCAATACCTTGGACCAAATACCTTAGACCAAATACCTTGGACCAATACCTTGGATAAAAAATACCTTGGACTAAATACCTCAAACCAAAAACTTATTTTTCCTATAAAAGTGCGTGTATACGTTATATGCTCTTTATGTTCTGTTAAACCACGTGTATATGCTCCTTGGACAAAGTGAACTTGCGTATACCTCTCTTTCTTCATTCTTTGGAGTTTGATCTATAATCTTTTGTTGTTAACCTGTTGCATTGTGAACTATCATCTGAGTGAGTTGCCATCAAGGACAACACCATTATCATAATGCTAACAATCTTCCCCTTTGGACTTGATGGCAAAAACAATACCAAGACACTCTCCCCCTTTGACATCAAGGGAAAGGGGCAGACCAAGATATTTTCCCCCTTTGATATACATTATGTTGTCCATGCTCCCCTGAGTACATGCTGAATTCTCTGATTGAGCTCCCCTTTATACATGCTGAGATGGACTACACCATCCATGCTCCCCTTGAGCATATGTAGAGTCTGAAAAAGTATTTTCCAAAGGAATAACATGACTCTATAACTCAACTATCTGAGTATGACCTTCCTATCACCAGTGACTCACACATACATCCATCTCCCAACCAAGTGGGGTTATACCAAATTTGACTCATCCACCCAACAAGTGGGGATATACCAATTTTTTATACATGATATAAATGCAATAAAAATTACATCATCCATCCCATGCAAAGTGGGGATACAAATTACATCATTTGTCCAAGAGGACTCATTCAAAAGTATGGGAAGACATATCACACCCTAGATTTTTACATGACTTAAGCAACACATGGTATAGATATCTGAAGCCATAGCTGGACTCAGCAACCAAAATGCCAACAATGTAGAATGCACGTGAAGACTAATGCTCCCCCTAAACTTGTGCTACCTGTGCAATTTTAACAAGTCAATGATCAAGGCATCTTTGCTAGTTAGATAAAAATTAATGAAATAAGAATATCGATAGACTGTAATCATCAACATCAGACAGAGCACCCATATCAGAGCTTGCCCCACTGTTTTTCCTGTCTAAAAAGCATATACGCTCCTTGACCCACAGAAACCCATGTGTGTACGCAAATATACTTCATGAAACACATGTATAATAACCTTTCTCTTAAAAAAATGGATTTAACAGCAGGATGATGAAGCAACTACTCCCAGCTTTTGTCTAAGATATTCAAATGTTTCTCTGGGTAATGGTTTAGTGAATATATCAACAACCTGTTCTTTGGAGGGAACATACTCTAGTTTGACCTTTTGTTCAAGCACTTGTTCATGTAGAAAATAGTACTTGATGGGTATGTGCTTGGTCTTGGAGTGCATGACTGGATTCTTTGAAATACTGATGGCTCTTTTATTATCACACAGAATGGAGATGGGTGGAGTACATGTGATCTGAATGTCTTGCAAATTTTGCATCATCCAAAGTAGTTGTGTGCAACAAGATGCAACAACCACATATACTGCTTCAACTGTAGATAAAGCAATTGAACTTTTTTCTTGCTGAACCAAACACTAACCTGGAACCCATATAGAATGCACCACCACTAGTGCTTTTTCTATCATCAACACTTCCTGCCCAATTTGCATCTATATATGCATGAAGAGTAATATCTGCATCTCTAGGATACCATAAACCAAAGTCCTAAGTTCCTTTAAGATATTTGAAAATTCTTTTGACTGCCTGAAGGTGTGATTCCTTTGGATTTGCTTGGAATCTTCCAACTATTCCTACTGCATGCATGATGTCAGGTTGGGTGCCTATTAAATAAAGCAGACTACCAATCATGGATCTATAAGTTGGTTGATGTACTGTTGTTGATTCATCATTTGAGCTGAGACTTCATCCTGTTACCATTGGGGTACATACAAGTTTAGAATCTTCCATTGCGTACCTTTTCAAGATCTGTTTGAGATATTTGGTTTGTGAAAGAAAAATACCATCTTTATTTTGTTGAATTTGTAGACAAAGAAAATAGGTAAGTTCACCAAGCAAGGAAATTTCAAATTCTTGATGCATTGCTGAAGCAAAATTCTGACTCATTGATTCTTCATTGTTACCAAAAATGATATCATCAACATAAACAATAATAATTAGCAATTTATCAGTTTCAATCTATGTATATAGATTTTTACTTGCTGAACCTTTTGTAAACCTTGTTGGCGTAGATATTTGTCAAGACGGTAATACCGGACCCTTGGAGCCTGTTTCAGAACATAGAGAACCTTTTTGAGTCTGTATACAAGTTATGCATCATTTCCAAGGATGAATCATTCTAGCTGTTCAATATGAACTTCTTCTTCTAAATCTCCATTAAGGAAAGTTGACTTTAAATCCATTTGGTATACTTTGAATTTCTGAAAGCTAGAAAGAGCAAGAAACATCCTTATGGCTTCAAGTCTAGAAATAGGTGCAAAAGTTTCTTCAAAATATATACCTTCTTGTTGAGCATACCCTTTACAAACAAGTCTGGCCTTGTTTCTAATGACTTCTCCATTTTCATTCAGCTTGTTTTTGAATATCCATTTAGTTCCTATAATATTTTTATCATGAGGTCTAGGAACTAATTCCCAAGTATCATTCTTTTCAATTTGCTCAAGTTCTTCATCCATGGCATTGAACCAACATTCATCTTTGCATGCTTCATTTATATTTTGAGGTTCGGTGGACGATAGTAATGCTATATAGCTTGAGGTCCCTATAATAGTTCTTCTTGTCTGTACACTTGCCTCTTTTTCCCCGAAAATTTGAGTTTCTGGATGATTTTTTTGAACATACCTGGATGGAGTCTTTTCTTCTACCATTATCTCTTCTTCTGGCAATTCATTGGTTTCTTCTTCAATATCATTTTGATTTGATGTGGGAAAATAGTCCCCATCTTCTTCATTGTCATAATCTTTTGTTTTTATCTATTTTGGATTTTTGCATGCTTCATCAACTACAACATCAGTGCTTTCAATTATTTTCCCAAGTCTTTTATTATAACATTTATATCCTTTACTTCTGGAAGAATAACTAAGAATAATACCTTCATCTACTCTAGGTTCAAACTTACCAAGTTTTTCATCACTCCTTTTGATAAAACATTTGCTTCCAAAAACTTTAAAGTATTTTACAATAGGAGTCTTACCATACCAAAGTTCATGTGGAGTTTTAGTGCTATTTACCCGAAAATTTGCTTTGTTGAGAATAGTCACAACGGCGAATGCAGCTTCACCCCAAAAGGTTGCAGGAGTTCCAGACTCATCTAGCATAGGTCAAGCCATTTGTTGAACTGTTCTATTCATTCTTTCTATCACACCATTTTTCTGCGGAGTCCTTGCGGTAGAGAATTGCCTTTTTATTCCATGTTGTTCACAAAAGTCAAATAATTCATTTGATGTAAATTCTCCTCCTCGATTAGATCTGAGGCATTTGATTTTTTGATCTAATTCATTTTCAACCAAAGCTTTGAAGTCTTGGAACTTTTCAAATGCTTCATCTTTACGCTTTAGAAGACTTATCCAACACAATCTAGAAAAATCATCAAGGAACAAATTAAAGTATTCTTCTCCTCGAGGTGACTTTTTCCTTGATGGTCCACATAAATTAGTATGGACAAGTTCAAGAGGCCTACTAGCTGACCCTTCTTTTTCCATGAAGTGAAATCTGGTTTGCTTACCAATTTGACATGGTTTGCATATTGTATTTTCTGGGATTTTGATATCTGGAAGGTCATGAACAACCTTGAGTCTGCATGCTTTTCTTATTTGAGAAAAGCTTAGATGTCCCAATCTTCTATGCCACAACCAGTTTTCATCATTTTTTCATAGATGTCATTGTTGTTGTCCTCCCTTGAGTATGTATAAGTTATTTGGAGTTCTTGTATCTTTGATCATGGTCTCTCCTATATCAAGCTCACAAACAACACATATGTTTGATTGAAACACCACTTCATTTCCTTGATCACACATTTGACTGACACTCAACAGGTTATGCTTTAAACCGTATACAAGCATAACATTTATAGATTTAACCTTTTCTTTCAAGAAAACAAAAACTTTACCTTTTATGAAAGCAGGAGTGTCATTTCCAAATGGGACATTCTTTTCCTTTTCCAAGGCATTATATGAGTGAAGTTTTTCTTTGTCACTTGTCATGTGTTTGGAGCATTCACTGTTGATGTACCACTGATTTTCTTGTCCTTTTGCATAGAAGGCTACACAAGATCTTTCTGTTTGAGATTCTTTCCTTCTCCATATCTTGGGATTTAATGGTGTTTTCTCCTTTTGAGATGCTTTCCGAAATTTTCTCTTGCATTTAGATTCTTCATGACCAAAGTTGTTACAGATTGAACATTCTATTTCATTTTCAAGAGGAGAAAAGTTATTATAGGAACTTCTCTTGATCCCTGTTACATTCCTTTGATTTCGTGCTTCTCTAGTCATGATGGTTTTGTAAGGAACACATTGAGTAGCTTTGTGCCCAAAATTATGACATGAAAAACATTGCCCATTAAATAAATTCCTACAACTATTAACCTTGTGATTGTAATTTCTATTAATATTCATATTTGGAGCAAATTGAGTATGATTTTTCTGAGGTTGGTTGTGGCTTCTATTCATCCTTGGAGTAAATTGAGTATGATTTACCTGGTGATCAGCTTTATACCTTTGCTGATGATTGTCATACTATTCACTAGTCTTTGCTGCATCAAGATAGCTTTTGGTCGAGGTTGAAGGCTTTTGTGATTGAGATGCTTCTTCAGTATATCCAAGATCTGTCTTTATTAGTGGAGAACGCTGAACTTTGATAATTTCATTTAAAGTTTCTGATTCTTTAGCAAATCTAAGATTGAGAGATTTCGTTTTCTCAAGATCCTTTCTTAGACCCACAATTTCACATTGTAATTTTTCATTGTGTTTTTCCTTTTCAGCAATTTGGTATGTTAAGGTATCTATAATCATATTATTTTCTTATAAACATACTTTGAGTTTAGAGATTTCTTCATGAAGGTATTCCTCTTCTAAAGCATCCAAAAAATTATCATCGTCATAAGTTGTGATAAGTCTATAATCATCACTATTAGATAAACCATCACTATCCTCTTCTAAATTATCCCAAAAATCATTGCTATCATAGGCCATGAGAAGTCTGTAATCTTGTTCAGTTTCATCTTCATCAATGTTAGATAAAACATCACTATCTTCATGAGTATAGTAACTTCTTTTATTCACAACTTGTTTTCTATTTCCTTTTGCATATTCCTTTCCTTTTTCATATTTATCTTTATGAGGACATCTAGCATCATAATGACCGACTCTACCACAAGCAAAGCATTTGAAGGGTAGCTTACCTCTAAACCTTCCAGAACTCCGTTGAAGCTTCTTGACAAAGTTTGCCTCATCTTCTTCTCCTAAAATATGTCCTGATTCATTGTGTTTCCTGAAGCTTTAAATGCGACTTCTCTCATATCTGATGGTCCTCCTTTTCTCATCTCGAAGGCAGTTAAGATTCCGTGATGTTGTGTCATAGTGATATTTTGCAGATCCTGTTTTTCTTCTATGATAGACACTTTTGATTCAAATTTAGCAGACAAGGATATCAAAACTTTCTCAACTAATTTCACTTCCTTTATTTCTTCACCCAAATTCTTCATACAATTAACTACCTTATCTATACGTAAGAAGTAACTAGGTATACTTTCATCACTATGCATATTAAGAGTTTCATACTGAATTATGAGAGTTTGAAGCTTAGCACGTTTTACCTGAGAGTCTCCTTTGTAGCTTAGAACGATTTTATCCCATATTTCTTTGGCTGATTTGAGCTGCATGACTTTGACAAACTCTGATTGTGACAGACTTCCCAATAAAGTATTGATAGCTTTGGCATTGGTTTCATATTGCTTTTTACCTACCGCATATGGAGGAATTGCTGTTGGAAATATATATCCTCCTTCCACAATTTCCTAGACATTTGTTCCAAGCGATTGTAGATACGCTGTGGTTCTTACTTTCCAATAAGCAAAGTTGATCCCATCAAAGATTGGCAGTCTGATGGATGCCATGCTTACTTGCTTATTCATGTTGATGGATATGCCTTCAAGTGATCAAGCTTCTTCTGAAGGACCTGCTTTGATACCAATTGCTGCAAATAATACTGAGAGGGGGTTGAATCAGTATTATTAGATCAATAATTTTATTTCCCAAACATATTTATATATGCTACTTCAGTGAAGTGAACTAGTGTGTACATGCGACTGTGCTTAAGGAAACAACTGTATATGTAGAGAACTTGTGATTTAGACAATTTATCATGTGTTGAGCTTAAAGCAGTATATCATAGATTTATTAGACAGTGCAGTAAAAGAAGAATAAAGCATCACACGTAAGAAACACACATGAACACCAAGATTTAAGGTGGAAACGCAATGTGGGTAAAAACCACCTGCTGCTGTCATCTCTGTTTTCTTTTAATAATAAGAAAATCTGTTTACAATCTTGTATTTGTGCAGACTCATACCAGTATGTAGGCTTCTTCATGCAGAAGGTTACAACCTTCTCTCATTCTCCAGCTTCTACTGGAAGGGAGATACAACCCCCTAGCTCTTGTACTAGCCAATATGTTTACTAGTACGTAGGTGCCAGCCTACAAAAAACTCCACTCTTCCACCAGGGACCATGTTGCATGAATTTTTAGACTGGATACTCCTAGATCACAACACCACAAATTGAAGGCCACGTTTCATCAAATTTTCACACTGGACCCATCAAAGATTTTAAACTTAAATTGCATCAACCCATATTCAGTTAATCTAAGCAATCAAATCACTAACACCAGAACACTGTACTAAACTCAGAACCTCGCATCATCATTCAGAACCAGCTGTAACCTCAAAAATCATGCATTGGAATGTATACGCTACTTGTCTGCACCCAAACTGCATGTGTACACTACTTGCGTTAATTGAACTTGCGTATACCTTTAAAACTACTACAAACATTGTTGAGCATTGGAAGAGGTATGTATTTACCATCTATTTCTTTATCTTTTCCTTTAAATCATAACTTCTTTACATTCCAAGATGGTAATATGTTAAAGAATTATGATAGAATTAAGGAGATTTGTGATTGATGTAAAATGATTAATTATTGTCTTTTTCTATGCAGAAAGTGAAGAAAATTGAAAATCACTATTCCAGAGGAAAAGACAAAGCAGAACCAACTGCTATCCCTTTGACAAGAAACCACATCTAGATGAGGAAATCAAGATCAAATCGCATGGACTAGGAAAAGGAAGAAGAAATGTGGTATCAGCGCAAGAGGACAAAATGATAACTGAAGATTAAAGATATGGCGAATCCCTCAAGATCCTTTGATCCAAAGGGATCACTTCCTCAAGACTTATCTGTATTTTTGATACTTCCACCAGGCCATTATAAAAGGGGATAGCGCTGCTAGCCCAAGGGGGCAGATATTATTGTTGATTTGTAGAATTTACTGTTGTGATCTGATCATCGAATCTCTTTAAAGAGCGATAACTGTAACTCAGCCTTTACGATTAATATATAACTCAGTTGCTATTCCATTATCTGATCCTAGAGTAACCGCAGCAGTGCTTCCCTGGTGGCTAAGGGTCCGACCCTAGTGGATCACTTGCTTCTTGTATCATTATTTTCCAATTACAGTCGTGTGTGGTTTGATTTCCTTTGCATTCCTTTAAATTCACTTTATTCAATAATCTTTTATTCCTGAACATTTCATTGACTTGCTCTGTTATATCGAATTCGTAATTGAAATAGCAAGATTATTATTTGCAACTGAAAATGTTATGTTGTTCATTCTGAAATAATATCGCATTTTCTAATTGAGATATTGCTATTCATTTACAGATTGACGTTGCTGTTCATTTATAGATTGGCATTGCTGTTCATTTACAGATTGATATTGTTGTTCAATTACATATTGATATTGTTGTTCATTTAGCTATGGTTTACTTACAATTGTGATTGTTGTTCATGAGATTACCACTCCATTATCATTGCAATTTCCGTTCCTTTATAACTGTGGTTAATGTCCATTATGCTAGAATAAGATTACTAATTCTACAATCGTTGTGTGTTTACACTTAATTAAGTTTGTTGTTCCTTTCTAAGATTGTTGCTCAATTCCTTTATTAGTTGAAGAGTGTTGTTCAATTCCTTTCGATTAAGATTACTGCTTAAATCAATTCTGTAGATTAAGCTTTGTTGTTCGATCTTTTCAATAGATTAGTTATTGTTCCTGTTAGTGTCGGTCTTGAGCCCTCCATCAGTGATCAATAACTCTTTGCATATGCATTTATAGGTGTCTCATCAGTGTCAGTTTTGCATCCCACTAGGCATGCCATAACACTGAATGGAGGAGCTGGTCTTTGTTCCCTTCTTGGCTTTGCTGGATCAGGTCATACCACAATGAAATTGAGTCATGTTTGTTTTTATTTTTGTCTTGAGGTCCCAGGTCTTAGGTCTAGGATTCTGAGTCAAAATCACTGCAAGGTCATGAGTTCAAGTTCAGTGAGTGCCCAGCAAGCCAGAAGGAGGTATGTACATATGTTTCATTATTATTTTCATCAGCTACAGCTCATTTTATGCCTTGGATTTAAAATTTTTTAAGTCCAAGGTCATGTCAAATTTGTAAAAATAAAGAAATTTTCAAAAGTTTGCAAAAGTGCCGGCAACAGCCCTGGTTCCTTCGCCATAGTCCATCAGGCGGTCAACCTGCAAAAAGAACGGAGTCAAATGCATCAAAAGGCTCATTTCAGGACAAAAAGACTCTAAAACAGTGTTAAAGAGAAATGCAAAAGTCAAGACATTATAAAGTGAGTTTTTGAGTTAAATTTGTTTAAATATGAGCTTATAAAGGTAAATTCCCTCCTTGGAGGTCATCATAATGCATTTAAAGGCAAGAGAATACGAGTAAGAGAGATTGAAAGGCGATTTTAGCAAAGTTTCTGCAGTTTCAGGGCTTGGAGTGGTGCGCGACCATTCTGGGGAGGTGCGCGACCACCTGGGTGGTGCGCGACCAAACGGAGGGCAGTGCGCTGTGTTAAAATACACGGGCGCGACCATTCCAATGGTGCGCGACCATTCCAGGGTGGTGCGCGACCATTTGGTCTGCCTTCACAAAAACTCACCCAAACTTCAATTTTCTTTCAAATTTGCTCGGATTTCTTCAAGGTATGCTTCCCTTATGATGTTTATAATCATGCCATGGATGAATAAGGAGGGTTATGGTCATTTTATCATGCAAGAAATTAATGAAAAATAGGTTAAGTGACTTGATGTCTTTGCAAGCTTATGTTAGGTTGTATTGTTTGTTTTTCAAGGTAATTTTTCCTTTATTCCCTTCCATTAGTTTCCCATTATAAATTCACATGTGTTAGAGTGTCATTTTCATTGATCTCATTTGCAAATTAATGCTAGACCCCATCCCAATTTCCTAAAATCCCTAACCCCTCCTAAACCCTATTTCAAATCCTAATTTCTCCCATGCATCCTACTCAAACCCTAACACTTTGTCACACAGCAAATTTATGTATAAAAAACACAGCAAAATGAAAAAGAAACATTGTGAAAAGAAAAAGGAATATGATGGCAAATGCATGCATATGAATATCACAAAAAACAGAGTAATATCACTATGCATAGCCTAGACAAGACAAGAGCAAAAGAGACATATTGTTGTGTAAAAATCAGAGGCAAGGTAACTAGGTGGTTGTCATGACAAAGTTAACAATATACAGCTGTACATGTTGTCAAAATGAACATTTTGCTGTGGTAAGGTTTGCATAAGAACATGGTATATTTCCCTAACCTCAAACTCTGTTTTCCTACCCTTCCCTTCATTAAAACCCTAATTCAATTGCTTATCCTTTCCCTAAAAATCCCAGTGCAATTGAAATCCCTCTTCCCTTTTGTCAACATGTAAATGAAGCTTGATTTCCCCTATGACAAAAAGCATTCATGAAGCTGCAAGTATTGTTTAAAGACCTGCTGTTATAGAGTATGGTTGGCAAAGGATTGTTAATGTATTTCCTAGTCCCAAAATCTAATTTCCTTTCTCCATCTATCTCCCTAAATCCCTTTCATGCCATTCATCTCTTTTCCCTTTCAAAATCTGTCATATAAACCCTTCCCCTCCCCTATGATCAATACAAGCAAAACCTCTTTTTCCCTTAGCATCCAAAGTCATTTTAAAATGTTGGAAAAACAGAGTAAAGTACATTCAAAGACAAAATTAAAAGAGCAGCCTGTTGATTGTTCATTATTGATGTTACCTTATATCCCTATGATCAATGCTCTCATTCCCTCCATCATGAAAATTTATATTGTCCTTTCCCTTGGTGATCATAACACAGTTTCCCTAAATAAAGTATTGATTTGCAAATGGTGAGAGATGGAATGACATGTTTAGCATTATGTGATGTTTTCCTTCAAAATTCCCTGCTTATATATATTTTTCCCTTTCCTATATGTAAATTCCCTCCCCTAACATATCCCTCATGATGTTTCCCCTTGAAAACAACATACTTCACAGCATTTTGCAGGCAGGGCAGCGGTCATTTTGACTTGTTGATTCCACCTTGCTCAATAACATCAGGTCAACCAATGAGACTAATGAGCAAGGTGATGACCGGTCTTCTTCCACGGAGGTTGAGACACAGCAGAGGCTTTTAGAGAAGGCAAATCATGACAAAGAGCTGCTACGCAACATGAAAACACATTATTGGGCCAGAATGCATGTTTACAAAGCAAGGATGAAGATCCTTCAACGGCGGTTGAACGAGGCTCTCATGAGGAAAAAGAAAAGGACAAATCCCCGTATCTTGGCTGAGGCATCCCTCACTCATCATGGTACTCATTAGCCTTGATCTAGCATCAAAATCTGAAAATTTTGAGAATTTTGGAGCATTTTGCAAATTTTTGGTAAAATTACAGGTTTTGCCCACGGTTTGGTCTCACCCCGGGTGAGACCATTTTGGAGGACTGCTCGGAATTTTGAAAACTTGGCATTTTTGGAAAGGGCATGCAAAAAGAAAAATTACCAATGCTTGGGAGAAGCCTGGTTTTGAGTTTTGAGCCTCCAAAAGCTCAAAATACATCAAAAAAATGACTTTCTGCCCACTTTTTGAGTTGCAGAAAGTGACCTTGGGAGAAATGGTTTTTTAGGGGTCAAATCAACACCAGATTCAGAAATTCCACTTGGGATGGAAAGTAGACAGGCCAAGCTTTCCAATGAGCCATCTTGCACCTGATTTGAACCAGTGGAACCCACTCAAAAACAGCTGTGAAGGGGCGCGACCAGAACTTCCAGGGGCGCGACCAGAACTTCCAGATTTGCCAGAATTCACATTTTTGGTCAAAAAACACTGTTTTGACTATGGTTGACTATTTTTACTTGTAGATGATGGATAAATGTAATATTTTCATGGCACTTTGATAGATTTTATCTCTCTTTACCCTTCTAGAAGCTTCCACGATGTAAAAAGTGAAAAATTAATGCATGGATGAGTTAGCTAAGTAATAGAGGCAAGTTGTTTGGCTGCCTATTTTCTAGTTCTTAGTTTAGAATTAGTTCAAACTGCTCCTAGGAAGCTGAGCTCGACCCCTAGAGGTGGGGAAAGGAGTTAGATGGTCTAGATGGTCTATATTATGCTCTCTCCTTCTCATTTTCATGGTTGGACTCTTGTGGGAGAAACATTATTGTGTATTGTACATCTATTTCTGCAATTTAAGGAAAGGAAAGCCAGAGTTTTGCAGACTTCATTGTGGATTCTTGTGGATCATTGTGTTGATGGTGTGTCTTCTAATTGTTACTGTAAGTTTGTTTATGTATTTCATATCTCTGTTGTGCTTCTAAATTGGACAGATGAAGTGGTAAAGTTGAATTCATGTTTTAGCATGCTCAGCTTTTTAGTTTGTTCAATTTTAATGTTTTCTACTGTCTAGAGAGGATTCAAATTGTGTGTTTGCCCTCTTTAGCTCCTCCTCTATCATCTCTGATCATCCATCATCAGATTAAAGCATCAGCACTCGCTCCTACCTTGCCCCTTAGATTCCCCTGTGAAAACTGTGCTCAATCCCCGCACCTTGAATTGCACTTCCACCAATTGTCACCAAAACCCCCAAAAATCATCAAATCAAACCCCCTATCAATTTACTAGCCTAAAATATTTATTTCTATTTGGTCAGCCTAATTATATTATAAGATCTATCAAATCTGACCCGAGAGAGCCTTCTCATACCTCGTAGGGCTAGCTACGAGGTGAAATGGTTTGATGTAGCCTTGAGAGTTTGTCTATCTTAGCCTAGGTGAATTCCAAGCGCTAACAGTTCCTTTTCTACAAATTGAATTGCTATTTCCAGTAATTGCTTTGGTGTGAATAGAAATATCTACAACTGTAACGAACATTGACTACTGCTGTCTAAGTTCTCAGATTGAAGGTCTTGATTGCGATTGATTTTCATTTCCATCAGTTTACAGGGGAAAGAGTTATCATTACTGCATCCTTGAATGATGATTGCTATAGTTTCTTGAGTGAATGATTTAGTTATAAAGCATTTAATTTTATTGCCATTACAATTAGAGTTTGTTTCCAACATTCAGTTACTTTTGTAAGCACTATACTACATACATTACTCTTGAACAAGTGACCGCCTCAGATTGAGTACACTTTTGAGATAAAAAATCGTACTTGGATTGATAATTAATGTAGGGTAAATAGAGGTTAAAAAGACTCTTTTTACAGCTCAACAAACATAAACTTTTGAATCAAGTCTGTACCAACTATCAATATTCAGAATATCTACTATCAACTTTCAGAGCTTTACATGGGCGGGGATAGAGATCACTTATTCTCACTTATACAATCAATCAATCAAATGCCAGCCTCATTATGCATTTAGTTTTACATTCAGATCTAAGAAGACTTCATTGACTGACAACAGTAAAATAACATAATTTTATCAAATAGATAAATCAGATCTAAAAATAAACTTTTCTTTAGTATACGCTACTTGAAGGAACCAAACCTGCATGTATACGCTCTTTGGCTGAGATGAACCTGTGTACAAATCTACAAATATTGACTCAAAATTTTGCTACAATTCCATACTTCAGACAAACCCAGATCATGATAGGTAACGGATAGAACAGGGGCAAAACATCAGATATAGTCTCTCCCAATATAAGATCATTCAAGAATACGTCATTTCAAGTCTCATGATTCTTGATCCAATATTGAACTCAAGGTGCACATGAATATTTTAGATCTAGTCCAAACATAACCCTGCAATATACTTCAAATAAAAGTATTCCTTAGAATTTTATTTCTTGCACACCTAGCCTAATGATCTTCTCCTCCTTATATACTCTTAGGCCTTTATCAATACCTTGGACCAAAACCACTCAGGACCAATACCTTGGACCAAATACCTAGGGTCAATACCTTGGACCAAATACTCAGATCAAATGCCTTGGACCAATACCTTGGATCAAAAATACCTTGGACCAAAAAGTTAGTTTTCCAACATGTACACACTTTTCCTCCTGTGAAAGTGCGTGTATACGTTATATGCTCTTTTTGTTCTATTAACTCACGTGTATATGCTCCTTGGACAAAATGAACTTGTGTATACCTCTCTTTCTTCATTCTTTGGAGTTTGATCTGTAATCTTTTGTTGTTAACTTGGTGCACTGTGAGCTATCATATGAGTGAGTTTCCATCAAGGACAACACCGATATCATAATGCCAACAAAGGTTTCGCTATGGTGTACACACTTCAGAAGTTTAGACACTACTTGCTAGGTGGACACTTTAAGATGTATACAGACCATTCTGCATTGGAGTACTTTGTTAACAAGCCTCTGTTGGGGGAGAAGATATGCAGATGGTTGCTGCTATTTTAGGAATATGATTTCAAAGTCATTGTGAAGCTAGGACGATTTCATGCAGGACTAGATCATCTATCGCACATTGAAACAATAAAGGAGCCTACTAATTTGGAGGAAGGATTGCTTGACATGTAGCTCTTTGCGGTGCATGTAACTGAAAATCACTTTGCAGATATCATACACTTCCTGACGAAGGGGATGGATCTAGAAGGGTATACTAGGGATGGCTCCAGAAGGAGATGGTGGTGCGCATGACAAACTTTTTTGTCATTGTAGGACATTTATATAAAATGGGCTCGAATGAAATTTTGCGATGTTATGTACCTGAGTTTGAATGGAAAAAAATCCTCACTGAAGCTCACGGAGAAGCTACGGGAGGACATTATGCAGGAAAAGTAGCACTGCAGAAGATTTTGCGCACTAGGTTGTTGTGGCCCACACTGCATAAGGATTCCAAGGCTTACTGTAAGGCATGCAATGCATGTCAGAGGATGGGTAGGCCATCGCGGAGGGATGAGCTGCCTCTGAATCTGCAAGTGTTGTTACAACCATTCAAGAGATGGGCCATTGATTTTGTAGGCCTGATTCAGCCTCCAGGAAAGAAGATGGGTGCACGATATATCATCACCGTGACGTAGTATTTGACTAGATGGGCGGAGGCATAGCCTGTGAAGGACTATACAGGGGCAACAACAACAAAGTTCCTCTTTGGATATGTGTTGACTAGGTTTGGTTGCCCAAAGATTTTGATGAGCGATCATGGTACACATTTCCATAATGAAATGATCAACTTGCTGATGGAGGAATTCCATGTTTATCATCAAAAGAGCACGCCATATCACCCATAGGCTAATGGGATAGTTGAAGAATTTAATAAGATATTGGAGAACGTGTTGATGAAGGTTTGCAATGCACAAAGGAATGATGGGACATGCATGTACTTGTAGTGCTATGGGCTTACAAAACTAATTGTAAGAAACTGACTAGATAGATACCCTTCAGGCTGGTTTATGGCATAGAAGCTGTGATGCCAATGGAGTATATTGTACCTAGTCTACGCATAGTGGAATTCATAGGAATGGCGGATCACAAAGCCCTAGAAGAAAGGCTCACGCAGCTAATAGAGTTTGAAGAAGATAGATTTTTGGCTGGATTCCATCAGCAAGTTCAGAAGGAGCGCGAAAAGGCATGGCATGATCGACACATCAAACTATGCACCTTCAAGGTGATTTGGTTTTATTATATGACAACAAGTTTGATAAATTTCTAGGAAAATTTCATATGCATTGGTTGGGGCCATATGTCATCAAAGAGATCACTGATGGTGGATCAGTTTAATTGGTTAAATTGAATGGAGATACATTTCCTGGAAAAGTAAATGGCAGCTGATTGAAGCCATACAACAGGGATCCAACCATATGACTATATGACGGAAGCACAGTCTTAATGCTCCAGGAAGCTGAAAGGAGGCGCGGGACTATAAACTACACTGCTTGGGTTGTAGGGTTGCGCAACTAGGGGATTGTGTGGGATGGAAGAATGTCACAACATCAACAAAAGCATGAAGGAAGTTGTGCTATAGGAGGAGAGACCGCACATGGCAGCCAGAAAGTGACTGTTACGGTCACTGTTCATGATTTGACAGTGAGAACATGACTAAGAGGAGTGGGGGGGCAGAATTTAAATGTAATATCTTTGAAAATATGCCGCCAATCTAGAATTTATGAATAGATTTTGGGGGAATAGTCGGATTTGAATTCAAATTTTCCTATAAATTATAGATGGATGCCCAGTGAAAAACACTTTGCATGTTGAGAGCTTCTGTGTTTTGCTATCGAGTGTGCATGAATCCTGTGGTTTTTTAGGATTTGGTGGCCAATTAAGTGTTTGAAAATTTTCCTAAGGAAACCTAGGAGCTACTAAATAGCCTCATGTCGGCGCCTGTAGAAAATGAAAGTGATGGTGGATCTATGGCCTCTGAGGGGGATTCCCCTTAGGTCGTAACTATGGAGATGCCCGCCGCGGTGCCAAAATCACCAAGGTCGCCTAGGCTGAAGCCTACACCGGCAGGAGAGGCTTCCAAGATGAAGAAGGACAAACAGAAAGTGACACAGCCAGTGCGTGAGTCACCAAGGAAGCACCAGAAGAAAGAGAAGCCCATTGCGCAGGAGAAAGGCAAGGTGGTAAACCTAGAATCCAACGAGGGCGCTGAAGAAACTGGTATGGGTGCAGAGGACATTGACATTGAGGGTGTGAACCCTATCTCAAAGCTACCAGAATACATCCCTCCGTGTCAGGGTAAGGTGAAGATCCCAAAGGACCCAGATGAGGGAAATTTTATGTTTAATACACCCCTGCTGGAAAAAAAGATTGTGTTTGAAGGAGTGCGCTTGGTGCGCGTCCCCCCCCTAAAACTTGAAGATTGGGACTTGGCGAAAACGAAGCGGTTCCCCCACCTAGCTACTGATAATTTCATGCAGAGGGTATTCTATAAGGATTCGTGTGTCACTGCACTTGAGTCAGTTGTTATGAAACCAACTCACAAAAGGATAGAAAAGATAGATCGACTTCTTATAATTCAGCCTCTTCGAGGGGGCAACTTCCTTTACATTACACAAATGAACAATTCTTGGATGATACAAATGATAAGACCTCCTTTCTATATATAGGAGTCTAAGGGGTCATAATATAATCAAAGCCGACATAAAAATAATAATGTAAGGGCACAATAATAACAATAGTGGGCTTCTATGGGGCACAATAATAACAATATGGGGACTACATGGGTACAACAATATAATAAGGGGGTTGTACTAATAAAATTAAGGGGTTACACTAGTAGTATAGGGGCCTAACATGCCCCTCTCCTTCAAAAAGTGTTGTCCTCAATGCTTGAGTAGTTCTTGATGCTTCTGTATAAAATTCTTGTCCTCCCATGTGGAATATTCGGCGGGTAAGTTCTTCCACTTGATGACATACTCTGAAATAGATCAATTTTGTAGCTGTCAGGTTCTTGCTTTTGTGACTGCTCCAGGTTCTAATTTGATTTTTCCTTCCTCTTAAAGTTCTGGAAATATTGTTTGAATTGCAATATTCTACAACAAAAATTTTCTTCCCTTTTCTGTAGATGATGTCAAAGTCATAACCCAACATATTTGTGACCCATTTTTTTTGTTCTTCTAGAGGTAATAGTGTCTTCCAATTCAGTAAGGTTGCCATTTTTGAAGTGCATGTACTATTGCCAACATTTCATTCTCATAAATAGCTTGCTTGAGATGTAGCAGTAAAAATACCCAGTCGCCTACATCAAAACATTTTTCACTACGATGTTGATCTACCTGTTCTTTCATTTGATTTTGCACTAAAGTGGCATTATACTTTAAAAGTTGGAGAACTTGTTGTTGATGCTCGATGTGATCTTTCACTGCTTGAACCTTTCTATTCTTGATATGTCCTTCTATCTTGAGAGTTTTAGGAGTGGTAATTTCTTCCAATGCTTTACAAGATATGGTCGGATTCATTTCTTGATGCTCGATGTGATCTTGCACTTCTTGAACATTTTTCTTCTTGATATGTCCTTCTATCTTGATAGTTTGAGGAGCGGTAATTCCGGCCAATGCATTACAAGATATGGTTGGATTCATTTCTTATTTCTTGATGTGATCTTTCACTTCTTGAACCTTTTTCTTCTTGATATGTCCTTCTATCTTGAGAGTTTGAGGAGTGGTAACTCTTGCCAATGCTTTACAAGATATGGTCGGATTCATTTCTTCTTTCTCTGGGGTTGGTTCCTGGAATATATCCTCTTCTTTTGATGTTTCTTGATCCTTTTCTTCCTCCTCTTCATACTCTATGTAAAATAATTTCTCCTTAGCACACTTATGACCTTTAGTGCATTTGCTATCACAATCGTAACAAAGCCATTTTTCTCTTTTTTCTTCCAATTGTTGTGGTGTAACCCTTGTAGGTTGTGGAAGGCTAGGAGAAACAACACTTCCATCTTTATAGTTGTGAAGAGTAGAATTCCTTGTTGCCATAATTTTTCTTTCCCCTTAAATGTAACAAAGCCCTTTTTCTCTTTTTTCTTCCATTTGTTGTGGTGTTGCTCTAAAGAAGGTGTTGCTCTTTGTATTCTCATAATGTGCTATAATTTTCTTCGTGAAAATTGACCATGTAACAAGTTGTTTATGATAAAAAAGACCTTTATACCATAAAATTGATCTTGTTCTAAATATGAAGATGAAATACATACCTTTTTTAATTGTGGTACACCATGTAGATCAAAATATTTCTCCATCTACAGTATCTAATTTACTGGATCCTTGCCATCAAACTTCCTCATCTCGCTTTTTCTTGATTTTATAAGCTCGATCTTGAAATGATTGTAGCTCTGTACTTTTAGATCTTTAAGTTCTGAAATTGCGACCTACAGTGGCCCTCTATGTCCTCTTTCTAATGCCACCAGTCTGATCGAGGTTAGATTCTCCAAGAAAGAGTTATGCACAATCTCCCAACATGACCTGATTATATACCTTTTTCAGAAGAGTGAACTTGTATGAAGTTCCACGTGTCACTGTTTTGACCTTTGGGTCTAAAAAATATATACAGGAAACTATAGTCCGTCCTCTTTCTGTAACTTCTTACGAAATTGCAATCTGATGCTCAAAAAAAAAGTTATGACGATTTTCCCAATGTCACCTTTTTAGAATGTAATTGAGGAGTCTGCAAAAAGACCAACTTCCTCAGATCATATCTTCGAAAATATTATGCGAAAAGCTCTGAAATTTGAACCCAAGGTTCAGTGCAATTTCGTATAAAATGGGTTTTTGTTTTCACTTCTAAAACGTCATAGAACGAACGTTATGGCAAAAATGCCACAATTACTTATTTGGAGCAACGAAACCCTAGAATCCAAAGCTCTGATACCAAATGTTATGAAACCAGCTCACAAAAAGATAGAAAAGATAGATCAATGCCTTATAATTCAGCCTCTTCGAGGGGGAAACCTCCTTTACATTACACAAATGAACAATTCTTGGATGATACAAATGACAAGACCTCCTTTCTATATATAATAGTCTAAGGGGTCATAATATATTCAGAACCGACATAACAATAATAATGTAAGGGCACAATAATAACAATAGTGGGCTTCTATGGGGCACAATAATAACAATATGGGGACTACATGGGTACAACAATATAATAAGGGGGTTGTAATAATAACAATATGGGGTTACACTAGTAGTATAGGGGCCTAACATTAGTGAAGTGGATTCATGGGGTGGAGAACGCAAGAACGCTGAACCTGTTATGGGTGCCGCATTACCACCACACGCCCATAAATTTGATAGTTATCAAACAGTTGCTGTGTCTGGTGCATGACGGGTGCCTTTGGTTGGAGGAGCCAATCCCTATAACTAATATGCTCATCCATAGGATCACCCAGCTACCCCATTCAGGACTAAATCTGGCCAAGGTATTTAGTGGAAAGGTGGGCGAGCGTGACCACCGAGAGAATGAAGGACAAGTTTAAGCTTGTCAAGAAGCCATGCAGATATTCAATTTCAAGCATAATCAACCCCACGGTGAAGGTAGCCACCCATATATCAGCTAGGAAGGTAATGAGGAAGTGTCATGCAGATGAGGTGCCAGCACCAGTTGTTTCATTAGCAGCCCAATGCACAGAGGGCATACAAATCAATTGGGAGTGCTACCTATGTAGTGAGTTACTCGCAAACTGCAAGGAGGCACAGGACCATAAAAAACATTTCATTACTCATGGCTATTGCTGTCTATTGTGTTGATTGTGTGGAAGTTTCTAGAGGACAGTTAGTTTTCTCTGATCACGACAGATTTTCCAGAAGCAGCAAAGTTTACTTCGCTATGGGCCATGAAGGATGCTAAGTGGGTTTGCGAGAGCAAGGTCTTCTAGGTTTTGATGGAGATGAGCATCAATATGGCCATCAACCACAAGCCAAGACTATCACAAACTATCTTTGAGAAGTTGTCGGGATACGCAGAGTTCAAAGCAGACTTCCACTGTATCTCCATCTAGGCGTGGAAGGACCTAGAACATAAATGGTATGATCTCCCATACCTTGTGACGGATGATGCCATAACAATTGTCCTCAATTGTTGGTTAGCTGAGTGGCACATGACCTCAGATTTGTCAGCCGGGTCTAGTAAGTCTGCAGGAAAGCATAAGAAGGAAGAGGCTCGGTTGAAAATGTAGCAGTTGGTTGAAAAACGAAAAAAGGAGAGTGAG
Organism: Pinus tabuliformis; assembly: GCA_031772625.1. Taxonomy (NCBI): domain Eukaryota; kingdom Viridiplantae; phylum Streptophyta; class Pinopsida; order Pinales; family Pinaceae; genus Pinus; species Pinus tabuliformis. Next base: position 848,957,848 of record CM062820.1, on the reverse strand, counting down.
GAAAAAGCAAGAGAAGAAATGGAGTGCACCGCGAAGGAACAGGAGGAAGAGCATGACTCTGACAGAAGTCAGAAGTTTCCTTTGCCATAGATGGAGGAATAGGAGCAATATGAACATGGTGGTGGAGACTAGAAGAGCACCCCCTTCTGGGTGAAGCAAAATCGGGAGCAGGAGAAAGAAGGGCCGTAGAAGAAGACCAAGGCTACTAGTCGTTACTCAACTCGATCACCTTAACAAAAGGTGACTTAGATGGCATTAGGGATAAGGTTAGGGACATGATTGTAGAACTATTATAGAAGTTCAAGCAGCAACAGAAGCAAGCCTTGGTGGCCATTCAGAAGGGTCTTCATGAGATGGAGATCCAAACTACTCAACTGCAGGCCAGTGTAGGGCAGAGTAGCACGACGTCGACTAGTTTAGCACCAGGGACCACTCGAGCAGTGGATATGGTTTGCTCCTTGGATCCTTGGGCCGTCACGCTACCTGATGGATCCCTAAGCGCAGAGATAGATGCTGACAGGGCTGCTTTAAGGAACATTGGTCTCAACTTGGCCTCGCTCCCAAGTGAATTCCTTCAGATGCTGTAAGCAGGTGTGATCGCGGAGATGAGGGCCTGAGAGCAGTGCGCATTGAGTGTGATCAGCGAATAGAAGGTTAACAATGAAAAATTGTTTGTTGAGAAAAAAACAGCTATAGAAACCTGGAAGAAGGTCCAGGAGAAGAATGAGTGCACAATAGCAGTGGTAGCAGAGGCGTGCAGAACCATTCCGGAACTGCACATCCCTGAAGAGGCGCTTATGGACACCAAGATTTAAAAGTTGGGTGCAGGTGTACACGATGCTCGAACTGAGATGGCCCATGTTAAGTTTGAGCTAAACCTCAAAATTACAGAGCTAGCTACTGTAGTAGATACTGTGGTGGAAGATTACACTATGCTCTTCGAGAAATCACTAGAGGTACTTACCAATCTGCAGGAAGATCCCAACCTACAGAGGTTAGCAACCGAGGTGAGGGAATTATAGCAACAACATGACGAGGCAAGATCAGTGATGTGTACCATCGCTATCATGCATAAATTGGAAAAGCTGCAAGAGGCGAAGGAATTGAAAGAACAGGAAGATGCAGCGTAGCGAAGAGAGGCAATACTCAAGGCCAGATTGGGGCCTTAGCTGGATGAGGCTTATGTCCTCATGGCCACCATTGAGGAAAATTTGAATAGCCTACAGACAACGCAACATAAGATCTACGCAAATATCGCATGACCAACAACGGAGCAGCTGGTAGAGTAGGTTAAGTAGGAAGCGACGTAGTGTATCATTGACGTTGTAGTGGTGCAAGTGGAGTTGGGAGATATTCACAGCAAGATCTTTGAACCAGCAGAGTGACTAAGGGGTGAGTCACCATATTTGTGTTGGGGGCCTGTTGGGACAGGGTCCTCTAGGGAATATTTTGGGGTTAAAATCCCAAGTTGTAAGATAGAAATCCCAAGCTTTTGTATGTAAAGTGTAAAGTCTTCACAATTTGTGGTCGCGGAGCATGTAGATGTAAAGTGTCATAAAGGGTTCCTGCCCTTATTTTATGTAAGTTGTGTCAGATTTAGAAGATCCACCCACGGTCTGTGGACCATGGGATTGTATAAAAAGGAGAGTCTTAGAAGAGTCTAAGGTAGGTTTTTGAAAGTTAAGTCATTGAGGGGTCAGTAAGAGCTAAGAGTGAAGAGTATTAGAATAGAAGGAAGGCTCTGAAGTTGTGTGTGCAGAGGCCTAGGGTAGAAGTCCATAGCTGAGTGCGTGGACCCATACAGTTGAGTGCGCAAGGTAGTTAGTGTCTGTAAGAATATTTGAAGTACTAATAAAACAAGATTACTCTGGAATTATCTATGTTTTTTTATCTATTTACTCATGTTATGAATAAATGCAATTATATTATGTTGAATACTGGTTTCATGATTTAATGTTGTATTGATGCGTGAATCTATATGTTCTACATTGTTATATGTACGCAAGTGATAATATATGTCTACGCGAAGGACACATTAACACATATTGAAGTTATTAGATACTTAAGCTAATCTGGGTAAATATGGAAGTAATAATAATTACAGAAGCACGTAAGTGGTTGATTCACCTGGTTAGGATCCAAGAATGACAGTCATAGACCTTAAAGAAGGTCTATAAGCCAATTAAGAAAAGTATATTGATAAGCCCTAAAAGGCTTATCGATCTGCACGAAGGCAGAGTTAGGGCACAAAACGACATCACTACCATCTCTGGGTGTGGAAGCTTGGTTCTAGAATCCCCCCATACTGCTTCGAGTGAGACTTCAGTCCACACTCTACGGATTGATGCCGAAAGGGCCAGTAGTTTAGGGATTTGTTTGGCTAAATTAACGCTGAACCTGGGTGAGGGACCACCAAGCCAACACCATTCTATGATGGATTAGTGTTCCACATTTCCTCTTTCAATCTATAATTGAAATGAGCTAGAGAATCAGGGAAGGGAAGCACCAATAAATCACTCATAATGGCCTCATTAGAATCATTATAGTGAATGAATTAAGCCATGTCAAAAGCCCTGTGTTGTGGGCTAATGTTGTGGACATGGAGGCCTTCATTGAGACACATGTCCTTACCTAAACACAACAAGAAGAGACAAAAAAATCTAATGCTGGTGATAAGAAAGAAGAAGAATAGGAGGAAGAAGAGAAAAAGGGAGAAGAAAAGATAGAGGAAGAAGGAGGAGGAGAACATAAATTAGAAGAAGAGACCCTTGAGGGTCCCTATATACCTCAAAAGATAGGAAAATAGAGGAAGCAAATAAGCCTCTCACCAGGGAACATAGAACAAGAGGTGGCTTCTACCTTGGCCACACTTATCACACCTGTCAAACCCAAGAGAAGGCATCCTAAATAGAGCCCCTTGTATCTTAAGAGGAGAAATAGTATCAGGATCAAGCAAGGGAAGCCTCAAACTCCTTCAATAGTTACAATCAAAATTGATGAGTCATCCAACCAAGAAAAATAATTAGGGTTCAGTGTTGGTTTAAGGGGGCTTGACCCAGGTTCAGAGTGTATTGTGCACCAAAAATACCCTCAACCACTAGCCCTTTTGGCAACGACCTGCAGCCAAATCACAGACTCACTCGAAGCGGTTATGGGAGGTTGCAGAACCAAGTTTCTGTAGCCAAAGGGATATTCGTGTTGTGGCACCCATGTGTTCACTTATGTCTTATATCTATCTACAACTTCCAATACATGAATAACTTATCACTGATTATTAACTTCACATATTGGTACTTAACACATAAACATAACAAAGAACAATATAACATATATTCCTTCACATAATTCAGTAAAAATCATGCATGAAAATATATATAACAAAAGATAATGAACACAGGAAGATACTCAATACTTCACCGAAACTTCTTCTTTATTAATAATGGTCCATGGGGACTTCACTGAAAAAGCAATACCATATCACGTGTGTTCATACTGGGGGATAAAAATGAGGAAAAGATGAAATAATATATTGAGCATATAATAGTGGGCAAAAGGATTTTATATGTTGTATAGAAATATGTGTATTATAAGGTATTGTTTATACAATACATTGGCGAAGCAGAGGAAAAAAAAAAGTGGGCTGGAGAAATAGAGGTTCAAGGGTATTGCCAGAGGGAGAAGAAAACGATATGCTAATATTAGGTCCATAGTAGCCTAATGTTGAAACCTATGGCCCTAGTATTGGCATGAAATTCATGGTAAAAGTGACATTCTCCTTTATCTTTCATTTTCATCCTTTTACTTAAATTTTTAACATTACCATGAAATGACTCAAGATGTTTGAGAGTGGTTCTAACCTCATTAGATTTTATATTAAGAAAGTAGAATTTTAGATCTCACTTAAAATCTAGTAGACTTGTTAGTTTTTTAGGATTTTAGGATTGGGGGCATGACAATGTTTCCATTGGATTTTGTCATGTACTAGGGTATGGAACTCATATTTAATCAAGAGAACCAAGCCCTCTATGTTCCTTTATGATAGTGACATTAGTTGTCAAACTCCTCTATCATGACCCTACTAAAAATGTACCTCTCACTCAAATGAAATCTTGACTTCACATGCTACATTTTTTCTATCTTATGTTAATTCTTAGAGGGTGATATTATTGACAACGATCCCAAGATAGGCAATGATTTTGATGATATGTAGGTATTTATTGTAGCATGGATTTTTTGGATGCTAGAGGCCATCCAAATCCTATTTTTTGATGTATTTTCGGTTAAGAGATGCATTGCACTTGATGTTATTTTGGTTATGTGCACCCTTACATGCTATATAATTGAGAACTTGTAATTTGTGGACCTATGGTTGATGAAGGTTATAACTACTAGATGAATGATGTTATATGGTTTAATCCATTTTTTTATGTTTTTATCAAAATTCATCATTCTACAAACTTTTGTTGACATATATGCATCAAAATATATAAAATTATATATTATATAAAATTCACTCCCAAAATTGCTCCCAACCTGGGAGCTTTTCAAAATGTCATTCCTCAGTCTTGCTTCCACTCCCACTTCCTGCTTATACTCTTGCTTCCTACTTCTACCCCCGCTCCTAGGCAGCCTTGTTCTAGAATAGACATGCATCAAACTAGTAATACCTCTATAATATACGTCTAATGTGTGTGTTGAGATTTTTTACCCGTCGCTACACTAATGATCCTCCCAATGATGGGGTAGTAGAGAAGACAACATATATTGCACCTTCACCCTTTCCTTACATTAGTGATGAATAGGTTGAATGAAATTGAAAGAGACACTAATACAAACTATTTATTGGTAAAGGCCACATGCATGCCATAGGATATAGTGAAATAGACTATTGTTTGGAAGAGAGTGCATGCATTCTAAGGGCATGCATGTCAAACCTTCAATTGATTCTAGTTTAGATGTTGTTTCCAATTTAGCAATTTTAGTTTTGAATAACATTTTTCTATTATTAGAGATTTTCTTTTGTTATTTTTAGCATGCATTATATATTCTTACTAAGAGGTTGCAGATCCTTAGTCAATTAGAATAATTATGCATGAGAAATTCCCATATTAGGTATAGGACACAGATCTCAAGGAAGGGATGCATGATTGCATGATCCGGTTCATTTTTTGATGGAGACACACTTACTTGGCACTCTTAGCATGCAACTATGGTGTACTAGGTGATTAGGTTAGGGCTATGATTTGACAAAGTCCAACCAAATAGGATTTTTCATGTGTCCATATTCATTTTAGTTTCTCTCATCTTCCTATTCTATAAGCAAGATGAAAGGAGCACTATTGTTTTGGCTATTAAGGTTTTATTTTGAACTGTTGTAGTGTATCTTTTTTCATATTCAATAGAAGATAGATGCAATTGAGAGTTCAAATCTATGTATTTTCCATTCAAATTTTCCACAATATGTATTTTTAAATCAACCAACTTATATCTGCCTCTTTTTTATTACAAATTTCAAGTTTTTAGCTACCTAGTATTTAGGTTATTCTTTTTAGGTATAGAATCTACTTACCATTGCTAATGAAAATAAAGGGATATAAATATATAGGGGTATCAAAAATGTTTATGAAAAAATGAATACCTACAATATCTAGTGAAAGTAGGGGATTTTTAAATTAGGAAGGTTTATTGGGTTAGTATTGGTAGGGGGTTAAATAAAGTGATTTTTAGAGGTATTTTCCAATATGTAGTCAAATTAAGGGTATTTTTTAGTACGCCACCAATGCACGTGCTATGTTAGAGGTTCATTGAGTTAAGCCCCTGTGTAAAGGTCTCCAATACATACACTTATGTGACCTGTTCACCTAGATGTAGGTGGTCTGCACACTTAGCTGTAGACTTTTCCAAGGCCTCTGTGCACTCAGCTACAGAGCCTTGCAAAATTACAGACCCAAGATAGAAAATACGATTAATTTATGAATTATATCTCTTCTTGTTATCTTCGACAAAGCATTACATCTTCTTTATATAGCTTTCATTACTACAAGACTAGGGTCCACATACCATGGATCCGACAAAACAATGGACTAATACCCAATACTTGTTACAAAATAAGGGGCTTTGACCCACCCCAAAGCCCATAAATAGTGGCCGATGAATAGAACTTTTCCATAACCGTGCATTCCGCTCCCCAAAAAGCAGATTCTTTGACAAAAAATTGGACCAATTTGGGTTGTGCCCAATAGGCCCCCAACACTAACCCGTGACTTGTCCCGAGTCACTTAGATATGGTTCCCTTGATTTTCACTATAATTTCATTGTAGACTGCATTGTACTATTGGACTACCTCTGCCATTTGTTTCTCCTCTCGACACACCTCTTGTAGCAATGCCTCTGTGGTTGGGCCAACATCCTTCTGCAATATTTTTGTCTCTGTTTTCTTCAACTCTTTGAGCCTTTCGTCCACTACCTGAGAAATTTTGAGGGCGCCATCTTGCCATGGATGAGTCCTCGATTGCAAAATTTTCTCCTTCCTTTGAAGTTCATTTATCTACTTTTGAAGGTTCTTTCCTTCAATAATATTGGCGAGCCTTTGCAAGTCTAGTAGTGTCTTTACACCTGCCAAGATCTTGCCGCACTGCTTTTGCTTCATTTTTACTTCCTCCTTGATCTTCTAGATGTTTGGATCCTCCTGCAGTGAGGTCCAAATTTGCATCGTGTCATCTAGTAGTTTCCCACAATCTGCCATTGTGTCAAAGATGCCTTTCAATAATGGTTTTAAGACCTTGTACCTTTGCTCCCGCACTTATGGTGGAATGGTTGGATGCAACCTTATTTGTAGCTTCAATATCTACACTTCATACTAGAATTTTATCTTTGCAAGTGTATTCTTTGATTCCTTGATTGTGAGGGTGATTTTCGTGACCTTCTCTGCTGGTGGTTCCTCCTCACCAACCTTCACATCTGGGAATGTGCTGCAAGTATATTTGATGGATTTTTCCAACTCTTTTCATCTATGCCATGCATCATCTCTTTCCTTAGGCACCTAATCCATATCCTTCTTCAATGTAACTTTCTCCTTTTTAACCTACATCGTCACGTTTGTTGTTCCCACTCCTACAGTTCAGTTATTAAGCATGACAATATTCACGTTGATAGTCTTCCATGGTTTGGCTTGTTATTTTTCCTCTGGTGTGTATAACTGTAGTGCCCCAGCTAGCACCTACAAAATTCTAATGCCAAGTTGTGTCTCTATTCTTCACTCTACCTGCAGTGGCTGAGTTATTTGTTCTGGTTGTTTTGTTGTCTACGACAATGCCTTCAGTTCCATGATTCCCTTTGTACCTCAGCCTAGATCACTCTATAACAATCGTTAATTCTATCCCAAGTCTCCTAGGTGATCTCTTGAACCTTCTCGCTGATCTCGTCGATGTCCCCATCAATGATGACCAGTGGTATTGTGCCCTTAGACCTATATACTTTCTACTTTTTCCTCTTGCTCATCGTAGTTGTTGGTACTCTCATTTTGATAATAAAATGTGACTTTCTGATACTCCTCCATCACCGAGGGGTTTCTCATGCTCCTACTCTATTTCCTCTTTTTCTATCTCTACATCCTTTCCACTTATACCTGCATCTTGCAGGGTACCCTTCTCTGTTCCAACCACTCCACTGAGTGGAATCATCCATTCTTCCAGCCATTGTTGTACTACTATGAGAAAATCATTTTCAGTTACTAAGTATGGAAATGGGTGCCATGTCCTAGTTGGGTCCTTCATTGCCTTCACATAGGCTATGTGGAAGTCCGCTTTGAAGTCCACAATGTGACAATACTGCTTATATAAACTAGGTGACAACCTTGGATGTTGATTCACCACCATGTGTAGATCCATTGAAATCACCACAAAGAAAATCCTACTCTTTCTTGTGCATGTTGGCTCCTTAGTAAACCAGATGGAGGCATACCTTGCTTGCTGCTTCATAAACATCCACCTCAACAGATGGAAACTAAGAGTCTTCTGGTTCTTTCCATGTAACTAGCACGATGAGAATTATTAGTCACATGTAGTGGAATGTCTTCCCCTCTTCTTATGCTTCCCTTAAATCTATCAAAATTTCCTTGCACAGATAGGCAACCTAGTTAAATTAGATCCCTGCGCTGCACTGCACAACTAAATATACTACAACTGTGAGGAACTCATTTTCCCAATACTTCCTCATTATCTTACCTGTTAATATGTGCACGAAGAAGCACACTCCTTGTTCATCGATGGAATTGATATCATATCCACAGGATTTCTTTACTAGTCTGAACTTGTCCTTCATCATTTGTGCCATCTCCTTGTCCTTATTTTTGCCCACAAATTATTTTGCAGGCTCTTTTCTTTGATGAGGCAATCAAGGATAATTTTAGGGGCGAATGTTCGCCCTTTGGCGAAATTAAAGGGTTTTAAATTTTTAGTGGGCGAATATTTTGTATCATAGTACATTTTTACAAATCACCTCAAATAGCCCACCTTATTTTAAGGGAGAGGGTAAAAACAGTAAATTTAGCCCTTGAAATTAGGAGTTAAAACCTTCCATTCGCCCATTTTCAAGAATAGGTTTTATTTAAGTGAATCCTATGGGCCAAATACCATATTTATAAAAGAGTTATGGTAAATTAATAAAAATATAAATAAATGAGATGTATGGTAAATAAATAAAACATTTTTTATATTTACTCCATAAGTCACCTGGTGTAAACAAATAAAAATATAAGTAAAGTGGAGGTTCGGTAAATAAATAAAACGTCTTTTTATACTTACTCAAAATGTATGGTAAATAAATAAAAATATAAATAAACTAGACGTATGGTAAATAAATAAAACCTCTTTTTATATTTAGTCCATAACCCTCGTTCTATTTATGAAGGGTCAAGAAAGAGGTTTTATTTAAGTGAATCCTATGGGCCAAATACCATATTTGTAACAAAGGTATGGTAAATTAATAAAAATATAAATAAACTAGAGGTATGGTAAACAAATAAAACATTTTTTTATATTTACTCCATAATTCACCTTATATTTACGAACACTCAAGAAATGGCTTATATTTAGGTGAAACCTGTGGGAAAAATACTATGGGACAAATACCATGGACTAGATTGCTATTAATACCATGCAAAAAAACCATTATTAACCCTAATATTAGAATTAATAAAAATAAAAATGGCACATGGTATTGACCCATGGTATTCACCAAAATGGCACATGGTATTGACCCATGGTATTCACCTGGAATGTGGCCTATTTAAATGGGGAAATTAAACCAACATAGATTCACAATGCTAAGATTCACTAGGACTTTACAAAGTTTTATTATTTAGTGAAAGACTCGCCAAGATCTTACAAGATTTTATAATTGAGTAAAATATTCGCCATCCCTGGTGAGAGATTCGCCAAAAAATTATATATACATATTATATTATTGATAAAATCGCCTTCCATTTTTCCTATATACCGTGGAGATTCGCCCATTTATTATATTTATAAATTTAGGGGGGGTTCTTAAAATTTTCCCTGGAGGCAATGCTATGATTCTTCTGATTAACATATCATCGATCAGGATCCTCATCCCTAGCCAGATGAATCCATCATGTACCAATACGAGGAGTTGTCGCACAAAAGATGTACTGTATGGCCTTCTACCGAAGTGTGGTACATTCAGCATGTTCAAGATGCCCACTCTCTACAATCTTGCAACCCACTAGTATGGCTCTAGCCTCGTGACTCCATGTTTTGGGTACAGAACCTGCTTCAGATATCTACTTCGTTCAAATTGTGTGTATTTTATTTGATCGTTAAAGTCCCAATCTTCCATCTTCAACTATGGGATCTACCACAACACTTTGCCATCAAACGACACTTCCTCTAGGATAGATGGAGTGTACGCAGCAAAATTTCCCTCCTTTGGCTCCTAACCAGCTTGGTGTTCAGTTTTATTGGTGGCATGTAAGGTGGGAGCATTGTGGGAATCTCTTTGTCCTTTGTCTCCATGCAGTGAATTTTGACCTCCTCTTCACTATCATTTATCTATTGAGGCACCTTCTCTTGCATAGACTTATTTTCTTTCTCCACAGGCTTCTTCCCCTTGTCTTCTTTTTTCTTTGTTTGCACTTCCTTTTGTTTTTTCTTCCTCAGGTATGTTCTTAGTTCCACCGTAGAGACCTCAACTAGTCTCTTTTCCTACTTCTTCTATGGTTGTGGTTCTGTGGGTACTTGCTTTCTCGACGACCACACTTGTCTTGGGCGCATGGGTAAATTCACTGCTTGTGCCTCCATAATAATTGCTAATCCTCTTTCTGCAAATATTCTAACAAGCTATTCAAATATCTTCTCAGACATCCAATAGGGCTTTCTCACTTAGATGAAAATTCTAAGTTCTCCATGGACAAAGTGTAAAATGTGGCATCAGATACGATTTTTATAACAAATTTGAATTCTCAACCTCATGACTGTTTCAATATTTTCTCATTTAATGCAGGTGTTAGTGTCAGTCTTGTATGCCTTCCACAAGTGATCAAATATGCTTTTACCAAGTCTATCAAGAGTCTCAAGGTCAAATTTTATCATGTCACTAGGTTTACAGAGTAAAATTTCATCACTGGCTAGTTTGTCTAAGAATGTTTTCATTCTTTTGGAAAAATAACACGTGCTGGTCGCTTACCTCACTTAGATGAAGGTATCATAATAAAAAGGATGTTTTCATTGTATCAGTCATCATCATTACCATTACACTCAGTCTCATGTCTTCATTAAGTCATTAGGGTTTCTAGGTCCATCATCATCACGTGTAAATCCAACATTAAATGAATCAAGACAAGTAGCTCTTTGACATTAGCTTGATGAATTTTCACAAGTTCTTCATGATTTAAGTCTCAAAGGTTCCATAAGAAGAAGTTTTAATGTTCAAAAGGTAAAATGTGACTCAGGTTTCACCTCTCCAAAGTGGCTTAGTCTTAAAGGTGAAAAATTAGTTTTTGAAAAAGGTATGTGGGACCCATTTCTTTTCAAAAGGGAAACATACTTGCCTATAAAAACCAAAAAATCCCCAAACTCACTTCAATTACCTTCTATTTCCCTTTGTTCATCAAGCTCTTCCCTTCATTGGCGAAAAAAACACGGGTTTCTAGGCAAAATTGGAAAAAATTTGCAGGCGTTGCACTTTTGAGGATGGCGATGTGCTTCTGGACACTATGTTGTGCTTTGGTGCTATGCTTCTAGACACTACACTGCACTTGTGCCAGAGCAGCATGAAACCATCCAGAATTTACCCAAACTCAAAATTGAAGCTTGCATTCTAGTTTCTTGCTAATGTAAACTTGTTTACAAGTAAGTACAACACTTTAATTACCTTTTTCCTTTAGCAAGATGAATTAAAATGAAATATTTCTTCATCTAGGGTTTTAGGTTAAATTGTCATGCTATAAGCTAGGGTAAATGATGGTTAGTCTATTTTTGATATTATAAACATGAAAATATTTCATCTCACACTTATTTACATGTTTAAAATACATTTTTACCCCCTAAACCGACTATAAATCATTAAATTACCTCACCTATAACTAAACACTAGCTCATTCCTAGAAATTTGGGTAGTTTTCCTAGAAGCTTTGTTTTTCATTTCTCACAAGCATTCCTTTCCCTCATTTCACATCATTTAATTTTCATTAGTTTTTAACAATCCCAATTTATCTCCTAGAAATTCCCTTACCATTATTTCCACTCCTCATACCCATCATTTCATCTTTTCACTCATCCCTCACTATTTTTTCCATTTTCCTGCTACTAGGATTTCTATCATCATGGAGGGAGATTCTTCACCAGAGAGGAAAAGACACCATAAAGGAGGAAAATTTCTCAAATATGAACCTACCAATTGCAATGAAATCAATTCATCACCCTTCATCAAGAAGTGTTTTGAAGATGTAAATTGTCTAGAGTTTTGCAGAAGGGTGTGTGAAGTAGGTTATCATGAACAATTGATAGATTGGATCACCACTCACTTGAAAAGGGAAAGGGCCATCATAGCTAGGATTGAGTTCACATTTTCAGCGGATGCTATTGCACTTGCTACGGGGATACTTGATCATGGATAATACTGGTTTAAGGGAATGAATTTGGATCTTGAACATTACAGGCCCTTCTTGGAAACACACTACAGGGAAACCCATACACATATCATACCATTTAGGTACATGCTGGAGAAGTATGCTCTATTAATGAAGGTTGTCATGAAATTTTTCACCTCTGAGGGAATGTTTTCTAGAGTGTATGCCTATCACATCCGGCTTCTAATGCACTTCACAGCTCAAAAACCTCTCAAAATGTGCAATTATTTGTGTAGAAGCCTTATCAAGATTGTAGTTCTCCATTAGTTTGCAGAGAAAAACATGACATGGGAGTCTTTCATGGAGACAACTTTGAAATGGCATGAGACTAATGTTTCAATTCAGCATCCAAACATGCCAACACAACAGATGGAGGTAGGATCATCAAGCCAATTAGTGGAGGTTCCTAAAGCACCTAGACTTGAGGTGACTAGGATGTATCAAAGGGGAAAAAGGTGTGTGTTTACTTCTCACGTTGAGAAAGGGGCCAAGCCTTCTAAATCAGCAAAACATGGATCACAGGTACATGTTAAAGACTTGATTGAGCATGAATTCAAGTTGGTGGACTTGGAAATAGAAAATGTGCCTTCAAACATGAAACAGACTGTCAAATAGAAAGATTCTTAGATCAATAACTCATGGACAACATGGCAATACCAAGGGTTGTTATCTTATTCTTAAAACAAGAAAACAGTTAGCTAAAAGCTAGAAAACTCATTATGGAGAAAGAGAAAGCTAAATTGTTGCAGCAAGCAGACAAAGGCAAAGTAGTATTGGAGACCAATGAACCTAAGGAAACTAAAAAACAAGGTAATAAAAAGATTCCAAGGACCAAAGGACTCAAGAAGGCATTGAAAGTGGAGAAAAAACACATCTTTCTAAATGAAGAACTAGATATGGTGGACAAAATTTCCTTAGAGATTAATGAGGACAAGGAGTACTAGTTAGAAAAAGTCAGTGACCACTTGGAGAAGCTTCTTGACAAAGCCAATATATATAACCAACTACTAAGGCACATGGCACATCACTACCAGCACATGGCACATCACTACCATACTAGAAATATGATTTGTAACATCAAGGTCAAACAGTTGGAAAACAAGCTCAAAGAAACCCTAAAAGACCAAAATGAGAAGCGTAACCTATAGATGCTTGCTGAAGCATCCATGAGGGCTTAACATACCTCATTTTTCATCTCATGATTTTGGATGGATTTTGAGCATTTTTTGTTTTTTGGCTATTTTGGTGCCTAATTTGAAAATTGGCTAGGGCGCTGCACTTTTTCCTCAGGCATCCAAATGAAAAATTATTTTAAGTTTTGAAAAGCCCATGGAATCCTCTCAAAACCCATTTCATCATATTTTTCATAGAGGGCTCAAATTTTGAGAAAAAAGAGGAAAAAGGGGTCAAAAATCAACATTTTGCCCCTCTTTTTAACAGGCGCCGCGCTTCTAGAGACACCTTGGGAGAATGATTTTTTGAAGTCCTTCCCATAATTGAAGGTGTTCTTGAAACTAGACTTGAAAATATAGTTTACCATTCTTTTAGATCTTCATTTGGACCTCAGGAAGTCACCTTAAAGTGGGCTCAAAGTCGGCAGTGTGATTTTGCAAATTTTTGTGGTTTTCGTTTAAATTTTCACTGTGTAAATTTCCTAGTTTTCAGTTTGACTTGGTCAAAGTCAAAAATATTGATGTAATTGAAGTTATTTTGAGGTTAGATGATGTAATAATGAATAAATAGACATGATAGGTGTTTTTTTATGGTTTAATAGGCATCATTAAGGAAGCAAAATCCAAAACAAAGTCTACAAGAAGTGTTTGTATTTGACCTTCTCACTCTCACCTGTTGGTTGAGAGAATCTTGGAAATAGTTCCACCACCTAGGAATTCGACTCCTGAAGGTGGGGAAGTGGTTCAATTGAGTCTATATGTATCATTTCTCATTTAGAGAGAAGGGTTGGAATTTTGTGGAGAAGGCTTGTATGTTTATGTTCTCTTCAGCTAATACAAGAGCAGTTGCAGCTATATTTCAGGAACTCTAGTTCAGTGAGTCTATGGTGTTTGTTTTCTCTTTCTATCAGTTTCTAATGGATAAATAATCTCTATTTACATGCTTTATCTTCTTCCTATGAATTTCATTGCAATTATATAGACATGAATCTTGAATTTAAGCTCTGTTTATCTGGAATTCATACTTGTGCATCCTTTCTTCTAAAGCTAGTGAATTCATGCTTTCACATGCTCATTAGGCTCTCTTAAATTCAAAAATCTATACTACATTGAAAAACACTCCAATTGCACCATAACACACTGATATATAGCTCCTATTTATACTTTTCTCTGCATACTTGAAGCCTACTAATTATCTGCTCTAAACCCTAGTCCAGCAAACCTAAAAACCATAAATTCACAAATACTCAAAGTAAACTTATATATCTAGCCTAAACCCTTATTCTTTACATTTATTCATTGACAAATCCTTAAAGAGATCCCTCTCTGGTTTAGTAGGTCTAGCTACTGAAACTAAAAGTGGTTCGAGGTTACCTCTTTTGATCTCCTCCTTAGCCTAGGAAATTGTAGAGGGTAACAATAGCTATGGGGTTAGATACAACTAGTTGTGCTTTATAAATGATTTTCTACCACACCTTTTAATGGTAATTTCCCTTTTTCCGGTATTTTTTTCCTTCCAATGGTCATATTTTTGGCCAACTTCGACGAACCTTCCCTCGTAGCGGAGTCACCTTTTCTTTGTTGCAATTCCTTTTGACTTCGTCATACTCCTAAGTAGCGCATAATAATATTCCTTCGACGAAGTCCCTTTCTATAGAGTAGTTTATAGTCTTGTGCCCACTTCCAACTATAGGTGGCACTAAAAATTTCCTCCCGTCACTTTTCAGTGCGAAGCTCTAGGGACAGAGTTGTCCCTATATATGTTCAATTTACTACCATTCACTCTTCTTGGAATCAACTAACCATTCAACTTTGCAAGATGAACTGCATCACCATCAAAGATGTTCTTGATGATATATGGTCCTAACCAATGTATTTTACATCTTCCTCAAAACTTCACGAATTTTCTATCATATAATAATACAATATTTCCTTATCGAAATGTCTTCTTATTGATATGCCTGTCATGCTCGCTTTCTCCCTTTCTTTCTGCACTTGCTGATGGAACCCTGCTATGAAGCTGTCTTCTTCTAGAGCTTGTATCTACGACATCCTTTCTTTCATAATATTATGGTCTGCCATATCTGTGACAACTGCAATTCTCAACTTGGCATAATGTATTCCATAGGCATAATTGCCTCTTATCCATATGCTAACATAAACAATGTTTTCCTTGTCAATTTCTTACATGTTGTTCTATATGCCCACAACACTGCTGAAATCCTTAAATCCTAGTCATCTTTATTCACATTGCATATGTTGGTCAACGCATTTTCCAAGATCTTATTGAAAGCTTCTACTATTCCATTTTCTTGAGGATGATAAGGAGTGCCCTTCTGGTGGTAAACCTAAAATGCCTCAGTTAGTGCTTCAATAATATTGTTCAAGAAATGTGTGCCTTGGTCACTCATCAAGATCTTTGGATAGCCAAACCTGGACAATATATATTCAAAGATGAAATTTGCAGTAGTTTCTGCACTATAACCCTTCACTTGCTGTCCCATGGCCCATTTTGTCAAATAATCAGTTGCAATGATTATATACCTTGCACCAGTCTTCTTTCCTCATAGACTGATAGGTCCAATAAAGTCAATAGCCCATTTTTCAAAGGCCCACAAGGTTACCTATGGTACTAGTGGCATCTCATCTCTTCTAGATGACGTTCCTATTCTTTGACATACATCACATGCTTGGCATAATTATTTTGGGTCCTTATGTACTATGGGCCACCATAACCCGAATCTCAATATTTTTTGTGAAGTGGCTTTTCCTACATAATTCCCAATTGCGACTCCTCCATGAGCTTATGTTAGAATACTCTATCATTTGTGTTTAGTGACGTATCTGCGTAGTACTTCATTTGGTCTCATTTTAGACAAGTGTCAAGAAATATATGAGAAATCAACTACTCAGACCACCAACTCCTTATTTTGATTCATAATGTAGTCCAGGGCACCATTCATGTGGCCAGAAACTGAATAATATCCACAAAGTGATCATCTACGACTCTAATTGTGAATAACTATTCATCGGGAAGGTTATATTAAATATTTGTGTGTTCTTCTCCTGTCTCTATTATTGATAGATGATCAGGCCCAACATTCCATCTTGTTGGATTCACTATAACCTTGAAGTCATACTCTTGGAATAATAACAACCATCGATAGATCTTTCCTCATAACACAGGCTTATCCACCAAATATTTCAGTGCAGAGTGATCAGTTAACATTTTGAAATGCACTCCCAACAAGTAGTGCCTGAACTTCTATAATGCATATACAACAGCTAATCCCTCTCTTTTTGTCATGTTATAGTTCTTTTCCACCTTGGATAATTTTCTACTCACAAATACTATGGGATGATCAATTTCTCCTGCTCCTGGCTACCCTAGGACTACACCCAATTCTATCTAGGATGCATCTACATTTACATGGAACTCCTTCTTCCAGTCCAGGAAAACTATGAATAGGTGCAATTACCATCTTATCTTTTAGTACATCCAATCTCTTCTGGCACTCTTCGCTCCATTGAAAATTCATGTCTTTCTTTAGCATTTTCTCCATTGGTGCAGTTACTTGCACATACCCCTTTATAAACTTTTTATAATATCCAGTGTGTCCCAGTGTTGTGCGTAGTTCTCTCACTTTTTTCGGTATTGGCATGTTCACAATAACTGCAATCTTCACGGGATCCACCATTAATCACTGTTTACAAACTACATGTTCCAACAATATACCAAATGGTGTAAAAAATATTCACTTCTTCAAGTTCAATGAGATCTGTTACTGCCTACATGTATCCAACACCAACCTTAAGCTTGCCACATGTTTCTTCAATAGCCCAAAAACTATCCAATCGTCGAAGTATACTTCCAGAAACTTGTGTATATATTCTTTGAAGGCCGCAACTACAACTCTGGAAAAGATAGCAGGCACATTCTTTAATCCAAAAGGCATCACCATGTACTGGTAAGAGCCACACTCTATAAAAAATTTGTTTTATGTCTATCTTTTGGCGCAATTATGACATGATGGTATCCTAAAAACCCATCTTTGGAAGAATGGGCCTTTTGTCCTCCCACATTGTCCAATACTTCATCTGTAAATGGTGTAGGGAAGGGGTCATGCAGACATGCATCATTCAATTTCCTTAAGTCAACAAAAAATCTGATTTCTCCTTTTGCCTTCTTTTCCTAGACCACCATGGGGCTTACCCATTCAGACTCTTCGACAAGTTCTATTATCCCAGCTGCTAACGTGTTGTCTAATTCTTCTTTCACCTTCTCCTTGTATTTTGGATTTAGTCTATAAGGTCTCTGCTTGATAGGATTCACATAAGGTTTCATAGGAATCCTTGTAACTCAAAAATCCCCTACTATGCCCTTCATATATGAAAACTTAGTGGGGAACAACTCCTGATATTCATGCAAGAGATCTGTTATCTTGTTGACTATGTCTTCATCCTAGTAATCTCCTATTGTTGCATACTTCAGTTCAACCTCTGACCCTATATTCACCTTCTTCGTCTTCAATGGATTCGTTATATCAAACATCTCTATCTCATGTTCATTTACTTTGTGATGACCTTCTAATTTTTTGATGTCAATATTGCAAGGATTTTCATCCTCTTCTGCAGTGAGATTATAACATTCCATTAATTACTTATTTGTGTAGTCCAATTAGGTTTCCATATAACTAGAACTTCGTTCTCAAAAATATTCTTCTTAACTATATTTAGAGCTGCATCTATATGTGGACAATCATCTTCAAATCTGAATGTCATTATAAATCCATCAACCATTTCTTCCTAGCTATAAGTACCATGTCGAAGCTCTATTTCCATATACCAATTCTGAGGAATTGCCTCTAGGGTATGGATGAAGCATGCACACATTCTTCGTGCAGAATTTCTCCCCAAAATTCCATACAGAACTGTATGTGGTCTCTAGGATCAGTCTGGCCATCATACTTATCTAAGAGCTCTATTTCTACTTGACTAAACTTTACCCACATCAAACTTCTACACTTTTTCCAATCTACTATATTCTTCTAATGAGTAACCCACCATAAGGAGTGGACCTTAGTGCTTGATCCAGAAGTAAAAATCTCTGACATTTGGGTAATTGTCTTTCATAATATCTAAATAAAGTATATATACTAACCAAACCATCATACAAAGGTAAATCACATACCTTAACTGTCATACATCGCACTGCTTTAGTGATCCTTGCACATCACCTTGTAGACACTTCATGCAACCTGTTCTGCTAGTTTTCCAATTCCTTATCTGAATCTGAAGTGCAGGAACTATCTTGCTCCAAAGTCAGTTTTCCATCTGTTGTAGGGTTAATCCATTCTTCTTCTTTTGTTGTTATTTTATAAATGTTGTTGATGTCATCTGCACTATATTATTCTTTGATAGGTTCAATATACTTTTCTCCCTCCGATGGATCTAATAGAACAATAAATCTCATATTGTTTCTCTCAAATATCATTCACAGTTTCTTCAAGTTAATTATAGCCATGTTAGAAAATGCCCAATCCAATCCAGGCAATGAGAGATAGGGGTTACTACCATACATAATATCAATCACTTCAAAGTCAGTGGTAGTGCACACTACATTAATGTCTACTGTGATACCTGGAAATCTTTATAGATGAAAAATCTTCTGTTGATTCACCATCTTCAGTTAGATTGTTGACCATTGCAGCTTAGGCTTACCCATCAATTCCCAAGTTTGCTTTGGAAATACATTAGCATCAAATCCTAGATCCAAGATAATTTGATCCATGTCATATTCTCCAATTTGTGCTGTAAGCCTCATTTCCCTTCGAGTATGCTTCTTATATCTATGTAGATGATCACTACACACATCCCACTATGTGGTACCTCTTTAGAAGCACAACAACCTATCAATTCCTGTAGTCCCTTTATGACCTTCTGATTTCTCAACAACTTCATGCAATTATGTAGAAAAGACTTCAATATATGAGGATCCACATCTTCTGTCACAACCGGTACTATCTCACAGTTATCCTTTTGAGTTGGCTGCACGGTAGAGGTCGAGGCCCCATCATTCATGAAAATCTGCCCCGCCTCCATGAATACTTGTTTTTCCTTCAGCATATCAAATTCAAGAGATTTTTCAATAGTTTTTCTTACCCATGTAGCTTCAGCTTCCTTTTTCCAATTGGCTTTATCATCTCCAATAGCAGCTCCACTTCTTGTTATAATAGTAATGTGCAGTTCATCGTCCCTTGTCTCAACAATCAGCATTTGAATATTTGTTGCAAGATGATGGTTTCTTTTCTCCTGCATCTTTGCAATAAGGAGAGGGAATTATTATATCACATGATCAAAATACTTATAATAGTTGTAGGTTTTCATAGGGTTCTAACAGTCTCTTGTGAAGTGTCCTTCCTGTCCACAATTATAACAGAAAATTTAGCCACATCCTTGACTAGCTCCTCGTCCTCATCCTCATCCTCGTCCTTGAAATCCTCCTCAACTAGTGTGTTGGCCTAGATCCTCGTGTGTATGTCCTTCAGCTTACAGTCTATAAGCATCACCAGTGTGTTCCATCATCAAGTCATAACTTTGAAATTTTTTTTCATCATGGCCTATTGATCTACAAAAGTTGTAAAATAACTACTTTAGGATCTGCACATACTTCTGTAATAGGTAGCAATATTCAGAGAAACGTTGGCTTCTCATTCTACAAATATTGCACCATAGCCCTGGGTTTACTGGATTAGGTGCTCCACTTACAGAATAATCTCTGAACAAGAGGCATTAATCCTTATAATGACCCTCTGTTTTGCATTTTGTACACCATGCTTCTGATCTTGTTTCCTTACCTTTCTTGAGATCTTGTAATTCCAAGGTCAAATTGGCTAGGTGACTTTGAATTTTTTGTACTCCTACATGAGTATCCCCAATTTGTGAAGCTTCCAGCTTCATTGCAATCTCAAATACTTCAACTTGAGTCGTGATCTTTTGTTGTGTCAAAGTTAACCTAATATGTGGCAGTAGTGTGGCTATGAACCATTCCTTATGCTATTATGGGGGTATATTAAAGCTTAATTAACCCATCAACACCTTGAATCGTGAATCCAAATCCCACATAGATTTAGTCGTTGTCTATTTGATTTATTTTAGCTCCATGATGCATTGCGATTCTAATTTTGGCTCCTTGAATTATGATACCAGTGATTTCTTAATTTCATCCAACGAAGCAGTCAGATTAGTCACAGAGTATTTCATATACCATGTTAGTGCTCTTTCTCGTAGCTATGCGATGAATTGCAAATTCTTTACATCGACACTAGTGATCTATCTTGTTGTCCATACTACATTAGCTACACACTATAACTGATCAAGATCCTCTGATCCCAATCCTTTAAAAATAGGTATATTAATGTCATTGATCATTTTCTTTCTCGGGGGGCTAGGTGGAGGGGGCGGGGGTGGGGGTGTAGGGGAATTATGGGGAGGAGGATGGGGTGTAAGGGGGATGGATGGATGGGGAATCCTAAATGTGCATTTCCTTTTCCCAACTCCTAACTTCGATGCACCTTTAGGATGGGAGGGGGAATGTCGTGGGTGTTAGGTATGGAGCCTGTTTATTCAGAGGTATCGCTCCATTGGACTTAAGTTTGTAATGTGGCAGAAACGCCGTCGGTCCAGGGGTGCTGATGATGATTATTTGGAGCCCCCTTGTGGTGGGGGATCACGGGTAGCACCCCCGAAGCTAAAAATAGAAGTAAAATCTCCTTGTAAAATGTTGTAATTTCATAGTCAATCAGGGCCATTCATTAGGTGGAAATATGATGGTAGAAGTTATGTTTAATTTATGGTTTTTTCCCCTAGAAGGAAACCCCTCACTATATATGAGGGACTTTGTATTGCGTCTATGTAGATCTATATTTTGAGTGAGAAAGAGAGAGGAGATTGTGTACTGAGAGCGAAGAGGAAATTACAACAGAACTGATGTAGGTTGTATCTCTTCATTTTGCTCGATAATATAGAAGGAAGGACTCATTATTTCTCCGTGGACGTAGCCCAAATTGGGTGGACCACATATATCTGTGTCTCTCTTGTTTTATGCGTTTTCTGTGTTTATATTTATACAATATTTTATGCATTCTATTGCTATGTAATATATAATTTTCTAACAGTGGGGTTGAGGATTACTTATTTCTTCTTCACTCTCAGATCCTCCTAGCAAGGGGCTATAGTTAGTCTCAATAAAATTCTTCGGGTCTATTCTATATCGTTTTCCACTTTGCGTATACCTTGGCTTAGGATTATTTCCTCTTCATCCAAACATTAATCTGACTGCATTCACAGAATCCCATTTTCACAGAATAAAATCTTAATCTAGAGATTAAAAGATCTGAAGAAATTACATCGCATCCTTTGAAAAATATTCTTTCAGCTTCACTATAGGATACGATTGCATATATTGCATACTCATTGATAAATCCTCCCAAAATTCTATCGATTTAGAAATCAACAGCTCTTGAGATATTGTTATTGACGTTATTGAGTCGCTGTATTAATTCAGGATTCGCTCCTTAGATTCCCTCCTTTAAAACAAGTCTTATGCTTGGTCAACTTAGATATCCACTCGTACAGTTCAATGTGGAGTGAACCAAAGAAGATTTCATATTTCTCTTTGAAGATATACTTCTGAAACCCATCTTCAGGTGATAATCAATGGTTTATGTTCTCTTTTACTTCAAATTCTCTTTCTTTCTGTTCAACCCACTTTTGGATTTCAGATGCCAAAACATATCCCATAAGAGATCTTGATCCTGGAAACAGAACCATTTGTTGGTTTAAGGGGGCTTAACCTAGGTTCAAAGTCTATTGCACACCAAAAAAACCCTCAACCACTAACCCTTTCAACAATGGCCTCGAGCAGATTGCAATCTCACCCGAAGCGGTTATGGGAGGTTGCAAAACCAGTTTTCTGCAACCAGAGGGATATCTGCATTGTGGCACCCATGTGTTCACTTATGTATTATATATATATATACAACTTTGCATACATGAATAACTTCGTGTTGATGATTAACTTCACAGATTGGTACTTAATGCATAAATGTGATAGAGAACAATATATCATATACTCAATACTTTGCCAAAACTTATTCTTTATTAATGAAGGTCTTCAATACATACACTTATCTAACCTGTGCACCTAGTTGCAGGTGGTCTGCACACTCAGTTGCAAACTCTTCCAAGGCCTCCGTGCACTCAGATGTGGAGCCATCCAAAATTACAGATCCGAGACAAAAAATACAATTAATTTATGAATTCTATCTCTTCTTGTTATCTTCGACAAAGTATTACATATTATTTATATAGCTTTCCTTACTACAAGACCATGGTCCAAATACCATGGATCCAACAAAACAATTGACTAATACCCTATACCCATAAACAAATAAGGGGCTTTGACCCACCCTAAAGCCCCTAAACACTGCGCGATGAAAAGAACTTCGCCAACTTCATGCACTCCGCTCCTCAAAATGCATAGTCTTTGACCAAAACTTGGACCAAGTTGGGCTACACCCAACACTTGGTGAAGGGAAAATTGAGGAGGTCACCTTCCCTAAGGCCAAGGGTAAACAACCTTTATTACCTGTAGGGAGGTCCACCACTAGATCAGTCACATCTAAGCAACTCAAAGCACATGCAACCTTGCTACAGGAGAAGATAAGGGTGCTATAGGAGAAAACGAAGGTGCTACAAGAGAAATCAGAGGTGTTATAGGAGAAAACAAAGGTGCTAAAGGAGAAAAAATGAAAGCTACAAGAAAATATAGGGATACTACACGAAGGAACATATATTCTACAAGATTGAGAGAAAGTGCTATAGGAAAGGGAAACCACATCAAAAGAGGAAGGAGTATGTCCGCAAGGACTCTAGCAGCCTCAAGCACAACCTAAACTTGGATCCTTTTATAAATTTGTGGAGGAAGGTAGGATTATAACTGGTAAATTTTTAGTCCCCATCCTATTTGAATTGGAAAAAGAGAGGTGTAGAACTCAGAGACGGATGTAGATAGAAAAATCAAAGAAGGTAGGGGACATTGGTCTTATGGAGGAGAAATTGGAACAAATGGGCAGAGAAATGGCTGACATAAGATTGAGAGAGTCAAGCATGATAGAACAAATGAAATTAGAAAATCAGAGACTAAAAGAGTAGCTACAGGAGAGAGAAGCACAACTTTCCACCATGTCAAGTTTGTCCATGGAATTCATCTAATATAGGAAACCATACAAGTCCTATGCCATCTTCCTCAAGGAGCAGTGGATAAAATTCTAGATAAAAGCATTGGCAAAATATGGCTCTATACCATTCCAAGATTATAGTGTTGAAGAATCCAAAGGTTTAGAATTTTCATGGTGACTCCATTGTTCAAAAACTGGTAGTTTGAAGAACTTCTTGGTGATTTAACTATTTTCAAGTGGATTCAATTGCTCAAAGGTATGCTCCTATGAATCGAGCTCATATTCTTGTTTTTTTGAATTGTATTCCTTGCATAGATTGGATAAATAATCTGCCAAAATTCATAGATGGAAATGAGGGTGAGGCTATTTTGCATCTAATAAAATTTCATTGGCATATACATAAGCTTGGGATTAGTTTTCATGAGGATTGTTTGATGAAGATGTTTATGGCTACCCTAGAAGGGAAAACAAGATCATGGTATGAAGGGTTAAACCTAAGTAGCTTATATTCTCTTAAAGTTTCCATATAGTACTATCCAAGCATGATGGGAAGTCTATTTTGCAAATTCAAAGTGATTATTGTGAATATTTTATTTCATATCTTAAAAGTATTGATGATATCGAATGTATGGATGATGAAGAGATCATTGGAGCCTTCTATGATTTTTCCTTCCAACAACAATCTGAAGAAGCTAGTCACCTTGATACAAGAGATCATACTCAGCACATAGTAGCCTCCTCTTTGATTGATGAAGATATAGATGATGAATATTATCTAGCTACTCATAAAGATTCCCCACAAGAAACAATTCTGGCAACACAACACACTAATCAGCTAGAGGTTAAAGAAGAAATTCAACAACCTAAAACTAATCAAGAAGAGGAGAATAATGAAAAAGAATAGGTTATTTTAGATCATATGGGTGTACACATTAACACTATGGCTATTGAACAAAGTTATCTTGCCAATCATTAGGTAAAAGTAATTAAGCATATCATTGAAGAATCATTTGTTTATTTGTAGCAGTCTTATGATCCACATGAACATCCCCAACAGACATTATTTTCTTCCATGATTAAAGATCAGTCAAATTTGAAAGATGAAAGCGAAGTTTTATTTCATGATTCTAATGATGAGTTGCAGTGACCTTGCCAACTTCTATGTGATCTAGTTAATGATGAACACATCCTTGTTACACATGATCTTGTTGTTGTGTTTGATGAAATTCAAGAAAATTCAGAGCCCTTATCTATTGTGGATGATGAGAATGAAAAAAAGTTTGCTTTCATTCCATTTGATGGGAATCATTTTCAACATATAGACAAACCAACATTGTGGAATAAGGTTTGTTTTACTGCTTTTAATCATCCAAAAGAGCTTATGTTGCATGCTTTCCATGATCCTTTAGTGAGTTTATTGCAGTCATCAGTAGAGGAATAATTTGCCAATTTTGTCAGTAGATGTATTGGATCCAGTGGAAAAGTTGAGTTGCCACTTTCTTTTTTCTTCTGTCTACTCAAGGAAAGCGTGGGCAAGATTCAAGTAAGTAGCCATTTTCTGGATTGGTTACACTGGAGGGATCATTACACATGATTCTCTCTCTCTCTCTCTCTCTCTCTCTCTCTCTCTCTCTCTATATATATATATATATATATATATATATATATATATATATATATATATATATATATATATATATATATATATATATATATATATATATATATATATATATATATATATATATATATATATATATATTGATTATAGAGCAATCGGCAACTAGAGCAGCCTCGTAACTCACGTTACATGGGGTCGATTCTAACCGCTACCACTATAACCCCTGGGAAACTGTGCCCGCCCCTCTCCATAGCTTCCAGGCTAGTCCGAGGGATTTTAAATCATGACCTTTAGTACGGAGCCCACCTTTCTAACGAACTTCACCACATTGTGATTACCAATTTGCCTACCCTCATGGGGCTTGTTTGGTCAATTTAGTGATGTCTAAATTGCAACTTTTAAATGTCAACCCGGGGCTCGTAAGCTGATGAAGTGAGGTGTACTATATGTACTTAGGCAACTGTTTTCTTAGTCTTTTGTCGTTTTTAGTTTTTTTAAGTTTGTTTTCAAATGTATCTTTCCTACTGTGATGTGATGGAAATGAAATAAATCAAGTGAAATGTGGGTGATTTTGGTGAGCTCTAAATGATTTCTCAAAACTTAAAAAGTATTCTACAAGAAAGCTTGAACAACAACTGCAATAAAATCAACTCTTAAAGGAAAATGAAGACATCAAATAAAAGACTAATGACATCGGCCCAATATCTCTGCTGCTGCAAGAAAATGAAAATGAAATCTATATTAAATCCAACTAATAAGTAAAAACAACTATCTCACACTATTTCAACCTTTCATCTCAATCCTCTCTATGAAAAGATCTCATGGAATGTTTAAGCAATGTGAAATTGAAGTGAAACTACATAAAAGAGACTAGTCACAAATACTTTAACCTCCTCTTAACTTCTTGCCTTTCAGCTGAATTTATCATGTAAGAAACAGTTATGAATAAGTCAAGTAATGTGAGTTCTAAAGCAAACTAAACCAAGCTGTGCTAAGTGATATTTTGGCTCTTAATAAATATATTGGAAAAGGAACCATCAATAGATGAACAACTTGATATCTAAGAGCAGAAAGTAAATATGCAAATTAAAGAAATGACAGTAAGGAAAATCAAAGCTGCAAAACAATTAAGGTTAGCAACATAGACAAGATGATCACGCATGCCACTAGCTATGAAAAGAAAAGAAAGAAAATTGTCCCGGGCATGCCTAAGAAACCTGCATAACACACTGATCAGTCATGAACATAAAAGTGCAGAAATGTAAATCAGCAGAAATCAAAGTTTATGTACAACTATTATACATGTTGAAAACGCAGCAATTTAAAAGACATCTGTACAACTATTATACATGAAATCAGAAAAAGAAATGCAAGAAATTAAAGATTACTATACAGGACTTCAGCAAACAGGGGCCCTCTGCCTACTTCAGCTGGTTCAAGGAGCAGTTATACGCTTAAGTGTAAAACAGTCTTCTCATGTATTGACAACAAATGTAAAAGTACAGTGGGGAGCTCAAAATTACAAAGCAATTACAATAATGACTAACTATCCAGCGTTCAAAGACGCTTTATTTATAACAGAGGAAAGCAAACTAACTTAACGAAAACTAAGCTATTCAAGCAGCTGTGTAAAAACACGTAATCTTGCTGCGTCCTCGGATTTAGGCAACGGTCATTGTGGGCATTCAATCTGCTGTTGGATTCATGTTTCCCACTGTCTTCGTGGCTGAGGAAGATGCCACCTGTTCTTCACGTGCTCCAAAATAGAACACGCAAAGCCGTGCCACCGCCAATGACTTCTGTTGACCGTATTTGCCTCCTCGTTGACCACGGGTTTTTATGACCGGTTTGGGTGAGCTGGAAGGACACACACCATGTCCTTGGTTCCACGAACTTGCCCATGTGGCTCTTCTTCCCGGAGGACACCTGGAACATATCATTTAATAAAACAGCTGCGGAATCCGGGGTTGGCTGCGGAAACCGGGATCAGCTGCGGAAACCCTGTGTGAGCTGTGGAAATGCAACACTTTGAGCCAAAATTCTAAACCACCAATAGTCATTAGCATAATTAGCAAACCATGTAAAAAGTCCTAAAATACAATGATTTGAGCAATTTGATGGAGGGGAATGAGTGGCAAAAGAAGGAAATGAATAGGAAAAGGAGGCTGAGAGGATGTGTAAAGAAGTGCAGGTTTGAGGCTCAACATACCCCCACTGTGAAGGTGTTGCATGTCCTCATGCAACCAAAACTTTGTCATTGTTTTTCAATCCATGTGCTCAGATGCTTCTGCCAAAACATCTAGCCTTCTTCTCTTTCTCCTTGCTGCCAAAATTGTCCTTGGTTTTCTGACTAAACACCTGAATTTCAAATTGATCAATGCCCTGCTCAGCTTCTTACATTTTCTCTTCAATTTTCTGTTTTTCTTCTGCCAGAGTCCTAAGTGAAGCATGGTATTGTCATGGACAATTTTGTCCACCTTGCTTTGTTCTTTCAATGCTTCGTTTTCTTGTTTAATATGCTGGTTCAGGACTTCTAGCTCAAACACCTCCTGTTTTAAAGATTGGACCTGTTCATCAAGAGGCAATATAGTGCTTGGTCCTGCAACTGATTGCTCCAAGGTCTCCAAATAATTGTATACCTCCTGCTGGTCAGGGTCAATTTCATGTGTTCTTCTTGGGCTATGTTCAAAATCAAATTCTGTTTGAGGTTCTGGCTGAAAAGGACTCTCTTCTCGTGGAGGAGTGGACTCAACACGTGGAGGACTCGACTCAAGGTCAAGCTGAGTTGGAGCCTTTTTAGGTGTACCTTCTCCCAAATCAATGAAATGTGATTGTTTTTCTTTAGTCACACTTATTTTTTCTTTAAGTCTACTGCTTCTTCTCACTTGTGCACTAGTGCTCTTTTGCTGGGCACTATGTTTTTCTTTCTGTTTCTTCTTTGAGAGGGCAACAGCTTGAAGTTGTGCTAGTCTATCAGCCAAGGTTTGAGAGTCTTCTTCTACTGAAGGTTCAGGTGATGGATATGATTCTTGAACAATTGTTTTCCCTTTATCCTTTTTCTGTTTCTTGGTTTCATCTCCCTCTGCCTCTTCTTCTTGAGCAATTTCTTGAGTTTCTACTGTAGGAGGATCTTGGGCTGCAACATCTCTTTCTCTCCTCCTACTTCTTTTTGGGATTCTAGGGGAACTGCTAGAGGCTTCAGTCACCTCTTGGAAATGGTTTCTGATTAGAAACTTTTCCCATGTATCATTGTTATTCTTCAATTGCTCTTCTATGAGAATTCTAAAGAACCCGTGATGATACAAGTGGGGTTCAATATGGCCTACATGCTTTTGGACAGTGGAACTCATTTTCTTTAGGCTTGCTAACAGAAAGTAGGGTAAATTGAGGGCATGGCTTTCCATGAAATTCATCATAATCCTTGCATGGTACATATACATAGTGCCAAAGCGGCCCTCACATGTGATAAACTTTTGAACAAGTAATAACAATGCAGTCCATTCTTCCTTAATTACATGCACAGGAATCCCTTTAGTGAATATTGAAGTGTCCATACCTGGGTTCTTAAGCATGTCTTTCCATCCCTGATCTTCCAGCCCTCTGTTCTTAAACCATCTTTCTCCTTCCTGAGGTAGACTGGTTGCTGTTGCTATGGTGTTCTCTGTTATTGTGAATTTCAGGTCCCCTACTTCCACAGTGTGTCCGTTGAAGGATCGAGCAAATGCTTTCGTTACCTCCTTATTATACCCTCTGAATTTTTAAATAAACTTCAACCACTTTGCTTTCTTTAATGCTTCCTTCGTCTGTGGATACCCTTATAAATACTTCGGACCCTCAGGTTCAGCTCTAAGCAGCTTCCCCATCTTCGGCTCTCAACTTCGGTTGAAGCTTTGACTGTGTGTGGATGCTCACGGGAAAAAACAGGTGGATTACGGCTGTAAGTGGAGTAGCCGTAACGTAATGCAAGGCGTATTGCAGAACTGTAATTGGGGTTTGAAACAGAGCTGTGGAGTTTGCAGCGGAAATGAGAGTGGAAATGGTGTGAGTACGAGGGAGTAGAAGACAAACACGAGAAATGAGTTCAATGCATGTGGAAATGGAGTGATAAGTGGACAAAATAACGGCCGAATCCTTTAGAGTCGGGTGGCTTACGCACACGTCTCAGCGTTGGCTGCAGAAATGATGGTAAGGAGAGCCGTGGTACATTGGGTTACGTCACAGAGGTACGGCCAGTAATGGAGGAGCAGCCCCATTTCAAGTTTTGAATTAATGATGATTAGGGGACCGTTAGAAAGGTATGAGGTGGATGAAGCATTATCGTGGAGGAGGAGTGGGATGATCTTGCCGAATCATTGCATTTAGTGGCTCTTTCCACGATTTAATAACTATGCATAAAATGACATTAAATTGTTGTTTGGAAAAGATTTTGATCATACCTTCATAAGTTTGCCATTTGTTGATTAAGGCTTCTGATCCATTATTGCTCTTTGATCTTGCAGATGCCTCATATCTTTGCTGCCTTTGGTGATGATGATGCTAACCTTTGACTGTAATTTTTTTTTTTGAAAACAGAGTGTTGCTGGCTGTAGAGACAGAGTGATGCTGGCTGCGGAAATCGTTTCGAGCTACGGAAACTGGTGTTAGCTGCGGAAACGGTTCCCAGCTGCGGAAACTGAGACAACACCCCTTTAACTGCACAAAATAGTTAGAAAAAAGAACTAACTGAATGAAATAGTCCTGAGAGGGACTTTTATTGGTGATATGAGATGGAATGAATGGAATGAAGTGATGATGAAATGGAATGAAGTGGAATGGAGATGAAAGATGATGAAGGTGAAGTGAAATGAAGTGAATAATGGAAAGAGAAAGAGATTTTTTTTTTTTTGGAAAATATAGAGTGTCAGGTGTCCCTGATTTTCACTCCATATTTTCTGTATAAGACCGCCAATCTGAGATTGGTTTTCAGGCTTATACACATTTTTTTTTTTAAATTCATAAAGAAACAAAGACTAGGCTGATGGAGGAGAAGGACTCTTCCCCACCAGCCTCATTGCAGAATTTTCTTGAAACATTTTGACAAAGTCCTCTTTTGAGAGTGGCTTATGATAAATTTTCAATCGATGGCCATTCACAATGAGAGGAGTTTGAAACTCATCAATAGTCTTGATTCGAACTGCTCCATTGCTAAAGACTTCATCAATCTCATATGGCCCAAGCCAATGAGTTTGAAATTTTCCTTTGAAGTCTTTAAACTTTGAATCAAACAGTAACGCCCAATCTCCCTTTTGAAACTTCTTCTCTTTGATATATCTGTCATGCCACTTAGTTCTTTGGTGCTGAACTAGATCGGTCCTTAAAATTGCATCTTGTCTTATTTCATCTAGCTCATTCAACTGCTCCATTCTATGCTTTTGGGCTTCTGATAGACTCATCCCCAACTGAACTACCATCTTGAAGGTCTTGACTTGGAACTCAATGGGGAGCAAGACTTCTTTCCCATAAACAAGTTCATAGGGAGACTGTCCTGTTGTGTTCCTCCATGTAGTTCTATAGGCCCATAAGGCTTCAGGAAGCCTTTCTGCCCAATCTCTTCTGTGGAGATGAACAGTTTTGGTGATGATGCTCTCAAGAACTTTGTTTGTAGATTCCACTTGACCATTTGCTTGCGGATGGTATGGAGTAGATTTTCTATGCTTGATTTTTTATTCTTCCATCAGCTTCTCCATCAAGTTAGATGTAAATTGACTTCCCTGATCTATCACAATTTCTCTTGGGACACCAAAACGAGTAAAAATATCCTCAAAAAGAAATTGAACAACTGAATTTTCAGTGGCAGAAGGTAATGCCTTGGCTTCTACCCATTTAGTAACATAATCAGTGCAAACCAATATATACTTCTTTTGTTTAGATGGTGGATTAATAGGTCCAACAAAATCTAAAGCCCATTTCTCAAAGGGTTCGATGAGTACCTGTGGCTGTAATGGCATTTCATTTGAAAGAGTTGGTCTCCCAACTCTTTGGCAGCTGTCACACCTTCTAACATATTGTTTTGCATCTTTGAAGAGAGAAGGCCAATAATATCCTAAAGAAAGGATTTTATAGGCCGTCCTCTTGTCAGCAAAGTGTCCACTGCACCGTTCATCATGACATGCCTTAAGGATATCAGGCATTTCATCTTCCCGAACACATCTTCTGATCACACAATCTAGCCCTGTTTTAAACAATTCATTAGAAATCCATGAATACTTTGAACTCTCCTGAATGATTTTCCTTTTCTCATTAGGAAATAAGTGTGGAGGTAGCTTCCTTGTAACCAAATAGTTAGCAATATCTGCATACCAAGGAGTTTTAGTAGTTACTGCAAACAGATATTCATCTGGAAACTTATCCTCTACGGGAGAATCTTCGTTAGTATTTTGGATTCTAGACAAGAAATCAGCTACTGTATTTTGTTTTCCTGGTCTATCTAACACAGTAATATTGAATTCTTGTAAAAGTAAAAGCCATCTTGTAAATTTGCCATTAGTAACAGGTTTGTTCATGAGATATCTAATTGCAGAATGATCAGTATGGACAAAAGTTTCATAGCCTGTTATATAGTGTCTAAACTTGTTAATTGCATGAACAACGGCTAAGAACTCTTTTTCAGTCACAGTATAATTTAACTCAGTGGGAGTCAAATTTTTACTGGTGTAATAAATGGCATAAGGAACTAAATCCTTTTGACCCAACACAGCTCCTAGAGCTGTATCTGAAGCATATGTAGAAATATGGAAAGGAAGTTTCCAATTTGGCCCTCTCAAAATGGGTGCTTCAGATATTCTTGTTTTTAGAGTTTCAAATGCAGATTGACAGTCAGGATCCCACTTGAATTCACAGTCTTTTGTAAGTAATTTGAAGAGCGGAGATGCTATCTTGGTGAAGTTTTCAATAAATCTTCTATAATATCCAGTAAACCCAAGAAAACTTCTAACATCTTTTTGACAATTTGGAATAGGTAACTTGGAGATGACTTCAACTTTTGATCTATCAACTTTAATTCCATCTCCTGAAATATGATGTCCTAAAACAATCCCTTCAGTAAACATCATAAAACATTTTTCATGACTTAATGAAAGATTTGTTTCTTTACATCTTATAAGGACTTTTTCCAAATTTTCTAATGCCTCTTCAAATGAATTACCATAAACTGTAAAATCATCCATATAGACCTCTACACAATCATGAATTAGATCAGAAAAGATTCCTAATACTGCCCTTTGAAATGTTGCGGGTGCATTACATAATCCAAAAGGAAGTATTCGGTAAGCAAAAGTCCCCCATGGACAGGTAAATGTGGTCTTGTCCTGGTCTTCAGGTGCTACCTGAATTTGATTGTAACCACTAAAACCATCCAAAAATGAGAAATACTTTTTGCCTGCTAAAGTATATAATACTTGATCAATAAAGGGCAAAGGAAAGTGATCCTTCAAAGTTGCTTTGTTCAATTCCCTGTAATCAATGCAAACCCTCCATTTACCATTCTTTTTAGGTACTATAACCAAAGGGGAAACCCATCGGCTATCTGAAATGGGGTAAATGAAGTTTACATTAAGTAACTTTTGGAGCTCTTCTTTCACTATCTCCCTAAGGTTTGGATTCATCCTTCTTTGAGGTTGTCTAATTGGTCTACTGTTTTCCTCAATGTAGATGTGATGAATGCAAGTCTTAGGGTCAATACCTTTCATATCGGTATACTCCCATGCAAATGCAGTAGAATGTTTTTGCAAGATTTTGGTTAGCTCCCCTTGTTGTGATTTTTCCAAGTTTCTGTTGATATTCAATGTTTTTCCTGGAAAAATCTCAATGGCAGAACTACCAAACTCTTCCATAGAGAAAAGAGACATTTGTCTAGATGATAGACACTCAATGTCAGAATCCAACTGAAATTGTGTGGAGTCATATTCTGAAGATGGTTCAAAGTTTTCTAATGTGTTCAGAATTTGACTATCTTCACTAACCTCAGAAATGGTAAAGACAGGTTGTATAGTATCTTCATCATCAACCCACTCATTATCCCCTATTTCTGTAATTGCTTTTGCTGGAGGATACAGATTGAACTTCTTTGTCGAATTACCATCAGAAATATACATATCCCTAGACCTACAACTTATGAAAGCATCAGTTGTGGCTAGCCAAGGTCTTCCTAAAATAAGAGGATGTCCCCCTAGGTTACTCTTGGGAGTTAAAATCATAAAATCCACTGGATATTCCCAAGAGTCTAGGGAGACTGGAATGTCTCCTAATACACCATCTGGTTTAATAATTGATCGATCTGCCAATTGCAATAAAGTAGGTGTAAAAAGAAGATTAGGAAGTTTTAGCTGTTCCATAGTCTGTCTACTCATGATGTTGATAGCAGCCCCTAAATCAATCAAAGTATTTGGTATTTCTACCCCATTGATATGTGTTTTGACAATTGGACTACCGGGGTCTACATATTTCGGCATAGTAATTTTTCCCATCATGATATCTGCAATTTTCCCTACCAGGTGGATCCTTCTGGTATCTCTTGGTTTCCTTCCTGGTCTTTTAAGGCTCAACTCCTTTATTGTTTTTTCTAGAATAGGAATTTCCTTAATGGCTTGTAACAAGGGAATCTTGATACAGACATTCGTCAATTCATCTAGAAAATTATAGTCAGGCAACCAAATTTGTTTTTCCACTCCTTTGTCAATTTGTAATCTTTCAGGAAAAGGAGGTGTGGATAAAGATGCAGGTTGCTCAACTATGGGAGTTGTGGGGGTTAATTCTTTTTCTTTTTCTTTTTGAGTGTTTGGGTTTTGAAGAGATGATTCAGAACCCTTATTGGCTTCAAGAGATTCTTTCTCAAAAATGCTTTGCTTTTGAGCATTTATAGAAGGCTTATCTAAGACTCTACCTGATCTGAGTTGTACTTCATTGAGAGGAACAATCATATAGGTAGGAAATTGTTGACCTTCCAACATGTAAGCATTTTGAGGGTTTTTATTATTGGGGTTTGGCAATGGCTGAGAAGGAAGTTGATTTCACTTCTGTTGGAATGGAAGCAAGAGTTGAGAGTTTGGATTCTGTTGAGAAGGTTGTTGTTGTTGTGGAAATGGCAATGATAGTTGTGGATTTTGATTTGGAAGTTGTGGAGCTTGTTGATTTTGAAAAGATGGAGGATACTGGTAAAATTGAGAAAATCTCCCATAAGGATTTTGCATACCTTGTACCCATGATTGAAAAGGATTTTGAGGTTTGGACCAAGGTTGTTGCCAAGGATTCCAATTTGGTGGGGGTTGAAAATTCATACAGTTGTTAAACCCTTGATTTTGTTGCCCCTGCCAAGGTCTCCTTGCGACAAAACCGAGAGATTCGAGTGTATTTGGATCTTCTTGAAAGACAGCTTTGAGCCCAGGGATTGAAGGACAATCCTTGGTCTCATGATTCTCTGAACAAATTACACATGTCTCTACAACTTTTGCATCCAAGGGACATTCCCTTAGAGCATGTTTCTTCCTACACTTTGGGCAAAAGATGGCCAAAGCCTCAGCTTCTGCTTTCTGCTTATTGTGAATCTTAAGAGTGTCTAGTTGCTCGCTAAGACTCCATAAGATGTCAGTTTTAAATTTATCAAGCATATTGACAATCTCAGCCCTACTTACTGATCCAGTTGCAGATTTGTTTGCTCTGATGAGAGAAGGATCTCTAGGCCCTTTTTGAGTTTTAGACTTCCCCCTTGAGAGATGGACACATAGTTCTGCTATATCATTGAGTGAAAGTTGAGATATATCTCCCTTTCCCATCATGTTCAAAATATCTATCCATTCATCTCTAATGGCTTTCAATAGAAGGGCTTTTAAGGTCTCCTCATCTAAGTTGTTCATTTTTGCTCTGTTCAAGTTGTATTGAAATCTTTCAAGCAAATCATCCAAATTTTCATCTTCTTTTTGCATCATTTTGAATACCTCATCCTTGTGATTGGTGGGCATACAATAGTCCAGGTACCTATCCAAAAATGTTTGTTTCATATCATTCCAAGACCTAATGGATTGAGTGAGTAATCCCATGAACCACTTCAAGGCTGATCCTTTCAATGTTGAAGGGAACAATTTGATTTTTTGAGAGTCTTCCAGATAATCATAAGTTCGACAAACGACTTCAAACTCAAATAGAAATGTTTCAGGGTCCTTATTCCTCATCCCATGGAAGTTTGGGAGGACAGATGGTGAGATGTTTTTCATGGTGGCTCGGGAGTCCTCATTGACTATAGGAAATCCAAATGAGTTATCTCCATCCCTATTTCCCCCAATTTTACCTCGACCTCCTCCATTGTTTCCTCCTCCTCCTCCTCCTCTACCTCTACCTCTACCAAATCCAGGTGCTCCTTCCTCTGTCATGGTAGTCTCCCCGGGGACTTCAGAGTTTTCCGGTTCCTCTACTAAGGGTGAATGAGAAGGAATTTCTCCCTCTTCTTCAGATGATTCTACTTCAATTACAATTTTTCCTCCTATGGAAGGAAGAAAAGGGTCCCTTTCTGATTCAGATTCGATGGATGGTGTGGGAGAGTCAACTATTGCCTCTTGAATTCCAGGAATCCTAGGGCTAGGAGTGTAAGTTGGAGATGATGGAGGTGTCTCTTGTCTATTCCTTGAAGTAGATGGACTTGTAAAAATCGAACTCTTGGCTCTAGCTAAAAACCTTCCCCTAGAATCTCTTGCTCTATGCATGTCATTTTTTATTTTCCTTCAAGTCGGGGTAATAATTCTCTTTCTGATCTTCCAGGTCACTCTAGGTGCAAGAAGAGAGCATACTCAAGAAACTATTAAACCAATAACTTTCTCTTTTCTGATCCTCCAGATCACTCTAGGTGCAAGAGGAGAGCATACTTTGAGAGGTTATTAATTTTCCTTCCTTGAAATTTTCTTGTTTTTTTTTTTTTTAAGAATTGGCTACCTAATTTCACTTCCCCGGCAACGGTGCCAAAATGTTTGGTCAATTTAGTGATGTCTAAATTGAAACTTTTAAATGTCAGCCCGGGGCTCGTAAGATGATGAAGTGAGGTGTACTATATGTACTTAGGCAACTGTTTTCTTAGTCTTTTGTCGTTTTTAGTTTTTTTAAGTTTGTTTTCAAATGTATCTTTCCTACTGTGATGTGATGGAAATGAAATAAAGCAAGTGAAATGTGGGTGATTGTGGTGAGCTCTAAATGATTTCTCAAAACTTAAAAAGTATTCTACAAGAAAGCTTGAACAACAACTGCAATAAAATCAACTCTTAAAGGAAAATGAAGACATCAAATAAAAGACTAATGACATCGGCCCAGTATCTCTGCTGCTGCAAGAAAATGAAAATGAAATCTATATTAAATCCAACTAATAAGTAAAAACAACTATCTCACACTATTTCAACCTTTCATCTCAATCCTCTCTATGAAAAGATCTCATGGAATGTTTAAGCAATGTGAAATTGAAGTGAAACTACATAAAAGGGACTAGTCACAAATACTTTAACTTCCTCTTAACTTCTTGCCTTTCAGCTGAATTTATCATGTAAGAAACAGTTATGAATAAGTCAAGTAATGTGAGTTCTAAAGCAAACTAAACCAAGCTGTGCTAAGTGATATTTTGTCTCTCAATAAAGATATTGGATTATGGAAAAGGAACCATCAATAGATGAACAACTTGATATCTAAGAGCAGAAAGTAAATATGCAAATTAAAGAAATGATAGTAAGGAAAATCAAAGATGCAAAACAATTAAGGTCAGCAACATAGACAAGATGATCACGCATGCCACTAGCTATGAAAAGAAAAGAAAGAAAACTGTCCTGGGCATGCCTAAGAAACCTGCATAACACACTGATCAGTCATGAACATAAAAGTGCAGAAATGTAAATCAGCAGAAATCAAAGTTTATGTATAGCTATTATACATGTTGAAAACGCAACAATTTAAAAGACATCTTTACAACTATTATACATGAAATCAGAAAAAGAAATGCAAGAAATTAAAGATTACTATACAGGACTTCAGCAAACAGGGGCCCTCTGCCTACTTCAGCCGTTCAAGGAGCAGTTATACGCTTAAGTGTAAAACAATCTTCTCATGTATTGACAGCAAATGTAAAAGTACAGTGGGGAGCTCAAAATTACAAAGCAATTACAACAACGAATAACTATCCAGCGTTCAATGACGCTTTATTTATAACAGAGGAAAGAAAACTAACTTAACGAAAACTAAGCTATTCAAGCAGCTGTGTAAAAACATGTAATCTTGCTGCGTCCTCGGATTTAGGCAACGATCGTTGTGGGCATTCAATCTGCTGTTGGATTCATGTTTCCCACTGTCTTCGTGGCTGAGGAAGATGCCACCTGTTCTTCACGTGCTCCAAACCAGAACACGCAGAGCCGTGCCACCGCCAATGACTTCTGTTGACCGTATTTGCCTCCTCGTTGACCACGGGTTTTTATGACCGGTTTGGGTGAGCTGGAAGGACACACACCATGTCCTTGGTTCCACGAACTTGCCCATGTGGCTCTTCTTCCCGGAGGACACCTGGAACATATCATTTAATAAAACAGCTGCGGAATCCGGGGTTGGCTGCGGAAACCGGGATCAGCTGCGGAAACCCTGTGTGAGCTGTCGAAACGCATCACTTTGAACCAAAATTCTAAACCAACAACAGTCATTAGCATAATTAGCAAACCATGTAAAAAGTCCTAAAATACAATGATTTGAGCAATTTGATGGAGGGGAATGAGTGGCAAAAGAAGGAAATGAATAGGAAAAGGAGGCTGAGAGGATGTGTAAAGAAGTGCAGGTTTGAGGCTCAACAGGGCTATATATATATATATATATATATATATATATATATATATATATATATATATATATATATATAGATATATATATATATATATATATATCTTCAGCAAGTGGGCAGTTATCATCAGGATTTGAAGCCTGGAGTGAACGCCCTAAGATCCCGATGGTATGCTTCCATAAGTAAGTTGAGTCAATGTGTTTTTTTATAGTCAAGTCAGTTCGCTTTGTCAGTCACTTTACAATTTTGAGTTTAAATTCTTATTTTTGACTCCATTCCCAATGGATAACGCTACCTAGTCTACGATGTTCTGGACATCTCCTAAAGGAGCTTCCATCCCTAGCTAGAGCCAATGTTAGTGCTTTTTAGTCCTGCCAGTCACCAGTGATCAAATATGCTCTTACAAGGTATTTTTTAGGGTCCCAAGTCAAATTTGTATCATTTCATTATGTTTTCAAAATAAAAATTTGGTCACTCGTTAGTGTGTTTACGTCTATTACTGCTCCTTTCAAAATTTTCATGTTCCAGTCATTGCCGTCACTCAGCTGGATGTGCCATCAATGAAAGGTCATCATAATCATCTCAGCCATATCATCATGGTCCTCATTCATCTAAGTGTCACCATTAGGTCATTAGGGTAAAAGTAATCAAAATTTTTCATCTAATTCATAAAAGTGGAAAATGAAGAAGTAGTAATAGGGAATTTGCTCAAAATGTTTTGTTTCAAAGTGTAATTTATTTCAAATATGATGTAATAAGTTCTAAAGTTCAAAATCTGTATTGAATATGCCAAAGCTACATAGTTCTCAAAGTAAAAGTGAAAAACATATGGTGGGCCACCGCACCACTTTGAAGAAATTGACTTCCATAAGCTACAAAAGACGAAAACATAAGTTCATTTTCTCATTCCACATTCAAAAGAAAGAGATGTGATTTTCCAAGGAAATCCAAATCATCATTTTAGGTTCCATACTATCATTGGCAATTAAGTGGGTCATCTTATACCTTGTCTCACATCAGTTCATGCTTGGAAGGATCAATTCCCTCTTCTAGGGTTTTGGTTGCATTTTCTTCGTTTCATAATCTCATTGATAAATTGACGATAAAATCCTTAATTTTATAGCTCATTCACCTTCCCCCACCTATGATGCACCTTCCTAAACAC
Organism: Pinus tabuliformis; assembly: GCA_031772625.1. Classification (NCBI taxonomy): domain Eukaryota; kingdom Viridiplantae; phylum Streptophyta; class Pinopsida; order Pinales; family Pinaceae; genus Pinus; species Pinus tabuliformis. The sequence continues at coordinate 848,918,672 of CM062820.1, read as the reverse complement.
TTCCACTCATTCCTATCCCTCAATTTCATCATTTTCCCACAAAACCTAGCCTAGACTACACTTTCCTAGGATAAGCCTCTATTTTTCCCTTTTGGGCACCTTCCCACAACTCATTCCATAAAATTACACCTCCCTACACTCCCTAAGATTTATCTCTACCCCCCTAAATTTTTCCAAGAATTTAGACACCCTAAAAACCCTTCGTCTCCTGCCATTCCTAAAACTGCCCCAAAACCCCTGTTTTCCTAAACTAAACCCTAATTTGCCTTCCTAGTGAGCTAGGGTTTCACAATGGATCTAGAGACCACAACCACTGATTAGAGGAAGCATAAATGAGTCCAACAAGAATACATATCAAGAGGCATAAAGAGCAATAGAGAGAGCCATCTCCTCCACTAGGTCAAAGGGACATTAAAAAATCATTTATTGCACATAAGGACGGGTTTGCTTCAAAGTATGTTTCTGATAAAATCGAGATGAGCTTGACCAAAATTAAAGAGTTTTTAAATCAATGATAGGCAAAGGAACAAAAACCTCCTTCAGTTTATGCACAACAATTATGATTTGGGAAAAATTCCCAAAATAGAGTTTCTACAAGAGAGTTGCTGCACTTGTGGAGTAGTCTTGGGAGATTAAATTTTTAGGTGTCTTGGATTAGGTATTTGCAGTGCTTTATTACCATATTTTGTAGCAGATATACATATATTTCCAAACATAACACGTTCATCCTGAAATTCCTCTCAGAAGGCTTCCAAACACCATCTTAAAAACCATGTTGTGTTTTTGATGATAGAACACTGTTTTTTTGGAATTTTTAGTGATAAATGTAAAAGTTGGATTCAAAAAAAATGGGAAAGTATTTATGAAAAATGGAGGAGGTTTTGTTCATAGCATACCAAAGAACAAAAACCTCTCTCAGTTTTTCAAATTTTGTTATTGTTAGAGAGATATGGCTCCATATGTCAGCCCTATTTTGCAGAAAATCCAGAATTTTTGGCAATTTTTGAAACAGTCACTAGGTAAAACACACAAGGTGCCCCATGTTGTGATTTTGATGGAGAATTCCATTTTTTTTTTTTACATATTTAAATTCCTCATGAATTTTATATCACATATATCCTTTGGGAGCAGACATTCAACAGGTTTTGATAGGTGGAAATGGCCAAAAACTACCTAAAAATCACCTTTCTGCCCTCTTGCTGAAGAACATGTTGTGTTTTTTAGAGTACCTATGGGAGAATACATTTTTGGAGGGATAGAAGAAGCCTTTTTCATCTCTTGAATATTCCATCATGTATAATACATCCACATATTTCCAATGAACCATCAAGCTCCTGATTTGGATCTCGGGAAGGCCTCCAAAAGTCAATTCTCCCAAATTCGTTGTGCTTTCTCTTGGCACACTGCGCTTTTACCTCAAACTATTTTTTCTTACTTTTATCAACCATATTCGAATTTTTATGATGTAATTATGATGTAATGTAAGGTAAGTAAGCTTGTTAGGTTGTTTTTATGTAAGTTTAGGCCTCATTTATGAGGACAATTTAGTCAAAGTTTAAATGGAGGATTTGTTTTAACCTCCCTAGACATTAGGGTTTTGTTGAACACCTCATGTAATCAGTTCCTAAACTAAAGGATTCGACCCTGAGAGAGGTGGAATTTTTTTTTGTCTACATGTATCTATTTTTCGGTCATAGAACAGGTTGGACATTAGTGAGTTGAATCTCTTGGATCTTGTACTTCATCATTTTTGCAGAAATTCGAAGGACAGTTGCAACTATTATTTAAGAATTCTTGTGTTGTGAGTTTGTGATAATGTTTTCACTCTGTTATAGCTTTATATGAATGATACTTTCATCCTCTTTCCATGCTTATGCTTTTCAATGATTTTCCTTAAAGGTTATAAACATAATTCTTATTTTTAAGCTATGTCTTGTTAGGAACTTCATGTTTGTGTCTCTTGTCTTCTGATAAATGAATTCATGTTTTCCATTCTCATTTTGATATCTACATTTCCACCCTACACTACATCAAAACAATTCTAGCAACACAATGCACTAATCAGCTAGAGGTTGAGGAAGAAATTCAGAAGCCTGAAACAAATCAAGAAGTGGAGAATAATGAAAAAGAATAGGTTGTTTTAGATCCTGTGGGTGTACAAATTAGCCTTGTGGTTGTCTAACAAAGTCATCTTTCCAATCATCAGGTAAAAGTAATTGAGCATATCATTGAAGAATCTTTTGTTGATTTGCAACAGTCTTATGATCCACAGGGACATTCCCAACAAACAATATTTTCTTCCATGATTAAAGATTAATCAAATTTGAATGATGAAACCCAAGTTTTATTTCATGATTCTAATGATGAGTTACAGTGACCTTGCCAACTTCTATGTGATCTAGTTAGAGATGAAGATATCCTTGTTGCATATGATATTGCTGTTGTGTTTGACGAAATTCAAGAAAATTCAGGGTCCTTATCTATTTTGGATGATGAGAATGAAATATAGTTTTCTCTCATTCCGTTTGATGGGAATCAGTTTCAACATATAGACAAACTAACATTATGGAATAAGGTTTGTTTTACTACTTTTATTCCTCCAGTAGATCTTATGTTGCATGCTTTCCATGATCCTTTGGTGAGTTTAGTGCAGTCATCAGTAGAGGAATAATTTTCCAAGTTTGTCAATACATGTATTGGATCCAATAGAAAAGTTGAGTTCCCACTTTCTTTCTTCTTCTGCTTGCTCAAGGAAAGTGTGAGCAGGATTCAAGTAAGTAGCCATTTTCTAGATTGGTTTCACTGGAGGGATCATTACACATGATTGTATACATATATGTTCAACAGGTGGGTGATTATCATCAGGATTTGAAGCCTGGAGTGAAGGCCCTAAGATATCGATGATCTGCTGCCATAAGTTAGTTTAATCAAGTTAGTTCAATTTTTCAGTCGCTTTACAATGTTGATTTTAAATTTTTATTTTTTGACTCCATTCCCAATGGATAAGGCTACCTGGTCTACGGTGTTCTTGAAACCTCCTAAAGGATCTTCCATCCCCAATTGGAGGAAATTCTAGTGCTTGTTTTTCTTGCCAGTCACCAGTGATCAAATATGCTCTTACAAGGTTTTCCATAGGTTTTCAAAATAAAAATTTGGTCACTCGCTAGTGTGTCTAGGTCTATTGTTGCTCTTTTCAAAATTTTCATCTTCCAGACATTGAGATCACTCAGTTGGATTTTCCATCAATGAAAAGTCATCATAATCATCTCAGTCATATCATCATGGTCCTCATTCAGCTCAGTGTCACCATTAGGTCATCAGGGTCAAAGTCATCAAAATATGTCATCTCATTCATAAATCATCGGAAAAATGAAGGAGTAGTAATAGGGAATTTGCTCAAAAAGTTTTGTTTCAAAGTGTAATTTATTTCAAATATGATGTAATAAGTTATAAAGTTCCAAATCTGCATTGAATATGCCAAAGTTACATAGTTTTCAAATAAAAAGTGAAAAACATGTGGTGGGCCACGTCACCACTTTGAAGAAATTGACTTCCACAAGCTACAAAAGACCAAAACACAAGTTCATTTGTTCATTCCACATTCGAAAGAAAGAGTTGTTCTTTTCCAAGGAAAGCCAAATCATCATATCAGGTTCCAGACTATCTTTGGCAAGTAAGTGGGTCATATTATACCTTGTTTCACTTTAGTTCATGCTTGGAAGGATCAATTCCCTCTTCTAGGGTTTTGGTTGCATTTGCTTCATTTCATAATCTCATTGATAAATTGTTGAGAAAATCCTTAATTTTATAGCTCACTCACCTTCCCCCACCTTTTGTGCACCTTCCTAAACACTTCCCCTCATTCCTATCCCTCAATTTCATCATTTTCCCACAAACCCTAATCTAGACTACACTTTCCTAGGCTAAGCCCGTGTTTTGCCCTTTTGGACCCCTTCCCACACTCCCTAACATTTATCTCTACCCCCCTAAATTTTCCCAAGAATTTATACACCCTAAAAACCCTTCATCTCCCTCCATTCCTAAAACTGCCCCAAAACCCATGTTTTCCTAAACTAAACCCTAATTTCCCTTCCTAGTGAGCTAGGGTTTCACAATGGATCTAGAGACCACAACCACTAATCAAAGGAAGCATAAATGAGTCCAAGGAAAATATATCTCAAGAGGCATAAAGAGCAAGAGAGTGAGCCATCTCCTCCACTAGGTCAAAGGGACATTAAAAAATCATTTGCTGCACACAGGGACAGTTTTTCTTCAAAGTATGTTTATGAACCAATGGAGATGAACTTGACAAAAGTGAAATATGGTTTTGTCAACTATAGGCCAAAGAAAAAAATCCTCCTTCAATTTATCCACATGTATTATGATTTGGGATAAATTCCCAACATACAGTTTCCACGATGTTCTTGACACCTCCTAAAGGAGCTGCCATCCCCAGCTGGAGCCAATGTTAGTGCCTGTCAGTCCTGCCAGTCACCAGTGATCAAATATGCTCTTACAAGGTTTTTGTTAGGGTCCCAAGTCAAATTTTTATCATTTCATTAGGTTTTCAAAGTAAAAATTTGGTCACTAGCTAGTGTGTCTAGGTCTATTGCTGCTCCTTTCAAAATTTTCATGTTTCAGTCATTTCCATAACTTAGTTGGATGTGCCATAAATGAAAGTCCATCATCATGATTTCAATCATATCATCATGGTCCTCATAGCTCAGCGTCACCATTAGGTCATTAGGGTCAAAGTCATCAAAATTTGTCATCTCATTCATAAATTTGGCAAATAAAGGAGTATTAATAGGGAATTTGCTAAAAAAGTTTTGTTTCAAGGTGTAATTTATTTCAAATATGATGTAATAAGTTTTAAAATTCCAAAGTTACATTTTTGCTGATAGCACGTTGCGCTTTTGCAATTTTTAGTGATAAACGTGAAACTTGGATTCGGAACAAATGGGAAAGTATTTGTGAAAACTGGAGGAATCTGTTTTTCATAACATACCAAAGAACATAAAGCTCTCTCAGTTTTGAAAACCATGTTATTGTTAGAGATATATGGCTCCATATGGAAGCCCTATGTTTGTAGAAAATCCAGAATTTTTGGCAATTTTTGAAATAGTCACTAGGTCAAAAACACAGCGTGCCCCACACTGCGTTGTCAAAGAGGTCCAAATGACCTTTTGTTTAAATACTCAGATTGGTTACATTGGAGGGATCAGTTTAGTTTGTCATTCACTTTACAGTTTTGATTTTAAATTCTCATTTTTGACTCCATTCCCAATAGATAAGGCTACCTGGTCTACGGTGTTCTGGACACCTCCTAAAGGAGCTGCCATCCCTAGCTAGGGCCAATGTTAGTGCATGTTAATCCTTCCAGTCACCAGTGATCAAATATGCTCTTAAAAGGTTTTTTTTTAGGGTCTCAAGTCAATTTTTTATCATTTCATTAGGATTTCAAAATAAAAATTTGGTCACTGGCTAGTGTGTCTAGGTCTATTACTGCTACTTTCAAAATTTTCATGTTCCATTCATTGCCATCACTCAGTTGGATGTGCCATCAATGAAAGGTAATCATCATCATCTCCATCATATCAACATGGTCATCATTCAGCTCAGTGTCACCATTAGGTCATTAGGGTCAAAGTCATCAAAATGTGTCATCTCATTCATAAATCCGGAAAATGAATGAGTAGTAATAAGGAATTTGCTCAAAACGTTTTGTTTCAAAGTGTAATTTATTTCAAATATGATGTAATAAGTTATAAATTTCCAAATCTGCATTTAATATGCAAAAGCTACATAGTTTTCAAAGCAAAAGTGAAAAACATATGGTGGGCCACCTCACGAATTTGAAGAAATTGACTTCCATAAGCTACAAAAGAACAAAACACAAGTTCATTTACTCATCCCACATTCAAAAGAAAGAGCTGTGATTTTCCAAGGAAATCCAGATCATCATTTCAGGTTCCAGACTATCATTGGCAAGTAAGTGGGTCATCTTATACCTTGTTTCACTTTAGTTCATGCTTGGAAGGATCAATTCCCTCTTCTAGGGTTTTCGTTGCATTTTCTTCGTTTCATAATATCATTGATAAATTGCTAAAAAAATACTTAATTTTATAGCTCACTCACCTTCCCCCACCTGTTATACACCTTCCTAAACACTTCCCCTCATTCCTATCCCTCAATTTCATCATTTTCCCACAAACCCTAGCCTAGACTACACTTTCCTAGGCTAGGCCTATGTTTTTCCCTTTTGGACCCCTTCCCCTCACTCATTCCCTAAAATTACACCTCCCTACACTCCCTAACATTTATCTCTACCCCCATAAATTTTCCCAAGAATTTAGACACCCTCAAAACCCTTCATCTCCCTCCATTCCTAAAACTGCCCCAAAACCCCTGTTTTCCTAAACTAAACCCTAATTTCCCTTCCTAGTGAGCTAGGGTTTCACAATGGATCCAAAGACCACAACCACTGATCAGAGGAAGCATAAATGAGTCCAAGTACAAGATATCTCAAGAGGCATAAAGAGCAAGAGAGTGAGCCATCTCCTCCACTAGGTCAAAGGGACATTAAAAAATCATTTGCTGCACATAGGGACAATTTTGCTTCAAAGTATGTTTCTGACCAAATGGAGATGAAATTCACAAACTTGAAAAATAAATTTTTCAATGAATTTCCAAGGAACAAGAACCTCCTTCACTTGATGAACAAGTATTATGATTGGGGAGAAATGCCCAAAATATAGTTTCTAGAGGAGAGTTGTTGCACTTTTGTCGTAGTCGTGGGAGATTGAATTTATAGGTAACTTGGAGCAGTTTTTTGTCTGCTTTATGACTCTATTGTGTAGAAGAAATCCCTATATTTACAAACATACCACGTTTAGCCAAAACATTCTCTAGGAAGGCCTCCAAACACCCTCTCAAAGACCACACTGTGTTTTTGCTAATAGCATGCTCTGCTTTTGAATTTTTTGTGATAAACGTAAAACTTTCATTTGGAACAAATCGGAATGTATTTGTGAAAACAGGAGGAGGTTTTTGTTAACAACATAAAAAAGAACAAACTGATCTCTCCGTTTTGTAAACTAGGTTACTTTTAGAGATATATGTGTCCATATATAAGCCCTATGTTGCAAAAAATTCAGAATTTTTTGAAATTTTTGAAACAATCACTACATCAAAAACACAGCATGCCCCACGTTGTGCTTTTGATGGAGAGTTCCAAATGCATTTTTTTTTACATATTAATATTCCTCATAATTTTATATCACATATATCCTTTTGGAGCAGACATTCATCAATTTTTGATAGGTGGAAATGGCCAAATACTACCTAAAAATCACCTTTCCGCCCTCTTGTTGAAGAGCATGTTGCGTTTTGGAGAGTAACCTCCGGGAGAATGCTTTTTTGGAGGGCTAGAAGCAACATTTTTCATCTCTTGAATATTCCATCATTTATAAGATAGCCACAACTTTCCAATGAGCCATCAAGCTCCTAATTTGGACCTCGGAAAGCCCTCCAAAAGTCAATTCTCCCAAATTCGTTGTGCTTTCTCCTGGCATGTTGCGCTTTTTCCTCAAACTATTTTTTCTTAGTTTTATCAACCATATTCAAATTTTTATAATGTAGTTACTTGAATTTGATGTAATGTAATGTAAATAAGCTTGTTAGGTTGTTTTTATGTTAGTTTAGGCCTCATTTACGAGGACAGTTCAGTCAAAGTTTAAATGGATGATTTGTTTTAACCTCCCTAGAAATTAGGGTTTTGTTGAATACCTCATGACTGAAATTTGACCGTGGGAGAGGGGGAAAATGGTTTTTCTCTATATGTACCTAGTTTTAAGTCATATAACAGGTTGGACATCAATGAGTTGAAACACTTGGAGTTTGTACTTCATCATTTTTGCAGAAATTCAAAGGACATTTGTAACTATTATTTAGGAATTCTTGTGTTGAGAGTTTGTGATAATGTTTTCTCTCTAATATAGCTTTATATGAATGATACTTTCATCCTCTTTCCATGATTATGCTTTTCAATGATTTTCCTTAAAGGTTATAAACATAATTCTTAGTTTTAAGATCTATTTTGTTAGGAACTTCATGTTTGTGTCTCTTGTCTACTGATAAATGAATTCATGCTTTCCATGCTCATTTTGATCTCTACATTTCCACCCTACACTACATCGAAAAAACCCCCTAAGTACCACAAAGGCATAACTACCATGCTCCTTTATATCTCTTGTAGCTGAACCCTTTTATATTTTGACCTAGTTCCCTGATTTTCCCTCTTGATCCAGGAAAACCCTAAAACTTTCAAAACCCTACCTAAGCCTAACATATCTAGCCTAACATGTTTTCCTATTGTAGTCATTATTGGCTGTGAATTCATAGAGATATCCCTCTCTAGTTTAGCAGGGTTAGCTTCTAAACCCTAAGTGGTTTGAGGTTACCTTCTTCGGTCTCCCTTCTCAGCTTTAGGATATTGTGGAGGATAACATTTTTGCATCATTTCCAGGGAATGCAAGATCATATATTCCCTGGGAAAGAGTGAAAAAGATCAGATCTGATTGCTGATGGTGAACAATGATGAGACACAAGAAAGGTTGCGCATCTTTCACCTGGCGACTCTAGTGTCGAAGAATCCAAAGTTTTAGATTTTTCATGGCGACTCCATTGTTCAAAAAACAGTAGTTTAAAGAAATTCTTGGTGATTTAATTGTTTTCAAGATGGATTCAACTTCTCAAAGGTATGATCCTATGAATTGAGCTCATATTCCTGGTTTTTTGAATCATATTCCTTGTATAGGTTGGAAAACTAATATGCCCAAATTCATAGATGGAAACGAGGGTGAGGCTATTCTGCATCTAATAAAATTTCACTGGCATATACATAAGCTTGGGATTAGTTTTCATGAGGATGGTTTGATGAAGATGTTTATGGATACCTTGGAAGGGAAAGTAAGGTCATGCTATGAAGGGTTAAATCTAGGTAGCTTATATCTTCTTAAATATTCCATAAAGTGCTCTTTGAGCATTATGGGAAGTCTCTTTTGCAAAGTTGTTATGATTATTGTGAAGGTTTTATTGCATATCTTAAAAGTATTGATGATATCAAATGTATGGATTATGAAGAGATCATTGGAGCCCTCTATCATTTTTCCTTCCAACAACAATCTGAAGAAGCTAATCACTTTGATACATGAGATCATACTCAACACACAGTAGCCTTCTCTTTGATTGATGAAGATACAGATGATTAATATTATCTATCTACTCATAAAGATTCCCCATAGGAAACAATTCTGGCAACACAACACACTAATTAGCTAGAGGTTAAGGAAGAAATTCAGCAGCCTGAAACTAATCAAGAAGAGGAGAATAATGAAAAAGAACAGGTTCTTTTAGATGCTGTGGGTGTACACATTAGAACTGTGGCTGTCAAACAAAGTCATCTTTCCAATCATCAGGTAAAAGTAATTCAGCATATCATTGAAGAATCATTTGTTGATTTGTAGTAGTCTTATGATCCACAAGAACATCCCCACCAAACAGTATTTTCTTCCATGATTAAAGATCAATCAAATTTGAATGATGAAAGCCAAGTTTTATTTCATGATTCTAATGATAAGTTGTAGTGACCTTGCCAAATTCTATGTGATCTAGTTAATAATGAAGACATCCTTGTTGCATATGATATTGATGTTGTGTTTGATGAAAGTCAAGAAGATTCAGAGCCCTTATCTATTGTGGATGATGAGAATAAAAAATAGTTTGCTCTCATTCTGTTTGATGGGAATCAGTTTCAACATCTAGACAAACCAACATTGTGGAATAAGGTTATTTTTACTGCTTTTAATCATCTAGAAGATCTTATGTTGCATTCTTTCCATGATCCTCTGGTGCATTTATTGCAGTCATCAGTAGAGGAAGAATTTGCCAAGTTTCTCAATACATGTATTGGATCTAGTGGAAAAGTTGAGTTGCCACTTTATTTTTTCTTCTGCCTGCTCAAGGAAAGTGTGAATAGGATTCAAGTAAGTATCCATTTTCAATATTGGTTACACTTGAGGGATCATTACACATGATTGCATATATATATATTATATATATATATATATTCAATAGGTGGGTGGTTATCATCAGGATTTGAAGCCTAGAGTGAAGGCCCTAAGATCCCGATGGTCTGTTGCCGTAAGTAAGTTCAGTCAGTGTGTTTTTTATAGTTAAGTGAGTTCAGTTTGTCAATCACTTTACAATTTTGAGTTAAAATTTTTATTTTTGATTGCATTCCCAATGGATAAGGCTACCTGGTCTATGATGTTATTAACACCTCCTAAAGTAGCTGCCATCCCCAGCTGGAGCCAATGTTAGTGCCTGTCACCTTTGCCAGTCACCAGTGATCAAATATGCTCTTACAAGGTTTTTGTTAGGGTCTCAAGTCAAATTTTTATCATTTCATTAGGTTTTCAAAATAAAAATTTGGTCACTGGCTAGTGTGTCTAGGTATATTGCTGCTCCTTTCAAAATTTTCATGTTCCAGACATTGCCATAACTCAGTTGGATGTGCCATCAATAAAAGGTCATCATCATCATCTCAGTCATATCATCATGGTCCTCATTCAGCACAATGTCACCATTAGGTCATTAGCATCAAAGTCATCAAAATCTGTCATCTCATTCATAAATTCGGAAAATAAAGGAGTAGTAATAGGGAATTTTCTCAAAACATTTTGTTTCAAAGTGTAATTTATTTCAAATATGATGTAATAAGTTCTAAAATCCCAAAGTTACATTTTTGTTGATAGCACGTTTCACTTTTGCAATTTTTAGTGATAAACGTAAAACTTGGATTCAGAACAAATGGGAAAGTGTTTGTGAAAACTGGAGGAGGCTGGTTTTCATAACATACTAGAGAACATAAACCTCTCTCAGTTTTGAAAACCATGTTATTTTTAGAGATATATGGTTCCATTTGTAAGCCCTATGTTTGTAGGAAATCCAGAATTTTTGGTAATTTTTGAAACAATCACTAGGTCAAAAATGCAGTGTGCCCCACGCTACGCTTTTGATGGAGAGCTCCAAATGACTTTTTGTTTAAATATTTAGATTCCTCATGAATTGTATATCACATCTAGCCTTTGGGAGCACACATTCAAGAGGTTTTGATAGGTGGAAATGGCCAAAAACTACCTAAAAATCACCTTTTTGCCCTCTTGTTGAAGAGCACGCTCCGTTTTTTAGAGTACCTCTGGGAGAATGAATTTTTGGAGGGATAGAAGAAACCTTTTTTATCTTTTGTAAATTCCATCATGTATAAGACATCCAAAAATTTCCAATGAGCCATCAAGCTCCTGATTTGGACCTTGGGAAGGCCTCCAAAAGTCAATTCTCCCAAATTCACTTTGCTTTCTCCTAGCACACTGTGCTTTTCCCTGATTTTGCTGCGGTTTTGCCTCAAACTACTTTTTCTCAGTTTTATCAACCACATTCGATTTTTTATGATGTAATTACTTGAATTTGATTTAATTATGATGTAATGTAAGGTAAACAAGTTTGTTAGGTTGTTTTTCCGTAAGTTTAGGCCTCATTTATGAGGACAGTTCAGTCAAAGTTTAAATGGAGGATTTGTTTTAACCTCCCTAGGGATTAGAGTTTTGTTGAACACCTCATCTGATCAATTCCTAAACTGAAGGATTTGACCCTGAGAGAGGGGGAAAATGGTTTTTGTCTATATGTATCTATTTTTCAGCCATAGAACAGGTTGGACATCAATGAGTTGAAATTCTTGGAGCTTGTACTTCATCATTTTTGAAGAAATTCAAAGGATAGTTGTAGCTATTATTCTAGAATTCTTCTATAATGAGTTTGTGATAATGTTATCTCTCTGTTATAGCTTTATATGAATGATACTTTCATCCTTTTTCCATGCTTATGCTTTTCAATGATTTCCTTAAAGGTTATAAACATAATTGTTAGTTTTAAGTTTTGTTTTGTTAGGAACATCATGTTTGTGTCTCTTGTCTTCTGACAAATGAATTCATGCTTGCCATGATCATTTTTATCTCTGAATTTCTAACCTACACTACATCAACAAAACCCCCTAAGTATCACAAAGGAATAACTACCCTGCTCCTTTATATCTCTTGCAACTGAACCCTTTGATCTTTTGACCTATTTCCCTGATTTTCCCTCCTGATCCAACAAAACCCTAAAAATTTCGAAACCCTACCTAAGCCTAAAATATATAGCTTAACATATTTTCTTATTCCAGTCATTATTGTCTGTGAATTCCTAGAGATATCCCTCTCTGGTTTAGCAGGGCTAGCTGCTAAACCCTAAGTGGTTTGAGGTTACCTCCTTCGGTCTCCCTTCTCAGCCTTGGGATATTATGGAGGGTAACATTTTGGTGCCTTTGCCGGGGAATGAAAGATCATATATTTTCTGGGAAAGAATCACAAAGATCAAATCTCATTGCTAATGGTGAACAATGATGAGACACAAGAAAGGTTCTGCATCTTTCATTTGGCAACTCCAGTGTCGAAGAATCCAAAGGTTTAAAATTTTCATGGTGAATCCATTGTTAAAAAACGGTAGTTTGAAGAACTTCTTGGTTATTTAACTGTTTTCAAGATGGATTCAACTGCTCGAAGGTATTCTCCTTTGAATCGAGCTCATACTATTGGTTTTTCAAAACATATTCCTTGCATATATTGGAAAACTAATCTGCCCAAATTCATAGATGGAAACGAGGGTGAGGCTATTCTGCATCTATAACATTTGACTGGCATATACATATGCTCGGGATTAGTTTTCATGAGGATTTTTTGATGAAGATGTTTATGGCTACCATGGAAGGGAAAGAAAGATCATGGTATGAAGGGTTAAACCCATGTAGCTTATATTCTCTTAAAGATTTGATAGAGTGCTCTACGAGCATTATGGGAAGTTTCTTTTGCAAAGTTGTTGTGATTATTGTGAAGGTTTTATTTCATATCTTAAAAGTATTGATGACATCAAATGCATGGATGATGAAGAGACCATTGGAGCCTTCTATTCATTTTCCTTCTAACAACAATACGAAGAAGCTAATCACTTTGATACACGAGATCATACTCAGCACATAGTAGCCTCCTCTTTGATTGGTGAAGATACAGGTGATGAATATTATCTAGCTACTCATAAAGATTCCCCACAGGAAAAAATTCTCAAAAAACAACACACTTATCAGCTACAGGTTAAGGAAGAAATTAAGTAGCCTAAAACTAACTAAGAAGAGGAGAATAATGGGAAAGAACATGTTATTTTAGATCCTGTAGGTGTACACATTGGAATTGTGGTTGTCGAACAAAGTCATCTTGCCAATCATCAGGTAAATGTAATTGAGAATATCATTGAAGAATCATTTGTTGATTTGCAATAGTCTTATGATCCATAAGAAAATCCCCAACAGACTATATTTTCTTCCAATTCGAATGATGAAAGACAAGTTTTATTTCATGATTCTAATGATGAGTTGGAATGACCTTGCCAACTTATATGTGATCTAGTTAATGATGAAGACATCCTTGTTGCATATCATCTTCCTGTTGTGTTTGATGAAATTCAAGAAAATTCAGATCCATTATCTATTGTGGATGATGAGAATGAAAAACAATTTTCTCTCATTCCATTTGATGGGAATCAGTTTCAACATATAGACAAACCAACATTGTGGAATAAGGTTTGTTTTACTGCTTTTAATCATCCAGAAGATCTTATGTTGCATTCTTTCCATGATCCTCTAGTGAGTTTATTGCAGTCATCAGTAGAGGAAGAATTTTCCAAGTTTGTGAATACATGTATTGGATCCAGTGGAAAATTTGAGTTGTGACTTTCTTTTTCCTTCTGCATACTAAAGGAAAGTATGAGCAGGATTCAAGTAAGTAGCCATTTTCTGGATTGGTTACACTGGAGGGATCATTACACATGATTGTATATATATATCTTTAGCAAGTGGGAGATTATCATCAAGATTTGAAGCCTGGAGTGATGACCCTAGGATCCCGATGGTCTAATGTAATAAGTAAGTTCAGTTAGTTTGTTTTTTATAGTCAAGTCAGTCTAGTTTTTCAGTCACTTTACAATTTTTATTTTTGACTCCATTCCCAATGGAGAAGGCTACCCGGTCTATGGTTTTCTTGACACCTCTTAAAGGAGCTCCCATCCCCAACTGGAGCCAATGTTAGTGCTTGTTAGTCTTTCCAGTCACTAGTGATCAAATATGCTCTTACAATGTTTTTGTTAGGGTCTCAAGTCAAAATTTTATCATTTCATTAGGTTTTCAAAATAAAAATTTGGTCATTGGCTAGTGTGTCTAGGTCTATTACTGCTCCTTTCAAAATTTTCATGTTTTTGTCATTGCCATCACTTCGTTGGACATTCCATCAATGAAAGGTCATCATCATCATCTCAGTCATATTGTCATGGTCGTCATTCATCTCAGTGCCACCATTAGGTCATTAGGGTTAAAGTCATCAAAATCTGTCATCTCATTCATAAATCCCAAAAATGAAGGAGTAGTAAGAGGGAATTTGTTCAAAACATTTTGTTTCAAAGTGTAATTTATTTCAAATATGATGTAATAAGTTCTAAAGTTACAAATCTGCATTGAATATGCCAAAGCTACATATTTTTCAAAGCAAAAATGAAAAACATATGGTGGGACACCTCACTACTTTGAAGAAATAGACTTCCACAAGCTACAACAGAGCAAAACACAAGTTCAGTTGCTCATTCCACATTCAAAAGAAAGAGTTGTTCTTTTCCAAGGAAAGCCAAATCATCATTTCAAGTTCCATACTATCATTGGAAAGTAAGTGGGTCATCTTATACCTTGTTTCACTTTAGTTCATGCTTGGAAGGATCAATTCCCTCTTCACTAGTTTTGGTAGCATTTTCTTCATTTCATAAACTCATTGATAAATTTCTAAGAAAATCCTTAATTTTATAGCTCGTTTACCTTCCCCACCTATTATGCACCTTTCTAAACACTTCCCCTCATTCCTATTCCTCAATTTCATCATTTCCCCACAAACCTTAGGCTAGACTACACTTTTCTAGGCTAAGCCTGTGATTTTCCCTTTTGGACACTTTCCCATCACTCATTCCCTAAAATTCCACCTCCCTACACTCCATAAAATTTATCTCTAACCCCCTAAATTTCCAAATAATTTAGACACCCTCAAAACCCTTCATCTCCCTCTATTCCTAAAACTGCCCCAAAACCCTTGTTTTCCTAAACTAAACTCTAATTTTCCATACTAGTGAACTAGGGTTTCACAATGGATCTAGAGACCACAAACAATGATCATAGGAAGTATAAAGGGGTCTAAGGACAAGAGATCTAAATAGGCATAAAGAGAAAGAGAGAGAGTCATCTCCTCCACTAGGTCAAAGGGACATTAAAAAATCATTTGCTGCACATAGGGCCAGTTTTTCTTCAAAGTATGTTTTTGACCAAATAGAGATGAAATTATCAAAATTGAAAGAGTTTTTTTTTCACTTATAGGCCAAGGAATAAAAACCTCCTTCCGTTTAGGAATGGGTATTATGATTGGGGAGAAATTCGCAAACTATAGTTGCTACAAGAGAGTTGCTGCACTTTTAGAGTAGTCTTGGGAGATTGAATTTTTAGGTATTTTGGAGCAGGTTTTTGTAGTTTTATGACTCTATTGTGTATCAGAAATCCATATATTTCCAACCATATCATCTTCAGCCCAAAAATCCTCTGGGAAACCCTCCAGAAACCCTCTTAAAGACCACGCTACGTTTTCACTAATAGCACGCTGCGCTTTTGCAATTTTTAGAGATAAACTTAAAACTTGGATTATGAACAAATGGGAAATTATTGTTGAGCACTAGAGGAGGTTTGTGTTAATAATCTACTCAAGACCGAAAACCTCTGTCCGTTGTGCAAAAAGTGTTATGGTTATAGAGATATGGCTCCATTTTTGAGCCCTAGTTTTGCAGAAAATCCAAAAAGTTTGGCATTTTTCAAACAGTCACTATGTCAAAAATGCAATGTGCCCCACGTTGTGCTTTTGATGGGGAGCTCCAAATGAATTTTTGTTTACATATTCAGATTCATCATGAATTTTATATCACATCTAGATTTTGGGAGTAGACATTCAATAGGTTTTGGTAGGTTGAAATGGCAAAAAACTACCTAAAAATCACCTTTCTGCCCTCCTATTGAAGAGCACGCTGCGTTTTTTAGAGTACCTCTTGGAGAATGCATTTTTTGAGGGCTAGAATCAACAATTTTCATCTATTTAATATTACATCATCTATAAGACATCCACATATTCCCAATGAGCCATCAAGCTCCTGATTTGGACCTTAGGAAGGCCTGCAAAAGTCAATTCTCTCAAATTCGCTACGCTTTCTCCTTGCACGCTGCGCTTTTGCCTCAAACTACTTTTTCTTAGTTTTATTAGCCATATTCGATTTTTTATGATGTAATTACTTGAATTTGATGTAATTATGATGTAATTTAAGGAAAATAAGATTGTTAGCTTGTTTTTATGTAAGTTTAGGCCTCATTTATGACGACGGTTCAGTCAAAGTTTAAATGGAGGATTTGTTTTAACCTTCCTAGGCATTAGGGTTTTGTTTAAAAACTCATGTAATCAGTTCCTAAGCTTAAGGATTCAACCTTGAGAGAGGGGGGAAATGGTTTTTGTCTATATGTATCTAGTTTTCAGTCATATAATAGTTTGGACAACAGTGAGTTGTAACTGTTGTAGATGGTACTTCATCATTTTTGCAGAAATTCAAATGATAGTTGTAGCTATTATTCAGGAATTCTTGTGTTGTGAGTTTGTGATAATGTTTTCTCTCTGTTATAGATTTATATGAATGATACTTTTATTCTCTTTCCATGCTTATGCTTTTCAATGATTTTCCCTAAAGGTTGTAAACAAAATTCTTAGTTTTAAGATTTGTCTTGTTAGGAACTTCATGTTTGTGTCTCTTGTCTTCTGATAAATTAATTCATGCTTTCCATGCTCAATTTTATCTATGAATTTCCACCCTACACTACAGTTTTTTGCATTATGATACATGTGTTGTACTTGATGGCAACCCACTTGTAGCAGAACAACTCACTTGTATATGGTAACTAGATGAATCTACAAGAGAGATATCAAATGTGACAAAATGTAGGGAAGTTCAAAGGAATCATTTTAGAAGTAATATGGAAAATCACATTACAACAAGTCTATTAAGAGGGAAAAAAGTAATGGTACAAAATAATAGGATGAAGGAATAAATGACTACAGATTAGAATCAAGAAATTGAAGAAAAAGAATGGTTTAAGAAGTACACGCTGGTTCACCTTGTCCAAGTAGTGTATACGCGTGGACTCATGGAATAGAAGAAGCCTATATGTATGCATGCACTTTCACAGAAGGAAAAGAGCATATGGGATGGAAAATCAAGGTTTTGGTCCAAGGTTTTGGTCTGAGGTATCTGGTCTAAGGTATTGGTTTGAGGTATTTGGTCTAAGGTATTGGTCTGAGGTATTAGGTCTGAGGTATTGGTCCTAAGTGGTTTTGGTCCAAGGTATTGAGAAAGTCCTAAAACTATATAAGGAGGAGAAGATCAAACGGATAGGTGTTGGCTTGATGGGGCTTGACCCAAGTTCAGAGGTGATTTAGCCAAACAAATCTCGGTACTACTGGCCTTTTCGGCAATAGTCCACGGAGCGTGGACTGAGGTCTCACTTGAAGTAGTATGGGAGGGTGCTAAAACCAGGTTTCCACACCCTAGAGATGTCTAATGAGTTCAAGTGGTCCGTGGTTCGGCCCTACGTGAATGTCGCCACGCACGCTTACCTGTACCTCGGAGCCTGAGATGTTGCCTTCGCGCTACCCTACTCGGGGGCCGAATGTTATTATTACCCAAGCCCTTACTAGTATTCCACCGTTAGTTGATTAACTTATCTTACTTGCATGTGTAAAGTATACTTAGCAATATAAATCATTCATACAAGTGCGTGTAGTAAATAAATAGTATATTTTCAATTGATATCAAACATGTAATAACTCAAGAAAAGATACATAGGATTTGCATAAAACTTCTCTTTATTATTCTCTTCTTCGGTTACAGACTCGACTTCGCTCTACGCACTCAGCTGCAGGGGTCCAAACACTCAGCTGCAGACAACTAGGCCTCTGTGCACTTAGTTTCAGAGCCTTCTCCTACTCTACGACCCAAGGACACACTTAAACACTTACGACTCAATCCCTTAAACTTGTTATCTCTTTGCACTTAGAGCCTCACTCTATTTACACAATCCCATGGTCCACGGACCATGGGTAGGCTGACATTACATTACAAACTAGGGCGGACAACCCTATGACTCTAACATACTTCCGTGCCCACAATTCATGAGGCTTTACAACATTATTCGGTCAAAACATGGGCTTTGGCCCCAAAACATGCCTCGAGGGGATTCCATGCCCAACAGGGCCCCAACACAAACATCGTGACCTACCCTCGATTTACTCTGTCAGCACGGCGATCCTAGCACAGAGTTCCTGCAATTATCCTCGAACTGTGTTGATGTTAGCAACGCACTAAGCCATTGCTTGCTGAATCTGCTACATCCGTTGTTCTAAGACCCCTGTATCTGAATTTTTTCCCTACATCTATAGCAATATCTGTTGCGTATGTTTATAGTCCTGCACCTTTGTCCAGTTCCTCAGAGCACGAAGAGTGTGCTTTGGCTAGCTAATTAGATAGATGGCTCACTCATGTAGGGCTTCAAGCGATTGCCATTTACTTTTCCTAGGAAGGGTTCTCCATTTAGTTTGACTATCTAAACCATGCCTCCATCTGTGACCACCTTAACCACGTATGGTCCTAGCCAATGCATTCTGAATTTTCCTGGAAATTTTTCAAACTTACTGTCATACAACAGCACTAAGTCGTTGACCTTGAAGGTGCACAACTTAATATGGCAATTGTGCCAGGCCTTTTCACGCTGCTTTTGTACCTGCTGATGAAAACCAACCAAGAATCGTTCCTCCTCAAGTTCTTCCAATTGCGCGAGCTATTCCTCTAGAGCTTCACAGTCCGTCATCACTGTGAGCATTGCTATGTGTAGACTAGATATGATATATTCCATCGGCATGACAGCTTCCACGCCATAAACTAACTGGAAAGGTGTTTGTCTTGTCAGTTTCTTGCACGTTGTCCTTTAAGCCCATAGCACTATAGGTAAGCACAGGTCCCAATCGCTTTGTTGCGTGTTGCATACTTTGGTTAGTGCAGTCTCCAGTATTTTGTTGAATGATTCTACAGTCCCATTGCCTTGTGGGTGATACGATGTAATTTTATGATGATACACCTGGAACTCTTATGTGAGCGTGCTGATCATTTCATTCAAGAAATGTGTTCCGTGATCACTCATTAAGATTTTCAGAGAGCCTAATTGGGTCAACACATTTTCAAAAAAAACTTCGTAGCCGTAGCGGTCATGCAGTTTTTGACCAGTTGCTCTTTCGCCCATCATGTCAGGTACTCTGTTGCGGTGATGATGTAGCATGCGTCTATCTTTCCCTAAGGTTTGATAGGCCCCACAAAGTCAATTGCCCATGTCTCAAATAGTTGCAGTGTCATTTGTGGATTCAACGACATCTCATCCCTTCGCGATGGTTTTCTTTTTTGACATATATCGCAGGCCTTATAGTATGCTTTTGAATCTTGGTGAAGGGTTGGCCACCATAACCTTGTGCGAAGAATCTTTTGTGTAGTCATGCATCCTACATAGTGTCCTCCTGTAGTGCCCCCATATGCTTCCGTAAGGATCTGACTTCATTCAAATTCAGGTATCTTCGCAATATCTCATCATTTCCCATTTTGTACAAGTGCCCCACGATGATAGAAAAATATGCCGCATGCACCACTGATTCCTTCTTCTATTGGATGGAGTATTCCTTCGACGCAGTCTCTGTTGTTAGAAAGTGGATTATATCTTCAAAGTGCCCATCCGAGATGCGCACCACAAAGATCTATGCATCAGGTAATCCTTCCTCCAAACTCGTAGGTTCCTCACCTGTCTCAATACGTGACAAGTGATCTGATCCTACGTTCAGGTGTCCAGGTTTGACCACGACCTCAAAGTCATATTCTTGAAATAATAAGAGCCACATGCATATGCCCCCCCCCCCAACACAGGCTTATTAACCAAGTATTTCAGTGCGGAATGGTATGTATACATCTTGAAATGTCCTCCTAGCAAATAGTGTCGGTATTTTTGGAGCGCGTACAACATTGCCAACCCCTCGCGCTCGGCTGTGGAGTAATTATTCTCAGCTTTGGACAATCTATGACTTGCAAAAGTGATAGGATGATCCAAGACCTCTCTGCCCTCTTGTGTGAGCACTGCTCCCAGCACGATACACGACGCATCAACATGTACATGAAACTCCACATCCCATTTTTGGAAGACGAGCATTAGAGTGGAGGCCAATTTCCCCTTTAGGACATCCAAGATCTTCATGCAATCATCATTCTAGCAGAATGTGACATATTTTTTCAATAGTTTCTCCATTGGTGTGGTGATTTGGGCATAGCTTTTGATGAACTTCCTATAGTATCCCGTGTGTCCCAAGGTAGCGCGCAGCTGTTTAACACTTCGCGGTGCTTCCAAATTTAAAATTACTACAATCTTCATAGGGTCCACCATTAATCATTGTTTGCAGACCAAATATCCCAACAGGTTTCCAAAGGGAATGAGGAATGTGCACTTCTTAAGGTTCAATGCAATCTGGTGTCGTCAGCAAGTATCCAGCATCAAGCGTAAGCTTGCTACATTGTGCTTAACCAATCTGAAGACAATCCAATCATCCAGATAGACCTCCAGGAACTTGTAGATGTACTCTTTGAATGAGGCAAAAACGATGTGCAAAAAGATGGTTGGCGCATTCTTCAACCCAAACGACATAACGATGTATTGAAAGCAGCCCCATTTTGTTGCAAAGGTCTTCTTCCTCTAGTCTTCCGGCGTGATTTTGATCTGCTGGTACCCTGAGAACCCATCCGTGAATGAGTATGCTTCTCGTCTACCAAAATTTTCCAATACTTCATCTGTGAATGGTGTCGGGAATGGGTCATGTACACAGGTGTCATTCATCTTCCTGAGGTCCATGCATATTCTTATTTCACCCTTCTTCTTCTTCTCCTGCACCACCATAGGGCTCACCCAATCGGATTCTTCCACTGGCTCAATAATTCCTGCTGTGAGCATCTTGTTTAGTTATACGCAAACCTTTTCCTTATACTTCATATTCAAGCACTAAGGCCTCTACTCAATCGGCTTTGCGCCGGGATTTAGGGTGATCTTCATCATCCCTAAGTTGCCAACGATCCCTTTTAAGTTCATAATCTTGGTCGGGAATAAGTCTTGGTACTCGTGGAGTAACTCAACAACCTTATCCACCGTGGAATCATCCCAATAATCACCAAGCATTGCATACTTTCGTTTTTCTTCTTTCCCAATGTTTACCTGCTTCGTTTTTAGCAGCGTGGTGATGTTAGGATCCTCAATCAATGGTTCTCGAACCGTGTGACAACCTTCAGTTTCTAGAATGTTAATATTACATGGATCCTCATCATCCTCCTCAATATTTACATTGTAACACTCTAGTGCGTAGCTCAGCTCGGTCACCCATTCCTACTAAAGCACTTCCATTAGTTCCTGGGGTATTTTGAAGATAGCTGATTTTACTGCTTGTAGCGCATCATCAACAGTATCCCACCAATGATCTTCAAATGTGAAGGTTAACAGGAATCCTTTGCACAAGATATCCCATTCGTTGATGCCATGGCAGAGCTCTATCTTAGTATACCAATTAATTGGTATGACATACAAGGTATGAAAGAACAAATGCACCCATTAAGGTTGTGGCTCTTCCCCGTAGACCTTGGTCCATTTCACGAGGTGTGCAGATGGATCATCCCGTCCGTCATACTTATCTATTAGCCACATATGCGGTTTCCCAAATCGTAGGCGGATCATCCTTCTACATTTGCACTAGTCCTCAAAACTCCCTTGATGTGTACCCCACCATCTTGTGGGCATAGCGCACAGAGCCCATTTCAAAGCGTCAAAATGCTATTGTTCCAGCACCCCTCTTTCAAATTTGGTCAGGAAATCATCCACCAATGTCAACCCATCATACATAGGTAGGTCCCTTACCTCTGTCGTCACGCAGTGCAGTGGTCTTACCATCATGTTGCAATTAAGCGTGATTACCTCATGTAACCATTTTTGCCATCTTTCTATTTCTTCATTCAAATCTGAGGTGCTGGAGCTTTTGCACTCCCACAAAATCCTGCCATCTGTTGTTGGATTCACCTAGTCCTAATCCCAAATGATTATCTTGTAGATATAGTCTAGATCTTCGACGCTCTCATCATCATGTACTGGCTCTGTGTAGTGTGATCCTTCCGTAGGGTCTAAAGGTACCACTACGCGTAGTGACTTTTTCTAAAAAATAATTTTGCGCTTCTTTAGATTTATCACTTCGTTCATATCAATGGCCCAATCTATTCCTAGCAGTGCGGTATATGGATTTCTGTCATCGACAATCTCTATCACTTCAAAATTTGCAAGCGCGCTCACACCTTCAATATCTACTGTTACTCCCTGCAATCTTCCCATCAGTAGGATCTTCTACTGGTTGGCCATTTTCAATTGAATAGGAGACCATTGCAAATCAGACTTGCCCATGTGCTCCCATGTCTTGTTTGGCAGTACGTTCACGTCCAATCCTAGATCAAGAATCACTTGATCCATTTCATATTCCCCAATTTGCACAGTCAGTCTCATCTCCCTTCCTGTTCACGTTGTGTGGTTCTTGAGCTTCCGAACTACGCGCGGTTCTCCTTACGCAATGCACCTAGTGATGAGTTCCTCTAGTCCCTTTACAGCCTTGTTGTCACGCAACAACTTCATGCATGTCTCCAAAAAGGTAGTAAGTATTGATGGGTCCATCTCTAGTTCTAGTTTGTCTTTACTACTTGAAGTGGAGGCCTCCATGAAGCTCTTCTTAGCTTCCATGAATGTCTCCTTCGCGCGCTCCAAATCAAACTCTAGTTCCTTTGTTGGAGCCTTGCGAACCCAAGCACTCTCTTTGGGTTGCTTTCACTTGTTATCTCCTATCGTGATACCGCTTTGGAGCACAATGTTTACATTTGGGTCCTCTTCACATGGCTCAGGCCTTATCATTTGTAGGTTCTGAGTCAAGGGAGGCTGGAGTATACCTTTATCGCACAACATCACTATCAGTGTAGGGCAGTCTTCTATCTCATGATCAAATTGGCTACAATATAAATATGATGCTCTCGTCAAATTTGTACAATCACGGGCATAATGCCCTAGCCCTCCGCAATTGTAACAAATTAGCTATCTGTGACCCCTTCCTGGTCCCATTCCACGTTGACCTCATCCATGCCCCTGAAATCCAATGTGCGCCATCCATGCATTTTGTTCGAGGGCTCGTGTTTCGGTCTAAACTCTATAGGTAGGAGTCTGATCCATCATTAGTTCATAACTTCTATAGGTACGCTCATCATGGCCTACTGACCTGCAAAAATTACAGAATAACTGCTGTGACATCTGCGTAAATTTTTGTATTAGATGATAGTTATCTTTAGCATGCTTCCCTCCTATCTGAAAAATCGCGAACCATAATGCAGGCACCTTGCTCGGTCCTGCTTGTGCCTCTAGTCTCAATGGCATCGACCCTCCTCCCGCCAAGTAGTTTGCAAGGACTAGACGATAGTCCTTGTCATGTCCCTCACCTTTATACTTTATGCACCTTACCTCCTTGTGAGCCTTTGGGTGAGTTGTCCTATCGTGTTTCAAACTCTGCATTTCCAGACCCAAAATTTTCAGTTGTGCATGGATTTTTTGGAATCCCAAGCTAGGATCTTGTATCGGGGTCTCATGCAGTATCATTACAATCTCGAAAGCTTCGGCCTGGGTGGATAACTTCTGCTGCGATAACGCCACCCTTAGATGCGGTGTTAGTGATGCTACAAACCATGCACAATGTTGCCCATCCGTTAAGGTCATGTTGGCTTCCCGAATCATACCCTTCAGTCTCTGATCCAGCTCTCGGGGGTCTTGCTGGGAAGCATCTCGATTTTCTTAAACCCGATAATTGACTGTGTCTTCGATTTTGGCTTGCTAAATTCCCCGTTTAGCATGGCTTGGATATCTGTGATCCCTGCGTTTGGATTGTCATTAGAATGCTTAATGTACCATGTCAGTGTGCAATTCTACAATGCGCTTACCAACGTTGCCTTCTTTATGTTGTCATCCGTGACTCCTTATGCTTCCCATACAGCCTTTATGTTCTGGATCTTCGTTCCCTACTCCTTTGAACACCGTCAACTTTATTGCGCTGACCATTTTGAACTGTGGTGGTGGTGGAGGTGGTGTGGGTGGAGATGGGGGTGAATATGGTGAAATTGGTGGTAGTGTAGGTGGAGGTGGTATGCGTGGAATTCACTGCCTTATCAAACTGATCACACTTCTTGGTGAAACTTTCACGAGCTCTTCCTCGCTTTCTCTCCGAGGCGAAATCAAGAGGCTATTCTCTATCTCTGCACTACCTTCATTTCTATAGATCCTCCCACTTCGCGTAGCCCCAAACATCAATTTATTCACATAACCCAGTTTTCACACAGTAGCATTTTAATCCAAGTGTTCAAAAATTTAATGTACTTACCTCGTGGTCCTTTGAGGAAGCGTTTTTCGGCCTCACTATAGCTGACTAACATGTATACCATGAATTTGGTGATAAACCCTCCTATAATACGATTGAGCAAATGGTCGATAGTGCACACGATCTTATCTTCTAAGGCTTCTAGTCTGCACACTAACTCTGTAGTCAAAACAATTAGGTTGTCGAGCCTACACCTCCCTTGACTGTTTTCTAGCTTCACGATCCACTCGTACAACTCCGAGGGGAAGGATGCAAAGAAAATTTCATTACCGTATATAAGTAGCGCTCTAACCATTGTTCCTTTGATACTCGCGATTTCTATTTTCCTACATCGCAAACTCGTGAATTTTTCTGTCCAACCATCCTTCAATTTATTTCTTTGTCGCATTCTAGTGACATGACATTAGACATCCCTTATGTAGATCTCGGTCCCGGCAACAGAACCATTTGTTGGCTTGTTGGACCTGACCCAAGTTCAAAGGTGATTTAGCAAATCCCGGTACTACTGGCCCTTTTGGCAATAGTTTGTGGAGCGTGGACTGAGGTCTCACCCGAAGTAGTATGGGAGGGTGCTAGAACCAAGTTTCTGCACCCTGGAGATGTTTGTTGAGTTCAAGTGGTCTGTGGTTCAACCCTATGTGCACGTCGCTACACGTGTTTACCTATACCTCGCAACCTGAGATACTACCTTCGCGCAGCCGTACTTGGGGGCCGAACACTGTTATTACCCAAGTCCTTACTATTATTCCACCATTAGTTGATTATATTAGCTTACTTGCATGTGTAAAGTATACTTAACAATATAAATCATTCATACAAGTGTTCGCAGTAAATAAACAATACATTTTCAATTGATATCAAACATGTAATAACTCAAGAATAGATACACAGAATTTGGATAAAAATTCTCTTTATTATTCTTTTCTTCGGTTACAGACTCGACTCCGCCCTCCGCACTCAGCTGCAAGGGTTCACGCACTTAACTGCGGATAACTAGGCATTTGCGCACTCAGCTACAGAGCCTTCTCCTACTCTACGACCCAAAGACACACTTAGACACTTACGACTCAATCCCTTAAACTTGTTATCTCTTTACACTTAGAGCCTCGCTCTATTTATACAATTCCATGGTCCACAGACCATGGGTAGGCAAATGTTACATTACAAACTAGGACGGACAACCCTATGACTCTAACATACTTCTGCGCCTGCAATTTGCAAGGCTTTACAACATTCTTCAGTCAAAACATGAGCTTTGAGCCCCAAAACATACCTTGGCGGGATTCCATGCCCAATAGTAAGTGCACAAGTAATGAATATCTTATGAAGTGTTAGATCAAAAGAAAATATGCATGTTATGGGTTTTTGATGCTTTGCTTGATCTACACTAAATATGCACCTGAGCGTTTGATGATGGATGAGATCTAATGATGGATCAAGACCATAATGACTTATAATTATATGATCTAATAATGGATGGGCTAGATTTGATTGCTAACACATGTTTTATCCTTTATATGTGATGATCTAGGTATTTCTGAAGTCGGGAATTGCAGCGAAGTTATAAGTAAGTATTTACAGATCTATACACTGGTTTGCTTTGGTGAAGGTGCATATACACACTAGTTCAGCTCTTCCAAGTAGTGTATGCAAAAGAAAAGCTTGATATTCAAGGGTGAATGATCTATGAGATCGGTGCTATTGTTTTACTGCTATCTGTCAATGAAGTCTTCTTAGATCTGAAAGTAAAACTAAATGCATAAAGAGTTTGTGTCTCATTGATTAATTGATTGAGAAAGAAGGGTGATCCTTGTTGCTATCTGTTTATAACTCTATAATATGACAGTAGATCTTCAAAATGTCACTGATTGGTACAGTTTGTGGTTCAGAGGTTTTATGATTCAATATCTTTAGAGGTATACATAGGTTGGGCAAAAGGAAGTAGCGTATAAACACAGGTTTGCTTCATTAAAGGAGCGTATACATTCTGACATATGACTTTTAAGGTTATAGTTAGTTTTGGTTGTTGATGTAGTGTTTTGGGTTCATATCTGCGTACTGGTTACAATGATCTATCTATTCCAATTGATTGGTTGAATTTGATTAAGTATGAATGAATGGTTAATCCAATTGTGTCAGAGGTTTCAATGATTGATTGTTTCAGTTATATCAGAGATTGATGATTGGGTTTCAGTTATATTAAAGGTTGATTGGGTTTTAGAGATTGGTTGATGCAGATGTATTTGATGGTTATATTGCAGTGGTGATTGATTTTGAGCTTCAATGTTACTAATGGGTCCATTATGAAAATTTGATGAAATGTGGTCTTCATGCAGTATTGTGTACCAGGAGTATCCAGTGTGAAACTTTATGAAACGTGGTCGCTGGAGGATACTGAGTGTTGGAGCCTTCAGTGAGAAAGTTGAAGATTCTTGCCAGTAGTGGCTAGTGATTTGATCAGGGGGTTAGAGCTCCCTTTCAGTAGTAGCTGGAGAATGAGTGAAGGTTGTAGCCTTCTGTAGGTCAGAGCCTACGTACTAGTAAACATATTGGCTAGTACAAGAACTAGGGGGTTGTAGCTCCCTTCCAAAAGAAGCTGGAGAACGAGAGAAGGTTGTAGCCTTTTGCAGGTAGGTTCCTGCATACTGGTATGAGTCTGCACTAGTATGATATTGTAAACAAATTTTCTTATTATTAAAAGAAGACAAAGACGATAGCAGCAGGTGGTTTTCACCCACATTGGGTTTCCACCTTAAATCGTTGTGTTCATGTGTGTTGCCTATGTGTCATGGTTTATTCTGTTATTACTGCACATGATTATTTTTTAATGTTTAATAAAGTACTGATGAACTGATTAATGATCAACATATGATGAATTAACTGAATCATAAGTTCACTGGATATACGTTGGTTGCCTTAAGAACAGTTGTGTGAACATGCGAGTTCCCTTCTCTGAAGTAGCATATATAAATATGATTATGGAAATGAAAAAGTTATTGATTTGTAAATATTGATTCACCCCCCCTCTCAGTATTATTTCCAACAATTGGTATCAGAGCAAGTCCTTTGGCAGAAGCTTGATCGCTTGAAGGAGATCTATAGAAACAATGGGAAAGAAGCTAAAGAAGAAAGCACCTCAAAAGAAGAAGACATCTCAAGGGAACTGTGACAGTGGAAGAGACAATTGGCCATTATGTGGAAGCAACTCCTCAGATTCAAAATCACCTCGGAATGAAGATGAACAAGCAAAATAATTATCAAGTATGAATTTGTTGTCCTCCAGTGATACATTTCTCTGTTCATTTGAAGATAATGAATGTGATGGTGAAACAAATGAATTTGCTCTTATGGGTGAAAGAGAAAGAAATCAAATAGAGGCAAAATTTAAAAAGCTCATAGACACAATTAGAGATCAAAAGGATCTAATTGATAAAAGGGAATGTGCCTACAAAGAAGAAGTTACCAGATTAAAAGCCCAGTTGGAGGAAGGAAACAAAGTAAGGAAGTAGTACAAGGAAAATAAAGACCAATGTCAAAGGCTACAGGATGAAGTGACATCATTGAGAATGGAAGTGAATGAAAAGGACACAACAACAAAGGAACTTTTAGAAAGAACCAGCTACTATGAAGGTCTTGAAGGTGTGATCGATTCTCTAAAAGAAGATCTCAAAAATTCAAATAAGCAGAATGAAGAACTACTCCTGGCATTTGAATAACAAGAAGATGAAGTTCTGGAATTAAGGAAACAAGTGGAAGAAGGAAGAAAAGCTAAAGAAATCATGAAGAAGCAATATCGTGGAAAGGAACAACAATATTAGGTTGAGGTAAATATCCTAAAAGGTAAATTAGAAGAAAATGATAAATTTTTACGATTTCAAGATAGTACTAAGATATTGGATGATATTCTTAGTAGTCAAAGGTCTCCTACCATCAAATCTGGTCTTGGTTTTCATGAAACTGTTAAAGGTGAATCTAGCACTCAAACTGAAGCAAGGAACTCTAGCACAAAATCAGAAATGCTCAACAATGAGATAAGAATTCAACCACATCAACAACCAAGGAATGAATGTCTTCAAAGAAAATCATTTACTCCTAACTATGGAAGTGTTAATCAATTCTTTCCTCTGATGAATAATGTTGAATGTTCTATATGTCATAATTTTGGACATGTTACAGCCAGGTGCAGAAGTAGAATGGTTCAAGCTAATAATAGTCACACAGAAAGATCATCAACTTCCAGGTACTTTAAGGGATATTGTTTTTCTTGCAATATGTTTGGTCACAAAGCCATTAACTGTTATAGAGGGAATATGAAACATATAACATTTTATGCTTGTAACAAGTTTAGGCATATATCAAAAGAATGCAAGAGAAAATTTCGGACACCATAGGAAAAGGAGCAAACATCATCGCACTCAAAGGTATGGAAGAAGAAGGAAGTACAACCAGAAATATGTGGCATAGCTTAGCATATAGACATAACAGACTCAGGAGGAATTGAAAGTAAGAAATTTCATTGTTCTAATTCTCATACACAATTATCATGAAGACAAGTCATGTATATACACGATTTCAAAGTTGTGCAGTTGCGTATATGTTTGTTTGATGAAGAAGCAGTGGGACAAACTCAGAAAAATGATCTGATATGGTTCAGACAATTTTATGTCTTGATGATTGATGACTACAGTTTGTGGATGTTATTTAGAAGTGCTTGTGACCCTCATAAGTTGTTGATGACGTGATGTATAACTAGCTGATGATGATGCCTTGATGGCCCTTACTGATATACACAATGATCAGATCTACAGTGAACAGGTGGCACAAGTTCAAGGGGGAGAATATGATATGCTTCTAATAATGCATTGTTGGAATTATGTTTAGAAGTCTTTGGCACATAACAATTCTTATCAATGGTGAGGATATTTATGTTTCTGAAGTGTTTAAATGATACATCATGCTATGATGCAGTCATAAGTTGCCTATGATGAAATCTCAGATGACGCTTCTATTGCTTGAGCCACATAGTTATTATTCAGATCAAAATTATGGATGATTGTGGATGAATCTTTTTGATGATGCTTATATGATATGTTTCTTACACGATGATGTTCATAAGGACAAGGAGAAGAACAAATCTTGAGTACATAACTTCATTATTTGATAAGTGTCATTTCTTTTATGTTTTTTTCATCATACCTTCAAATATGCATAAACTTCATATGGTGCAATTATGGATGAGGATTCCTATAGTTCTTGGCTCTCACATGGTTGAGGATTCTTGCTGCTGATGGTATCAAGAAATCTTGACAAATGACCATGAGCTCATGGTTTTCTAGATACATATTGCCGGATACACATTATGTTGGATACATGGATGATTAATTAAGTTTCATATTGATAAATATTGTTGGTTGGCCAAGAGAATGGTGTTGTTACAGGTTCCATGAAAACATATCTATTTGGAGACATGGCTTACTTAGTCACATAATGATGATGACTTCTTACTTTATGATTATAGGTTTGACACTCACATATTTTTATTATCATGGTTGATGCTTATCAGATATGGAATGTTTCCTAGTGATGATACATGGCTCATATATTGAGTGTTCTTATGGAAAGATCATGCAGTTCTTGATGATGAAGCTATGATCATAGATGATGACTATGGTGTTTTCACATACATATGATATGATTTTGTGTTATTGCTTGGAGATATGACATATGCTTAGTTGATTCATGGAAGGTTATGATAAGGATCTTTCTACTAAGGAAACGGAACAAGTTAATCTTGATGAGATCAAGAGGATGAGTTGATATCTATATGCAACATACTTTGTCATAGGTTGATGATATTTGCATTGTCATATCTTGGGAACTGATGATGGACATATACAAGTTGCTGGTCTGGATATTGCTAATAGATGCTTATAGTGCAGATCATATATGGCGCATGATATTTTTCGATGACTATCATAGTCTTGTTTAGATCTTTGGTCTTTTTTATAAATCTCATGTATATCACTCGATGAAAACGTCATACAAAGGCCCATGATGCAATAATATATCTCTGTCTGTAATAGTCTTTTGATGAGTCATTTTGGTCATATGATGTAATTTATACCCCCACTATGCATGGGAAGGATGATGTAATAATTGTTATATTTCAGTCATGTATAAACATTTGGTATATCCCCACTTGGTTGGGTAGATGAGTAAAATTTTGTATATCCTCACTTGGTTGGGAGATTGATGTATGTATGAGCCATTGGTGATAGGAAGGTCATACTCACATAGTTGAGTTATAGAGTCATGCTATTCTTTTAGAAAATATATTTGCAGACTCTGCATCTGCTCAAGGGGAGCATGGATGGTATAATGCATCTCAGCATGTACAAAGGAGGAGTCTAATCAGAGAATTCAACATGTTCCTAGGGGGAGCATGATCAATGTTCATATTCAACTGTTCAAATATGAAATTCTTCATTTTGGTCAACCCTTTACCCTTGATGTCAAAGGGGGAAAGTATCGTTTTCCGCACTTTTCCCTTGATGTAAAAGGGGGAGAGTATTTTGGTGTTTCTTGTTATCTCTAACAGTTTTTACAACTTGCAGTAATCAACACCAACATGGTTGCCATCAAGTCCAAAGGGGGAGATTGTTAGCATTATGATACATGTGTTGTAATTGATGGAAACCAACTTGTATAACAACTCACTTGTATATGGTAATTAGATGAATCTACGTAACTAGATGAATCTACATGAGAGATATCAAATGTGACAAAATGCAGGGTAGTTCAAAGGAATCATTTCAAAAGTAATATGGCAAACCACATTATAACAAGTCTATTCAGAGGGAACAAAGTAATGGTACAAAAGAATAGGATGAAGGAACAAACGACTACAGATCAGAATCAAGAAATTGAAGAAAGAGAATGGTTTAAGAAGTATACGCTGGTTCACCTTGTCCAAGTAGTGTATACACATGGACTCATGGAACAGAAGAAGCGTATACGTATGCACGCACTTTCACAGAAGGAAAAGCATCTATGGGATAGAAAATCAAGGTTTCGGTCTGAGGTATTTGGTCCAAGGTATTGGTTTGAAGTATTTGGTTTGAGGTATTGGTCCGAGATATTAGGTCCGAGTTATTGTTCCTAAGTGGTTTTTGTCCAAGGTATTGAGAAGGCCTAAAACTATATAAGGAGGAGAAAATCAAAGGGATAAGTGCACAAGTAATGAATATCTTATGAAGTGTTAGATCAAAAGAAAATATGCATGTTATGGGTTTT
Source organism: Pinus tabuliformis (assembly GCA_031772625.1). Lineage (NCBI taxonomy): Eukaryota > Viridiplantae > Streptophyta > Pinopsida > Pinales > Pinaceae > Pinus > Pinus tabuliformis. The sequence continues at coordinate 848,886,588 of CM062820.1, read as the reverse complement.
TGATGCTTTGCTTGATCTAGACTAAATATGCACTTGAACATTTGATGATGGATGAGATCTAATGATGGATCGGGATCATAATGACTTATCATTATGTGATCTAATAATGGATGGGTTAGATATGATTGCTAACACATGTTTTATCCTTTATATGTGATGATCTGGGTATGTCTAAAGTCAGGAATTGCAGCGAAGTTATAAGTAAGTATTTGCATATCTATACGTTGGTTTGCTTTGGTGAAGGTGTGTATACACACTAGTTCAATTCTTCCAAGTAGCGTATGCAAAAGAAAAGCTTGATGTTCAAGGATGACTGATCTATCAAATTGGTTCTGCTGTTTTATTGATGTTTGTTAATGAAGTCTTCTTAGATATAAAAGTAAAATTGAATGCATAAAGAGTTTGTGTCAGATTGGTTAATTGATTGAGAAAGAAGGGTGACCATTGTTGCTATCTATTTTAAACTCTGTAATATGATAATAGATCTTCAGAATGCCACTGATTGGTATAGTTTGTGGTTTAGAGGTTTTATGATTCTGTATCTTTAAAGGTATACGCAGGTTGGGAAAAAGGAATTAGTGTATACATGCAAGTTTGCTTCATTAAAGGAGCATATACATTCTGACACACACCTTTTGAGGTTACCATTAGTTCTGGTTGTTGATGCAGTGTTCTGGGTTCATATCTGTGTATTGGTTACAATGATCTGTCTGTTCCAGTTGATTGGTTGGATTTGATTAAGTATGAATGAATGGTTGATCCAATTTTGTCAGAGGTTCAGTGATTATTTGATTGAATTGTGTCAAAGGTTCAAAGTTTTCAGTGATTTATTGTTTTAGTTATATCAGAGATTGATGATTAGGTTTCAGTTATATCAGAGGTTGATTGGGTTTTAGTGATTGGTTGATGCAGATGTATTTGATGGTTGTATTGTAGTGGTGATTGATTTTGAGTTTCAATGTTAATAATGGGTCCAGTATGAAAATTTAATGAAACGTGGCATTCATATTGCAGTATTGTGTACCAGGAGTATCCAGTGTGAAAGTTTCTGAAATGTGGTCGCTGGAGGATACTGAGGGTTGGAGCCTTCAGTGAGGAAGTCAAAGCTTCCTGCCAATAGTGGTTGGTGATTTGATCAAGGGGTTAGAGCTCCTTTTCAGTAACAGCTGGAGAATGAGTGAAGGTTGTAGCCTTCTGTACGTCAAAGACTACGTACTAGTAAACATATCGGCTAGTACAAGAACTAGGGGGTTGTAGCTCCCTTCCAATAGAAGCTGGAGAACGAGAGAAGGTTGTAGCCTTCTACAGTTGGGTGCGTACGTATTGGTATGAGTCTGCACCAGTACAATATTGTAAACATATTTTCTTATTATTAAAAGAAGACAGAGACGCCAACAACAAGTGGTTTTAACCCACATTGGGTTTCCACCTTAAATCTTGGTGTTCATGTGTGTTGCTTATGTGTGATGGTTTATTATGTTATTACTGCACATGGTTACTATTTAATGTTTAATAAAGTATTGATGAACTAATTAAAGATCAACATATGATGAATTAATTAAATCATAGTGATCTGATAATGAGATCTAAGACAATTAATAAGGTATTACAAACTCATGTGCATGGATTTGTCTATGTTATTTTATGTAATGGATCGATAAGATTGCGAAATACACAGACAATGAAGGAGTAAACAAAACATATTAGACAACACATAACACAACAAATATAATGAGGAGTTCACCCAATACTCCTGGGCTACATCGCCTGGTCCAGCCTTGAGTGGTGGCCTCTCTATTATGTCTTCAAGGAAAGTTTTTTACAACAGTGAGCTCAACTTGAGCCTCACACACAATAGATGCAACAACAAGAACTTTTCTTGAACCTCTCAAGCTTTCTTTGAGTACAAAAACTCCCTCAACACTCTTTGTCTCTTCCTAACTCCGTCTAGGAATTTGTTTGTAATACTGCCTCCTCTGTTTGCTCTCTGTCTGTGGCTTTTAAAGCCAAAACTGTGCTGCCTGTTCGTTTCAGGTTCTCAGCTCTCAGTCTCCCTAGCCTCTGTTCACTTTGAATCCCTCTTCCAGCATTATACAATCATTGCATAACGCCTAAAGGGGGGGTGGCCACCTATTCTGTAATGTAAGAGTGCCTCGGGCCTCTAGAACTCCTGTAATAGTCACTCTCTATTTAACACAGTGAAATGTATTTGAAACTAAGAAAATATGCCTTCAAAAGTCCTTAAGTCTACCTTATTCTCCTATCGGGTCCGCCTGTAAGTCACCATCGCATATCGAAATGGCCCGTCCCTTTATATTCTGGAAATACATTAAAAACTGCGAAAATGCATTAGAAATGGCTTTCCTTCAGACTTGAAACTATATGTAATAGCCTTAAGGTACCCTTTCGGGTCCGGCTTATCGCATCAATGCTTTCTCCTTCACATTTTGTTTAACAGACGAAACTATGAAAATACATTAAAAATGATGTTTGACAGATCTCAATATCCATATACTATAGCTTATAATGTTATCAGGTCCGGTCCATCAGATCACATATATGCATATGTACATAAACCCCCGCTACGTTGTATTTGCTGATTACGATTTGGCGATGAAACGTGGGTCGTCGATCTATATGCTTGGTCGACGGTCCTTGTTGACCCTGCCAGTCGCCATCACATCTCCTATGAGGTCTCCACCGATCACTGTTGCAAGCCTTATGTGGATTCCACCGATATTCGCCGAAGGCCACCGCCGATTGTGATCCACTGCTCAGATCTGGACCGTTGATCAGCCAGATCTGACAACTACTGTACATTACTTTGTTTTGCCTCCGATACTCTGTCTTTTTACTGATTTCTTAGGTTTTTGCCTCCTGATATTGTTTCTCCCCATTCTAAAAGGTTTTCTCATGCGATCTTCTTTGGTATTTAGCATGTTTTTTCAAGTTTTTGAAGACTTAGAGAGTGTTCTTGGATCCATTTGGATCATGCCTTCCCACTGAAAAGGCTTTTGGACCACCAAAATTTGGTTTTCAAACATCGTTTAAGTCGGGATACAGCTGCCTCACTTGCCTAATCTCTATCCTTTTTGCACTGCTGGGTTTTGAACCTTTGAGCCCAATTCTTAGGTACTCAACATCCCCTCTGCGCATAGTTCTCACCTTCCTGTCCAGAACTGTATCTTCCTGCAGCTCATTGAGGTATTTAGGAAACAGATCATCAATGGAAGGGAATTGACTTTACTCTTCAAGATCTTCAATTAATGAAGGTTAAAATAGTCTTAAACTTTTTTCATTTACCATTGAATAGATGTGCATGTATGCTGGCAGATCAAGGTAGAAAGCGTTCTCACCAATTTTCTCAAGTACCTTAAAGGCCCATACCTTATTGGCTTCAACTTCTGTCCTTCACCTTACATTATGTCCTTGCCGATATACAGCCAGACTTGATCGCCAACTTGGAAGTTGTTCTCCACCCGATTTTTATCATGCCTTACCTTGTACTTGGCTTGGCTCTTTTCCAGCTATTCCTACACTGCCTGGTGAATTTCTTGGATCTGTTCAATGAATCTAGTTGCTTTGTCCACATCACTATGTCTAGCAACTGCTATGTCATTTTCAAAGACAAAATCCAAGGGAGACCTTGGTATAAAACCAAAACAGGTCTCAAAAGGAGATCTCTGTGTAGAAGAATGTTTAGCATGGTTATAAGCATCTTGCACATAACATAAATGTTCATCCCAAAGCTTGGGATGCTTGCTGCAATAACCCCTGAGCAACTGGATCACTGTCCTATTGACTACCTCTGTTTGGCCATTTGTCTGTGGATGAAAGTTTGTGCTTTTCCTCAGTCTGGTGTCCATCAATTCCCACAGACTTGACCAAAACTTCCTAACAAATCGGGAATCTCGATCAGATACTATGGAAGTGGGAAACCCAAAATGCACCCATACATGCTGAAAGAACAACTTCGTTGTTTTTTCAGCTATAATCTGCTTATTACAAGGTATTAAAATACACATTTTGTTGAACCTGCCCACAACAACATATAAATAGTCATGTCCCTTTCTATAGTTTGGCAATCCCCCAAAAAAGTCCATGGAAACACTTTCCCAAGGATGGGAAGGGACTCGTGGTGGAGTCTACAAGCTTAGTTTTCTATTGTTGAGCTTTCTTTTAGCACACATGGTACACCCTCTTACATATCTATAAATTGTTTCATGCATTTTTGGCCAATAGCAGTATCTTTGCTACTATGCAACTATTTTACTTACACCAAAATGACCCGATATCAAAGAAGTGTGTGCTTCCATAATTATGTTGACTCTTTCAGTTTGTGGAATGCATAGCTTTCCCAAATGATACAAGAGTTGGTCTTTAACATAGTAATCCAATTCTTCTACCTTTTTTCCATTACTTAAAGCTGCATATACATCTTTAAATTCTATATCTTGAGCATATTGTTCAATGTAGCTTTCATGCATTATTGAGTTATGATTAAGTATAGTAGATGCATTTATGATTGGTATGTATGCCCTTTTTATATCTGATGACTAAATGAAACTGTTGTAGGAAGCCCATCCACCTATAGTGTCTTGATTGCTGCAATTTAGTTTGTGAGTGAAAATACTGAAGTGGCTGATGATCAGTATGTATAACTGTTTCTTTACCCATTACATAATGTTTCCATTCTTTTACACTCTATACTAATGCATACAATTCTTTATCATAGGTACGATAATTAACTACTGCAGAATTAAAAGTGTTAGAATGGTAGCATATGGGTTTACCATGTTGCATCAACACTGCTCCAATGGCATAGTCACTCGCATCAGTTTTGATCTCAAATGGTTGTTGAAGATTTGGCAATGCTAGTGCTGGTGCTGTACTAATTTTTTCTTTCAAGGTGTCGAAGGATTTCTGCTGCTTGCCTCCCTACTGAAACACCTTGTTCAATCCTGTTAAAGCATGTAAGGGAGCTACAATTAAGGAAAAGTTAGCAGTAAACTCTCTCCAATATTGTGCCGCTCCTAAGAAGCTTCTAACTTCTGTAGTAGACTTGGGTTTAGGCCAGTTTACAATGACTGCAACCTTAGAGGGATCTATCTTCAATTCACCACCCCCTACAATATAACCCAAATAATTCAAAGATTTTTTACCAAATTCACATTTTGATAATTTAACAGAGAGATTCTCTTGCTTCAAAACATCTAGAGTTTGCTTTACATGATTTAAATGTTCTTCCCATGTTTTACTGAATACAAGAATGTCATCTAGATATACAATTACAAAATCATCAATAAAAGGCCTGAGTACATCATTCATAACTCGCATGAAAGTGGCAAGAGCATTAGTTAAACCAAAAGGCATAACTAGCCATTTGTACAACCCTTGCTTTGTTTTGAAAGCAGTCTTCCATGCATCTTGCTCTGCTACTCTAACCTGATGGTAACCACTGTGTAGGTCCAACATGGAAAAGTAAACAGCTTCTTTCAGCTGCTCCAATAGATCATCAATGCGAGGAAGGGGATAACGATTCTTAATCATTATTTTATTCAGTGCTCAGTAATCAATGCACATCCTCCATGAACCATCTTTCTTCCTCACCAACACGATTGGAGATCCACATGGTGATGTGCTTGGTCTTATGAACCCTTTTTCGAGTATCTCCTATACTTGCTTCTTGATTTCTGCATTCTCTAAAGCAGATAACCTATACATTCCAATGTTAGGCAATGGAGAATCTTGTTGCAAATGAATATCATGTACAATTTCTCTTTTGGGTGGCAGACTTTTTGGTTCTTGAAATAAGATATCATATTTTGAAACAATTTTTTCTAAATTAGCTTGCTATTTAGCATCACAGCCTTCAAATACATTGGTTTTATCAGGTTTCTTTTCCTTTACAACCATCAGTAAAAATTGCTTGCATGAATTTACAATTCTTTTCATCTGCCCTGAGTTTATGAGAGTATAATTATTCTTGAGTTGATGAGCTCTTACAATATATTCGATTCCATATTTAATGAGTTGATACTTATTTTCAGCTCTATAGAAAATTGCTTTTCTATCATACAAGTAAGGACTTCCTAAAAATTTTCCACATATATCCAAGGTAACGATATCTAACTCAACCTCATCTACAAACACTGACCCAAAAGAAAACCTAAGTTTACATTGTCTAGTCACTTGTAGCTTTGCTTTATCACATACCCAACCTAATGGATATGGCTTCTTGTGAGGTGTGGTTAGTAGTCCCAATTTCTTTACAATTGCTTCAGAAATTGATTTTACTTCTAAGCCACTATCAAACAAAGTATCAAGCTTTTGAGCTTGGAAATAACTCTAATATGAAAAAGCTCATGTATTTTCCTCTCATTTTCTTCACTATCTATAGTTTGTTAGAATTACTAGTAGATGCTTCAGAATTTTTACCTTTTATACCTATGGTTGCGATTGTTGTTTCATCACCTGAGTCTAACCCCAAATCTTTCTGTATAGCAGCAACAGTCTTCCTCTTTTTGCAATCAAACTTCTTGGGTTTCAGCTCCGAATGCAAAGACCAATAATGTTCATCATCATGTCCATCCTTCTTGCAGTGAGTGCATGAAGATTTTGCCTTGTGTACAAAATTTGCCTTCCTCTCTTTCCATTTTTGCTTCCTCTTTTCCTTGTTCTTGCTTGCAGCGGGTTTTGATGATCCCCCAATCTCTGGGTTCACATTCTTGCCTCTAGCCTCTAGATGGGTAGCTTGAACAGATACCTCATCTATGCTAGTAGGGTCAAACATTAGAATTGTGTGCCTCAAATAGCTGTGTAGACCGCCTATATACTTTAGCAAATTTTCTGGCGAGTCTAAATAAATTCCTAGAATCAAAGCTCTTTTTCTAAATTCTTGGGTGTAGATTTGTACACTTTTCCCTTTTAATTGGTGAAGAGTTTGCTAACATCAATCTCTCTGATCCAATTATCTAGTTTCTCTGCATTTTATTCTCCATCATATATTGGCAAATCAAATTTAACATCTAATTTAATCAAAGATGTTTTCTTCTTTTTATTTTCAGGGCTATCAGGAGTTGTGGATAGAGGAGCCTCTTTTCCTTTCCCTTTACCTTCAGAATGGCCATCTAGAAGATATTCTTTTGTTACTTTGTCTTGTTTGGAAGTGGAAGAATCATCACTTCGACCTTTCTTAAATTCTCTATACATTTCTTCTACCATGGCTCTCATGGTCATGAAACTGTCCATGAACTGAGAGTCTGATTCCAAGGGATTTTCTTCTACCATTTTCCTCCTAGGATAGACTCTACCAATTTCTGGGTTATCTTCAACCAATTCTCCTTCTCCTAATTTGAGCTTTAACCTAGTTATCATTCACCAATCTAGCACAATCTTGTCTAACCTTAGTAAACCTAAAGCTCTTATACCACTTGATCTGATAATGAGATCTAAGAAAAATAATAAGGTATTACATACTTATGTGCATGGATTTTCCTATGTTATTTTATGCAATGGATCAATCATATTGTGAAATACACATACAATGAAGCAGTAAACAAAATCATAATAGGTAACACATAACACATCAAATTTAATGAGAAGTTCACCCAATACTCCTGGGCTACATCTCCTGGTCCAGCCTTCAGTGGTGGCCTCTATATTATGTCTTCAAGTAGAGTTTTTTTCAACAGTGAGCTCAATTTGAGCCTCACACACAACATATGCAACAAGAAGAGCTTTACTTGAACCTCTCAAGCTTGTTGGGTTGTGTTATATTCTTTCCACGACTAGCCCACGTAGTTAACTGGGGGGTTAAGGGGGGGGAGGGGCGGGCGGAGCACCCCCTTCATTGCGCCGATTGTGTAGTGAGGGGGGGTCACAGGGGGCTTGAGGTGTACTCTTAGTCCCACTTTATGGGGTTCAGGGCAGCGCCACAGAAAATTTTGGTTTTGGACCCTACGGTACGATGGGCGGACCCACCTATGGTTTTGTGCATGTTTTTGGACGTGATGGTTTCTGGTCCATGGTATTGGACGCGATGGTTTTTCGGTCCATGGTATTGGATGCTTTGGCATGTATAAATATGTATTATAACATTGAAAGGAACATAATGAAAAATCAAGCTAGTAGTCCCAGTTTTGGGATCTAGGGGAAAATCTCTGTGCATATGTGTTTTATGTGTTCTGCTCTCACATTATTTATTTTTTGTGTTGTAGAATTTGTATGCAGGTAATTTCTCTACGAGGTTAAAACCTACATTTGGTTTTAGAGAAATTTTGGCTTCAAGGGGACGCCTTTGTTGCTAAGGGGTTTCGCTCGGGCCTGTGGTAGACCCTGTTCAGTGGGAGATCTGCGAGATCGATTCTGGTGGTGAAAGAAGATGGCGAGTAGTGGAAAGATAGAGATCAAGAAATTTAATGGTCAGAGTTTTGAGTTGTGGAAACTCAAGATGGAGGATATGTTGGTGGATAAAGATTAGTGGATCACGGTAGATCCGGGTACTAAACCAACGAGAGTGTCCAATGAAGAATGGAAGAAGCTGGATCGGAAGGCAAAGAGCACAATACGATTATGTGTCTCAGATTCAGTATTGCTGAATGTATCAGGGGAAGCTACAGCAAAGGCTTTGTGGGACAAGTTAGGGATTTTGTACCAATCTAAGTCTCTTGTGAATAAACTGTTCCTGCGGAAAATGCTGTATAACCTGAGGATGAAAGATGAAGACTCGGTGATAGAGCATCTGAACACATTTAATACTGTGGTAAGTCAGTTAGCATCTGTTGATATTAAAATTTCAGATGAATATAAGTGCATCAGTTTGTTGTGTTCTTTACCAGATTCATGGGATAGTCTGGTTCTTGCAATAGGTAGCAATGCAACTGCCTTGCAGCTTGATGAAATAGTCTTAGCCTTGTTGATAGAGGGATGAGATGGAAAAATATGGAGAACCAAAATGGTGATGCCTTGTCTGTATGAGAATGGTCCTAGAATAGAAACAAAAATAAGTCATCGATTGGGAGATCTAAATCTCCAGGAAAACCTGTAAAGGTGGTGTGCTGGAAATGCGGAAAGGAAGGCCACTTCAAAAGGGACTGTAAATCTAAAGCTCCTGACAAAGGAAAGGGATATGATGAGGCTCCTTCTACAGAGGTGAAAACCACCTCAGATGAAGGTGGAGATGTGTACTTAGCTTCTTCAAGTACACATGTAGATCATGAGGCATGGTTGATTGACTCAGGTGCATCCTTTCACTTCACTCCCCATAGAGAGTGGTTCTATGAGTTTGAGAAATATGATGGTGGTGATGTCTTCTTGGGGGATGACAGGAAGGCTAGAATCATTGGTCATGGAAATGTAAAGTTGAAGCTGCAAGGTGGAATGGTTAGAACACTTCTAGGTGTTCTGCATATTCCTGTATTAGCCAGAAATCTAATTTCATTAAGTAAGCTGGATGATGCAGGTGTAAAAACAGTGTTGAAGAAGGATACCTGGAAAATGGTTTGGGGAGCACTGGTATTGATGCAGGGAGTTCGGATTGGAACTCTGTACAAGTTGTAAGGTAGTACTATTATTGATGGGTGCAATAGTTCTATGGTTCCTGAAAGTGGAGCAGAAAATCTAGTGGTCTCTAGAGATAATACCATGCTATGGCATCAAATGCTTGGACATATTGGAGAGAAGGGCCTTCGAATACTTCATGGTAAAGGTATGGTAGAAGGTATGAGTAATAACTCTCTGGATTTTGATTTCAGTGAAAATTGTGTATACGAGAAGCAGAATCGGGTGAGTTTCCCCTCTGGTGGTAAGAGGGCGAAACAGATATTAGAGCTGGTGCACAATGATGTGTTTGGACCTATGAAGGTTCCATCACTCCGTAAGTCTGTGTACTATGTATCATTTATAGATGACTTCTCAAGGAATACATGGATATATTTCCTTAAGAAGAAATTTGAAGTCTTTGATAGGTTTAAAGAATTTAAGGCTCTAGTGGAAAACCGGACAGAGAAGAAGATAAAGGTGCTGAGGACAGATAATAGTGGAGAGTTTTGCAGTAAGGAATTTGAAGAATTCTGCAAGAAGTGTGGTATAGCATGGCAGAAGACTACTCCATATACACCTCAGGAAAATGAAGTTGCGGAAAGAATGAACAAGACATTGATGAAAAGGGAAAGAAGCATGCTCAGTGGTGCTGGGTTAGGACACGAATTTTGGTCAGAGGCAGTGGATACTGCATGTTACCTTGTCAACAGGTCACCTTCATCAGAGTTGGAGGATAAGACTCCACAAGAGGTATGGACTGGTAAGAAACCCTCTCTTTCACATCTAAGGGTATTTGATGTTATGCATATGTACATGTTCCAAAAGAGAAAAGAACCAAGTTGGATAGTAAATCTGAAAAGTGCATCTTTATTGGGTATACGGATGGTTTAAAGGGTTATAAGCTTTGGAACCCAGTAACAAGGAAGGTTATGTACAGCCAAGATGTGGTGTTCAGAGAGGTGAAAGATGTTATTAAACATGAAGTCCAACCAAAGGAACCTGAGAAGATAGAGTTTGAGCTAAAGGAGGAAGAATCAGACTCTACAGCAGAGGAGGAATAAGAAGATGAAGAGCCACAAACTCTAGCTGTGAGAAGATCAGTTCGAGAAAGAAGGCAACCAGAAAGGTATAGTCCATATGCTTTCTATTCAGATTTTGCTTTGTCTGTTATTGATGATGATCCCAGAACTGTGAAGGAAGTAGTGGATTCAGAGGATGGAAAACTCTGGAAAGAGGCCATGGTTGATGAAATGGTATATTTGCACAAAAATGAGGCTTGGGATCTGGTGGAGTTGCCGGCTGGAAGGAATCCCGTTGGCAGCAGATGGGTGTTCAAAAAGAAGACAAATGTAGAAGGAAAAGTGGAGAAATACAAAGATCGGTTGGTAGCAAAAGGTTATTATTGATTTTGGTGATATTTTTTCTCCTGTTTCCAAGGTAACTTCTATTAGATTACTTTTATCTGTTGTTGCTGCTTTTGATTTTGAGTTAGAACAGATGGATGTGGAGAGAGCATTTCTTCATGGGGATCTGGAAGAGGAGATCTACATGAAGCAACCTGAAGGCTTTGTGGTGAAGGGTAAGAAAGAACTGGTATGTAAGTTAAATAAGTCTCTATATGGGTTAAAACATTCACCAAGGATGTGGTATCAAAATTTTGATACATTTATATGGAGACTTGGCTTCACCAGAAGCAAAGCAAGTCACTGTGTGTATTTTAAATTAATTGGTGACCGTGTTATTTATCTGGTCTTGTATGTGGATGATATGTTGCTTGTTGGAAATGACAAAGAAATTATCCAGGATTTGAAGACCCAATTGTCCTCCAAATTCGACATGAAAGATCTTGGTGCTGCAAACTATATTTTGTGCATGGAAATTAAAAGAGATCGTAAAAAGAGGAAGCTCTGGTTAAACTAGAGGAAGTAGGTTGAGATAATACTATAGAGGTTTAATATGTAGGACAGTAAACCGATGAAGGTTCCTATTCCTGTAGGTGTGAGGTTATCTGCTGAACAGTGTCCCAAGACACAAGAAGAGGAAGAGGACATGTCCCATGTTCCATATGCAAGTGCAGTTGGTAGCCTGATGTATGCAATGGTCTGTACTAGACTAGACATTGCACATGCAGTGGGAATATTGAGCAGGTTTATGTCAAAACCAGGGAAGGAGCACTGGACAACAATGAATCGGGTTTTCAGGTATTTGCGTGGCACTAATGATGATGGTTTGTGCTACCAAGGAAGACTAGGATTGGACAGAGTGTTGGATATTCATGGCTTTATTGATGCAAACTAGGTTGGAGATCTGGATCAGAGAAGATCTACAAGTGGGTATATGTTTAACCTATTTGGAGGTGCAGTCAGTTTGATGAGTAAGAAATAATCTGTAGTGGCACTATCAACTACAGACGCAGAATACATGGCAGCCACTCATGCAAGCAAGGAAGCAGTTTGGTTGTAGAGATTGTGTTCAAGTATGGGGTTAGTACAGGAAGCTATAAGGATAGACTGTGATAGCCAAAGTGCAATTTTCTTGGCAAAGAACCCTGCATATCATTGAAAGACAAAGCACATTGATGTTCAGTATCACTTTGTGAGGGATATGATAGAAGACAAAAAGGTGTTGCTGGTAAAGGTGGACACTTTGAAGAATACTACAGATGCATTGACAAAATCTGTGAGCTCTGAGAAGTTCTCTTGGTGTAGAGAAACAATGGGCATTTCAGGGCTGGAAAAATGACTAAGCTCTCTTGTGGCCCCCTGTGGAAAGAAAACAACAAGTGGGAGAATGTTGGGTTGTGTTATATTCTTTCCACAACTAGCCCACGTAGTTAACTGGGGGTTAAAGGGGGGGGGGGTGCGGAGCACCCCCTTCGTTGTGCTGATTGTGTAGCGAGGGGGGGTCACAGGGGGTTTGAGGTGTACACGTAACCCCACTTTATGGGGTCTTGGGTTTCAGCTCCAGATGCAAAGACCAAAAATGTTCATCGTCATGTCCATCCTTCTTATAGTGAGTGCATGAAGGTTTGGCCTTGTGTACAAAATTTGCCTTCCTCTCTTTCCATTTTTGCTTCCTATTTTCCTTTTTCTTTCTTGCAGTGCGTTTTGATGATCCCCCAATCTCTGGGTTCACATTCTTGCCTCTAGCATCTAGATGGGTAGCCTGAACAGATACCTCATCTATGCTAGTAGGGTTAAACATGAGAATTGTGTGCCTCAAATCGCTGTGTAGACTACCTATATACTTTAGCAAATTTTCAGGTGAGTCTAAAGAAATTCCTAGAATCAAAGCTCTTTTTCTAAATTCTTGGGTGTAGCTTTATACACTTTTCCCTTTTAATTAGTGAAGAGTTTGCCAACATCAATCTGTTTAATCTAGTTATCTAGTTTCTCTGAATTTTATTCTCCATCATATATTGGCAAATCCAATTTAACATCTAATTTAATCAAAATTGTTTTCTTCTTTTTATTTTCAGGGCTATCAGGAGGTGTGGATAGAGGAGCCTCTTTTCCTTTCCCTTTTCCTTCAAAATGGCCATCTAGAAGAGATTCTTCTGTTCCTCTGTCTTGTTTGGAAGTGGAAGAATCTTCACTTCGACCTTTCTTAAATTCTCTATACATTTCTTCTACCATGGCTCTTGTGGTCATGAAACTATCCATGAACTGAGAGTCTGATTCCAAGGGATTTTCTTCTGCCATTTTCCTCCTAGGATAGACTCTACCAATTTCTGGGTTATCTTCAACCAGTTCTCCTTCTCCTAATTTGAGCTTTAACCTAGTTATCATTCACCAATCTAGCACAATCTTGTCTAACCTTAGTAAACCTAAAGCTCTGATACCACTTGATCTAATAATGAGATCTAAGACAACTAATAAGGTATTATAGATTTACGTGCATGGATTTTCCTATGTTATTTTATGCAATGGATCAATCAAATTGTGAAATACACATACAATGAAGCAGTAAACAAAAGCATGATAGATAACACATAACACATCAAATTTAATGAGGAGTTCACCCAATACTCCTGGGCTACATCTCCTAGTCCAGCCTTCAGTAATGGCCCCTCTATTATGTCTTCAAGTAGAGTTTTTTTCAAGAGTGAGCTCAATTTGAGCCTCACACACAACATATGCAACAACTAGAGCTTTGCTTGAACCTCTCAAGCTTTCTCTAAGTATACAGACTCCTTTAATGCTCTTTGTCTCTGTCCTAACTCTGTCTTAGCATTTTCCTGCAATACTGCCTCCTTTGTTTGCTCTTTATTTGTGGCTTTTAAAGCCAAAACTGTGCTACTTATTTGTTTCAAGTTCTCAACTCTCAGTCTCCCTAGCCTCTATTCGTTTTGAATCCCTCTTCCACCATTATACAATCATTGCATAACACCTAAAGGGGAGGTGGCCACCTATTCCATAGCATAAGAGTGCCTCGGGCCTCTGGAACTCCTGAAACAGCCACTCTCTATTTAACATAGTGAAATGTATTTGAAACTAAGAAAATCCACCAAAACTCTATGTATCGGACTTCAAAAGTCCTTAAATCCACCTTATTCTCCTATCGGATCCGCCTGTAAATCGCCATCGCATATCAAAATGGCCCGTCCCTTTGTATTTTGGAAACACATTAAAAAATGGGAAAATGAATTAGAAATGGCTTTCCTCTGGACTTGAAACTATATGTAATAGCCTTAAGGTACCCTTTCAGGTCTAGTTTATTGCATCGACGCTTTCTCCTTCGCATTTCAGTTAACAAACGAAACTGCGAAAATACATTAAAAATGGTGTTTGATGGATCTAAAGATCCATATATTATGGATTATAATGTTATTAGTTTCGGTCCATCGGATCACATATATACATATGTACATACACCCCTGCTACTTTGTATTTTCCGATTGCAATTTGGCGATGTAGCTTGGGCCATCGATTTGCGCACTTGGTGGGATCAATGAGGACTGTCAATCAAGCACTTGATCAATGGTCCTAGTTGACCTTGCCAGTCGCCATCGCATCTCCTACGAGGTCTCTGCCAATCGCCGTCACAAGTCTTATGTGGATTCTGCCTATATCCGCTGAAGGCCACCGCTGATTGTGATCTGCTGCTCAAATCTGGACCGTTGATCGGCCATATCTGACGGCTACTGTATATTACTTTGTTCTGCCTCCGATACTCTATCTTTTTACTGATTTCTCAGGTTTTTGCCTCCCAGTAGTGTTTTCCTCATTTTAAAAGGTTTTCTCATGTGATTTTATTTGGTCTTTAGCATGATTTTTCGAGTTTTTGAGGACTTAGAGAGTGTTCTTGGGTCCATTTGGATCACATAAGTTCACTTGATATATGCTGGTTGCCTTAAAAATAGTTGCGTGCACACGTGATTTCCCTTCTTTGAAGCAGTGTATATAAATCTGATTATGGAAATGAAAAAGTTATTGATTTGTAAATACTGATTCACCCCCCTCTCAGTATTATTTCCAACAACATTGGCAAAACCCCTTAAGTATCACGAATGAATAACTACCCTACTCCTTTATATCTCTTGCAGTTGAACCCTTTGATCTTTTAACCTAGTTCCCTGATTTTTCCTCCTAATCTAGCAAAACCCTAAAAAATTCAAAACTCTACTTGAGCCTAACATATATAGCCTAACATCCTTTCATATTCCAGTCATTATTGGGTGTGAATTCATAGAGAGATCCCTCTCTAGTTTAACAGGGCCCGCTGCAAAACCCTAAGTGGTTTGCGGTTACCTTTGTCGGTCTCCCTTCTTAGCCTTGGGATGTTGTGGAGGATAACACACTTCGATGACACATTTAGGTTGTTGGGGATTGAGATATTACAGGCTTGCTAATGAGCCTCAGTATTGCAACAAGAATGTTGCAACTCCCAAGGCTACCAACTATAATTATCTACCCTGCGTCGTACAAACTTAAGAGGTATCAACACTATATGTGCAACATACAATGTATCCTTCCTTTGATGTCATGATGTACTAGAGTGAATGTAAGGAAATCAAATCCTAAACTAATTTCATAAATGGAAATTTTACTTTGGAAAAGAAATTAATCCTAAGCAAGAACAACAATTTATAATTGAAATCCTAAGAGCATGAATTCAAATAAATAGGCCTAATCTAGATTGTAAAAAGGAATGTTCTAATTGGTGTTTATTATTCCTCAACCATTGATTTAGAGCGTTGGGATCATGATTCAATCCTAAGGTACCAAAACCAATCTTTTTGAGAAAATTTGGGCAAGTATATACATGTTGGAATAGTACTATAGGAAACAACATATTTACTACATGAAACTATAATTCACCAAACGACCAAGAAAATAAAATTTAACTTGGAAGGGACATATTTTTTTATTGACTAGGATGTCTTAGGTCTCCATCCCAAGTGGAATCACTCAAAAATACCTTTGTTAACCATCCTAAACACTAACAGAAAATTACTACTCTAAAATCTAGAAATTCGAGAATTAGTGAGCTAGTAAATCTATCAAATGCCTAACCTAATCAAATGAAAATGATATGGGGTAGTTTTTGTTATTAAATATAATTTTTTTGTGATATAATGCAAGTCAAATCAACTCAATTTAAGCTCATTAGTATGCTCTACAAAATAACAGAATTTTTCTGCTATTTGCCACAAGGGACTTCCATAAATTTAGATTTGGGAATAATCAATCTAATCCAAGTAGCTCAATGATTACTGTGACCTTCCAAATATGTATGAAGGATGAAATGATTCTTGTGATCTTGAAAAATAAATTACTTCAACCATTTAACCCAATCCCACAACAGGAAATCATCAATACTAAATGCAGAAATAAAAGACAAGAACAAGAGATGCATGTGAATAAGAATTGAAAAGAAGAAAAGTAAATGACAAAAAAGGGATACGAGGCTCCCAGGATGGCCAAGCCCAAGGAAAATTAGATTCCTATGAAGGAGAACAATATTTAGAAGCTAAATATGGCACCAATCTTAATTATTTCCATCAATACAATTACATCCCTGCAAGAAATGACAATGTAGCTAAAAAAATACGATTTCTCTATGCAAGAAGACTAATAAAAGTCCACCCCTAGAGGAAAATTCGACTTGGTACTTATTCAAAATGATTATGAACCATTTCTCATGAAAGGAGGAAGCCTTCCACACCAAAATCCCTTGATTAGTGGATCTGGTTCCCATTACTAGGAATCAACATTAAACAACAAGGAACACATTCCTAGATTTTCTCAATCATTGGAGCTCCACAATCTGTGCCATAATTCTAGAATATCTTGTTGATTTATTATTTGATATTGATCCTTCTGCAATAGGGAGAAGCTCCCTAGATTATCTCCCCCTCCAAATCGCCAAAATTTGCCCAATATTCTCATAATGTTCCACAAAAATAAATAATATTAGGCACAAATATGCATTTATCCATAAACCTTCCTTAATCAACATATTAAACTAAAAATTACAATAACTAATGCAAAAAGAGAGGTTTGATTTACTGAAGGATGGTCAGATGGGCCTTAATTATGTCTAATTTAGAGGCATGGGCCTTAATTTATGTCTAATTTAGAGGCCCATCGTACCCACCTGTTGAAAGTGTCACTCATTCTCTGAGTAACTTAGTGACCTCTTGTGCCTCATTCATGGCCCTAGTGGCCTCTCTCTTGTGCATTCCTCAGTCCTTTCTCTTAAGAATCTTGGCTATAAGTTCTACAAGGATAAGCACAAAAAGGTAGTTGTTCTATTCATGATTGTTTAATAGTCTTCAAAGAAAAAAAACATAACTTTCCTCTTTGCAAGTGAACTCTGTTGGCTTGTAGATCCATTTCATTCATATCCTCTCCCTTGAAATCTTCATTCCATTTTCACTCATTTTTCAAAATTGTTTGTGCATAGAAAAATTCATAGTGTTTCTTGAGACCATTAGTCTACCTTCTTTCCCTTATTCAAGATGGGTTCTTGAATATTTTTCAGTTTGGCAAGGTCTTCCACATCCTTTTCCAATCTTATGCTACCTTTTTCCACCATTTGGACACCTCTCAAACCTTCAAAACACCTTTAGATGAGAAGACATTTTGTAGTAAATATGTGTTTCCTATAGTAAACTACATTAAACCTTGTAGTAGTTCATGTAGTACTACATGAAACCCTATAGCAGTTCCTATAGTACTACAGGAAACCCTGTAGCAGTTCCTATAGTACTACAGGAAACCCTGTAGCAGTTCTTGTAGTACTACAAGAAACCTTGTAGCAGTTCATGTAGTACTACAGTAAACCTTGTTTAAACCTATTTTGAGCAGAAATGATAGTCTGAGCCTAGGGTAGGCCCTCAACTTGACTTCCATGTCTTTCTCCCATTTATATAACATCTTTTAGGCCTTGGAAAAAATCTAGAAAGAGATTAGAGATCTCTTGTAAAGCCTCTTTTCATCACCGCAATTTGAGTTATATTTTTATGGTGAATGCCTTCTTTCCTTTGGTTTCCTTATTCTTCTCTTTTATGGACTAGATGATTGCCTAATGGCCTTATAGTTCTCTGTTTTGATTAGGTCTGTCTTAGGCACTACCATTTTGGGTTTTAGCACAATTTGTTCTTTTCTCACTTCTTATAGAAGCATTATGCCTTCATGTGCCAATCATTCCTTCTCTTTTAGGGTCTTCTAACTATATGAGAGTGATGATAAATGATGTAGATGGTTTGGAGGATGATGCTAAGGCTTAGAGGGAGTAGTGTAGGTTTGTGTAAATGGAGAGGATGTGCTCTGTGTGTTTTTTTCAAAAAAAATTTAGGGTGAGATAGAGTGTAGGGTTTGTTCTTGAAAAATATTAATTTTTTTCTTATGAAATGGGATAGATGAATGATGGATAGATAGTGGATATGAAATGGATGGAGGGATCGGAGTGTTGTGGTTACTTGGACTTTGTAGAAATTTCTTCTTTTAACTGTTCTCCCCATTCCTTGGAATCATCACCCTTCCCAATTTGGCTTTTCCACATTGCACGAGTGAAGGAGTGAGTTGGAATTAACTAGTTGAAGGCAGCTGAGATTTCTGACTCATCCTTAGCTTATAAAACCTCATCTCTCATGCATTGCCAACAAATTTCTAACAATAATATGCTCAAGAGAAGAGGTCAAGAATATTTCATACCTGTACCTACTTGATGGTTGTTGGAGAGACATGCATGCTACTGTTGAGTTGATGATCTACCCATGGTCCTATGGAGGTGATAATTTCCTTTGTTTGCTTCTGCACCTGTCTCCATAGCTTCGTGATTATAAATGTCTATCTTCCAGTTACCATCAGCAAGCTATCTTAGTCAAATCTGGCCTCCTTGGAGTGTTGGGATTGGCTATGGGTGATGTTCACATTCCATATACCTTATTCCACCATTAGATACCTTTCCCACACTTTATTTCACCTTCCAGACCTTCTTATAGCTTTCATCTTGTTTCCTATAGTAAATTAAGACATAGTACTACAGGAAACCCTATAGCAGCTTGTTTAAACCCATATCTCCCAAATGGTATATTGGATTGACCTAACATATTCATATCATGTTACCATCATCCTTATGCACTTCCTAATAAACAAAGTTTGGCTAATGGATGCAATATCGAGAAAAAAATGGCTGAAGTTGATGAAGGTCAATTTCTTGTAAATCGTGCACTAGGATTTTCTTATATTTCTTAGGCATGTTACCATCATCCATATGCATCTCTCCATGAAACAAATTTTTAAATGGATGCATGAATATCGAGAAAATTTAAAAATGGATGTAGGTGATGAAGGTCGATTTCTCGAAAACTGTGCACTGGAATTTTCTAAAATCGCTTGAGCATGTTACCATCATCCAACTGCATCTCCACCTAAAACATCTTGGAAAATGGATGCATGGTTTTCAAGATATGACAACAATAATTTTTTTCTCTATGTATTTATGTTTCCTGTTGTAAAACAGAGCTTTCCTGTAGTATTTTAGGACAACAAGGAAAATGAATGGGAAAAACTTGGGAATGATCAGCGGATGGTCGAAATAGATGAGGGTGATGGATTGGCATGGCCTTGCTCCTTCTGGAGCATCTGCAAAAAGGAGGAGAAAGTCCAAGTTTGACTTCATTTGACTAGAATTTTGACCAATTGTTTTCTTTTTTTGGTGGCAACTTGTTTTTGTTGCTTGCAAATGTTGAAGAGAACCTGCATTTGTCAGAGAGATACATGGAACAAATATTTTTTCTTTTTTCTTTTTTCTTTTCTTCCAGGCCTATTAGCTGCCTCAATGAGGCTTTCAACTCGTAGGTCTACCTAGGCACCTCAAAGGAGGTTTTCACCTAATATATTTTCTTTTTCTCTTTTTTTCTTTTTTCAACCCATTGATAGCCTCATGGAGGTTTGAATCAATGAGACAATCTCAGGTGCCTCAAACGAGGTTCTCACTTGAAATTTTTATTTTTTATTTCTTTTCCTATCCTACTCTACTTGAAAAAAAATAATCATTTTCAAGTGTAGGAATACCTCCAATGGAGCCATGTGCACATCAAGATAATGAATACTCTGATGTGTAGGCTTGTAATATATGATTTGACATGTACCTAAATTTCAGAGACCAAATTCTTTTACTTTGAAAACATCATGCACAGTTGAAGAAGAGTGTTGTTGCAACTTAATGACTGTCTGGAACCATGTTTCAATATATTTTTGATGCCCTTGGTCCACTCGCTGAGTTGGATCATCTTGGATGTCTTATTCTTCCATGGCCTTCAAATCTTCCTCTTTTTGCTGATTTTTCTCTTGAATAGATGGAGGATTTGATGGTAACCATGAGACGGCTTTCTCAATCTCTAATTTTGATGTCTTCTCATAATCAAATGAAACCTATCATCCTTTGGTATTCTCATTTGAATATTCTTCTTCTGGATGTGGTCCTTCAATGATATCAAGAGAATATCTTTTTTGTAATACTCTTCCTGAGCTAAGATGAATACCATTTAGATCAAGAGGAGATGTTTGGAAGTGTTGTAACTCAACATTGTAAGTGGGTTGAGCTACTTCATTGTGTGGGTTTGGAAATGGTGTTACAGGTAGTTGAGTGGGAGTGGATATTTGAGATGGATGAGGTTGAGGTTGTGGTTGTGATGGAGGTGGATGGTAGGTGTTATCTCAAAATCAGATCCTGATAGGCTGCTGGTCAGGTTGAATCTAAGTAACTATTTCAACCTAGTTTAGGCTGAGGCTTAGCCTCCTCAACCTAAGAGGGCTCTCTCTTGATGGATTAATGATTTTGATTAAAGATAAGATGGCTAACTCTTATAGAACAACTATGAAAAATATGAATGGTGGAAACACATTAAACAAAACTATCCATTGGGCTTATGGAGTCAACAACACCTCAAAATAACAATGAACTCAACCTTACATGGAAGTCAGGGCATTCAGCATTTAAACATTTAGAACATAAACTCATATGGGACCACACAGTTTATAAATGTATACAGGAAGTCAGAGCACATTCAGTGAATTCTGAGTGATTATACATCCATACCACTGTAAGAATTAAGAAAAGGACAACATCACATATTCTGAACATAACAAATCCTTCATGAATCCTGAGAAGTAAAGTCAAGCATGTATTATTGAAAATGAGTCTTTACATAGGCCAAATACAAGCTTTTCATAAAATTTCCAACCCTGATTACATTGCTGTTTCAGCTATATATAGAGCTCTTATTCTAACTGATCGAGATTCCTCCTCCAGCATGAGGGGAATTCAAAAACTACTTCTATTACTGACAACTCTTAAACTCTAACTACTTAATAAATGCAACAAAGTGTTGACTGGAGTTTTTAGAGATCTAAATCAAGTAGGATTCTAACACCGTGTTATGCTAATAATAGCCTTGATTACAATGGTTCTCGTTCTTTGACATCTGCTCCCCTTTAGTTTGGCTGTAATGGATGTTCAATGCTCCATATTTGATCCTCAATGACACATCTTTTCCATTGCCCTGAAACATAGGAAACTACCCCTGTTTGTCGGTCCTTGGTTTGCCTCAAAATGTTCGAATCCAAAGAAGCATGCATTTTATCTTTGATTACCCAAATAGAACAGATTGCCACGTCCATGATGTGCTGGCCACCCTTTTCATGTGTGAAGGCACCAAGCTGTTATGAAATATCTTGAACTGTGGTAAATATGTTCACTTTATGACAAAAAATTTAAAATTGGATTCGAATACATATCTTCTCCACCTGTCTTGTCCTAGTTTTATGTTAATAGTTTCAAATGATGCCTTATATGCCTTATATATATTTCCTTTTCAAAATTCCCTCTTCAACTTCAAAACTGCTTGATTTATGTTGAAATCATCACTTTCAGCAGTTTCGTAGCGCGCTACGAAACTGCTGAGTTATTTAAAACAACTTGTTTTTAACCTGAGACCTTTATTAACTGAATGCTTGATTGCCAAAAACTTCTTTAGACTTTCCAAAGGCTGAATAGGGATTTAGATTTCTTCAGAAAGATAAGATCAAGCAAACTTATCAAAATTCTTGAAACAGAATCTTACTTGAAATGAAAACTCATTTAGCAGGTCCTTTAAGCTGGCTTAGCTGTGCCTTCAGATCTTCAATTTGTTTCTTCATAACCTTATTCCCAGCTCTCAGTTGCATATTGATCCTTCTGATGTACTTAGCTTCTTTGATTGCTGGTACTGTCCAGGTGTGAAATTGTGAATGGCCATCAACCACTGAATTCAACTGGGCTTCTACAGTTTCATTCCCTTTCCATAGAGTTTTATAATAGTTTGCGTGTATGATTGCATGTCTTCTAACAGCTTTCTTCAATTTGGTGATCTCATGCTTAGCTGATTCTAATTGGCTCTTCATGGCTGCTATATTATCTTCTTTAGATGTGATGACTGTTTTGCCTGTGTTTTTCTTTTGCCAACGTTGTGTCCCTTCCCCTGTTTCCTCTGTTCTTGACAGTGCTTCCTGTACTTGCTGGAATCTCCTTGTCATAGGTCTTCTAGGTTTAAAAACAAACTCTTCAGCTGGCTCATCAAATTTAAGCCTTTTTTAGGCCTTGGCTTTCTTGGTGCTTTCTTGTTCTGACTGTATCAACTCAATTTGAACTGGTAGAGACTGCTCAAAGTCAATAGCCTGTAATAGGGTATTTAAACTTCCCTTGGACACTGGACTTTCTTCGACTGCTACAGCTTTACCTTTTTCCTTATTCATCTGGCTTCTTGTTCTTATCCTTGAGGCTACTTCAGATGTGCTTGTTTCAGGTACAGTCTTTTTACCATGAGCTTTTTCCTTAGTTGATTGCTGAGGTTGATCTTGGATGATGAGTGGATTCACTTGTTTTCTTATTTGTGAATTTGGAACCCTTTTAGCTCTTGCTTCTGTTTGGAGCTCAGCTATTGTAGAATCTCTAGCAGGTAGAGGAGTGAGGCCAGTCTGGCTTTTGAAGCCAGCCATAAAAATGAATGAATTCCAATCTCTGTCTACCTTTTGGAGCCCATCTAAAACCAGTAGTTTGATCAAACCATGATGAAACAAAGAGGTTTCACAATCCTCTTTCCTCAGCTGTACCTTATCACACATCTTACTCAAACTACGGAAAAGATAAAAAGGTAAGTCTATGGAGACCTTCCCGGTGAAATGCAAAAGGAGTTTAAAATGGTAAGAGTAAACCTTGTTATACCTTCCTTCACAAGTCAGATATTTCTGTATGCAGGTGAGTAAATGAGCATAATATTCTTTGACATAACTCCTGGGCACTGCCTTACTTAAATCTTCATTTACAAATTCATCCTTCAAAAACTCCTTGCAAGGATTCATGTCAAACTTGAAATTTTTAAACCATTGCTCTTGTCCTCGTGGTATCTCTGTCACAGTAGATATCACTTCTGGCGAAACCTGCAATTCTATCATGGCTACTTTTGAATTCAAGCCTGTGAAGTTAAGTGCAAATTCTTTAGTTACCTGTGCGTGCCCTCCTTGTAACTTTTTGCAAAAATTCCAGCACCCAGCCTTTTTAAATGCTTTCTCCACCTCTTTATTTCTCAGCGTTATATCTAAGCCTTCAGGCTCATTCCTTAGACATTTGCCGGATCTGTGCTCCTTTTTCTCCATTGATTCTTCCAAATCTTCGCAAACAATAACTACCAGCTCCGGTTGGAATTGTGATTCAGCTTCTATTTGAATTCAGCCTCGCTTGATTATCAGCCTCGCTTGATTATCAGCCTCGCTTGATTATCTTTGCAGTTGAATTTTAAATTTTGCCGTTTAAAATCTTTCAAGTTGTAATCTTGCAGATTTGTCATTTCATGCAAGACTTACGACCATCATTAAGTTTTATGCACGGTGGTCTTTCTTGGAAATGATGATTCATGCGTATCAACAGATCTAGTGGTGGTGATAGTGGCAATGAGTGGTGAAATGTGATAAGAGGGGTACATGAGCTGACATGAGAAGACACGGCCTATGACTCATCTAACGGATTTGACATTTCGGGAAAGATTCGCTGCGAAATGTACGAATCCATGATTTCGCAGCGCTGTCAGTTTTAAATTTGAATGATGCGCTGCGAAACTGCCTAATCAGGATTGCGCTGCGAAACTGCCTAATCATGATTGCGCTGCGAAATTACAAAAAGACACGGTGGCTGACATAAGATAACAGGTGGCTATAAAACAATGGTAGATGGAGGGGAACCAATGGGAGCTGAGAACAACTTGACTCAAAAACTCTTCAAAACTTCAGATTCTAAGGGAAGAAAATTAAAACAAAAATAAACTAGCACTGACCTTTGTCATCGGGCTAGGATGAAAAGTTACATATATCAATTTTGGTTCTAAGTGATAACAGTAGGGATAACATGGAGTTGGGTATGGAGGATATTGAGGAAAATATTGAGGATATTGTGGATGGCTCCCATAAGTTCCTTGCTAACCTTGTTACCAATATTGGTTTTAGGTTTGAGATGGCGAAGGTTGCCAAGGAAAGAGTGCATTCCAATTACTTTGAGATGGATATGCATAAGCTTGAAATTGTGAATTAGGCTCTTGCATCATATTAGGTTGACTAGGCTACCATGGTACTCTTGGAGCTACATAACATAGCTGCATTGACAATTGACTTGCTCCATTGTCCTCTTGGTAAACTTCTTTCAAACTTGGTAATGAGGGGAAATATTTAACTTCATGTGAGTCTACATGGACAGCACAAATATAAACATCTCTTTTTCTTCATCTTTCATTCTTAACATTTCTATTTGTTTGGTTATATTTCTAAGAATTTATGTTTTAAAGTCATCAAACAAATTTCCAATTTTAGCTCGACTTACCAATCTTGATGCTGATTTACTTACTCTTGCCTTTCCTCTTGATATGTATTTGCATGTTTCACACATTTCTTCAAATGATAATTGATATACATCACCTCTACTCATGAGATCAAGGAGATCAATCCACTCATCCCTAATTGTTCTAAGTAAGATGGTTTTTAGTGTGTCAAATCCTAAATGATGTAATTTTTCCCTCTTAACGTTATACATGAACCTCTCTATTAAATCCTCAAGGCTCTCATCTTCTTTTTGATTCATTATAAATATTTCTTCTTTAAGATCATGATCTTTATATTTTTCTAGAAATATCTTTGCATATCATTCCATGATATTATTGAATTAGTCCCTAAACTCATGAACCATTTAAGAGCTCTATCCTTCAATGTCACCGGAAACAATCTCAATGTTTGAGTGTTTAATAGGTAACCATAAGATATACAAACAATTTAAAATTCAAAGAGAAACGTTTCTAGATCCTTTGAACTCATACCGTGGAAGTTTGGAAGAAAATATGGAGGGATGTTCTTCATATGCACACTGATCTCAATATCTTGAATGGGAAATATGAGAGGATCTTCATCATTGTCATCATCTCCATCCATTTCCTCTACATTATCTTCCAGCTCTTCTTCTTCTACCTACAAAAGTGGATGGTTATGTGGCTATTACTACACCACATTATCAAATGGGGGGGTGGTTGGTGTTTGAGAAGTATTTTTTTTTATAAACAAAATTGAATTAGAATGCTAATGAAATTTTTGTGTTTTAGCAGAAATAAAAAGAAATGAATCTAATAGGGAAAAAAATGCATACTTTGACACCTCTCGAAAAATGCCAGCAAAAAGTGATGAGCCACGGTATTGTAACAAGAATGATGCAACTCCAAATGCTACCAACTTTAATTATCTACTCGGGGTTTGCACAAACTTAAGAGGTATCGACACTATATGTACAACATAAAATGCATCCTTCCTTTCATGTCATGATGTAGTTTAGTTAATGTAAGTAAATCAAATCCTAAACTAATTTCATAAATGGAAATTTTAATTTGGAAAAGAAATTAATCCTAAGCAGGAACAATAAATTGTAATTGAAATCCTAAGAGCACGAATTCAAATAAATAGGTCTAATATACATTGTAAAAGATCATTTCCTAATTGGTGTTTATTCTTTGTTAACCATTGATTTAGAGCCTAGGGGTCATGATTCAATCCTAAGGGGCCAAAACTAATCTTTTTGAGAAAAATTGGGCAAGTATATACATGCTCGATGAGTACAACAGGAAACAACATATTTACAACATGAAACTATAATTCATTGAACGACCAACAAAATAAAATCCAAATTGGATGGGAAAAGTTTTTTTATTGACTAGGATGTCTTAGGTCTCCATTAAAAGTGGAATCACTCAAAAATACTTTTTTCAACCCATGCTAAAAAATAGCAGAAAATTACTACTATAAAATCTAGAAATTTGAGAATTAGTGAGCTAGTAAATCTATCAAATGACTAACCTAATCAAGTGAAAATGAAATGGGGTAATTTTTTTATTAACTAGATTTTTTTTTGTGATCTAATGCAAGTTGAATAAACACAATTTAAGCTCATTAGAATGCTCTAAAAAATAGTAGAAATTTTCTATTATTTGCCACATGGGACTTCCAGAAATCTAAATTTGGGAATAAACAAGCTAATCCAAGCAGCTCAATGATTACTATGACCTTCCAAATTTGTTCCAAGGATTAAATGATGATTATGCTCCTGAGAAATAATTTACTTCAACCATTTAACCCAATCCTACAATAGAAAATCATCAATACTAAATGTAGAAATAAAAAGAAAAAGAACAAGAGATGCATGTTAATAAGAAGGGAAAAGAAGAAAAGTAAATGATACAAAAAGACTTTGAGGCTCCCGGTATGGCAAGGACCAAGGAAAATCAAAGTCCTATGAAGGATACCAAGATTTAGAAGTTTAACATGGCACCAATATTCTTTATTTCCATCAATACAATTACATCCTTGCAAGAAATGACAGTCGAGCTACAAAAATACTAGTTCTCTCCACAAGAAGACTAATAAAAATACACCCCTAGAGGAAAATTCGACTTGGTACTTATAAAAAATGATTAGGAATCATTCCCCATGATAGGAGGAATATTTCCCCACCAAAAACCCTTGATTAGTGGATTTGGTTCCCAATACTAGGAATCTGTATTAAATGGCAGGGAACACATTCCTAGATTTTGTCAATCATTGGAGCTCCACAATTTGTGCCATAATTCCATAATATATTGTTGATTTATTATTTAATATTTATCCTCCTATAGTAGGGAGTAGGCACCTATATTATATCCTCCTCCAAATCTCCATAATCTTCCCAATATTCTCATAATATTCCACAAAAATAAATAATATTAGGCACAAATATGCAATTATCCATAGACCTTCCTAATGAACATGTTAAAGTTAAAAATACATTATCTAATGCAAAAGGAGGGGTTTGATGTGCTGAATGATGGTCATATGGGCCTTAAATTATGTCTAATTTAGAGGCCCATCACTTGCCAAAGGAGATGGCATGCTCTTCCTCACAGTTTGCAAATCAAAGTGTATCACTCTCCTGAAAGACTAAGGAATTCCCTAGAGAGAACCCTACTCTATAAAATGATCATGCAAATGTTGAAGATCAATTGGATAGGGATAACACTTAGGCCCCCCCCCACCCTTACTATTGGGCCTACAAGAGAGAAGAAATAAGGCAGAAGAACAAAGGGAGTGGGAAAACATCAAAGAAAATGCAAGGTTCTATCCACAAAAAGGAAAACCATTTGAGATGCTTTGGGATGTTAAGGAGGCCACCACGTCCATGGATGAACATCACATCAGTGAGTAAGTTTCTCATAGTGTGAGAAATAACTTTAGTAAGGGCGTGATGATGGGTCCCATTAATAGGTATATTTTGAGGCTCATTATGTAATCCTCCAACCCTTAAATTCTTTTTTTTTTTCACATTAATTTATGTTTCTTATCCATAATGTGCTTAGTAGAAAAACCAAAGAGTGCTTGTCATATTTCATGGCCTAGTATGGTTAATATACAGGAAAAAGAAACATTTTTCGAGTTATCTAAACTCCAGGGGCATCTTGGAAGCATCTAGAGAGAATATAGGAGGCTTGTCCACTACATTAAATCTACAACTCGACATAAGTCCCAAGATTCCTCACCAACAACTGGAAGTCCATTGGAAACCGATGAAGTCAATTGCATGAAAGGACCTAAGGGGACTAGATCCATTAATTTCAAGGTTTTTGAGGGAATTAGTCCTCCTTTCAAGGGTGTTGCCCCACAGTCACTTTTTGTATAAATAAACAGGCCTAAGGGCTCATTAAGATTCAAACTTGTAACAACCCTGGTCAAAATTCCATGTAATAAAGTTAATAAAGGAAAAATAATAACCAAGGTCATGGAACACGTATTCCAAGCTAAATATTGGGAAAAAAAACCTAGTGGAGGTGTAAATTTGGTTTATTATGGATGAGGAAATTGGCAAAGGTAGTGGCAAAGAATTTAGAAAGGAATGAGGCATTAATTGGAATTTTATTTATGAAAGTAATGGAAATTAGGAGAAAAGGAAGGTGAAAGATCATAGGTTGCATGTGAGGTAGAAAATGAAGGAAATGTTATGGAAATTTAAGAAAATAGAGGCTTGATTAATAAAAAGGCTTCTGAGGATCAGTTGATATGTTTTTTTCAGTTCAGTTTTGCGCTCCCTCTCTATTCTCTCTCTCTCACACTCTTCGACACTTAGAGTTTCTTGGAGCACTTCAAATTAGATTACAAAAAGAAAAGAAAGAAAAGAGGAATAAAAGATCAAGAAAGGAAGAGAAAGATCAAGGAGTTACAACGGATTATTTGTAAGTATCGTTTTGTATGTTTGATTTCTTTGCTAGATTATTTGGTTCTATTGTTTTCATTGGCATGGGTTTTGGTAGGTGTGAAAGTGTTTTTCATCATTTCCTTTCCATTTTCAAATAGCCATGGTGTGAAGGTTTATCTTATATTTGGTTAAGCTAGATTGCTGGATGGTTTCGAAACTAGGTGAGGTAGTCTCTAAAAGAAAGAAGACATGGCCTAGGAATCCATGAACCGGATTGGGATTGTGGTAAAGCTAGATTTTATGTGCCTTGGTGGCCCTAGGAATCCTCAACCGGTGAATGGAGGGATATATGATATATCCCAGAGTTGTGTTCCCTCGATCAGGCCTAGGAATCCCTGACCAATGAATGGTGGGATATATGGTAAAGTATGGAGGGTGGTGTCTTGATTAGGCCTAGGAATCCTCAACTATTGTATGGAAAGATATACAATAAATCCTAGAGACTAGGAGATAGGAAAATTCCTCATGGTGTAGGTGGAGAAATTCGGTGGAATCCATGCTTGTTTAGGGTCAGTAGGGATTATGGTAAAGGCTCTGGAAAACTGGTTTGGTTTGGTTTTGAGTCCCACATTCATGCTTGGAATATGGCACAAGGGTGATTGGTTGAAAGAACTATTTGGTTCAATGAATCTATGGTTGGTAGTTCATGGAAGTCCCATACCTGGTTGGATTTTTCATTCATTAATAAGAGATTGTTCTCCTTGGTATATCATGTGTAAATGTATTGCCTTATATGTGGATTTTATGGCTGTTATATCCTTGTATTTCTGTTGGTTATGAGTATGTTTTATTATAGACTTGATGTATGGTTTCCATCATGTTTTGATTAGTAATGGAAATAACAATGAATATATTCCCTAATAGATAATAATGCATCTATTGTGTTATGGAAAAAAATCTTCTTTATGAATCTCAGATAAGTATGAGACCCCTATGCTTAGATCTATTGTTATGACCTATCAAATGCATATTTGTAACATGTTTGATGAAATTCCTATCATGGCTAGTAGGGGTCCATTCAAGTAATTGAAGTGTTTGCATTAGTAACTTTGTTTCAATTTCATTTATCATTTCTAAAGGATTCATGAAGTTTTGGGTAGTGGCCTGAGTCCTGGCCCTGAAAACGTGGCACAGAATCTGGGGTTGCTGGCTCAGAACTAGCTAAAAAGGTCCACAGCCACTGGCATGCACATGATATGGGAGAAACTTGAAGGGCTTAGTTGCATGCATGGCCTATCATGGGAACGGTTACGGGTCCAAATCAGTGAAATTCCAAGTTGCCTCAAAGGTTGGTCACTTGGAAGGGTTGGTTGGATCCTAAATGTTTTGTAGCATGTGTGGAAGGTTAGAATGGTTTTTCTTCATCGATTCCACTTCCTTAACTGTAAATTGGGATTTGAATCACATCATAGTAGCCTCTTGTCACATGTTTACTCCAACGGACTGGTTAACTTGGGTAAATGTGGGAGGAAAGTGTTACAGAGTGATATCAGAGCATGGTTCACCCTTTGGATTGGATGGGTGATTTGTTGGTCATGCATTCATGTCAGTTGCATGTATGTGTTATCTATGGTTGTGTTCTATGTAATTGTTATGTATGCATGGTGGTGGCCATGGTTGCAGTGGTGTTGCCATGTGAAAGTGGATGGTGTGTTGTTGGATGTGGTCATCATGAGTGTATGTTAGTTATGCATTGTTTATGCATGTTAGTGCTTATATATTTTTATGCATACGTTTATATGGTTGTAGTTGTCATACATGAAGTCATGGTGTGTGGCTAGTATGGTCATGCATTGATAACTGGATAATGTTTAAATGGATGTTATATGCAGATGTGATTATGATTATACATGTATCATGCTAATCTAGCTGATCTTGAAGATATGATATCCTCCCCTCAACTATATTGAGGTATGTTGATTATGTTATGTTTTAGTTTTAGCAGAAATGGTGTACTTGTAGGAAAGAGATCAAATATGACTAGAAATATGGTATACTACAGTTCACGAGGCTCTCCCTATGGATCATATTAGTAGCGTGGTGTTGGGAACTCTTCTGACTTGGCAGATACATTGAGAAGTTTGAATGAAGAAATAAGGAGTTGCAAGGAAAATAATGATAGGATCATTAAGGAATAGGGGAAACAAGCAGAAGTCAATGCAGTAATCCTTCAGAGTTTGTTGAAATTGCAAAGACAAGGACTACTTAGTATCAACCATGGAAAGGAGGAAAAAAATAATGGGGCATATAACAGTAGATCTCATGGTGGGCACAGGTCAGATAAGGATGACACGAGCATAGATGGTAGGCTCTTGGATACTCTAGATAGTAGAGGTGATGGACACACATTCTATTCTAGTTTTGGTTCTGATAGGCACTATGATCATCATCGTTATCATCCTTACAGGAGGAGTGACAGAGGATATCTTCTATATGAGTTCAATAAAGGGAAGACACCTACCCTTGATGGAGATTTGAAGAAACTGAAGGATGCAGAGGCATGGCTACTTGGGATGAAGAAATTCTTTGAGCTACATGATTACATGGAGAACATGAAGGCTCGAATAGCTATCTTCAGCCTCAAAGGGAAAGCATACATATGGTGGGAAGATGTGAAGAAGGTTAGAGACATCAGGACAAATGGGTTGAGTTGGCATGAATTCAAGAGACCTTTTAGGAAGAAGTATTTTTCAGAGTGGTACTACGACAAAAAAGAAAAGGAATTCTATGAACTAAAGATGGGAGTTATGACAGATGAAGAGTATATGACCAAATTCCTAGAGTTATTGAGGTATTTATTGTATTTTAAGGATGATAAGGATAAGGTTCAAATATTTTTCAGTGGATTTCCATTAGCATTTAGAGATCGGATTGAGTATGATGAGCCTCTGTCGCTTGAGGAAGTTATTTGGAAATTGAAACATTGTTACAAGTAGTCAAATCGCAAGAAAAGATCTCAGCAAGGTTGAAAAGGGAAATACGAAGCTAAGGGTAAATGCCAACCGAAAAGAACAAGGCCTCACGATGCAGGTGAGAAAGAAAATGTTGCACCTTAAAAGAAGTTTAATGGCTCACAACATGGAGGGTAGCATAGTAAAGGTGATGGTACAAGATGGTTGTAGTGTTGGATATGTGGTAAGGATCACATTAAGTGGGATTTTTCCCAGAATAAGGGTGGTAGACCTCAAATTTACAGTGCACATGAAGCACAGACAATTGGGGATGTTGGGTAGAGAATTTGCACATATTTATGCATTGTTGGATAACAAGCATGAAGATCACTAGGAATTTTTTATCGATATGGACAGTAAGATTTGTGATCAAGTTGCTTCTATTTTGATTGACCCTGGATATAATTATAGTTATGTTAGTCCTAACCTAGTGGATAAGTGTGGTTTGAATAAAGAAGTGCATGCAGAATCTTGGTTAGTGCAATTGGCTACAGGGACAAAGAGGAGAGTGTATCACTGGATAGGAGCTTTTACATTTGAGTTGAATGTTATGCCTACCTCAGCACATTTGGATGTATTTTCATTGGGATCATATAGTATACTTTTGGGTATGGACTGGTTGTATCTTCACAAGAATAAGGTGGATGGTTATGACAAGGCTATTGCATGTTTGGATGACAATGGAGAACCTAGAATATTGCAAGGTAAGAAGAAGACAATATCAGTTAGAATGGTGACAACTATGCAGGAAAAGCGTAGTCACAGAAAAGGGTGTGTGTTATTTACAATGCATATTTCTAGTGATAAAGGTAAGGATGTTGAGGATGTGGAGGTATTGAGTAGGTGCCAAATATTATAGCAGTTTCAAGATGTGTTTCCAGTAGAGATTTCAGAGTTGTCCCCTCACAGAGAAGTGGAATTTTCCATTGAGTTGGTACCAGGGGTTACACTAGCATTGAAGTCACGTTATAGGATGAACACACTAGAGTTAGTAGAGATGAAGTTATAGTTGATAGAAATGCTTGACAAGGGATACATTCATGGATACATTAGGTCAAGTGTATCACCTTGGGGTGCACTAGTATTATTTGTGAAAAAGAAGGATGGTACTCAAGGGCAATGCATTGATTACATGAAGTTGAGCAAAGTGACCATCAAGAATAGGTATCCATTGCCGAGGATTGATGACTTGTTCAATCAGTTGAAGGGAGCAACAATTTTCATGAATATTGATTTGAGATTAGGATATCATCAGGTACACATCATGGAAGAGGACACATACAAGACTACTTTCCGGTGCAGGTACAAGCATTATTAAGATTTTATAGTTCCATTTGGTTTGACTAATGCTCCAGTTACCTTTATGTTCTTTACGAATAGTGTGTTGCGTCCTTATCTAGACAAGTTTGCTATCGTATTCATTGATGACATTTTGATATATTCTAAAAATGAGGAAGAGCATGCCGAGCACTTAGCAGGTATTGAGATTGTTGAGAGAGAATCAGTTGTATGGTAAGATAAATAAATGTATTTTCTTTCAAATAGAGGTACATTACTTGGTATGTGTTGTCTCTAATGAAGTCATAAAAGTGGATCCATAGAGGATAAGGGCTATCATGGAGTGGGAAACTCCTAGAAATGTGGATGAGGTAAGATCATTTATGGGGATAACAGGTTATTATAGGAGTTTCATCAAGAAATTATCTCACATTGCATATCCTATTATGTCACTACAGAGGAAAGGTAAGAAATTTGAATGGAAAGAGGAATGTACAACACGTTTTTAGCAATTGAAGTGGTTGTTGACAAATTCTCTTGCGTCAAATATTGAAGATTCAAACAAATAATTTGTGGTGTGCACAGATGCTTGCAAGAGATGACCTGGTGGAGTCCTTATGTAGGAAGGACAGGTAGTGTTCTATGAGTCATGAAAATCAAATGAGCATGAGAAAAATTATCCAACACATGATCTTGAGTTAAAAACGATCATCCATGCATTGAAGATGTGCAGGAAATATCTTCTTGGTATGAGGTTTGTATTAATGAGAAATCATAGTGGATTGAGGTATCTATTTAACCAACAAAATCTGAATGCCGGGAAAGCTATATGGTTTACCATGATTAATGAGTTCAAATTTGAGGTCATGTACATCAAGGGTAAGGAGAATAGGGTTGAAAATTCTCTTAGTATGAAAGTACAGGTGAATCACATAGCAGTTATGAGTTCTTATGGGATAGATTTATAGGATTCAGATATTATAGGAAGGACAATAGGATGGTAGGTACATGGATCTTATGGATAGGTTGTAGCAAGGTACTAGTGGTCAAGATGTGGACTATCATCTTACCATAAATGGTTTGGTCAGATTTAGGGACAAGTTATTAGTGCTAAATAACAATGAGCTCAAGAAGACTATCTTGTGAGAGTTTCATGCAAAACCATATTCAGGTCACCCAAGATACTAGAAGACATTGACAATAGTGAAGAAGTTTTATCATTGGCCGAATCTAAATAAGGGTGTCACAAATTTTGTGGCTAGATGTTTGGACTATCAGCAAGTGAAAGTAGAATGTAAGCATCTAAGTGGACTACTACAACCGATTCTGATTCTAGAGTGAAAGTGGGAGGTCATTTCCATGTATTTGATCATAAGTTTTCTGAGGACATCTAAACAACATGATTCCATAATGGTTGTAGTGGACACGTTGACAAAGGTAGCACACTTCATTCCAGTGAAGTCTGTGTATTCAACTAGTGATGCGACACAAGTATTCATCAGAGATGTGGTGAGGTTACCTGGTGTTCCACAGAAGATTGTGTCAGACAAGGATGCTAAGTTCTCTTCCATGTTTTGAAAGTATTTTTTTGAAGGTCTGGGCATGGAGTTGGCCTTTAGCACAACTTATCATCTGCAGAAAGTGTTATCGCTCCAAGAAACTCTCCTATGGTTGTGGCTCAGAGATGCTTGGTAACATATAATCTTTAATATTATTCTCTAAACTATTGGAATAAATAATGGTTTGGATCAAGCTAGATAACCACTTTGACTCTGTTATTACTCAAGGCATGCATGAACACCCTCAACCTCCAAGGCTTTAGACCACCAATGCTTAATAGTTTGTAGATTAGGTGAACGAATGGAGAATACTAACCATACCAGAAGATACATACACAAACATATGATGGCCAACTACAGGAAGTAAAAAAACTTGCAAATCTAATACATCAACGCAGAGATAAGATGACAGTTATCTGGCATTGGATGCAAAAGAAACCTAAACGGCCTGTTCAAGTGTAAGCTTGGAACAGAAGAGAAATTGGAATATTGAACATATGCCAGCAAAAGAAGCTTGTATTACTGATGAATGAAGATGAGAAGCTTGAGTAGCAAAGTCTTAATAGTCTCCAGAAGTTGAACCTTGATTACATCTTACTTTCAGCTATTTATAGCTCCTTACAATGTTCTCAATCTTTTTAGGGCTTGAGGTGTCTTAATCTATTTCTATTGTCTTTAACTACCTGATTGCGTACAAGGACACAATTCTCCTTCCATCACGAAAGCAGTAATTAATTCTGGTACATCGCTATGCTGTTATGTGGTTGGCTTGATTGTGCCATTCAGGCCCCATGAATGTTTAATTCTATTTGCCTGCATCATGTTGCGTCCTCCCTCTTTCGGCCATACTTTCAGTTAATTTAGTTCAGTGGCCTGACTGTCACGATACTAAAAGAGTCAACCACCTTCCTCCTTGGGCAACTGATAGGAAGTAGAGTATGAGGTGCATGGGTGGTTGGATGTGCTAATTAGGAAGAACAGGGTAATGGCGGGATGGTGGAGGATAGGCGGGTAGCTGTTGGGTGAATTACATCAAACGAATAGAGTAATGGCAGGGTGGCAGAGGACAAGCGGGAGTAGTCATGAACAAGGCCTGCTGGATTGGAAGGAATGGATGGAGGAGATTGATTGCGTGAGGCTTGTAGTCATGGCAGGAGTGCGTTAAGTCCAAGCTGTTGGATCTTGGTTGGACAGATCAGACAGCTATCATGAGGAGGAAGTGCTCGGCAAATAATGGTCGGGGGTAGTTTTCTAAGGCGGGATTGGTTTCCATCGGATGGGCATCGGGCGGTTAGTGGTAAGTGTCAAAGCCCGTCTGATTCCACTTAGTAGATGATGTGTAGCAATAGAGGAGAGAGAGAAATTGCCTTTATTAGGCAGGTACTCCTCTCGCTATTTTCCCGTGCAATAAGAACGACAGTCGTTAGATCTAGCGGGAGTGATCTAACACTGGAGATCGATCGAGCATGTCTCATGGATCGGGTGAAACATGGGCCATCAGATCGATGGCGGAGGGACATGGAGATATAGGATGTCCTCGAGAAATGCGTGGAGGGTGCATATGGACAGAAAGGTAAGGTTTTTTCGGGGTTTTGGGTTGATTTATTTAAGGCTAAGGTCGAAGAGGGTTTCGTTATGAAGTGAGGGTCAGGTTAAGATATGAGCGGAATATAATGTAAGTGCAAGAGTGGGGAAAGTGGAGTGATGGCCCGTGTGGGGCCTTTTCTAGGACAACAAAGCAAACCATCTTCTTCCTTTAACCTTCAAACTAGTAGCACTGCACCTCAGGGCTAACACTGGCTCCTTCCAGGGATGAAAGCCTCCCTGTGAGGTTTCAAGAACTGTAGACCATTGCCTTTCCAATAAAACCAAAATCAAATCCTCCTCCTAGTGTTCCATTGAGCATGGAGTCAATTTTGCATAGAATAAAAATTGAGACAAAAACATATTTACAATGCTAAGGCCTTTACATCCTTAAATGAAATAAAGTTTGAGAAATCGCCCATTGATTGGGCCATCAAAAAAACTTTCCCCCTCCATATTGTGAAGGATGAAGGTGTTTTTTATGTGAGCCTAAGTAATGACAAAAGGTCTTGTCCGTAAGGCATCGAATTTACCATGGTTACCCTTCTTTTCCTTAAATGCATCCCACTTGAGGACCCAGTCACCAACCTAAAAATTATCCATCTTCGCCTTTTTATCAATGTCTTCCTTGATCTTCTTTTGATGCATTGCTGACTTCTCAAGTAGTTGTTCTCTAATTCGCTGGACTTCAACCAAGTCACTCATCCTCCTTTCCATGTCATCTCCTTCATCCAGCTCCTCTTGCAAGAACTTGGCCACAGGGAGCGTCAATTGGATAGGAAAAACAACCTCAGTACCACACACTAGCTTGAATGGATAGTTCCCTATGGATTTCTTGGTGGTAACTCTGTCAGTCCACAGTGCAAACTTCAGCTGGGAATCCCAACTTATTTTGTTGTCTTCTAGTAGTTTTTTTATTATCCTTACCAGGATCTTATTTGATGATTCAGCTAAGCCATTGCCTTGAGGATAATATGAGGTAGAATGCATTAATTGAATGCCCATTGATTCACATATGTCCACCAATTCCTTCACTCTGAAAGCTGCTACATTATCAATGACTAGCTTGGTTGGGTAGCCAAATCTAGTGATAATATTCTCGGTTAGGAACTTCATGACAACCTAGTGATCAACCTTTTTAGTAGGTACAACTTCAATCCATTTGGTAAAATAATCAGTGGCTGCCAAAATCCACCTGTGCTGGCCAGTGGAATGTGGATTAATTTCCCCTATGAAGTGTAAACCCCACTGCTGGAAGGGACCATTGGTGTGTATGGGCTTTAAGGGAAATGATTTCAGTTGTTGTCTTCCTATAAACCTCTGGCATTTGTCACAAGATTTTACAAATGAAAACACATCAGAGAATAGAGTAGGCCAATAATACCCAACCCTCAGGATCTTGTGGGCTATGGTTTTCCAATAATGATGCCCTCCATAGATGCTGGAATGAAACTGGTGGATAACTTCCACAGATTGTTCTTTGTCTAGACATCTCAAGAGGATTCTAGATGGGTCCCTCCAATAAAGTAGGTTCTCATTAATACGAAACTTAGCTGAT
This sequence comes from Pinus tabuliformis, assembly GCA_031772625.1. Lineage (NCBI taxonomy): Eukaryota > Viridiplantae > Streptophyta > Pinopsida > Pinales > Pinaceae > Pinus > Pinus tabuliformis. The sequence goes on along the minus strand of CM062820.1, from coordinate 848,848,816 downwards.
CTGAGCTTAATGGTCCTGGCCTGACCTGAGCTAAGCCCTAGAGGGACTTCTAGCTTGAATAAGAAATGAACTATACTAGAATACCACTTACAAGTGACCAAATTCTCAGCCAAAGACTGGTTCTGTTCGTGATTTCCTACTGCTTCCTCTGTTTGTTCTCCATATGAATTTAAGCTCATGCAATTTATGTCCAGCAGACTGCAATTTTCCTCAGCCATAAGCTTAGCCAAGCCTTGGCCTTTGACAAGCTTGGTGGGCTTCACCTCTATGTTGAATTCTATGAGTTTTGAAATCCATTTGGCTCTCCTTCCATCAACATCTAGCTGGGTTAGGACATCCTTTACTGAAGCTGATGGCACATAGGCAACCACCTTGGAGTGGAGAATGTAAATTCAGAATGCCTTTAAGGACTTTATAAGAGCATATGCCTATTTTTCAATAAGGTCATACCTTAATTCAGCATCCCTCAATGTTTTGATGAATAAGGCCACTGGGTGCTCTACATCTTCACCATTTTTCTGCAACAAGATTGCTGCAAGTGTATCAAGAGAGGCAAAAGAGAATATTTAAAACTCCTTGGTGTATTCTGGGCTGATTAAAGTGGGAGCTTCCATGATAGCTCTTTTAATGGCTTCGAAAGACCTTCTAGCAGCCTCTGTCCATTTTATCCCTGACCCCTTTTTTAGCATGGAAGTGATGTGCTTCACTAGCTCTGCAAATTTTGGAATAAATCTCTTCACGAAGTTAATTCTACCTAGGAAGGATTGAATGTCCCTTTTTGACTTTGGGATGGACAATGTTTGTATTGCTTGAACTCTTTCTACATCAATTTTAACACCTGCAACAGAAACAATATGCCCTAAAAGTTTTCCTTCTTTAAGAGAAAACTGTGACATCCTTGGATTTACTAAAATTCCAAACCTTATACCCTCCTCAAATGCTATAAATGATCCTCATGACTATTGGAGAAAATTTTTATGTCATCAAGATAAATAAGGACAAACTTGTCCTCTTCTCCCACGAAGGTTATGTCCATGGCCCTCTGAAAGGTAGCCCCAACATTCATCAACCCAAAGGGCATCTTAGAGTACATGAAAGTGCCCCAAGGAGTAGTGAATGCAGTCTTTTCTTGGTCTTCTGGGTGTACAACAATCTGATTGTAGCCTGAAAATCCATCCAAGAAAGACATAACTCTAGCCCCTGAAACTTTTTGCAGCAAATGTTCCATCTTGGGCAGGGGGTAGTTGTCTTTCTTAGAGCACTTGTTTAGATTCCTGAAATCAACACAAATCCTGATTTCTCCATTCTTTTTTCTCACTATCACAAGGTTAGCTATCCACTTCGAGTACCTTAAGGGAACTATGATTTTGGCATTTAGCAACTTCTTGATCTCCTTTTCAATCAAAGGTGACAAGATAGGGTTGATTGGCCTCAATTTCTACTTGAAGGGGATGGTGTTCTTCTCCAGTGGAATCTTATGCTGAATAATGCAAGTGTCATAGGTTTTTAGGTCATTGTATTCCCAAGCGAAGACATCAGCAAATTGTTTCATCAGGGTGCAATACTCAGAGCTTTGGGCAGAGGACAAGTGAGCGGGTAGATTGATATACTTTGGATGGGCTGGACTCCCAATATTATGTTCCTGAACTGTAAGCTCACCTTCTTTTTTAGCAGGTTTATAAGTTACATTGTTATGGTCAAATAACCTCTCTAAGGGCACCAACCCTTTGGGTATACGATTACTAGGTAGTTGCACAATACTATCCTGGCCAATTTTGTCCCTCAGCTTGGACTGGTTACATTCTTAATGGCTTCATTCTCTTGGTCAATTTGCATTTCAGAGAATTCATCAATGACTTGTAGAAACATATTTACTTCATCATCATATTCAAAAACTTTCCAGTACTTGACATTGTCAGGCAAAAATGGTTTATATTTCACCTGGACTTCATAAGTCAACTTAGGAGGCAAAGGAGGGATAAAGGTGCTTGCAGACATAGCAAGGGAATCAGCAAGCTTATTCTTAGCTCTAGGGATATACGAAATATTAAAGGTATTGAAAGATCCTTGAGCTTCCATACCTCATCTCTATATGCCTTCAGCCTACGGTGCTTTGCTTGGAATGTCTTGTTCACCTGTTGAATAATCAGATTTGCATCTCCAAATACTTTCAGATCTTGGATACCCATCTCTTTAGCAGCGTTTAAGCCTAACATCAAGGCTTTGTATTCTACTATGTTATTGGTGACCTGAAAAGTTAGTGTGAAAGAAAAATGTATGTATTCTTGTGTGGGAGATACAAGAACTACACCTGCTCCTGTGGCTTCTTTAGAGCGAGCTCCATCAAAGAACATTTCCCAGATTTGTGGGCCTTCTTCCTCTTTGATATGGCAAACTGGTTTTCTAAGCTGCGTGGGGATCAACTATGATTTTTCTACTTGAAGAATACAGGACCCAAAATCAGTATCAACAGCATAGATGGGATGATTAGTAGGGTTCCTTTCATCACTGATGATATAAGCTAACTGAGCCTCTCTGTATAATCTCCTGCTTTCACCTCCAAAGACTGGGACGGTGGCATAGGATAGGTCATTCTGCAATGTCCCACCTAATCTCTTAATCCATCCTCTGGAAAGTAACATGCCAAACTTAGGGGGGACATCTGCTACCACAATATCCATCATCATGCTCTTCATGGGCATCTGGGACAAGGTGATGGCTAGATCTTTGATTAACCCCAAACATTTCACCTTTCTAGAGTCAAAAGAAAACAAGTCATGATAGGGTCTAGTGATGTCAAGGCCCAACTCTTCCATGACAGCCTTGGGCATTAGATTATGGCTGGCACCTGTGTCCAACAGACAATTGTGGAGGATTTTGTCATGAATAGTCGTGGAGACATAGAATGATGGGGAATTGTCATCAGGATGTTCAATCATTGGGCTGAGGACAACAGCTGGCTTGTCATCTTGCAAATTCACATAGTCATTGGATGCTTGTGTGGCTTTAAGCTCAAGGGCCTCAAGGATGGGTCTCTTAAAGGATTCATTCTTCACTAGTTCCATCAGAGGTATAGATATTTTTATCTTTTGGATTTCTGATTCAAGACTAAAAGGAGAAGGGAACTTGTCAAGGCTTCTTACCTCTTGAGCTGGAGCATTGAGAATGATGGGATCAGTTGTTGGTCGTTTTTTCTTGTTGGTTTGCTGCATTGTAGTGACGGTAGCCATCTGAACAAGGGTTTGTTGGGTAGTAGTCGCCTTGGACCTTAGATTGTATCTGTGTTGGTCATCAGTTTGCAAAACAGCTCCACCATCCCACTCTTTGCTGCTTTGGTCCTTGGATAGTGACTCCTCATACGCAGCTAGGGTCAAGAAAGAGGCACTGCCCTTGTCTTCCAGACAATGGATATCATCGTCCTCCTCATACTGATCTTCATCAATGACTACATTCTGCAAGGGGGTCTTCATACTTTGGTCTTCATTTGCATCTTTGTTTCCTTGAGGAGCCTCAGACTGCTCATTAGTTCTTCTATATGGGTTCAGATTTCTAAAAGCGAAGGCATTAGGAGTTCTTCCTTTCCCAGATTTTTGTTCCATATTTAGCTTAGAGACTTTAGAGGCCAATGACTCTATTATCTTGGTCATATTATATAACTTGGGATCTGAAGATGATGAAGATTCACCCATCTGTCTCCTTCGATCAACATGTCCCTTAAGTTTCTCTATGGCTATGATGTTTGATTCTACCTCCAAGGCTGCATCCTGCATCTCAGCCAAAGAAGCACATCTTCTCTCTCTCAATAGTAAACAGAAGTCAAGAGTCAAAAGCATTTTCATAGGTGAGTTTAGCAGAGGTAGGGGTGGGTTTCACTTCAGCTGGTATCTTGTTGTACATGCGGTTAAACCTTTTATTGAAATAAGATAGTGACTCACCATTTTCCCTTTTTAGGTTCCCAAACTTAGTATGGTAGTAGAGAAGATCTTTCTTATCCCCCCAATGCTTTAAGAATACGTCATCCAATGCTTCAATATCTTCTATAGACCTCGGGGTCAATTCCCTGAACCATTTTCTAGCCTCTCCATCTAGACTTTGGAACAATACTCATCCATACATCAACTTCACTAATGTCTAGATTCTCAGCATAGCTATTGAATGATTCTAGATGTTCTTCAGCTGTAACCCCTTCTGTCCCAGTAAACTTAGGCATGTATTTATGATGTTCTCTAGCTGGCATAGCATTCAAAGGAATGGGCAGAACTAAAATTCCATACCTAGCAGCTATAATTCTCTCCATTTTGATGGGTACTTATGGACTTGCCAAAGCTGTGGTGGCTAGAAGGGTACTAGAAGTCTGAATGATAGAGGGTTGAGGAGTGACTGATAAGATTAAAGGGGAATGATGGATAGGAGGTGAGGTTCCCTTTGGGCTTACAACAAAAGGAGAACCTAAAGAATTGAGAGCTTTATGTATCTCTGAGATTTTTCCTTCACTTCTAGTACTAGATACTATATTGTCAACACGAGTTTGTTCTATTGTAGGATTTTCTTAAAGATGTATAGAATATCATTTTGGTTTCCCTGAACTTGATGCTCCCTTTTGGAAATCCTTTCTTTCTTTGATGATCTTTTCAGGGTTAGGGACTGGGTTAGCTTGTGACTTTTGAGGATTTCTACAAGTATGCCTTCCAAACTGAGCCAAAATTATGGAGTGGAGTTGCCAAGAGGTTCATCCTCCAGTAGAGTCTCCTCTCCCTGGAAATGGTGCCAATTATGTTAGCTATCCAGGAAACTCTCCTATGGTTGTGGCTCGGAGATGCCTGGTAACATATAATCTTCAATATTGTTCTCTGAACTATTGGAATAAATAATGGTTTGGATCAAGCCAGATAACCACTTTGACTCTGTTATTACTCAAGGCATGCATGAACACCCTCAGCCTCCAAGGCTTTAGACCACCAATGCTCAATAGTTTGTAGATTAGGTGAATGAATGGAGAATACTAACCATACCAGCAGATACATACACAAACATATGATGGCCAACTACAGAAAGTAAAGAAACTTGCAAATCTAATACATCAACACAGAGATAAGATGACAGTTATCTAGCATTGGACACAAAATAAACCTGAATGGCCTGTTCAAATGCAAGCTTGGAATAGAAGAGAAATTAGAATATTAAACATATGACAGCAAAATAAACTTGTATTACTAATGAATGAAGATGAGAAGCTTGAGTAGCAGAGTATTAATAGCCTCCAGATTTTGAACCTTGATTACATCTTACTTTCAACTATTTATAGCTCCTTACAATGTTCTCAAGCTTTTTAGGGCTTGAGGTGTCTTAATCTATTTATACTGTCTTTAATTGCCTAATTGCGTACAAGGACACAATTATCATTCCATCATGAAAGTGGTAATTAATTTTGGTACAGCACTGCCCTGTTAGGTGGCTGGCTTCATTGTGCCAGTGAGACTCCATGATTGTTTAATTCTATTTGCCTGCATTGTGCTGTGTCCTCCCTCTTTCGGCCATACTTTCAGTTAATTTAGTTCAGCGCCTAAATGTCATGATACTGACAGAGTCAACCACCTTCCTCCTTGGGCAACTAATAGGAAGTAGAGTATGAGGTGCATGGGCGGCCGGACATGTTAATTAGGAAGAATAGGGTAATGACAGGATGGCAGAGGACAGGCGGGTAGCTGTTGGATGAATTACATCAAACGGATAGAGTAATGGCAGGGTGGCGGAGGACAAGCGAGAGCAGTCATGAATGAGGGCCGCTGGATCGGAAGGAATGGATGGAGGAGATCGATTGCGTGAGGCTTGAAGTCATGGCGGGAGTGGGTTAAGTCCGAGCTGTTGGATCTTGGTTGGATAGATCGGACGACTATCGGGCGGAGGAAGTGCTCGTCGAATAATGGTCGGGGGCAGTTTTCTAAGGCAGGAGCAGTTTCCATCGGACGAGCATCAGGCAGTTAGTGGTAAGTGTCATAGCCTACCCGATTCCACTTAGTCGATAACACATAGTAGCGGAAGAGAGAGAGAAACCACCTTTATCAAGCAGGTACTCCTCTCGCTACTTGCCCGTGCGATAAGAGCGACAGTCGTTAGATTTAGCAGGAGTGATCTAACGGTGGAGATCGATCAAGCATGTATCGTTGATCGGGTGAAACGTGGGCCATCAGATTGGTGGGAGAGATCAATGGTAGAGGGACACAGAGGTGCAAGATGTCCTCGAGAAATGTGTGGAGGGCACATATGGATGGAAAGGTAAGGTTTTTTCGAGGTTTTGGGTTGATTTATTTAAGGCTAAGGTAGAAGAGGGTTTTGTTATGAAGTGAGGGTCAGGTTAAGATATGAGTGAAATAGAATGTAAGTGGAAGAGTGGGGAAAGTGGAGTGATGGCCCATGTGGGGCCCTTTCTAGGACAGTAAAGAAGACCATCTTCTTCCTTTAATCTTCAAACTAGCAGTGCTGCACCTCAAGGCTAACAGACAGATTTACAAACATAAAGGGTCAACAAGGTATTGGAGGACATGTTGACGATGTATGTGATGCATAAGCAAATGAAATGGGAGTACCTTCCATTGATTGAGTTTTCTTATAACAATGGGTATCAAGGGTCACTGAGGATGAGTCTGTTGAAGCATTTTATGGGAAGAGTTGTAATACTCCCATCAATTGAAGTGATCCAGTGAATAGGGTGTTGATTGGACTAGACACTTTGGAAGAGATGGAATAGGAAGTGATGGTTATCAAGAAGAATATGAAACCAACAGAAGATAGGAAGAAATGTTATGCAGACCAAAATAGGTTATTTAAGGATTTTTAGGTTGGGGAATATGTGTACTTGCGCATCAAGCCCAAGAAGATCTCTGATTCAAATTTAACCAGGAACACAAAAAATTACAGATATAACCATAAATAAAAAGATGCAGTATAAATAACACTTCATTTCATTAATATCAAATACTGAAATATGCTTACAAATAGAATGGAAATAAGACTAGCTCAGGTGATGGTAGCTTATCTCTGAGAAGAGATGTGGCAGCTACATGCCTCTGAATTGTGTTACAATGAGGTCCAAAGGCCTATTTATTATTGATAAGGAATGGAAAACCTTAAACATCCAAAAACCGAACCATAGGAGATGAAGCGCCAAACTATGGGTCCCGTTTGGGTAAATTGGTATATCAACTTCCCGGGGTCGTAACTTTGGCATACGATCTCGGTTTGATGCGCACAATACCTCGTTGGAAAGATATATCCGAGGAATAAAATTTTTGAGTGAGAAACATTAGTATAAGACCCATGTTTCTCTCTATTTTCCCAAAAAATGTCATTTAGGGCCTCAAAACGGCTCTAGAAGTTCACAATCCAAAAACTTGCCAAAAGTAGTAAATTGTGCTACAATTAAGGAAACTGAAAAACTGAAATAAGAAATGGTGGGGGTCCAAGTGGAATAGGTGGGTGGCCACCAATATCCACCTGGATCATTCCTCCCCCCTTAGGAAGCAATGGTCCCCATTGCGTTGAGTTCCTCCATGAGATGAGGAAACTTCTGTTGAACTTGGTCCTTGGTGAGCCACTTGCCCTGGTGAAGTAGTTGGCTTGCTTTGACAACTCGATATAGTTGGATGCTTTGCTTTTGAGAGTTCTTGATATGCATGTCCATGATCTAATGAATTGTGCCTTGTTCCATGCAATCTAGATTTAACTCTGTAGGTGTGAGTTGTTCTGTAATGTCTGATGTGTCTAGCAATGGTGGGAAGTATGGTCAAAGGCAGTCCACATTGAACACTAGGTGCAGGCCAAGGAATGGGGGATACTGAGCTCAAATGAATTGTATCCCACAGCCTTGGTAATGGTGTAAGGACCATATCATAGTGTTTGAGCTTCTGAAAGGCTCCGGTAAGGTGTTCCTTTTGCAAATGCAACCAGACTTTGTCGCCCACCTGAAACTTGTGTGGCACCCGATGTTGATCATGTCGTTGCTTGTACTTGGCATTTGATTTCTCCAGAATGTCATGGACCTATTGGTGGATATTTTGGATGTGCTCAGTGAAGTTGTTTTCATTATTGGTTTCAGATTGGACATGAGCTGAATCTACATGAGTAGCTGCAAATGGCTTGGTCACATCAATGGAACATAATGGCTGGAATCCCAAGCCCACCTGAAAAGGGCTGTGGCCAGTCAAGATGTGGAGAGACCAGTTATAGTTGTGCTAGACATAGGGAGGTTCTCATCCCATGTGCATGGATGCTTTGAGCTGTACATGCACAGAATGTGTATGATCATCCTGTTGACGACCTCTGTTTGGACATCAGTTTGGGGATGGAAAGACGTGGATTTAGTGAGATTGGTGTCCAGCATCGACCAGAGACTAGACCAAAATGTATTGAGGAACCTGCTGTCGCGATCTAAGATGATAGACTGTGGGATCCCAAAGTGTACCCACACTCATTCAAAGAATATTCTTCTTGTAGGCTGCCATAATGGCCATCTTCGAGAATCTGTCGATGACTACAAAAACACAGTTTTTTCCATTCTTAGTAGAAGGAAGGCTCGACATGTAATCCTTGGAGATGGATTCCCAAGGTCGACTAGGGGTAGGTAGCGGAGTACAAAGGTCGTGCTTCTTGATGGCTGATTTGGAAATGACACAAGCAGTGCATGATTTGATGTACTTCCTGACATCTTGTCAAAGATTCAGCCAATAGAAATACTTCTGCAATATTGCCACAATTGTTTCAACCCCGAAATGCCCAATGACCCGACTAGGGTGTGCTTCCCAAATCATCTTGGTACACTCTCTTGAAGGAACACAAAAGTGTCCTGTGTAGCATAATAGGGCATCCTGGAGGTGAAAATCTGGAACTTGCTGACCCTCCAAGAGCATTTGGTATGTCTGGCTGAATTCTAGGTTGCTTTTGTAGAGAAGTGGCCAATCAGAAGTCTCGTGCCCACAAGAGTTGAGCATGGTGTTTAATGCCATGATTGGTGGTCAGTTGAGGCAATATGAAACATTATTGGTTTTTCCCTTCTTATACTTGATATTCAAATGGAAATGTTGCAGGTGTGTGGACCACTTCTGATGGTGATCATTCTGCAACTTCCCTTGCGTTTGTATGAACTACAGGGGCTGGTGGCCTGTGTGGATGACCATTTCCTTCCCCAAAATATAATGCTTCCATATTCGACAGGCCTGCATAATGGAATACATCTCTTCGTCATAAGTGGGATACTTATGGACTGTGTCTAAAAGTATGTCACTGTGATATGCCACTTGATGCCCCTGTTGAGTAAGGATTTTCCCAATAGTATAGTCAGAGGCATCTGTCTCGATCTCAAATGGATGTTGCAAGTCTAGTAATGTGAGCACTGGTGCAGATCAGAGGCAATGTTTCAACTCTATTAATGCCTTCTTTTGAGATTTAGACCAAAATAATTTTTATTTCGCTCCTCCTTTGGGGACTTGAGTGAAGGGCCAAGTGATATGAGAGCATCACAACACAAACCTGCAGTAGAAATTAGCAAGACCCAGAAAGTTATGGAGCTCTGTCAAAGTGGTTGGAGCTGGCCAATTCCGGATGACTTGGATCTTGGCTAGATCCATATGCACCCCCCATTCATCAATAACGTATCCCAGATACTGAACCTAGGTCATGCCAAAAGTGAATTTCTCCAAATTGGCACATAGCTTGTGTTGCCGCAGTGTTTGGAGAACCTGTCGAATGTGGTGGAGGTGCTCTTCCCAACTCTGGCTGAAGATCAGGATGTCATCCAAGTATACCACTACAAATGAGTTGGTGAACGACTGCAAGATGTCATCCATCAACGTCATGAAGGTTGTAGGAGCATTCGTCAACCCAAAAGGCATAACCAACCATTAGAAAAGGCCCTCCTTGGCTTCGAAGTCAGTGTTCCACACATCAGAGGGTTCGATTGGTATCTGGTGATATCTTGACTTCAAGTCAATCTTACTAAAATATTTTTCCCCATTCAGTTGGTCTAGAAGGTCATCAATCCATGGGATCGGTTACTTATTCTGAACAATGATCTTGTTCAGTGCCTGATAGTCAATACAGAGCCTCCAAGTCCCATCCTTCTTTCGCACCAACACAATCGGGCTCCCACAGGACGATGAACTCGGCTGGGTGTGACCTTTCTGTAGCAACCCCTAAATCTGCCTCTTGATTTCATTGTTCTACAGAACGAAGCACTGATAGATTGGTCCATTGGGTAGCGGCACACCTGGGGTCAGATCAATGGAGTGCTTGAACTGATAGTGCAGAGGCACCCCTGCGAGGGAGGTGAAGATGTCCTCATACTCCTTCACGACCTTATCCATCTGTTGTTGTTGTGTGGGTGGGCCCTGTCTAGAGGTCGTGGCCACCATCTTCTTCTTTTCCTAAGGGTGTATCATTAGGAAAAAAAATTTCCCAGTTTTGGAAATGAGCTTACTGCATTGTTTTGCAGTAACCAAAGAAATGGTGGTAGGAGGTGTTACCTCCAGTATCCTGTATAACTTATTTCCCAAAGTAACAATAACAACACGAGGCCTTGAATCATACACAATATGTGACTTCCATAATTATGGTTGGCCTAATAATATATCACAAACATCAAGGGGAGAAATGTCACGTAATACCTCATCCGTGAAGGGCTTGATGCTATATGGAAAGCGACACTACTAGCTCACGCGAAGATCCCGTCCTTGGTGAAGCCACCCGATGGTGTACGGTTGTGGATGTGCTGTGGTCAGTAAGCCTAGCCACTTCATGACATATACTGAAATGAGGTTCTTTTGGCTCCCGTTTTCAACAATGAACTATAGTAGGGAACCCTTTACCGACATCTGGGAGTTGAAGAGGCGCTCCTCCTCCTCTGGATCTTCGGGTTACCCCTTATGGATCTTCATGGTGGCAACGGTCACGTTGGGCTCCACATTGATAATCTTCTTCCCTTTTTCATTCCCCTTATCGGGTTCTGACTCATATTCGAAACATGCATTTGATTCCGAAGCCTTTAGCTCGGCCAACAGTGACTACTTAGCCCGACACTCACTTGTGTTGTGAGTGGAGCTCTTATAGAACTCACACCACTTTCCCATGTCTTTTTTTAACTTCGTGGTGTTGTTCGTTGCTTTTGGATTTGGTAGGTTGTCCTGGGCTACCCCACCTTGGCTTTGTCCTTTGTTCTGTAGTTTGGGGGTACCTCTCCCTTGCTTCGGATTTGTAGATCCAAAGTCTCGCTTCTTCTATTTAATCTTTTGTTCGATCTTGATGGCATATCAGTATGTCGTGCTAAGCGAGGAGATGTTCAGGAACTCCATCTCATCCTAGATGTACCTGTGTAGGTAGCCACGGTACTTGAGAACCAAATGGTTCTCAGAATCCTTAATACCCAACTTCGTGCCAATGGTATGAAAAAAATTGGTAAACTACGGTACATCTTGGTCCCTTCCCTGTCGGAGCATTGTCCACTTTATGTATTTATTCTCATAGCTCCCAAGAGGGTAGTACTGCTCCTTGACGACATCCCAAAACAAGTTCCAAGTGGGTGTGGCTGAAAATAGTGAGTTTGCACTTTCATCCTTCTGCTCACAGTAGGTCTCCCACCAGTCCTTGACGTGGGGGGCTGCTTTGAGAAGTGCAAAAGTGATATTTTCCTGGCTGGAAAAATCTTGAACAGAAAAATATCCTTCTAGCAGATTTAACCATTTATCTATAGCTTCTGCATCCATCTGATCCTCAAATATGGGAATGCCAAAGTTAACTTGTACCTTAAAGGGTGTGCATTCTAGAGTAGCTGCATAAAGTAGATGCGTCGCCCTTGGGTAGCCGTTGAAGGATCTGGGCAAAGTTGTCCATCATCACATTCCTTTGTCGCTTGAGAGCTTCTTCGAGAAATATTTTGATAGGATCTCCTGACTCCTTGTCTTTATTTTCATCCGTCATGGGAGGATGTCGAGATTTGTGAGGCTAGTCTTGCAAAGGTTTGACTAGTTCAAGACCTAACTCCATATATCCCAACCTCATTGGGGACATGCAAAGAAAAATAGAGAAAGAGAAGACTGCTCTGATGTTGGCATTATGATTTAAGTGTTGTCCTTGATGGAAACTCACTCAGAGGTTGGTACAGGTGATGGCAACTTAATCAGAAGACAGATCTCAGTACAGCATGCCAAGGAAGCTCATACACGCCGTTTCGTTAAGCCCAAGTTGCGTGTACACGCTAGTTCGATTCAGAAAAAGCGCGTGTATGTGGAAAGGTTCCTTTGGTCCATGGTGGTTAATCCTTGGAAGTTGTGCCTATGATTTCGGACCATTATGTCTCGACGGGCGTGTCGATCCCTAGTTTTAAAGTTGATGGTATTGTGTTACTATGGTTTTGGCTCTTGGTATTGAGCTAGGCCTAAGACTATATAAGGAGAAGAAGATCATTAGGCAAAATCATCTTTCGACAAGGCTTGAATATCTAAGAGAGAAAGAGATCTGATATGCAGGTTCTGAGTTGCTTGATCTAAGCCAAGGAGAGATCACATCGGTTGATGGAAGACTAGATCTAAGGATAGATCGTGATCTAATGGTTTGAAATGCACTATCATGATATGGTTGATTATGCGTATTTCTAGATCTGCATATTGTCGCAATGTTACGTTCTGGGTCTAACTAATGTCTGGTACAGCTGCAAATTGAGAAAGTTTATTTTTAGATCTGTACGCAGGTTGGCTTCGGTAAAAGCGCGTGTATACGCGGGTTTTGCTCATTGAAGTAGCGTATATCTTTTGAAGCTTGATTTTTGGGTTTACAGTGGGGTCTGACTGTTATTGCAGAGTTCTATAGTCTGCTCTGTGTTCTGGTAACTGGTGATTGACAGGGTTCAGTGGTTCAGTGATTCAAAGTTTGGTTGTTTTATGCTTCAATGATCTGTTGTGGAAATTGAATGAATTGTGGTCTTCAGATTGTAATGTTGTTCTTCAGGAATATCCAAGTCTGAAAATGTATGAAAAGTGATACCTGAAAGAAGGAAGATTGTAGGTCAGCACCTACGTACTAGTATCTTGGCTAGTACAAGAGCAAAGGGGGTTGGAGCTCCCTTCCAAGGAAGTTTGGAGAACGAGAGAAGGTTGTAGCCTTCTGCAGGTTGTAGCCTGCGTACTGGTATAAGGTTGCACCAGTACAAAAGATTGTAAACTGAAGTTTCATATTAAAGAAAGATAGAGACAACTTGCAGCAGGTGGTTTTCACCCACATTGGGTTTCCACCTTATATCTTGGTGTTCATGTGTGTGGCTTTTTATCTGTTCTGTTATACTGCACATGTTTACTGTTAATGTGGTGAATAATGTCCTGATGCACTTAATTGAAGAATAAGCTAACTAAATTGTGAGTTTTCTTCTTATACGCTGTTTTACTTCGTCACAGTAGCGTGTACACGCTGGTTCACTTAACTGAAGTAGCGTATATGTTTCTGAGCATTTAAAAAGTTTGATTAATCTGATAATACTGATTCACCCCCCCTCTCAGTATTATTTCCAACAATTGGTATCAGAGCAGGTCCTTCAGAGAAGCTTGATCGCTTGAAGGAAGATCATTCATCATGAGCAACTACGAGAAAGAAGCATCAATCAGGCCACCGGTTTTTGATGGAACAAATTTCAATTATTGGAAGGTAAGAGTTACTGCATATCTTCAATCTCTTGGTACAGAAGTTTGGGACATTATAGAAACAGGCTATGCTTTTCCTTCAGCTACTCCTACAGATCCAGCTGAGAAAAAGGCATATGAAACAAATGCAAAAGCAGTCAGTACTCTATTAGGAAGTATATCTCAAACAGAATTCATGAAGGTCATGCACTTCAAATCAGCAAAAGAGATATGGGACAAAATGATCACTAGCTATGAAGGAGATGAACAGGTAAAGCAAGCTAAACTTCAAACTCTCAGGATTCAATATGAGACCCTCAAGATGTATAATGATGAAAGTGTGGCTAATTATTTTCTTCGGGTAGATGAGATTGTTAATTGTATGAAAAATTTGGGTGAAGAAATAAAAGAGACTATAGTAGTTCAAAAGATTCTAAGATCATTATCCCCCAAGTTTGAATCTAAAGTATCTGCAATAGAAGAAAAGGAAAATCTCAAAGTTCTCACTATGTCTCAGCTACATGGAATTCTAACTGCTTATGAAATGAGAAAGGGAGGTCCATCAGACAGAAGGGAAGCTGCTTTTAAGGCATCAAGAAAAGAAGATTACTATGAAGCAAGCCATGTTCCAGAAGAAGAGGAAGAAGAATCAAATTTTGTCAGAAATCTTCAAAGGGGTGCTGGAAGGTTCAGAGGTAAGCTACCTTTCAAATGCTTTGCTTGTGGAAGAGTAGGTCATTATGCTGCAAAATGTCCTAATAAGGATAAAGGAAAAGAACCTGCTAGATGGAATAAGAAACAAAGTGCAAATAAGAAAAGCTACTACACCCATGAAGATAGTGATGGCTTATCAAACAGTGATGAAGATGAACAAGGTAATAAATATAAGCTATTAATGGCATTTGAAGATGATGATTATGAGGATGCTGTAGATGTGGATAATCTCTATAATGAAATTACTAGACTCAAGAGATGCATAGAAGAAAAGAGTGTGATCATTGATACTTTGCAATTTCAAATTGATGAAAAGGAAAAACATCTTGAAAAACTAGAAGGTGAAATTGTTGGTCTCAGAAAAGAAATTGAGAAAACAAAAGCTATTAATCTTAAGTTTGTCAAAGGATCTGAAACTTTGGATGAGATTATCAATGTGCAGCGGTCTCCTCTAAACAAGACAGGTTTGGGCTATAATGGAGAAACCTCTCAAGCATCCACCTCAAAAAGTTATCTTGATGCAGCAAGAAGAAATGAGCAGAAGAACAATGAAGATAATCAGGTAAAGCAGGGACGAATTACAAACAGAAACTATCAGGGACAATCCTTCTTAAGGGTGAACAAAAGCTACAACCAACCACAGGTAAAATCTTCTCAGTTTGGCACAAGAATAGATGAAAATAGAAATTACAATCAGTTGGCTGGTAGATTCAATAACCGCAGAAGCTTCTTCAATGGGCAATGCTTCTCTTGCCATAACTTTGGTCACAAAGCAGCTCAATGTGTTGCATATAAAACAATCATGACTAGGGAAGCTCAAAAACAAAGAAGTATGACAGGGATTACAAAGAGGACCTATAACAACTTTTCGGTTCTTGAAAATGAAGTTGAATGTTCTATTTGCAATAATTTTGGTCATAAAGAATCTGAATGCAGGAGCAGGTTTCAGGAGAAAAAGGAACAAGCCACGAGCACCAAAAAATGGAGAATAAAAGAACCTCAGACAGAAAGATGTGGGATAGCGTTTTATGCAGAAGGACAGGAAAATCTATGGTACATTGACAGTGGATGTTCGAAACATATGACAGGTGATAAAGAAAAACTTGAATCTTATTCTACTTTAGAAAAGGGAAAGAAAGTTTCTTTTGGAAATGATACTCCTGCAACTATAAAAGGAAAAGGTATTGCTCCTTTGAAAGAAAAGGTCAAGGCTGGAAATGTTTTGTATGTTGATGGATTGAAGCATAATCTTCTAAGTGTCAGCCAGATGTGTGATCAAAAAACCGAGGTTATTTTCAGATCGAATGGATGTCTTGTTCGTGATCTTGATACAGGTAAAACAGTTCTCAAAGGCAAAAGAACTCCAAATAATCTGTACATATTTGAAGAAGGACAACAACAATGCTATCTTAGCAAGGATGAAGAGCACTGGTTATGGCATCGAAGGTTGGGACATCTAAGCTTCTCACAAATAAGGAAAGCATGCAAATATCAGGCAGTTCGCGATCTTCCAGATATCAAAATTCCAGACAACACCATATGCAAATCTTGTCAGTTTGGAAAGCAAACCAGAACTAACTTTCCAGAGAAGGAAGGATCAGCTAGCTTGCCTCTTGAGCTAGTCCATACAGATGTATGTGGTCCATTTAGGAAAAGGACACCTCGAGGAGAAGAATATCTGATATTATTCATTGATGATTTCTCAAGGTTTGTTTGGTTAGGGCTTATGAAGCACAAAGATGAAGCATTCGAAAAATTCAAATCCTTCAAAGCATTGGCTGAAAATGAATCAGGACACAAAATTAAGTGCCTCAGATCTGACAGAGGTGGGGAGTTCACATCAAATGAATTTTTTGATTTCTGCGATGAACATGGGATAAGAAGAGAATTCTCTACAGCTAGAACTCCTCAGCAAAATGGGGTTGTGGAAAGAATGAACAGAACTATCCAACAAATGGCTCGTGCTATGCTCGATGAATCAGGTACTCCTGCAACCTTCTGGGGTGAAGCTGCACATGCTGCTGTTATCATTCTTAACAAAACAAATGTCTGAGTAAACAGCACTCAAACACCTCATGAGCTTTGGAGTGGTAAAACTCCTTCCGTGAAGCATTTCAAAATCTTTGGGAGCAAATGTTATATTAAGAATACTGATGAGCAACTTGGCAAACTTGAACCTAGAGCAGATGAGGGCATTCTTCTTGGTTATTCTCCACATAGCAAAGCATACAAGTGCTACAATAAAAGACTTGGCAGAATTGTTGACAGTATTGATATAGTGGTTGATGAGAAGGGATATATTCCTAGGCAAGTTCATCATGAAGACATTGAAGAAGATGAAGGTTACTCTCAAAGGCGAAATGATGAAGAAGAAGAACCTCAAGAAGAAGAAGAATCTCAAGAAGAACCAGAGGAGCAGACAAGAATAGAAGAGAAGACTCCATCCAGATATGTCCAAAAGAATCATCCAGAAACTCAGATTGTGGGGCAGAAAGAAGCAGGAGTACAAACAAGAAGGACACTTGCAGAAGCTTCAAGCTACTTGGCTCTACTCTCCTCCATTGAACCACAAAATGTGAAAGAAGCATGCAAAGATGAATGTTGGGTCAAAGCAATGGATGAAGAACTTGAGCAAATCGAAAGGAACAACACTTGGGAATTAGTTCCTAGACCAAAAGATAAGAATGTAATAGGAACAAAATGGGTCTTCAAGAATAAGTTAAATGAAAATGGAGAAGTAATTAGAAACAAGGCCAGACTTGTTTGTAAAGGGTATGCACAGCAAGAAGGAATAGATTTTGAAGAGACCTTTGCTCCTGTGGCAAGACTAGAGGCCATCCGAATGTTCCTTGCTCTCTCAAG
This sequence comes from Pinus tabuliformis, assembly GCA_031772625.1. NCBI lineage: Eukaryota > Viridiplantae > Streptophyta > Pinopsida > Pinales > Pinaceae > Pinus > Pinus tabuliformis. The sequence goes on along the minus strand of CM062820.1, from coordinate 848,831,582 downwards.
CTTTCAAAACTTCAAGGTATTTCAAATGGACGTGAAATCAGCCTTCCTGAATGGAGACTTAGAAGAAGAAGTATATATTGAGCAGCCAGATGGGTTCATTCTTGGGAATGATCCAAACCTTGTATGCAGATTGAAAAAGGCACTCTATGGGCTCAAACAAGCTCCAAGGGCTTGGTACTATCGGTTGGACAAATATCTTCACCAACAAGGCTTTTCAAAAGGATCAGCAGATAGCAATCTCTATATAAAAGTTGAAAATAACAAATTGCTAATTCTTGTTGTTTATGTAGATGATATTATTTTTGGCAGCAATGAAGAGACCATGAGTCAAAACTTTGCCTTGGTTATGCAGAAAGAATTCGAAATGTCACTTCTTGGAGAATTGACATATTTTCTTGGATTGCAAATCCAACAAAATGAAGGAGGTATCTTCTTGTCTCAAACCAAATACCTCAAGCAGATCTTGAAGAAGTATGGCATGGAAGAGTCAAAGCCAGTATGTACACCCATGGTTACAGGATGCAGCCTCAGTGCAAATGATGAATCAGCAGCAGTTCACCAACCCACTTATAGATCCATGATTGGGAGTTTGCTTTATTTGACAGGTACTCGACCAGATATTACACATGCAGTAGGAATGGTTGGAAGATTTCAAGCCAACCCAAAGGAAACTCATCTTCAGGCAGTCAAAAGAATCTTCAAATATCTTCAAGGGACCCAAAACTATGGCTTATGGTATCCTAGAAATACAGATCTCACTCTTCATGCTTACACAGATGCAGATTGGGCTGGAAGTGTGGATGATAGGAAAAGCACAAGTGGAGGTGCTTTCTTCATGGGTTCCAGATTAGTATCTTGGTTCAGCAAGAAACAAAGTTCGATTGCCTTATCTACAGCTGAAGCAGAATATGTGGCTGCAGCATCTTGTTGCACACAACTTCTTTGGATGATGCAAACCTTGCAGGACTTTCAAATCACTTGCACTCCACCTGTCTCTATCTTATGTGATAATACAAGTGCAATCAGCATTTCAAAGAATCCAGTCATGCACTCAAAGACCAAGCACATACCAATCAAGTACCATTTTCTTCGGGAACAAGTGCTTGAGCAGAAGGTCAAGTTGGAGTATGTTCCTTCTAAGGAGCAAGTTGCTGATATTCTCACAAAACCACTGCCCAGGGAAACTTTTGAATATCTCAGACAAAAGCTGGGAGTAGTTGATGCTTCATCCTGTTGTTGAAGTTTGTTTGTTCTACAGAAAAGTTGGTATACGCAGGTTACGGAAGGGATATGCGCGTATACACGCGGTTTCATGATGGGTAAGTCACGTATATGTTGGACGCTTGTTGCAGAAAGTATATCCGCGTACATACGCTGTTCTATACAGGAAAAATCGCGTATATGAAGTTCTGAACAGCAAGGGAAAACTCTGGAGTTCTGAACAACAATGGGAATGTCAGAATTCTTCAGGCACAGTTTCAGGGAGTGCAACAGGCACAGGTTCAGGGGGAGCAGCTTAAAAGTCTCATAAAGCATTGTTGGCATTCAGATGTTTTGGTCGTTGGTTTCAGGAGAAGGAGCTCAGAAAGAAATCCTGGTTGCTGATCTAACAAGATGTTTATCAGATGCTGCTGGTGCCTTTCCTAAGTCTTGGTCTAGATCTGTTGTCTCTATGTCATGTATCTCTCTTGTCATATTTCTTTTATGGTGTCAAGGTCATGTAACGGCCTATGTTGGTTTCCCCACTATGCCTGGGATGAATGCTGTAATATAATTGGTTGTTTCTGATATGTCCCCTCTTGGTAGGGAGTATGGATGTATGTATTGAGTCTTTTGGTGATAGGACGGTCCCTTATGGTGTATAAGTCTTGGTTCTTGTAGAAGAACATCTTTTGCTGATCTGGCCTACTGTCAGGGGGAGCACGAGTCAGCACAGCCAAGCAGAGGTATCAGCATGTCCTCAGGGGGAGCACAGCCCTTTGCCCTTGATGTCAAAGGGGGAGAGTGACTTGGTGTGGTGGTTGCCATCAAGTCCAAAGGGGGAGATTGTTGGCATTATGATTTAAGTGTTGTCCTTGATGGCAACTCACTCAGAGGTTGGTACAGGTGATGGCAACTTAATCAGAAGACAGATCTCAGTACAGCATGCCAAGGAAGCTCATACACGCCGTTTCGTTAAGCCCAAGTCGCGTGTACACGCTAGTTCGATTCAGAAAAAGCGCGTGTATGTGGAAAGGTTCCTTTGGTCCATGGTGGTTAATCCTTGGAAGTTGTGCCTATGATTTCGGACCATTATGTCTCGACGGGCGTGTCGATCCCTAGTTTTAAAGTTGATGGTATTGTGTTACTATGGTTTTGGCTCTTGGTATTGAGCTAGGCCTAAGACTATATAAGGAGAAGAAGATCATTAGGCAAAATCATCTTTCGACAAGGCTTGAATATCTAAGAGAGAAAGAGATCTGATATGCAGGTTCTGAGTTGCTTGATCTAAGCCAAGGAGAGATCACATCGGTTGATGGAAGACTAGATCTAAGGATAGATCGTGATCTAATGGTTTGAAATGCACTATCATGATATGGTTGATTATGCGTATTTCTAGATCTGCATACTGTCGCAATGTTACGTTCTGGGTCTAACTAATGTCTGGTACAGCTACAAATTGAGAAAGTTTATTTTTAGATCTGTACGCAGGTTGGCTTCGGTAAAAGCGCGTGTATACGCGGGTTTTGCTCATTGAAGTAGCGTATATCTTTTGAAGCTTGATTTTTGGGTTTACAGTGGGGTCTGACTGTTATTGCAGAGTTCTGTAGTCTGCTCTGTGTTCTGGTAACTGGTGATTGACAGGGTTCAGTGGTTCAGTGATTCAAAGTTTGGTTGTTTTATGCTTCAATGATCTGTTGTGGAAATTGAATGAATTGTGGTCTTCAGATTGTAATGTTGTGCTTCAGGAATATCCAAGTCTGAAAATGTATGAAAAGTGATACCTGAAAGAAGGAAGATTGTAGGTCAGCACCTACGTACTAGTATCTTGGCTAGTACAAGAGCAAAGGGGGTTGGAGCTCCCTTCCAAGGAAGTTTGGAGAACGAGAGAAGGTTGTAGCCTTCTGCAGGTTGTAGCCTGCGTACTGGTATAAGGCTGCACCAATACAAAAGATTGTAAACTGAAGTTTCATATTAAAGAAAGATAGAGACAACTTGCAGCAGGTGGTTTTCACCCACATTGGGTTTCCACCTTATATCTTGGTGTTCATGTGTGTGGCTTTTTATCTGTTCTGTTATACTGCACATGTTTACTGTTAATGTGGTGAATAATGTCCTGATGCACTTAATTGAAGAATAAGCTAACTAAATTGTGAGTTTTCTTCTTATACGCTGTTTTACTTCGTCACAGTAGCGTGTACACGCTGGTTCACTTAACTGAAGTAGCGTATATGTTTCTGAGCATTTAAAAAGTTTGATTAATCTGATAATACTGATTCACCCCCCCTCTCAGTATTATTTCCAACATCTGATACCACTGATCCAGATTTAAACAGGAATGCAACAAATTAGAGATATAACCATAAATACAAAGATGGAGTAGAAATAGCACTTCATTTCATTAATATCAAATACTAAAATATGCTTACAATCATAATGGAAATAAGACTAGCTCGGGTGATCGTAGCGTATCTCTGACAAGAGATGTGGTGGCTACATCCCTTTGAACTATGTTGCAATGAGTCTCGAAGGCCTATTTATTGTTGAGAAACAATGGAAAACCCTAAACATCCAAAAACCTAACACTAGGAGATGAAGCACCAAACTATGGGCCTCGTTTGGGTAAATTGGTACATCAACTTCCTGGGGTCATAACTTTGGCATACGATCTTTGTTTGATACGCACAATACCTCGTTAGAAATATTTATCCGAGGACTGCAAATTTTGAGTGAGAATCATTGATCTATAATCCATGTTGCTCTCAGTTTTACCAAAAAACATCATTTAGGGCCTCAAAACGGCTCTGGAAGTTTAGGACCTGAAAAACTGCCAAAAGTAGTAAAGTGTGCTATAATTAAGGAAAGTGAAAAATTGAAATAAACAATGGTGGGTGTCCAAGTGGAATAGGTGGGTGGCCACCAATATCCACCTAGATCAATCTCCTTGAGGATTGGATCATGTGCCAAGCTTGCGCCTTGATTTTGTGGACCTTTAAGGATTCTTGAGAGGGTTGTACAAGTAGCCTATTGACTTGCATTGCCTCCGATAATGAAATTCCATGATGTTTCCCATGTGTCATTTCTTAAGAAGTATGTTAAATTTGTTTATAATGTGATTGAATGATTTGTATTACAAGTGGAGCCAGACAGAGAATTCCACGTGGAACCTCAGTGTATATTGCATATAAATATGCTCATGCTCTGGAACTGAGAAATCGAGCAATTTAAAGTCTAGTGGAAGCACTTTGGGCTCAATGAAGCTACATGGGGGATGACAGATCAGATTTGATCTTTGTATCCATCTCTATTCATTAGTTGAGTGAATGTTTTTGGTATATGTGTTGGTGTGATGTTTTTGGTATATGTACATATGTATATGGATGTAAATACTACCATGAGATGTCTTATAAAGCTCCACTAATCGATATGGGTGTCATGTTGTTATGGTTTTTATGTTGTTATGTCTCTTGGTTTGTGTCTCAGCACAATGATCATTGTAAATACTGCATCGAGCTAAGTTATAAATCTCCATGCGCATTCTGTTTTGCTTTCAGCAGTTTTGTTGGTTGTAGGTGTCATTGAACATCGAGGACGATGTTCCCCCAAGGGGGAGGGTTCTATAAAAAACCTGGTCAAAATTCCATGTAATAAAGTTAATAATTGAAAAAAATAACCAAGGTCATGGGACATGTATTCCAATCTGAATGTTGGGAAAAACATCCTAGTGTGGGTGTTCATTTGGTTTATTATGGCTAAGGAAATTGGAAAGGCATGAGGCATTAATTGGCATTTTATTTATCAAAATAATGGAAATTATGAGAAAAGGAAGGTGAAACGTCACAGGTTGCATGTGAGGAGGAAAATGAAGGAAAAATAATGGAAATTGAAGAAAATAGAGGCCTCATTAATAAAAAGGCTTCTGAGGATAAGTTGGTAACTTTTTGTTATTTTAGTTTTGGATCTCTCTCTCTTCACTCTCTCCCACACTCTTGGACACTTAGAGTTTCTTGGAGCACTTCAAATTTGAATCAAAGAAAGAAAATAAGACAAAGAGGAAGAAAAGATAAAGCAAGGAAGAGCAAGATCAAGCAACTATAGACAGATTATTTTCAAGTATCGATTTGCATGTGTGATTTCCTTGATAGATTTGGCATGCATGGTACATGCATGTGTGTATTTGGTTCTCTTGTTGTCATTGGCATGAGTTTTGCTAGGTGTGACAATGTTCTTCAACCTTGCCTTTCCATTTCTTGATAGCCATGGTGTTTTGGGTTCTCTTGTATTTGGTTAAGATGAATTTCTAGATGGTTTCAAAACTGAGTGAGGTGGTCTCTGAAAGAAAAAACACATGGCCTAGGAATCCCTGAACTAGACTGGGATTGCGGTAAAGCCAAATTTTGTGTGCCTTGGTGGGCCTAGGAATCCTTGACATATGAATGGTGGGATATATGGTAAAGCCTAGAGGTGTGTGCCCTCAATCAAGCCTAGGAATCATTGACCGATGAATGGTGGGATATATGGTAAATCCTATAGGGTGGAGTCTTGATTAGGCATAGTAATCCTTGACTATTGTATGGTGGGAAATTGGGTAAAGCCTATAGACTAGGAGACATGAAAATTCCTCATGGTGTAGGTGGAGAAATCTGGTGGTATCCATGCTTGTTTAGGGCCTAGTCATCTGGTGGGGATTGCAGTAAAGCTTGTGGAAACCTATCTTGGTTTGGTTTTGAGTCCCACATTCATGCTTGGAATATGGTATGATGGTGATTGGCGGAAAGAAAGATTTGGTTAAGCCAATCTATGGTTGGGTGGTTCTTGGAAGTCCCATACCTGGTTGGATTTTTCATTCATTCATAAGAGCTATTTCACCTTGGTATATCATTTGTAAATGTACCGAATTATATGTGGATTTTATGGTTGTTATATCCTTGTATTTATGTTGGTTATATGTTGGTTATGCATATGTTTTATGACAGACTTGATGTATGATTTTCATCATGTTTTTATTAGTAATGGAAAGTATAATGAATATATGCCCTAATATATAATAATGCATCTATTTTGATATGGAAACAATGATTCTTTACGAATCTCAGATAAGTATGAGACCCCTATGCTCAGATCTATTTTTATGACCTATAAAATGCATATCTGTGACATGTTTGACGAAATTACTATCATGTCTAATAGGGTTCGAGTCAAGTAATTGATTAAGTTTTTGCATTAGTACCTTTGTTTCAATTTCATTTATCATTTCTTAAGGTTTCATGAATTTCTGGGCAGTGGTCTGAGTCCTGGCCCTGAAAATGTGGCACAAAATCCAGGGTCGTTGCCTCAGAACTAGTTGAAAAAGTCCACAATCACTGGCATACCCATGTTGTGGGAGAAACTGGAAGGCCTCAATCATATGCATGGATTGTCATGGGAGTGGTTGGGGTTCCAGATCAGTGAAATATCAATTTGCCTCAGGGATTGGTCACCTTAAAGGGTTGGTTGGCTCCTAAAGGTTCTGTAGCATGTGTGGAAGGTCATAATGGTTTTGTTTCATCGATTCCACTTCCTTAACTGTACATTGGGAGTTGAATCACGTCATAGTAGCTTCTCGTTATTTTTTTACCCTAGCGGGCCAATTAACTTGAGTAAATGTGGTAGGAGGGTATTACAAAACTCTTGGAGCTAGGAATAACTATTGAAGGTCGAGTACTTGAGACTGTTATCTCCATTTTGGGATTATGTATTTGAACTCTAGTAAATGTTAATGAAATGTCCATTGTTGGTCTACCTCTGAGTTAGCTTAGGAGGGATGAAACCCTTGGGTTAGGGCCCAACCCAGAGGCTTTTGTCCCTCTAATGTATTTTTCCCTTGTTCTTGTTCAAGTTCTATTTATTATTTAAGTAGAACTTGGATTGCAAAAATTGTAGTTGGAGGTCTCGTCACCACCTCCCTTATGGGAAGTGTGGTTATCTACAACAACAAGCCAAAAATATGTGTTTATGTTTCTTTGAAATTTTCTAGGATTTGGATTGAAATTCTTTTGTATGTTTTGTTTCTGCAACTTAGAAGTTCATATCATGACTTGGAAAATGTATTAGATGCATGTTTTAGGATAGAATAGATCTTGATGAAATAAAATTCAATTCATCCTTTATACTTTGATTTATTTTGATGCAATGTTGATCATTAGATGCATGTTCCTGATTGTTAGTCCGCAGGGCTGCTAGTGACATGCAGGGGTTGGCACACTCATCCACATCCACTTTGTCACTACCATTCTCCTCCTAGACATCTCATACTACTCTCAAGTTCTAGAACCGAGATCATATTTTCAGGGTCAATGAAGGACACCATGGGCATGGAGTTTTGTGTAAGATGAGCCTCTGAGGGTTGCTAAGCTTGGAAAAATTCCTCACGCATCCTTCATCCACCCTCATCCACCTTCCTCCACCTTCATAATACATTCCTTTCCCTCATATATCTCTCAGACCAAATTTTGTTGCAAAACAAGGCAATCTTGTAGAAAAACAAGGTATCATGTAATAGTCCTATAACATTGCTCAAACTCAACTATATTTTCCCTATGATATTGATTTTTTCATTTTGAGATTAAATAATGAACCCCAAGATTTTAATCCATGATTGGGGAGAGCCAAGGACCGCTCTAGACCCATCCTTCCTCCACAAGCACAAAACAACAAATAGAGTTAGGAAGCATATTTTCACAATTGAATCACAATGAATATTCTCCTATGTAGTGAGTAAATACCATGTTGCTAAAGATAAAGCCATCTTACACTCAGTGATGTGAAGGGAAACTCTTCAATGCAAATAGATTAGTTTTTTTGTTTTCCTAGTTATATGTTGTAGACTAAATTTCTTCTTTCAGAGAAATTTACAATTAGATTAATGATTTATATTCGGCAAGTGGAATATTGCTTTTATTGGTTTGTAAGTAGAGAAACATGGTTCATTTCTGTAGATAGTGTAGTCTTTCCCCTTCCTGTAGTTACAATTAGTCTCTACATCTAATGAATGTCAATTTCTTTTTGCAACTAGGATAATGTTCATTTCCTTGCAAATAGGGTATGTTTTTGTCTCTTCACAAAATTCTCTTTTTACTTAGCTAGAGGAGTGGTCTTTGTATGCCTTGATCTGATCCAATGGTTGAGGGTGAAATGAGTAGAACTTGACCTATTGTGCATATAGTATTTTCACATCTAATTTTTCACAAACCCTGAGTTGATAATTCAAGTTGAGGGTCTTGGAAGTTGCAACATCCTTGATGCAATACCAGGGCTCATCACCAACCTCGATCCATTTTAACATTGGATCTACCAAGTGTCAAGAGGGATCAAATATCTCGAGGTGCAAACCTTTCCTCAATTTTTGAACTCAAAAAAGAGGTTTGAACCTTGAGATATTTTATCCATACCAACACTTAATAGATATGGATATAAGATAAATCTAGGCTAGTTTAAACAATGGACGATTATGAAATTACCAAAATTCTATGACAAAATTTGATGGAGAAAACCAAAAGATAGAAGAATACACTTATTCATTCACTTCTTACATTAAAAATGTACAATTTTTTTCTGAATTAACATGGTACTTATATTTCAGGTATCACAATATTTTAATTGTGACCGTGTTATGAGTGCATTGGATTAAATTTTAAGTGGATTAAACCACAACCAAAATGATAAAATTAAATGTCACCACCTGTTGTAGCGGCTACAACCACCCTCCAACATTTTTGTCTTAGCATCATTTTGGAGCCTCCTTACCAACTATCTTTAGCAACATGTCTTGCACTGTCAAGTACATAGGCTTCAATTTATTTTCAGTGGCCTGTCGGCTTGTGCATGTCACCTTGTTTATCTCCCTCTTGTAGGCCGGCATTCCAGACTTAGACTATTTGTTGGCTAAGACACTCCCCTAAAAAATTGCACAATTCTAGAGGGGAACCAACCTTCCCTCAAAAAATTACAGAAATCAGTTGGGAAACCTGCTGGGCTCTAGAATTGTGTGGAACAATTTGGCAGTCCTCCCTCAAAAAATTGCGCAATCTGATGTGGCACTAGGCCTTAGCTTAGAAAATGCGCAATTATGGGAGGCAGTGACCTACTCAGCCCAAAAATTACATAATGCCTGACAGATAGCCAGCTCTGCTCAACCCACAAACTATACAAATTTTCATACCAGGCTCACAGATTGATGCATGTGCCTTCAGGTTGACCAGTCCCCTCCAACACTGAGAAAAACTGATTTGCATGCATGGGTTTCTCTTCCCGAAATAGCAAAGGCAACATGCAAAAGGCATCCCTGATTTGAGGGATCTATTTTTAGCAGTTGGAGGTTACATGCAAATATCATTTTAGAAACCTCTTGACAAGTGTCATTTTTTCCTAGATTTGTGGCATGCGCATCATAACCTCGATATTATCAAAACTTATGAACCAAACATTGTAGAGCTCATTCCTCACATCGATATTGCAACTTTGACATCCCACATCGAATCCAGGAGTCTGCGATACTTTTCTCTTAGTTGTTTCAGGTTAAGCCTCATGGAAAATTTTAGGGGCAAATTGTCACCCTTGGGCGAAATTAAGGGGCTTTAAATTTTTATTGGGCGAATATTTTGTATCATAGTACATTTCTACAAATCGCCTTAAATTTATTCTATAAATAAATTAGGTATGGAGGTTAGCAAACCTTATTTTAAGGGGGAGGGTAAAAAAAAGTAAATGTAGCCCTTGAAATTAGAAGTTACAACCTTCCATTCACCCTAATTTTCAAGAATAGGTATTTATGATAGTTATTCCACCCTACCCGTTCAGTGTGAAAAAGGTATTTTTGGTATTGGGATTAATTTTGAGAAAATGACCCTTGTTTTTTGGAACAAATGGTCATAAAAGAATAATTCATTTTTATTTAAAAATTCAAGTCTCTTATTGTCATGTCTATTTAAAGATTGAATAGTGCTCTTTCCATCTTCCAAGTTTGCATCTGTTTAGTCATAATCATATACCAGAGTTGTTCGCAAAAGTTGTAGAATTTGAATTAGTAAGTCAAGATTGAGAATAGTGGTACAGGGTTTTTCGCAAAGTAGTAAAATTTGAATTAATAAGTCAAGAATCAATGTACAGTGGTATAGGTAAGTCTGTGTTCTAATGGATTTTTGGTATATATAATTATTAATTTCTTGTTATTTTCAAATATTATTTGGATAATATATTTTTTGAATTTTCAATCCCATTAAAATAATTGATGTTTGATTCTTTCTTTTTAGCTTCCACCCATCGTTAAGTCAACATATGTGAAAAATTTAAAAATATCTATTCCAAAAAAGTAATCCCTTACATTCCAAAATCAATACAACACAAATTCCATCTTTTATTTTGTTACTTACCATTTATCTTCTATGTAAGCTCTATGTAAATTACGTTTCTACAAATAAATGATAAAGTAATTGTTACTATTTGAATCTTACCCTTTATCTTCAATCTACACTCTATGCAAATTAGGTTTATATGAACAAATGATAAAGTAGTTGTTACTATTTGAATACCAAGGTGATGGAAGTTTGAAAAAATCTACTAGAGGATCGTTCCCTGGAAGACACCCTATTAAAAATCAAATTTCGCTAATTTTTTTTAAATTTTATCGATTACATTTCTACTAGGAATTGATAAAGTAGTTGTTGTTATTCTTGGAATAGTAAGGTGTTGGCCATTTGAAAATTTTAGCTAGAACACAATTGAATGGATGTTTGAAGACATCTTATTAAAACAAAATAGCTAGATATATTTAAAATATAGGTATTATCAAAACAAGTAGTGTCATCCAAACTTTAAAGATTGAAATGAAAAAGGTTATATTAAAATGAGAATTTAAGAAAATGAATAATAAATTTGAAACTATTTACTTAAAATAAATTTCATTAGCAATATGAAGATGGAGGAGATATCTTGAGGGATTTTATATGCATAAATGTAGTGTAATTTTTATTTATTGGGTGCCCATAGACATCAACAATCATTGACATCCTATTCATATGTATGGTAGCCATGAAGATAAGAGAGATTTCACATTTTGAAGACAATAAAAAATTATGTGGTATATATATATATATATATATATATATATATATATATATATATTACAAATCTATTAAGTTTCTAGAGGGATTAAACATGTTCTATTCAAATGTATGTTTGTCATTTTTTTCACTGTAAATTTTCAAGACATTGAATCCATTTTATTCATTCAAAAATATAATTTAAACAATGAAAAATTACACGTGGTTTGTATATATATATATATATATATATATATATATATATATATATATATATATATATATATATATATATCTTAATTATAGATATATTAAGTTTCTAGAGGGATTAAATATGTTGTGTGGAAATTGTTTAGTCAAAATTTTCACTGTAAATAAAACATGAAGGCTATAAAAAAATGAATATACATGTTATACTCTTACTGTCAACCATAAATAAAATATTCCAATGTCCATATGAACTATAATAATCTTATACCAATTTTATAGAGAAATGTTATACTTTTGAGTACAACAAATTGTATAATTCTTATACTTTCTAAAAATATTTCAGTACCTGACTTAAAAAACATTTTAAAAATATTTTAGTACATGACTTAAATAATGTTTTTAAATATGCATGTCCAATATTTTATTTCAATCTCAACTTCATGCATATGTATATGTAGGGATGACTAATTAATGTTGATCATCATAAATATTTCAATGTCATAAGAGCAGTAATTAGAGTAAAAATGTTCCAAGAGATACATATTTTATTTACTTATTAATATAAAATTAAAATGCAACATTTAAAAATATATCATTAATAATAAAACATTCAATGTGACTAATAAATAAAATATTTTAATATGGAAGGTTAGTTAATATATATTTTTTTTCTTTGATAAGTAAGAGATGAACCTTCTATCAACCCTAGTTCACACAATAAGGAAGAATAGAATAAAGAAAATTCTAAAACGATGGCGGGATCCAAGTCGACTGTTGCAGGTTTCGTCCAGGGTTCGAACCTCGTCGCCTCGCATCTGGAGCGAGCGCTGGAATGGAGGCTAAAGAACGGCGGTTTCGTCAATTGCAGATATGCTTTCCTCCGAAAATCGACATTTCTGATTTCTGGTTTACGCTTGTCTGCGGAATTGGAAGGGAAGAGAAAAAGCGCTCCCTCTTTTTCTGCTAGTGTTATTGTGCTCGCGTCTGGCGACGCTGCTGAAGTGAAGGTAGAGACTGGAGAAGGGGATGCAGGGCGGGCAGCCACTGTCCCCCACCGGATCGGCTTCAAGAGCGTGGATCGGAAGCGTTTCGACCCATTGCTTGACGGGCCAAATGAATCAAAGGCGGCGCTGAAGGAGAAGCACGCGAAGACGTACGAGGACAGAGATCCGCACATTCTTGGGTTCAGAATTCAACTCGGAGGCGGAAAACAGTCAGGGACTGGCTGGATCGCTCATTCAAACACGGTTCCTCTATTCTCGTCTTCTGCATGCAAAGATGGGGGACTGCATGTGGCAGATCTGCTCCATCACACAATTGCATGGCCAAATTTCTGCAGCTTTGGGCCGGATCTACTCGATCCGAGCAAGAATCAAGAAAACCCAGAACCCAGGCAGCAGATCGGTGGGAAAGTGCTTCGATTGAGCAGAGGTTTAGCAGACGGCGATATGCAAATGGAAGAACGAATCAATAAGGGGTCAGATCTGAAAGATTGCGCTCAGACCGATCATATGGCAATCAGGAGTGCCATTGGGTCAGGCAGATCACGACCTCAGCCAAAATGCAGACATCAGGTAACAAATCTCAGATTTCAGATTTTTATTAAAACCCCCGAGAGAAAATCCCTTCTTGTTTGGGTACATGTAGAAAGCACCATTTTGCAGCTAAAACAGCAGATTTGGGCTTTGACTGGATATCCTAGTCAGATCCAACACCTAGTCAGCGGCAGATGGTCTCTCCAGGACGACAGAACCTTGGGAAGTTATGAGATTAATCCAGAAGAAACCATTGCTCTGAACCTGAGGCTGAGAGGAGGGGCTATACCTCAGGGACAGCCAAGCAGTTCAGGAGGAGACAAGGGGAAAAAGGCAGCACCTCAGCATCAACCCAAGGGAGGATCCTCCTACAAGAACATTCTTCAAGGCAACAGAGAAGCAGGGCCCTCCCCTGATCAAGGTGGATATACACCCAAGCCATACATAGTAGACCAGTTAGGGCAAACCCCAGCCCTTAACTTTGACTCTACTGGGCTTGATGATTATGTTAAGTCATATGAAACGCAGGCCCTAATATGCCGCTTCAACAGCTTCTGGCCAAAACCAATGGATCTATTTCATTGGATTTTCACCACTTGGACCATGGAATGTGATATACATTTATGCTCCAAAGGGTTTTTCATAATCAGATTTGCATCCAGGGAAGTCAGAGATAAAATCATCAGTGATGGGCCCTGGTTCTGGGGAACATCGGGGCTGTTCATGACCCCATGGTTCCCAGATTTTGATCCAAACAAAATGACCGTATCCAAAGTACCGGTTTGGGTTCGCCTATATAACCTTCCCCTTCACTTTTGGAGTGAACGAGTATTGGAAGGAATTGGGAACAGCATAGGGAAATACATCAAAACAGATCTGGAGAGAATTGACGAAAGGGTCTTCACTTTCGCGCGCATATGTGTAGAAGTGGATCTAAGCAAAGGGCTGCCAGACAACATAAGACTGATCTACAAACAGCAAAATTGGTTGCAAGCACTAGATTATGAAAATACAGCCTTTAGATGCAGGCTCTGCAGACAAACAGGACATCTGCAAAGCACATGTCCAGAAGCCAAAAAAGTAAACAGCAGAAGAAAGCAGAAAGGGAAGCAGAGGAAAGGATGGCAATTCCCCCCTCCTAACTCAGAGGACGAAGAATCAGAAGCAGAAGAGGAAGATACTCCCACAGAGAACGCGGAGGTATCTCAAGAAATGGAGACACAGAAGGAATCCACCCCAGACAACAAGGCCTCACAGTTTCCCCCAAATCAGGCAGAGAGGACAAACCAGGATCAGAACATGGGAGGGTTCAAACGGCAACACCAATCAGATACTTCAGATTCAGACAAAGAAATAGGTGCGAAGACAGCAGAAACTCAGTTAGTCCTAGCCTCGATCGAGCCCACTCAAGGAGAGTGGCGCAAGGTCGAAAAGAAAAAGGGTAGGAAAACTTGAAGCGTGAGTTTTACTCACAACTGAAATTTTTTCTTTTTTCTCTTTTCCTCCTCCTTTCTTCTCTCCCTCCCTTTCTTCTTCTTTTTGCACGTTAATATTGTAACGTTGCGTGGGGCGCGAAAGCACCCGAGCCCAATGGGCAGCTTATGGAATGCTTCATTGCATCTGCAATTGTAACTTTTCATTTTTTAAATAAAAGGTTACAGCTTTTTCTTCGGAAAAAAAAAAGAGATGAACCTTCTATTAATCTAACCAAATTACATAGTTTACAAAGTGTCCCTGTCAGCAGGGACGAGAGAAAACTAGGGACCTAGGCCCACAAAATCCCAACATGCATCCCACTAGGGGTCCAGAAAGGGACCCACAGTGGACCACACTGCACCCAACAAAAGAACCTGATAACAGCTATAGATTGAGTCCACTAAACAAATTTGGGTCCGGAACCCTCAAGCAACAAGCACGAACCAATCCCCGCCGTTGATTACACAACCCCGATCCAACGACCATCGTGGATATCACATGGACGAGAAGCGCAGAGGTTAACCACCTGATGAGGGTGGGTTTCTCTCACCTCTCGTTGCAACGTGTCAAACAATGAGTGGAATCGGAGGCACATTAAAAAAAACCAGATACCATTCTTGTCCCATGCAATATACCAGTTATGGTTTTGTGTCTGAGGTTTCACAGAAAAACTAGAACGCTTAGTTGCCAAGCGAAGACCATTCGACCATTCCCGTAGACATTTCTAAACCTTCCGCCTGGAGTCTTCATAAAAACCCGCTGAGCCAAATGCACACAGGCAGCCAGATCTGTGGCGCTGCCCATTCGTAACCTTCATCATTCAATCGAAAGTGAACAGAGTTGTCGAGAGAAGCCAAAACCAAAAAACATAGACGAATTAGGTGACACCATCCTCCTACCTATCTCCTGAATCCCTTTGATCAGTACTGTTCATCCACAGTTCCATATCTCTGGTGGCTAAATAGAAACAGTGCTCTAGCAGTTTTCTGACAGGTAACGACTCCCAGGCATGCCGAGAAACCCTGTCCTTATTGGTCACTCCTTCGTTGGCCAACCAATTCCCTAACATATTTTCCTTCCTTCTAACATGAACAAATCTTATCATTTTAAGGGTTTGCAAGTGAGAGTGGATACGGTAAAAAACCTGCAGTATCTTCCAGTGCTTCGACACTTTTTCTAGCAAAGTTCCATTGTGAATTTTCTTGACTGCTCTAAGGATCAATTTTGAATATGCTTCAATGATAGCATTCTTTAAATTTGCCTCCACCAGGATCTCCAAGCATTTTTCTAATGCCAGGAGTTCAGCCATATTATTGGTACCCTTTCCCAAGTGGCTATGGAAGATGTATTTTGTTTGCCCCTGATAATCTCTTATGGCACCCCCAAAGCCAGCTACCCCTGGATTGTCCTTAGAAGCTCCATCAATGTTTACCTTAAAGAAGCCCTGTGGAGGGGGATTCCAACTACTAGCCCCTGTATTTATTGTTCTCACTCCCTTTATTATTCCTTGAGGGTTGATGGACTGTAGTCCCAAATTTAGTATAATATTCTCCTCATGAGGAAGAGGAGGATCCCTGGGAATTGACCTCAAAAGGCTTTTAACTGTTTCTTTAAGCCGTTTTATAATTTGATTAATTATGTGCTGGGGCTCACTAGCTTTATTTTTGAAGATCCGCCTATTGCGCTCTTTCCAAACATTCCAAATGACAAAGCCTAGTACTAGCATCCAAGCTTTGTTGATGATCTCATTCTCTGAGAAGTTCTTCCTCCAGTTTTTCAATTTTTTGGATATGCTGAGACTGTCCTTGTCATTTTGTTTGAAGATTGAGGCCATCTAGTACCACACCTTAGCAGAGAAAGGGCAGAGGTTGAGAAGGTGTTCAATTGTTTCCTCAGTTGAGCCACAGAGGTGACATTTGGAAGGGCCAATGAAGCCTTTATTTAGTAGGTTTTCACAAGTTAGGATATTTTTTTGATGTGC
Source organism: Pinus tabuliformis (assembly GCA_031772625.1). Lineage (NCBI taxonomy): Eukaryota > Viridiplantae > Streptophyta > Pinopsida > Pinales > Pinaceae > Pinus > Pinus tabuliformis. The sequence goes on along the minus strand of CM062820.1, from coordinate 848,815,101 downwards.
AAGCCAAATGAATAACTTTATTTTCATCCAGTGAGGAGTTTTCTAAAGCTCCTTCTAGACTTGTTCTGTATTCACAAAGTTAAAACCTGTGATTGCCTGTTTTGCCTCTTTGAGGTTAAAGTTACCTTCATTGTTCTTCCCCCATCTTAGTTGGTCAGGTGAGGAGGAAACTGGAATCCACCTATGCTCTAAATCCTGGGTAAGAGCATATGCCTTGGCCTTCAAAGGACTCTCATCACTATAACCTAGGTCCTTCCATTTTCTCCATTTTACATTATTACTTCCTTGGTCCCAGAAATCTTTTACCAATAACAGAACTTTTCTCTTTGTGTCTCTCTCAAGGGCTACTAGGTCATTCCTATTCAGGATGGGTTCCTATTGCCAACTTTCCTCCCAAAATCAGGCACGGTCCCCTACTCGGATTTCCTAGAAATAGTGTTGCTAAACAATGCCTTTATTCTCCCAAGCAAGTTTCCAAATGTGTGAGCCCCTAATCTGTCCTGACATTCTGATATGATCCTTCTCCTGCCAATCCTTGGCATACTTTTGTTTCCAAAGTTTGGTCCAGGGGGCATTCGGTTCCTTGATGCATCTCTACCAGAGCTTAGCTCCCGAAACTTTGCTGAGAGTTTTCGGGTCATGCAGCCCCGAGCCACCATGGCTTTTGGGCCTGCGGAGCTTGTCCTAGGCCACTAAAACCCACTTCTTCTTCTCCTCCCCTTTGCCCAAAAGAAAGTCCCTTTATATGCTCCTTATCTGTTTCTTAATACCTTGAGGAGTAGGGAGAGCCGTAAACATGAAAATGGGAATGGCCTGTAGGACTGCATGTGTAAGCACAAGTTTCCCTGCTAGGTTTAAGGATCTGCATGTCCATTTTTTGATCTTGTCCTGAAGTTTATTTAAAATTGATTCCCATATTTTCTTGCTTAGAGGTTTGTCAATAAGAGGAATTCCACGATATTTGGATGGTAACTGTTCCCTTTGAAAACCAACAATCCTGGTAATGTTTCTTTGTATAGCAATATTGGTATTAAAGAAAAAAACTTTTGACTTGTTGAGGCTTACCTCTGTTCCTGCTGCCATAGCAAAGTTGTTTAGTATGTTTTTGATTGATCTTGCTTCCCTAACTGTGGGTATGCCCTACAACATAGTATCATCCACAAATTGTTGATGAGTGTTAGCCTCTCCATCCAGGGTGAGCTTGATACCCTGAATTCGACCTTCAACATTTGCCATTTTGATTGCCTTACCTAGCCCTTCCATCATAAGGATGAAGAGGAAAGGTGAGAGTGGATATCCTTGTCTGAGCCCTCTAGAAGGTGAGAAGGGACTTGAAGGAGCTCCATTAAGCAGAACGGAGAAGTTAGTTGTGGTAACTAGTTCCATTACCAATCTAATCCAGTTTTGGTCAAAGCCATAGGCTTTTAGAATAGCTCTAATATAAGACTAGCTAAGTTTGTCATAGGCTTTCGCAAGGTCCAACTGAATTATCATGCCTGCTTGCTTATTGCATTTAAGAGAGTGTACCACCTCATGTGCTTTGATGATGTTGTTGAGAATTTGTCTTCCTTCCACATAGCCTGTTTGCTCTTCCGAGATGAGGGAAGGTAGCAGGGGCTTGAGTCTATTAGCTATCACTTTGGAGATGATTTTATACACCACATTGCATAACGATATGGGTTGAAATCCATCTGGATTCATAGAATTTTCCTTTTTGGGGATTAAAGCTATGAAGGAAGCGTTCAATGCCTTCATAACCTTTTTGGAATTTCTCGAGTCTTCCACAACCTCGAGGGTGTCTTGCTTGACTGTATCCCAGCAAGCTTTGAAGAAGTCTACATTGAATCCATTCGAGCCTGGTGCTTTTCCACTTTCCATTTCCTTAATCACCTCATTGACCTCCTCTTCCGAGACCGTTCTATTGAGATTGTGGTTGTCCTCTCTGGTGACCAACTTGGGAATATACTGGGTGAATTGATCAATGAACCTAGATCTATCCTCTAGTGGCTCCTTTCCAATATTGGAGAAGTGTTGAACTAGACTCGATTCCATGTCCATGTGAGATACAAGCTCAATACCTTGAGAATCCTTAATCTTTGTGATTCTATTGTGTGCCCCGTGTGACATAGTGGATTTGTGAAATAACTTTGTGTTTCTTTCTCCCTCTTTGATCCACTAAATTCTAGATTTATGTCTCTAGGAAATTTCCTCTTGCAGACAGTGATCCTCCCAATCTTCCTGTAGAGAGTTAGTTAGTTTTTTCCTCTCTTCATTGAAGCCCTCTGTGATATTGATCTGATTGATTTCCTGTAATTTCTGCTTAGTTTCTATTATGGCCTTAAGGATATCACCAAATTCCTTTTTGTTCCAAGCTTTAAGTTTGGATTTAATATGTTTAAGTCTCCGCTGGAGCATGAAAATTTTGTTACCTTGAATATTTAACTACTATTTCCACCATTTGTCAATTTTAATAATGAATTGGGGGTGAGAGAGCCAAGAATTTTTGAATCTGAAGGGCATGTTTCTCGAAGTGCCCATAAAGGTAGCTTCTAGCTAAACTGGCCAGTGATCCGAACCTCCAAAGGGCATAATGGAAGCGGTGATGGCTGGTCCAATGAGGAGGAGATCCTCAGAAATAATAAATCTGTCAAGTTTGGAAGCCACTTGAGAAGCCCCTCCCCTTTTATTGTTCCAAGTGAAGGTTCCATTTATAGTCGCAGTGTCCACTAGTCCCATGTTCCTAATGAAATCTTGAAAGGCTTCAGAGTCTCTGCCTAGCTTTCTAGTGCCTCCTTTTCTTTCCGAAAGAGATCTTATCATATTGAAATCACCTTCAACTAGCCAGGGAATATTGGGATGTCTTGATCTTAGAGCTTCTATAACAATCAGACCAGGTGGAAGAGGTAGAACGTCAAGTCCGTAAAAGATTTCTGGAGCCAAAGAAGGTATAGCTTCTATAGTGACAGATACTAGAGGGGTGACACCTTCTCAATTCTGAAACTCAACTTCCAGATGTTTAGGTAAGTGAACTTTAGTTTCTGGATCAACTCTAGATCGAGCTATTTCAGGTATATAAGTGTCTACCTCTATGCTAGGATCAATTCTAATGTCCTCTTATAACTGCGGAACTTCTTCTCTAAAGGCAGATGTACGAGAAATGATCGGAGTAACTGTAGTCTCTGACGATGTTGAAACAAAAGCTTCAAATAAACTAGATGCATTGGACTCAATTAAACAAGACTGTTTTTCCCAGAATGGCTTCGTTTCCGGAGTCAAAGACAGTTGACTCACTATTCTTTGCGAACGTCGAGGTTTGGATTGAATTTCTTCCATGATTGCAGATTACTTGATCAACTCAAAATTAAAGGGGAAAAAATGTTATTCCGAATTTAATAAAATTTAATGATGCTTTGACACAACTGTGATTTTTCAATTTTTAAGAGTCGAGAAAAAGCTAAAGATGACTCTAGTCCCCTTCGATTTTTAATGAGCCTGAAGTGACAAGTGCTCAGATGGACCTTTTCTTTTAAAGAGTCGAAAAGGAATGAAAGTGACTACTCTGGAAATCTAGATAGAGGGATTACCAAACCAATCATAAAACTGCAAAATACACCTTGGTGATAAATTAAAGAGAAATTACCAAGGACTTATGTACGGCAGTCAATCTTCCTGAATGATGTGTTTAGTGCATTGCGATCGATAGGCGGCAGACACGGCTTCCTATGGATAAAGGATATAAGCCTATTGTGGTCTCCCAATATATACGCAACAGTACATGGAGCACAAGTCTGTGCTAGAACTTGTCGTATCAAGGTGGAATCACCCAACCTTCAATGGAAATGATAGTTACTAGATTTTACGACGCCAAAACATGTCTCTAGCCTAGACCTCTAGATGTGTTACGTTAAGTTCCAAAGCGTTGTTAAGTTCATTGAAATTTATTTTAGAGTTGATCTTGTTTAAAAGTTTGCCTTTCAATGGTTCACCGCATGATGTAGATTTAAAATTCCTAAATATGCAGTCTACAATGATAAACAATTGTTGTTTATTTTGAGCAATGAAAATCCTGGCTACTAAGGAAAGAAGATTATGATTCTTTCAAACAAAGAGAAAACAACACACACTAAATGCACTTTTCCTAAATCATTTTTCGCACACAGTCTAAATGCAAATGCAAATGCATTTATTTGTTTTCATTCTCTTTAATGTGAAAATGCCAAAAAGAAAAATAAATGTAGTAAAGATCTGAAATATTTTTACTCAAATAGACATTTCGACAAATTATTTTTCAAAATAGAAAGGAAGACTAAATGACACTTTTCAATTTCGAATAGAAAATGCTTTCGACACTTCAAATATCAATAAATCAAATCAAATACATGACAAAGAGTTCAATCGACTATCCAGGGAAGGAAGACTCAATGACACTTCTCTTTTTATCACAAAATGACAGTTACGACACTTTTTGTACCAAAACGACAGATCGATTTAAGAAAATTTTTGACAAAGGATCGTAAATGATGGACAAATACATAAAAACATCTACTAATCCTGATCAATGGAGGCTGATCTATCTGATGCAAGGAGGCTTCAGTAATGAGGTACTGTTCATAAGCAGCAAACCAACTAAAAAGAGATGAAAACAAGGACAAAAACCCCAAATTTGAAGAAGGGAAATAGGCTCACTCAGTCATTGCACCTGGGCTTTAGAGAAACAAGGATGCATCGCACTTTTCAGACTCGGGAGGTGTGATGGGTCAGGGAAAGCTAGTGTCTTTTTGATCGACTAGCCCTCTAGGATTGGCAGCTACCCTAGAAACAAACAGTTAAAGAAATCTATGATTTCCTCTATGTATGATAGATGAGAGAGAGGCAAAGGAGCCAACCTAGATCTTCCACTTAACTCCTTGCTTAATCTCTCTCCCCCTTGACAAAGCTTGCAACTCCTTTCCGTACTTATTCCACTTGGAGAGTACTTGTAGGAATAGAGTAGCAAAACACTATCAAAGCATCTTGATATATTATATCATAAGCATTGCAAAATCAGAAATACAATGAACATACAATGGCATTCACAAATAATGACATTCACAAATACACAATTGTATGGAGGAAAACTCAAAGAACTTTATTAAATAGAAGGGAGAATTACAACCTAGCTGTCTAATCCAGCATCATGCTCCCAGCATCAAAGCCCTCTTCACCTCATGAAAAGCAAGATCACCCAATAATACAATGCTCTTTCTCAGACAAAAACTATCAGCAGTTCTGATCCAGGCGGATGTTGGTGGCCACCCACCAACCCATTTGGACCCCCACAACTGTCTCTTTCAGCATTTTCAGTTTCCTTAATTGTAGCACAACTTACTATTTTTAGCAGTTTTTCGGGTCCTGAACTTCCGGAGCCGTTTTGAGGCCCTAAACGATGTTTTTTTGGGAATCTGGGGGCAACATGGGTCTATAGACCGATGTTGCCCTTCCCAAAGTGGTAGTGCTCGGATAAATCTTTCTAACGAGCTATTGTACGCGTCAAACGAAGATCGTATGCCAAAGTTACGACCCCGGGAAATTGATGTACCAATTTACCCAAACGGGGCCCACAATTTGGCGTTTCATCTTCTAGGGTTAGGTTTCGGGATGTGAAGGGTTTTCCATTGTTTCTCAACAATAAATAGGCCTTCGAGCCTCATTGTAATACAGCTCGGAACAGTTCAGAGGCATGTAGCCGCCACATCTCTTCTCAGAGATAAGCTACCATCGCCCTAGCTGGTTTCTTTCCATTTCTGTTTGTAAACATATTTCAGTATTTACAGTAATGAAATGAAGTTTTATTTCCGCTGCATCTCTGTTTTTATGGTTATTGCATCTCTGTATTTATGGTTATCTCTGTAATCTATTGCGTTCCTATTTAAATCCGGATCAGTGGTATCAGAGCGGTCTGCTTTTTCTCTGTTTTTCTTTGCATGTCCCCAACGAGGTCGGGATATAAGGAGTTAGGGCTTGAACTGGTCGAACCTTTGCAAGACCAGCCTCGCAAATCCCGACGGCCTCCCATGGCGGATGAGAAGAAAGACGAGGGGGCAGGAGATCCTATCAAAATCTTGCTCGAAGAAGCGCTCGAGCGGCAAAGGAACGCGATGATGGATAGCTTTGCGCAGATTCTTCAGCGGCTACCCAGAGGCGACGCATCGGCTTCCAAAAGCGACTCTGGAAACGCCACACCCTTCAAGGTACAAGTTAATTTTGAAATCCCCATCTTCGAGGGTCAAATAGACGCAGATGCCGTAGATAAATGGTTAAATCTGCTAGATGGGTATTTTTCTGTTCATGAATTTTCAAGTCGGGAAAAGATTGTTTTCGCTCTTCTCAAAGCAGCCCCCCACGTCAAGGACTGGTGGGAAACCTACTGCGAGCAGAAGGATGAAAGTACAGGCTCACTATTTTCAGCCGCACCCACTTGGAATGACTTTCGGGATGCCATCAAGGAGCAGTATTACCCTGTCGGAAGCTATGAGGACAAATACATCAAATGGACCACACTGCGGCAGGGACGAGACCAAGATGTGCCAGAGTTCACAAACATTTTTCATACCCTTCGCACACAGTTGGGTATCAAAGATTCTGAGCTGCATCTGGTACTCAAATACCGTGGCTGCCTGCACAGATACATCCAGGAAGAGATGGTGTTCTTGAACATCTCCTCACTTGGCACAGCATACCGATACGCTGTCAAAATCGAGCAAAAGTTCAAACAGAAGAAGCGAGACTTTGGATCTGCAAATCCAAAGCCCAAAGGACAAAGCCAAGGCGGGGTGACCCAAGACAACCCGTCGAAGCCGCAAGAAAAGAACAACACCACGAAGCCGAAGAAGGACACAGGAAAGTGGTGTGAGTTCCACAAGAGTCCCACTCATAACACAAGTGAGTGTCGGACCAAGCAGTCGCTGGTGGCCGAGTTGAAGGCTTCCGAATCAGATGCATGTTCCGACCCTGAGCCAGAACTCGACAAGGGAATGGTAAAGGGAAGCAGATCATTGATGCGGATCCCAGTGCCACTGTTGCCACCGCCAAGATCAAGAAAAATGAGCCCGAAGATCCAGAGGAGGGGGAGCGTCTTTTCCACTCACAGATGTGGGTGAAGGGTTCACCGCTGCGATTCATTGTCGACAGTGGTAGCCAAAAGAACCTGGTTTCAGCAGAGGTCGTGAAGCGGTTGGGCCTACCGACTACACCACACCCACAGCCGTACAGTATCGGGTGGCTTCATGAAGGACGAGATCTGAAAGTTCGCCAGCAGTGCCGCCTTCCCTACAGCATCAAACCATTCACAGACGAGGTATTGTGTGATGTTACACCTCTGGATGTTTGTGATGTATTATTAGGCCAGCCATACTTATGGAGGCGACATGCTGTGTATGAGTCAAGGCCTCGTGCTGTCATTATTTCTTTGAACAATTCATTATACAGGATACCAGAGGTAGCCCCACCTACTGCCACATCCTTGATCACTACCAAGAAAGGCAGCAAACTCATATCACAGACCAGGAAATTCATTTGTCTAGTTCACTCCCAAAATAAGGGGAAGATCGTTGCTACACCCATGACCCCTGCAAAGGGTTCCTCCATGCAGCAGCAGCAGCAAAAGGATACGGTCATGACAGAACACAGGAACAACTTCTCCTCACCCACAGGGGTACCACATAAGTTTCAGGTGGGCAACAAAGTCTGGTTGCATCGACAGAAAGAACGCCTTACCAGAACCCATCAGAAGCTCAGACCACACCGACATGGTCCTTATAGCAGTACCAAGGCTATGGGGAACAATGCTTTGGAGCACATAATTCCTCCATTCCTTCGCCTGCACCAAATGTTCAATGTGGACCATCGTCGACCATGCTTCCCACCATCACTGGACACATCAGAGATTGCAGGACAAGTTCAGCAGATGGAGGAACTCAACGCAATGGGGACCATTGCTTCCTAAGGGGGGAGGAATGATCCAGGCGGATGTTGGTGGCCACCCACCAACCCATTTGGACCCCCACAACTGTCTCTTTCAGCATTTTCAGTTTCCTTAATTGTAGCACAACTTACTATTTTTAGCAGTTTTTCGGGTCCTGAACTTCCGGAGCCGTTTTGAGGCCCTAAACGATGTTTTTTTGGGAATCTGGGGGCAACATGGGTCTATAGACCAATGTTGCCCTTCCCAAAGTGGTAGTGCTCGGATAAATCTTTCTAACGAGCTATTGTACGCGTCAAACGAAGATCGTATGCCAAAGTTACGACCCCGGGAAATTGATGTACCAATTTACCCAAACGGGGCCCACAATTTGGCGTTTCATCTTCTAGGGTTAGGTTTCGGGATGTGAAGGGTTTTCCATTGTTTCTCAACAATAAATAGGCCTTCGAGCCTCATTGTAATACAGCTCGGAACAGTTCAGAGGCATGTAGCCGCCACATCTCTTCTCAGAGATAAGCTACCATCGCCCTAGCTGGTTTCTTTCCATTTCTGTTTGTAAACATATTTCAGTATTTACAGTAATGAAATGAAGTTTTATTTCCGCTGCATCTCTGTTTTTATGGTTATTGCATCTCTGTATTTATGGTTATCTCTGTAATCTATTGCGTTCCTATTTAAATCCGGATCAAGTTCCTTACAAATTACAAAATTCCAGCCTCTAGATCTCTCAAATGAGGGATCCATTTATAGATGTATGCAAGGGTGTGAATCATCTCTGGGTTTTTGATTAGTGTCATTCCACTTGTTGTTTTTGGTTCCACTTGGAGATTTCTTGGATCTCTTACTCATCCCTAGGCGAATTCCGAGATGCAAGTGTCATAGGAGAAGTTTCTAGAAGATTCCATGGGCATCCACTTAGAAAACTATCTCGAACATTTGTCCATTCTTGCTCATCACACCCCACAGAAGGCCTCTTCAGTATGCATCGCACCTGGCTAGTGTAGAAGTCAGTATGCATCACACCTTGACAGTGGAGCAGTCAGTATGGTCCTGTTTTGGCCAGTTCTGGATGGTTTTTTAGGTGGAACTTTTGGGGAATGATGTAATCAGTTGACCATGATTTTTTAGGGTATGAAACAACACTTTTAGGGGTTAAAGAGCCCTAGTTTACTGACATATAATATTGGGGTTGCAGTGCCCAAATATGTCTATAACACCTATGCTTGATCTTTTGCTGGCTGAGCAAGTATTTAATCATGTTGGAGGTAAACTGGCTGCCTTGATCAGTGACCAGTTCTCTAGGGTACCCAAACTTGTAAAATACATTCTCCCTTAAGAACTTAGCCACCTTCTCCTCTGTTGATTCCTTAATTGCCTTGGTTTCAACCCACTTAGTCAGATAGTCAATGCCCACAATGATGTATTGTTTTTTCTTGGAAGGGGGGTCAATAGGTCCAATGAATTCCATGCCCCACTTGTCAAATTGCTTGAAATTCACTTGAGGCCGTAGAGGCATTTCATCCCTTGGAGTAGTCTTTCCAATCATTTGGCACCGATCACACTGACTAGTATATATTTTCACATCTTGATGAAGAGTGGGCCAATAATAGCCTACTTGTAACACTTTGAATGTTGTCGTCTTTGCTGCAAACTGACCTCCACAAGGCCCATCATGATAGGTCAGAAGGATGCCAAAGGCTTCCTCCTCCCTGACACACCTTCTCAAGATTTGATCTAGGCCAATTTTGAAGAGATTGCCCCAATCCAAGTGAAGGGGGTGATCTTCCTTATAATATTGCTTTTCTCTTTGGAAGATAAGTTCGGTGGGAACTGTGAAGATACCAAATAGTTTGCTATGTTAGCAAACCATGGAGAGAGAACCGAAATGGAAAACAAGTGCTCATTGGGTAACTGGTCATCAACCATTCCCTCTTCACCTGTAGGAAAAGTTAATCTAGACAAAATGTTTGCAACAACATTTTCCTTACCATGCTTATCAACAATAGTTAGATCAAACTACTTAATAAAAGAAACCATCTTATAATATGAGAATTAACATCCAGTTTATTCATTAAATATTTGATTGCAACATGGTTAATATGGACAAATTTTTGATAGCCTGTAATATAATTCCTAAATTTGTTCAATGAATGCACAACAGCCAGGAGCTCCTTTTCGGTCACTTTGTAGTTCAGTTCGGCCTTTGATAGATTCTTACTGATAAAGTAAATGGCATAAGGCAATTTTTCATCTATCTAACCTAGGGCTTCTCCTATGGATTTGTGTGACGGCTCAACATGAATGTGAAAATGAAGGGCCCAATTTGGACCTCGGAGAATTGGGGCAGTGGTTAACTTGTTCTTCAGGATGTCCAAGGCCTCTTGACAACTTTTTGACTATATAAATTCAGAGTCCTTGGCCAACAACCCAAATAAAAGAGAGGCCAACTTGCTGAAGTCCTTTATGAACCTTCGGTAGTATCCATCTAATCCTAGGAATCTTCTGACATCTCTCTACTTTTAAGGAGGTGGGACCCTTTGCATAATAGCTATTTTGTTGGGGTCCACCTGCAGTCCTTGTTGAGGTATTGAATGACCCAGCATAGTCCCTTTAGTCATCAAGAATTCACATTTCTTGAGACTAAGAGATAGGTTCATCTCAATGCATTTGTGCAGTACCTTACCTAAGTTGGACAAAGCCTCCTCGAAATCACTCCCATAAGGTTTGAAATCATCCATATAGATTTCTACCGCATCATGGAACAACTCAGCAAATGTACTCAAGATTGCTCTCTAGATATGGTTGTACTTTCGGGCTAATCTAGATATGGTTGTACTCATTGAATCCATCTAGGAAAGAGAAAAAGTTTTTCCCTGCCAGGCCATCAATCACTTGGTCGATGAAAGGTAGAGGAAAATGGTCCTTATTTGTGGCTTTATTCAGTTCCCTGTAATCGACAAAAATCCTCCACTTACCATTTTTCTTGGGAACTAACACCAGAGGGGAGACCCACTCACTGTCGGAGATAGGATAAATGAATCCTGCATCTAGCAATTTTTGTAGTTCTTCTTTGACTATGTCTTTAAGAGTTGGATTCATCCTCCTTTGGGGTTGTCAGACAGCCTTGCAACTTTCCTTGATATAAATATGGTGAGTACACATTGAGGGGTGTACTCCCTTCATTTCTTTGTAACTCCAAGTGAAGGCATCCAGATGTTCCTTTAGCATGTTGCACAACTTCCCCTCTTGGAGAACAGAAAGAGATGGATTGATTTTCAAAGTTTTCTTAGGGCCGCATTGTATGGTTTTGACATGGAGAAGTTTGGAATCATCCAATTATAGATCAATTGGATGGTTTTTCTAGGTTTCCTTTACTGCTTCTTCTAGGGACAATGTACTAGGAGTTGGACTTTGGAGTAGGTGTTCAATCAAATTGTCTTCATCTTGTGGTCCTCCTCCCATGGTTGTTTCTAAGGTATACAGTTGGGTAGTATAAACTTCATCTTCTTCCTCCTCTTCTAGCCATAAAGGTAAATCATGTTCTAGAGATGGCTGAGCAGGAGGGTATAGGACTAACTGCTTGGACATATGCCCATTCTTGATGGTCATATTCCTAGCTCTACAGCTGATGTAAGCATCGACAGTGGCCAACCAGGGCCTCCCAAGGATGAGAGGGTAACTAGTAATCTTAGCCTTAGGCTAGAGAACTAGGAAATATGTAGGGTACTCCCAAGAGTTAATGGATACCATCACATCCTCCATAATCCCCTCAGGGGTCACTGTGGAGCGGTCTGCAAGTTATAGGACCATTGTGATCTTTCTCAATGAACCTTGGAGGTTGAGCTTGAGCATGGTGTCCTTGGTCATCACATTAATGGCAACCTGAAGATCGATCAAAGTGTGTGGGACAATGGTGCCATTGGTGTGCACATCTACTATAGGGCTTCCAAGGTCCAAATACTTTGGACAAATTACCTGCCCCAACATTAAGTCAGACAGCTATCCAATGAAATTAATGGTAGGGGCATATTTTCTTCACCTCCCGGGATGCATGAAGCACTTCTCCTTAATCAACTTATTGTAAATAGGCACATATTTTATTGCTTGTAGAAGTGGAACCTTTACACACAGATTTTTAAATTCTCCCAGAAGTCTAGTCTCTTCTGGGGTAGGCTCGAGTGGTTGGGTTAATATCTCAAGAAAGGGTGGATTTACTTTAAGAATTTTTTCCTCTCTTTATTCCTCAACCTCCCTAGGTGGAGGTGGAGGTTGGTTATCCTGGAGAACTCTCCCAGATCTCAGGTTAATTTCCTGGATTTCCATAGCATAAGCTGGATATGATGTCTCTCCATTGTATACTTGTTGAGCTTGTTTGTTGTTCAGGTTTGGATTTCGCTGGGAAGGAATCTGGGGTTGCTTGGGTGGAGCAAAGTGTAACAGTTGTGGTTGGGCAGGTGGTGGAGGCACTAAATCTGGAGAATTGTTCTATTGGGGCCTCCACCCCTGGGGCGATGCATTCCATTGAGGTTGTGGTGGAGCATATTATTGAAATGACTAGATGGCTAGTTGGGACTGATACTGAGATGAAAAGGACCAAGGAGGAGGTGTAGACCAGGAAGGATGAGCAGGGGGTCCCCAAGAAGGTATGGATGTGGTCTGGTTGGGGTTGTAATATGCATGGGATGAACCTTACATGCCCTGTTGGTATGGCCTAGGCCCATGAGGTCTCCTTTGGTTTATGTAACAAAGCTGCTTAGTGACCCCTTCAACTCGTTGATATACAACGTTGAGTCCAGGCAAAGTAGGGCACTTGTCTATGGAGTGGTTTTCTTCACAGACTGAGAAAATTTCAACAGAATTTAATGGACATTCATTCCTAGGGTGCCTCCTAGTGCACCTAGGAAAAAAATGGCCAAGACTCTCTGCGCTTCCTCTTGCTTTCTCTTAATCTGCATAGTGTCCATTTGTAAGGCAAGGGTTTGCATCATATCACTCTTGAAATCTTCCAGCATGTTTCCAATTTCACCCTTGATGGATGATGTGGAAGAGTATGTACTGACCATAGGTTGACTACCCCTACCCTTTTTCCTGGCTACCCTAGAATGGTTTCTAAAGATAGTCTTGATGTCCTCATAGGGTAACTAGTAGATCTCTCCTCCTACTAGCAAATGTAGGGTATCCAGAAGATCTTCCCTTACTCCCCTAAGCAGGACCAGTTTTAGTGACCCAGGGTCAAGTGTGCACCTAGCACTTTTGTAACTAAGCTGGAATCTCTCTTCATAATCCTCTAGGGATTCATCATTGCCTAAGGCCATCCTAAAAATTTCTTCTATAGTATCCTTAAACCTACAGTAGTCTCAATACTTATTGTTGAAGGCTTGTTGCATATGAGCCCAAGTTGTGATGTTATCCCTAGGTAAACCCATGAACCAACGTAGAGTTGCATCCTTGAGGGTATATGGAAATAGTTTCAACTTCTGCTCATGATTTGTATAGTCATAGGTTCGACATATAACAAAAAACTCAAATAGGAAAGTGGTGGGGTCTTTTGTGATTAGGCCATGGAAATCAGGAAGGGCAAAGGGGCTTATATTTTCCATCATAGTGTCCCCATTGGTTTCCCTAATGGGGAAGGCACCCTCAACTCTCTCTCTATTTCATTTGTCATTTCTGTTTTCAGCCATTGGCTTGGTAGGAATGGGTTCTTCTTCTTCCCCTGTAGGTTCTTCAAATATGTTTGGTTGCCACCTAAGGGTTCCTCCAGTTCACAACTACTGAAGAAGAGGGAAGGTTGACTATTGGATGCAGTGGGTGTATTTGGAAAAAAATTCCATAAGTTATCCCTATTCCTATGAGGCATGAAAGGAAATTTTTTTGGTTTGGATTTGTGATTTTTTCAAACTTTGAAAGTGCTTTATAGAACTGAATTTTCAAATTGAATGAAAACTACTAACTGAATGAAAAACTAATTGCTGAATTGGAATCTAACTTGTAGAATTAAAATTGCAGACTGAATGAGAACTACTAACTGAATGCAAATATTAGCTAATTCCTTGAAATCCAACTTGCAAAATGGAAAGGAAAGCAAGGAATGTAAAATGAAAAGCAAACTAAATTACTTTTGCATAAACAAAACTAAAGGCAGAATAGTAGAAACAAGAAGTAGAAGAAAGAAAGCAGTAATCACGTATTACTCAGATACCTCCCTAGCAACGGTCCCAAAAAGTGATGAGCACCAGTATTGTAGCAAGAATGCTACAACTCCTAGGCTACCAGATTTATTTTATCAACCTGGGGTTTGTACAAACTTGGAGGTGATAGTGATGTATACACAAGTAAAAGTGATGGTTCTGCCTTTTGTCACTTGTTCAGCTGGCAAGAGACCATTGGGGGTTTTCAAGCCAGACTTCTATGGATTCATAAGAAGCTTGGTTTCTTGATGAAAGAAAGGGAAATCTAATCTTAGAGAGAGTTGATCTATTGCACTAATGAAAAAGACTAAAATTCAATGCTAAATCACACCATTTCCTAATTACCTGCTAAGAAACTATGCTTTGCAATAAGGATAAATTAACATGAACCAAATGCTACTAGATAAGTATGGGATTTAAATCATCAAAATCACTATTGTGAAAGTAAAGGGACTGAAATAATTTTGTTTTTTTCTTTTTGTTCTTTTCATGCAAAATCAAATATGCGAACTAATATCTTGTGGTGATGTGACAGTTGTTTTAAGGATGTTTGAGGATGGATGGAAGGTTTAGGAGATGGACGGATGGTGTGGGATACCCTTGGGTGACCTTTGGGGGCTTCCTAGAGGTTTTCCCCCAATTCAGCCTCAAGACAGGGCACTACAGGAAACCCTATAGGATGTACTAGAAACCTACAAGATTCCCTGTAATTCTACAGGATGCAGTCGTGAGAAAAAAGATGGGTGTTGGAGGTGATGGAAAGCTTATGGAAGGTGGTTGATGGGTGGAATGGAGTGAGAAGAGACCTAGGATCACTCATAAGTCAACAACAAGGTTAAGATATGGTTGGATTCGCTCAATGTGCTTGGAAGAATTTATATGTAAAATGATGAAATTAGGGAAGACAATGGTGAAAGAAAGGAATGATTATGGAGGATGAAGTGCGAAGTGATTGCTAGCTATGAAGACTTTGTCTTCTCCTGAAGCACCTACTCTACATCAGACATGTATAATTTACAAAAAGTCATGTAAACAAGAAGCATTCTCATAAGCTAGAAAAGCAAAATTAATGAACTAACTGTCTACCTCATGTATGAGGAAAGTAGTTGAAAGGAATGGAATCAAGGATGAAATCTACTGCAAGAATGAAGATAGAAGATATGGCAATGAAATCCTAATTTGCAAAACTGATCAAATGCTAGCTTAAATACAGTCAACTCTAAAGCTTATGAAAGAAATAGAAATCTGTGTTTTGGGGCTGCATAAGGGTCCCTTCCTCAAATCATGATCCAAGAGGGAAGAAGTGCAGCCAAGAAACCTGCTAATAGCCTTGTGGTGCTTCTTCTATCCCTGCCAACCTGCTACTGAAGTAAGGCACAAATGGAAGCAAACTAATAAACAACCAATCAAATTTACACTACTTGCAGTGAAAATACCTCTAAAGACAAATTAACAATGAAGCTATGAAACTAAGCTAAACATACAGATATAAAAGAGGAGCCTTGGCTGCTAGGGTTGGGTCATAACCCAAGAGCTTCAACCCTCTGATTTAACTCAGTGCTGGCTCAAAACAAAACTCATTCTTATTACCAAAACATACAATTACATCAAAATCTTCGACAAGTCTGGAGCTCGAAACTACTTATAGTGTTTTAACAAAAAAATGAATCCTAATGAGGCTTTAGGCATCTCTACTTATACAACTGAATTCCCCAACAACTTCCTTAAAATTACGGAGGCTTGGCTCCCAAACTCAAGATAAACTAGCTCTTTGTCTCTCACTTGCTTAGTTTCCATCTAATCCTCATGACTTGGATGCTTGCACTCTGATCTGATGTGATAAATGGAGGAATATTTGAATGGGGGAGAAGTGAATGAGGAGGATTTACCTCCTACAATCCCTCTCCCTTGCCCCATTCGAGTTTCAACCTTAGTCTTTGCCAAAATTCCTTGATTTTCTCCTTCAAACCTGCATTCAATGCATATTAGTCCACTAGGCATGATATCCCACTCTAACTCATCTAATAAACAAAATATAATAAAAAACATTTAATAAGTTGTGAGAAAAGTTGGTTTGACTAAGCTAGGAGGTGAATTAAGGCACATATAATTACGCAATGATGAGGATCATCATCTACTTGGAGAAAGTAAACTAATATCTCTTACATAACCTACTAAATTGTAATTCAATATTCTATGTAGCATCTAACTAGCTCACACATGCATGTAAATCAATATTCTATTTGTGCCAAATCTGTGATAAGAATACTAACATTATTTGTTTTTTGTAGTGAGGAAAAAGGAGGGTTTGAAGTAGCCTAGGAGTTTCCCTTGATCATGAAATCATATCTGGGGGTCAAAATCTTGCTTAACAAAGTCCAAGTTACAGTAAGGGTCAAAACTAGTGAAGAAAAAGCTGCTACAGGTGTGCTAGAGGAGGCAGCTACAGGAGCCCTAAATTGGTACAAGAGGGCCTGTAATGCTACAGGAGGGCTGCCGAGAAGGTTTAAGAGGTTAAAATGATGGTTCAAGGGTATGGAAAGGTGGATTGAGGTTGAGGTAAATTAGTGAAGGGAGTCCAAAACCCCTAGCCAAGCTCACAGCCTTTTAAAGGCCTATTTTGCACTAGGAGGGATGCTCCCAGTGACCCTAGGAAAATGATCTCATGAAACAAAATTTTTGGGACAGAATTTGGGGTTCACAAGAGAACGTGAGGGAGTCCAAGATGGAGGTGGTGAAGGTGACCTTGTCTGTAGATTCAAACAACCCTACAATCATTACATCTATACATCCATTTGTTAGTGGAAAAAATGAAACAATTAATAGAGGAAAAGATGAGTTCAATTTAAATGCTATCTAATCTATGTGAGAACTCTGATCTAATCAATATGCCAACTCCTAAGTTACAATAGTCATATGAAAAATAAGATGACTAACACAAATATTATTCCAAGAAATCATAAACATAATGATTTTGGGTTGTGGTTGTAAATCCTTCTATTCATTCTCCCATGAGAGAGATGAGATAGAGGTTCCAATCAAATATTTTGATGGATTATTCTCTACTGAAATACAAGAAACTAAGTAATCACTACAACAAAAAAATTCATTGGTGAGGGTCATGCCTATGACGGGCCTTTAAGGTCCATCACCAATGTCTCATATGGTGACGATCCTTAATAAAACGTTATTGTAAGTGCATATAGTGATGGTCCTTTAAGGTTTGTCACCAAATCCGTTTTCAGCGACACTTTTGGTGAGGGTTGTTAAAATCCCGTCACTAATTCTCTCTTTGGTGACACTTATAGTGACGATATTTTATTGACCCCCACCAATGATCTTTTTGGTTACTTTTGGTGACGGTCAAAAAATGTTCATCATCATTGATCATTCCAATGCATTTTTTATGACGTTATGTGCATGTTACTATATTTTTTGCCAAAAGATAATGATTTAAGACCATTGTTGTGGAGTCTTTTTTATTATGTGTATAATACCATAGTGTTTAGAGTTATTCAATTTGTTAAGAAGTAATTAGTGTGTATCATTTCCCTCAAGTAATGAGAATATAGTTTCCTATGATTTAATACATGATTAGTCTTTATAAGGTTTATTATCTAACAAACTACTTTTAGATAAAGTTCCACTGGTGTGTGTAGGAACTATATTATTTACTACATAATCAATCTCTGTCAATTCTATTAATGAGAGATACCTAGCATTCCTCTACACTCTTGGCACACCTTAACATGCTTTGTCACACACTAACATTCCTTGGCACCTCGCATGTCTTGGAACATATTTATACCTAGAACATATTTCCATGACTAGGAAACCCAAGAAAATGTTGGTAGGCCCTATCATAACATAGCACTCTCCTATCATGTGTTTGCATGCTCAGTATTCCCTACCATTCCCTAGAACACTTTGGCATGCATTAACATACATTAGCACTTGGTACACATTGGCACTTGGCATGTATTGGAACCTATTATTAGTGTGCTTAGCATACACCTTTTGAAAAATATAAATTTTTGGCTTATTAACCCTCTTATGTGTTCATTTCCTTGCAATTTAGCTTGGTTCTTCCTTTTGTTTCCTTGAAACTCCCAGACACATTTTGGCATACCCTAACACCCTGCACATCCTAGTATGCTTTAGCATTTGGCATGTCTTGGCACTATTTGGCACATCTTAACACACATTGGAACTCCCTAGCACACTTTGGCACTTCTTGACATGTCCTGATATTCCCTAGCATGCCTTACCAGTGCTTAACATAGCTTGTCACTCCTCCTTGGCATGCTAGCTAGCACTTGTTGACACTCCATTGAACACCCTCATGTTCATTCACTTCCATGCATTTTGACCTAGCGCTCCCTTGTGTTTCCTTAGCACTCCCTAACAGTCCTCAGCATGCATTAGCACTCTCTACACACCTTAACACTATTTGACATGCCCTGCCACTTCATAACATGTGTATCACTCCCTAGCACACATCGCCACTTGACACGTGTTGGCACTTGAAAAGTATTAGCATGTTTAGCATTCATTGAGATGCCTTGTTATACTTTTGCATGGTTTAATATTAAATTTATTTGAGATCAATTATTGAAAAGTAGATGAGAAGTAACAAAGGAATATTTAGCACTTAGAATGCACTAACACTTGGAACTTGGCACCTATTGGCACCTATTGTTGGTGTGCCTAGCATGCCCCTCTTGGAAGACGTAGATTGTCGACTTATTAATGCTCTTATATGTTCATTTACTTGTATTTTAATGTGTTTATATTTTCTATTTCCTCGACAGTCTCTGACACGTATTATCACACCCTTGCACATGATGGTATGGCTTAAAAGTTGACACATGTTAGCATATTTAATATTCCTTCGAACTATCTAGCACATATTAGCATTCCCTATTACACATTGGCACTCATGCCCTCACAACTAGCCTTACTTTTTTTCATGACTTGGGAATCCAATCAAGTCCTTAGCTATTGCAGTTCATGTGACATTGGCCTGCTTCAACTACAACAACTTAACCAATTGCACCTTCTACAAGTAGATTATACCTTGTTATCCTAATAACTACCTATAACTCATCTTTGGCCACTCCTGTCTAAGCTCAACTTGTCCCACTTAAGAACTTACCAAGATAAGGATCACAGCTAGCCATTTCCATAAAACAACTAGGCAACATAGCTTACACAAGCAATGCTTCACATGTATGTCTAGTTCATATAAATAATAGAGCATTAACTGAGAGTTTTAAAGAACCACAAGATGCACAAGACACATAAGACATAAGACAACAAAAGTCAAGTGCCCCAAAACATATACACAACATTATACAATATGCAATTGACTAAAATAGTTTAAAACATGAACATTCAGCCAAAGTGTTTCACGTGTCATATACAAATAATAGATAAAGGAAAAGCAATGTTGTGCCCAACACAAAATATCCATTTGTCTAAAAATATTGTGTCAAGACCCTTATTGCAACTGCATGCTTCCCTCCTACAATCCTATTATGAAATTATTCTAACACACTTTTTCCTTGGCACACTTGAATTCACTGAAACTCCCTGGCACAAACTCTTATTTGTTAATTTCCATGCATTTTGACCTAGTTCTCCCTTGTGATGCCTCAACACTCCCTAACTCTCCTCATCATGCATTGAAATTGTATGGCATGTGTTAGCACACCTTTTCATTCCTTGGCATACCCTAAACCTCCCTGGCTATCATGCCCTCACAACTACCCTTACTTAATTTTCAACTTGAGAACCCAAACAAGTCCTTGCTTAACTATAAGATCTTGACCAAGTTAAGAATACTATAACTAGACTATGTTGTTGAATTATGTAGCTTGGGAGGTACTCCACAAGCCTAGTGAGATGGGTTTGTGAGTTTGGTCACAAAAGGCTTTGTGGGAAAAGAACCCAAGTGAAGGGGTTTTGGACCCAAGATGGGTTTTAAAATCTAAAAGAAAATAAAAAAGGAAAATTAATATTTCCTAAGGTCTATGTGGATAAAACCCATAAGTTCTAGAGGGTTCCTAAGAGGCCTATTGATCCGGATTTAAACAGGAGCGCAACAAATTACAGAGATAACCATATACACAAAGATGCAGCGGAAATAATACTTCATTTCATTAATGGAAAATACTGAAATATGCTTACAATCAGAAAATGGAAATAAACCAGCTAGGGTGATGGTAGCTTATCTCTGAGAAGAGATGTGATGGCTACATGCCTCTGAACTGTGTTACAATGAGGCTCGAAGGCCTATTTATTGTTGAGAAACAATGGAAAACCCTTAACATTCCAAAACCTAACCCTAGGAGATGAAACGCCAAACTGTGGGCCCCGTTTGGGGTAAATTGGTACATCAACTTCCTGGGGTCGTAACTTTGGCATATGATCTCCGTTTGACGCGTACAATATCTCATTAGAAAGATCTATCCGAGCACTATCATTGTTGGAACGGGCAACATCGGTTCATTCCATGGACCCATGTTGCCCCCGGATTCCCCAAAAAACGTCGTTTAGGGCCTCAAAACGGCTCCGGAAGTTCAGGACCCGAAAAACTGCTAAAAATAGTAAGTTGTGCTACAATTAAGGAAACTGAAAATGCTGAGAAAGACAATGGTGGGGGTCCAAGTGGACTTGGCAGGTGGCCACCAATATCCACTTGGATCATTCCTCCCCCCTTAGGAAGCAATGGTCTCCATTGCGTTGAGCTCCTCCATGAGGTGAGGAAACTTCTGCTGAACTTGTTCCCTGGTGAGCCACTTGCCCTACTGAAGGAGTTGGCCTGCTTTGACAACTCGATACAGTTGGATATTCTGTTGGCGAGTCTTCTTGATCTATGTGTCCATGATCCGATCAGTTGCAGCTTGTTCCATGTAATCTGGATTTAATTCTGTGGGTTTGAGCTGTTCTGCAATGTCGGATGTGTCTAGCAATGGTGGAAAGTATGGCCGAAGGCGGTCCACATTGAACACTGGGTGCAGGCCAAGGAATGGGGGAATGCTGAGCTCAAATGCATTGTCTCCCATTGCCTTAGTAATGGTGTAAGGACCATATCAGAGTGGTCTCAATTTCTGATAGGCTGCAGTAAGGCGTTCCTTTTGCAAATGCAACCAGACTTTGTCGCCCACCTGAAACTTGTGTGGCACCCGATCTTGATCATGTCGCTGCTTGTACTTGGCATTTGATTTCTCAAGAATGTCATGGACCTGCTGGCAAATATGTTGGATGCGCTCAATGAAGATGGTGGCCTTATCTGTTTCGGACTGGACATGAGCTGAATTCATGTGAGTAGCTGCAAGTGGCATGGCCACATCAATGGGGCATAGTGGCTGGAATCCCAAACCCACTTGAAAAGGGCTATGGCCAGTGGAGCTGTGAAGAGCTCGGTTGTAGCTGTGCTGAACATAGGGGAGGCTCTCGTCCCATGTGCGTGGATGCTTTGAGTTATACATGCGCAGAATGTGCACAATCATCCTATTGACAACCTCTGTCTAGCCATCAGTTTGAGGATGGAAGGCTGTGGACTTCGTGAGTTTGGTGTCCAGCATTGACCAGAGACTGGACCAAAATGTGCTGAGAAACCGACTGTCCCGATCTGAGATGATAGACTGTGGGATCCCAAAGTGCACCCACACTCGTTCGAAGAAGAGTTTAGCAGTGGCTTCTGCTGTGATATTCTTCTTGCAGGCCACCATAATGGCCATCTTCGAGAACCTATCGACGACCACAAAAACACAGTCATTTCCATGCTTAGTGGAAGGAAGGCCTGACATATAATCCATGGAGTTGGATTCCCAAGGTCGACTGGGGGTAGGCAACGGGGTATAGAGGCCGTGCTTCTTAATGGTTGGTTTGGCAATGGCACAGGCAGTACATGATCGGATGTACTTCCCAACATCCTGTCGAAGATTCGGCCAATAAAAATAATTTTGCAGTACTGCCACTGTTTTCTCGACCTCGAAATTCCCAGCAGCCCAACTATAGTGTGCTTCCCAAATCATCTTGGCACGCTCGCTTGAAGGAACACAAAGGTGACCGAGGTGGCATAATAGGGCATCCTGGAGGTGAAAATCTGCAACATGCCGACC
Organism: Pinus tabuliformis; assembly: GCA_031772625.1. Classification (NCBI taxonomy): domain Eukaryota; kingdom Viridiplantae; phylum Streptophyta; class Pinopsida; order Pinales; family Pinaceae; genus Pinus; species Pinus tabuliformis. Next base: position 848,792,821 of record CM062820.1, on the reverse strand, counting down.
CTCCAAGAGTGTCTGGTAGGTGTGGCCGAATTCTGGGTCGCTTTTGTAGAGAAGTGGCCAATCAGAAGTCTCGTGCCCACAAGAGTTGAGCACGGTGGTTAGCGCCATGATCAGTGGTCGACTGAGGCAATCTGCAACATTATTGGTGCTGCCCTTTTTATACTTGATATTCAAGTGAAACTGTTGCAGGTATGTAGACCACTTCTGATGGCGATCATTCTGCAATTTCCCTTGGGTCTGTATGAACTGCAGGGGTTGGTGGTCTATGTGGATGACCGTTTCCTTCCCCAAAATGTAATGCTTCCATTGTCGGCAGGCCTGTACAATGGAATACATCTCCTTATCATAAGTGGGGTACTTCCGGACTGTGTCTGAAAGTGTTTCACTGTGATATGCCACTGGATGTCCATGTTGAGTAAGGACTGCCCCAATAGCATAGTCAGAGGCATCTGTCTCGACCTCAAATGGTTGTTGTAAATCTGGTAACGCGAGCACTGGTGCCGTGCAGAGGCGATTCTTCAACTCCCTGAATGCCTTCTGTTGAGATTCAGACCAAAAGAATTTTGCTTTCGCCCCTCCCTTGGTGACTTGACTCAAGGGCCAAGAAATATGAGAAAACCCCAACACAAACCTGCGGTAGAAGTTGGAAAGACCTAGGAAGCTGCGGAGCTCTGTTAGAGTGGTTGGAGAGGGCCAATCCCGAATGACTTGGACCTTGGCTGGATCGACATGCACCCCCTGTTCATCAATGATGTATCCCAGATACTGAACCTGGGTCATGCCAAAAGTGCATTTCTCCAAATTGGCACATAGCTTGTGTTGCCGTAGTGTTTGGAGAACCTGTCGGATGTGGTGGAGGTGCTCTTCCCAACTCTGGCTGAAGATCAGAATGTCATCCAAGTATACTACTACAAAGGAGTTGGTGAATGGCCGCAAGATGTCATCCATTAGCCTCATAAAAGTTGCAGGAGCATTCGTCAATCCGAAAGGCATGACCAACCATTCGAAGAGGCCCTCCTTGGATTTGAAGGCAGTCTTCCACACATCGGAGGGTTCGATTGGTACCTGGTGATATCCTGACTTCAGATCGATCTTGCTGAAATATTTCGCCCCCTTTAGTTGGTCTAGGAGGTCATCAATCCGCGGGATCAGGTACCTATTACGGACAGTGATCTTGTTCAGCGCCTGATAGTCAATACAGAGTCTCCACGTTCCATCCTTCTTCTGTACCAACACGATCGAGCTCCCACAGGGCGATGAACTCGGATGGATGTGACCTTTCTGCAGGAGCTCCTGAATCTACCTCTTGATCTCATTATTCTCTAGAACGGAGCGCCGATAAATTGGTCCATTGGGTAGCAGCGCACCTGGGGTTAGATCGATGGAGTGCTTGACTTGACAGTGCAGAGGAACCCCTGCCGGGGAGGTGAAGATGTCCTCGTACTCCTCCACAATCTTGTCCATCTGTAGTTGTTGTGAAGAGGGACCCCGTTTGGAGGCCGCGGCCACTGTCTTCTTCTTTCCTTGAGGGCGTATCATCAGGAAAACAAATTTCCTGGTTTTGGAAATGATCTTACTGCATTGTTTTGCAGTAATCAAAGAGATGGTGGCAGGTGGTGCTACCTCTGGTATCCTGAACAACTTATTTCCCAATGTAATAATAACAGCACGGGGTCTTGATTCATACACAGCATGTCGCTTCCACAAGTATGGTTGTCCTAGTAATACATCACAAACTTCAAGGGGAGCAATGTCACACAATACCTCATCCGTGAAGGGCTTGATATTGTATGGAAGGCGACACTGCTGGCTCACGCGAAGATCTCATCCTTGGTGAAGCCACCCAATGGTGTATGGTTGTGGATGTGCTGTGGTCGGTAAGCCCAACCACTTCACGACCTATGCCGAAATGAGGTTCTTTTGACTTCCGCTATCAACAATGAACTGTATCGGGGAGCCCTTTACCCACATCTGGGAGTGGAAGAGACGCTCCTCCTCCTCTGGATCTTCGGGTTCATTTTTCTGTATCTTTGCGGTAGCAACAGTGGCGCTGGGATCCGCATCAATGATCTGCTTCCCTTTTTCATACCCCTTATCGGGTTCTGACTCAGAGTCGGAACATGCATCTGATTCTGAAACCTTTAGCGCAGCCACCAGTGACTGCTTGGCCTGACACTCACTTGTGTTGTGAGTGGAGCTCTTATGGAACTCGCACCATTTTCCAGTGTCCTTTCTCGGCTTCGCGGCGCTGTTCTTTGCTTGCAGCTTCGGCTGGTTGTCTTGGGTTGTCCCGCCTTGGCTTTGTCCTTTGTTCTGTGGTTTAGGGTCACCTTTCCCCTACTTCGGATTCGCAGATCCAAAGTCTCGCTTCTTTTGTTTAAACTTCTGTTCGACCTTGACGGCATATCGGTATGCTGCGCCGAGCGAGGGGATGTTTAGGAATTATATTTCTTCCTGGATGTACTTGTGCAGGTAGCCACGGTATTTGAGTATCAAATGTTGCTCCAAATCCTTGATACCCAACTTTGTGCGAAGGGTATGGAAAAGATTGGTGAACTCTGGCACGTCTTGGTCCCTTCCCTGCCGCAACGTGGTCCACTTTATGTATTCATCCTCATAGCTTCCGACAGGGTAGTACTGCTCCTTGACGGCATCCCGGAACGAATCCCAGGTGGGTGCGGCTGAAAATAGTGAGCCAGTACTTTCATCCTTCTGCTCGCAGTAGGTTTCCCACCAGTCCTTGACGTGGGGGGCTGCTTTGAGAAGAGCAAAAACAATCTTTTCCCGACTCGAAAATTCATGAACAGAAAAATAACCCTCTAGCAGATTTAACCATTTATCTACGGCATCTGCGTCTATCTGACCCTCGAATATGGGGATTTCAAAATTAACTTATACCTTAAAGGGTGTGGCATTTCCAGAGTAGCTGCTGGAAGCCGATGTGTCGCTTCTGGGTAGCCGCTGAAGGATCTGGGCAAAGTTGTCCATCATCGCGTTCCGTTGTCGCTCGAGGGCTTCTTCGAGCAAGATTTTGATGGGATCTCCTGCCCCCTTGTCTTTCTTCTCGTCCGCCATGGGAGGCCGTCGGGATTTGCGAGGCTGGTCTTTCAAAGGTTCAACCAGTTAAAGCCCTAACTCCTTATATCCTGACCTTGTTGGGGACATGCAAAGAAAAACAGAGAAAAAGCAAACCACTCTGATACCACTGATCCGGATTTAAACAGGAACGCAACAAATTACAGAGATAACCATATCCACAAAGATGCAGCGGAAATAATACTTCATTTCATTAATGGAAAATACTGAAATATGCTTACAATCAGAAAATGGAAATAAACCAGCTAGGGCGATGGTAGCTTATCTCTGAGAAGAGATGTGATGGCTACATGCCTCTGAACTATGTTACAATGAGGCTCGAAGGCCTATTTATTGTTGAGAAACAATGGAAAACCCTTAACATTCCAAAACCTAACCCTAGGAGATGAAACGCCAAACTGTGGGCCCCGTTTGGGATAAATTGGTACATCAACTTCCCGGGGTCGTAACTTTGGCATATGATCTCCGTTTGACGCGTACAATAGCTTATTAGAAAGATCTATCCGACCAAAAAACGTCGTTTAGGGCCTCAAAACGGCTCTGGAAGTTCAGGACCCGAAAAACTGCTAAAAATAGTAAGTTGTGCTACAATTAAGGAAACTGAAAATGCTGAGAAAGACAATGGTGGGGGTCCAGGTGGCCACCAATATCCACCTGGATCACCTATCTGGGAAAAGATATTGAAGAAGGCATTAGTATGAAGGCAAGAACATCAAGTGAGAAGGACCTCATTTGATCAAGGAGGCGTGGAGAGATGTAGTCCTAAAGTTGGCCGAGTTAGAGGGTTGAGTAAGGGTTGCTAAAGAGAGGCCATGATCATCCACCAAGAGAAAGATCATCATGTGAGGGTTCACAATAATGTCACATAACTTAATGGGTTCGAGCTAGGAAGTAGGATTTTGTTTTGGCAGATTGAGCTCAAGAGAGGTGGCTCGTGCGGATTTGGGCATGTGATTTCAATGGTGTTTCTATATGAAGGCCACATTAGATCATGAAATAATAGAGAGGGTTGAGACCCCATCTTGTGGTGGTTAATAGGATGCAAGTCCACTGATAAAGAACAACACAAATGGAGGAAGATATGCAATGGAATTTAGGGCAATAACAGAAGTAGCCACAGTTGTAATATTGACTAAGGTAATTCTAGTTTGAGGGTTGTATAGATCTAAAGTTCAGGTCAAGATTCAGTCAAAGAAATTCCTAGAATCTATGGTTCCATATGAGCTAGGCAGAGTCTCTTATGGAGGTAAGAGTTGTTGTTTTTCTTATGGGTGGATAGGGTTTATTTTAAAGAAATTCGAACAGAAGTATAATGCCCTAGTTAGGGTGGTTTCCTAGCATGATCATTCCATAAGGTATGCCCCTAAGACTATGATAAATTTGCATGGCAAAAGAGGGGTCATGGCCCTTAGAGTGAGGTTTAACTCTATAATATAGACCATAGATATGGAAGATGGTTTACAGAAGTATGTGTGGAGATAACAGATCCAAAGTAGGGTGGAAACTAAGTAGAATATTGAGCAGAAGAAATGTGCCATATGAGGAATGGATTGACATGAAGAGGAGTTGATTTTGGTGGATTGTCCTTAGAGTTTTGGACATAGATCTGAAGGAGCCTATAAATAGTTAGTCAATGGACTATTATTGGATTATTTTTTACCCTAGTTCAATTATCTACATATTGTTAGAAGGATGATAAGAGGAGTAATTCATATTTTTTCATAGTCTGGACAAAAAAAAAATTATAAACAAGAATAGTGATTTTGAGAGGACTCAAATCACTATTAGGTGGTATATTTGAATAACCCTAGATGAGGGTAGTGTTGTGGGCCATATATTAGTAAACGAATTGACTGTGGTTGGGAAAATTGATGGCAGTCCAAGTATTGTTGTAGGGTTTTTAGGTGACTGTCAAAAAATATCCCTAAGTCATGTACATGTGAAGGACAACAAGGCTAGTAGAAGGGTAGGTGTATTGGGCCTAAGGAGGTGAAAACTTTGAAGGACTAAAGTAGCAGTCAAGTGGGATAGAAAACTAACCCTAGTTCAATGTATTGTAGAGGATTGAGTTAGTGAGAAGAAGGGCAGCCTCCATAGCCCTAGACTTGTCATCTTAGAGCAACAATATGGAAAAAGTGGGAAGACCAAAGAGCTGTTCACAAATGGAGTTGTGAACAGTAGATCAAAGACCCTAAGTGTTACAGACCTTGAAGGAAAAAGGATGTAGCTAGAGGGAAAAATTTGTTGAGCTAAGTTCAGTAACATAAATGAGTTGAGTTTATTGATAGAGTCAGATTGAGGAGTTTCAAAATGGGAGGCAAGACGACCTGCCAGATGTGTTCAGGACATGTGGACTGAAAGGGTTGTGTGTGGCTACCATCAACAAGTAGGTCAAGTGTTATCTTGTTCAAGGTAGATTGGTTGTCAAAGGACTAACACAAAGTCCTAATTGTATTCGTTGTATTAGTGTGATTATAAAGGGCCATGATCCCTAGTATGAGAGCTCTAGCCTATTCTATTATAGTTTGTGATATAACGAAGAAGGGCTTGAAAAAGTTAAAAATTTTCATGCTGACTAGTTGATTCCATGTGTGTCTAGATTTCGTTCTGCATAGTAGATGTGTTGTGGCACTTGAGTGTGTTCGCATCAAAGATTCTAAGGCCAAACCCAAATTCTCATGTGTCATGGAAATTCAACATATGCCTTGTTCACCTAAGAACTACCTGTAACTCATCTTACTGTACTCATGTACAATCTCAACTTATCCCACTTAACCTGTTACCAAGTGTTGAAGCCTCGAAAATCGTTTCTTCAACATGGGGGAAAACCACCCGGTCTGGACCTTGGTTGGCAACTCCTTTAACGTTTGGAGTAGTGGCTCCGACTAGGGATAATGGGACCATTTTCCCAATCTATTTAATGATTGTGCTAATGGGGTGATATGTGATGTTTTGAAGTAATGTCTAAGCTAGAAGTAATCTAAACTAAACTAATAATCACATGAATTTTATCCTAATTTGAACATTATCTAATTATAACTATACCTGAGATTAAATTGATCTATGTGATCTACAATAATGTCTGAAAGTAATTGATAATAAAAAATCATTCAATTGCAATGAGAAATGAATTCGTTTTAAAAATAATCGTTTCGTATAAAAAGTTAGCCAAAACTATTGTGAAAGATATATCGCATAAGGAATTATTCATGTATTTAGCATAGAATATAGATCATCATCATACAAAAGTGCAATAATGGCAATCAAGATTCAGACTTTCATACATAAAAAATTCAAAAAGAAATCATTGCTTAATACATAAGTAAAAAGGATTACGAGATAAAATTACCATTTATAATACGTCTTACTCACGTGCTTCAGCAATATTGATCTATCTTTAGTCCATTCAACACCATCTAAGAGTACAAATTTAGTAGAAGATGCTAAATCAGATAAAAATAAATCTTGTTCCATTAATTTTGCCAAAACTTCCTCAAAGGGATAGAAGTGCATGTTTTGAAGACTGTCTCTGATAAAATTCCTTCACCCCTCTCTAAATGCATGAGAGGGGTTTAAATACTTAAACTATAAAACTAAAAATACATTATTACAAAAATAGTTGAGGAGGTTTAAATGACCTGCCTCAAACTATGCAAAAATAAAATAAAAATAGAAATAAACATGGTGACTAGCTATCCTACATTTGATCCTCCAGATCCAAAATGCCCATCATGGGCTTGAGCTGTGTTGGTTGGCCGACTTTAGCTTTTAACTGTCCAATGAATACGACATCGGTTAGTGATGGCACCATTTTCTCCGTAAAAGTGGTTAGGAATCACAAGGTCATCCATTGGCTGTGAAGTTTTACCACATGTTGCCAATATGATTCCCAGTTTAACCTGGCCGTTTTCCTTATTACTTTTGTTTTTTCTTTCTTTTCCTATTTCCACTGTAGTTCAAGCTGTTTCACATTAAAAAGAAAACCTAGAATGGATTCTGCCATAAGGTTGGTACTATGTAAATTTTCATTGACAATTTCTATGACACTGTTTGTTGTTGCTGCAACGTCTATTGTTGCATTTTTTGCTTCTTTAATCAAACAATCTGAGCTCGCAAACAAGATTGCTTTATGCAACTCTTCTAGTTTAGGCAAGTCGGCTTTTCTCCCATCTTTTGTATTCTGCGAGGTGATGAAATCAGAGACCTTTTTAAATATCTCATTATATTCAAGTCTCATTTCCATGACTTGACTTTTCAATTTTTCGCTTGTTTCGCAATAAGATTTCCATTACAAAATCTTCTCACACAATAATTCTTTCTGGTGCATCAGTTGGGAGTGAAGACGGAGTGCTTCAGTAACAAACTAATCAATTTTTGGATCATCTTTATGTAGATCAGTTATTTCCTATATTTGTGCTTCCTTCTCAGCTAAGCTGGTTCGATGTTCTATTTGCATCTGCTCGAACTCCCATTGTAGCTTAGCTAACTGTATCTTTGCCTACTGGCCAGATTTTCTTGATGTAATTGTTTCTCAATTGACATAATTTTATCATCTTTTCCTCTAAGCAACATTTGTACCTATGTTTCTTTATTCAGGGATAGTAGCTGCTGTAGAGTCCAACTTCCTTTTCTTTCTTTGTCTTTTCACCATGGCCTTATGTCGTGGGCTATAAAACACATCTAAAGGGGAAATCTCTTATATTCTCAAAACTATTTCAGAGGTGGGGGTAATAGGGATGTGTTCTATCTCTTGAGTATTTACAGTGTCTTCTGTTGTAATTTCTTGAGTTGTTTTCTGTTGTGGAGTTTGCAACTCTAACATTTGTTCTTCTGCATTGAGCCTTTTATTAAAATTTTCCCATTCTTCCTCTAAATAAATTACCAGGGGTTTTATTTGCTGTGTGGAGGTGGCATGGATTTCAGCCTGCTTGCTGACTGAAATTTCTTCAGCTATCTTCTGTGTAGATTGGGTTGTATCCTTTACTGACTCCATTCTTCTGCTTTTCCCATTTTGTGATGACTTCTCTGATTCCCTGGCAGATTTCCCTTGGGATTCTGCTCTAGAATTGGTTTTAGAATTTTCCTTGGAGTCACCTTCTATACTTACATTGGGAGTAGGCTCCCTTATTGGTTCAATCAATAATTGGTCCAATGGGACCTTTGATAACCTCCTTTCTCTGTGTCTGTAAAAGTTTTCCAGATCTTCACGGTCAAAAAGTAATTTTGCCATATGCTTCACCTCTATGAAGGTGTTTTCCTACAAAAATATGTCATCGAAGGCGTCTTCTTCATTACTGAATACTTTTATTTTCACCAAAGTGTAAAATTTTCGATAGTGCTGAACGGGTCATATTGCCTTTCAAGGAATTTAGGCAATTGCATAGATAACATGTTCTCTACTTCTTTAAATGCATGCCCTAGGTCATGTAATGAAAATTCTCCACGCTATAAAGGTAATGTAGGCCAGATGGCCTTTTTTTATTCCTTTAATGTCTTGCTCATCCCTCCCTCACTAGTTGTTTGATAGGCTATCTCTCTAGCCATCAATTTGTCTGGAACATAGTATGGGAGGACATGGGGGGAGGTGATGCTACCAAATACCCTGAAATTTGTAAATGTTTCCTCCCCAAACCATCTAGCCACCGAGAGGATATCTACTTCAGCCTCTTGGGAAAACTTGGGGGCATCTCGGTTATAAAGCCGCTTCTGAATAGGGAGCATAACTCCATGACAAATCTTGAAAAAATGTGGCTGAAAGTTGGATTCCCACATGTCCTTATGGTATATGTGAATGAGAAGTGGATTTCTAACAGTCCATTTCCATCCCATAATAGGGAATTTTGAACCAAAACAAATTGCATCCATTACATAGGCACTCATAAAAAATGGAGGGTAAATGCTCGAAGAAACACTTCTTTTCCTTCTAGACTCGATTATTGTTTTTGCTAAATTGTCAGAAAAATTTGTGCCCAATTCATTAAAGTTGCTTTAACAACTGCGTCTATTAATAGCAACCACTCTGGGGAGAATTTAGTACTATCGGGTTTGCCAAATAGTCTACATAGCATGGCCATTGCAAAACTATGAGGGGGACAAATAGACGAAGTAGTGTACATACCATTTTTGTATTTCTTGATTTTGTCTTGATTATTTAACTAGGCCCAGGTTCAGTCTATTGGGTCATCGTTCTCTTTGGAAAACTTCTCAACGAACTGCCTGTTGTAGATGACCTGTGGCTCTGGTAGGTGGTACATAAGTTGTAGGTTGTCTGGGGTAAAATATCCCATAACCTCTTGGTCTCTTGTCTTGAATTCTCTGTTTGAGATGTCATCTTCATCAATAACCCATTTAACCATCTTGGTATAACAGATTATCTTCAGGCGCATGGCTATGCAGTGCAAAAATGAGCATGTCGTCTCTAACATGGAAGCGTATGAGGAATCACGACCGTCAACTATAATATTTGCTTCCAAAATCCTTGTTTGCTCTTCCTCTAGTATGTTATACATGGCCTCCCATGTAGAGGTTCCTCCCTCTCTATTGCATGTAGTATCTGTAAACAGAGGAGTCATTTTTGACTTCTCAGAGATGACTGCCTTGCCTTTCTTCACCATTGCTTTCAACAATTTGTCTATGGATTTTCCCTGAAAGTGAAGAACAACAACTATCAGATACACAAAGATGACAATGAACATAAAATGAAATAATGCAGATAACTTGTAAAGGTGATAAAAGGAATTTTATTCGAATGCACGTAAGAAGATATCATATCATACTAAATGGATTTTCACACATAAATGGGGTTATCTCTTACTAAATGCTCACTAATGCCTCGTTATCCCTTAGCTTTAATTCTCATAAATGCTTGCATCGTAAAACGGGAAGAAAGATTCTAGTGTGGCAATCCTTTGAACTACGATGATGGTGATTGTGTGATTTGCGAAGCAATATTGCAGATCGCAATATCGCATTATTTCTTTTCGCCTTTCTTACCTCCTGCTATGTTTCTGTGAGATGCAAGATGTGAGTGGCTCGTTAATTGTTTCAAGACATAGCTACTTGCCAGATTTTTCTATGTAAAAGACTCTTTTTAATGAGTGGCAAACGTAAAACATTTTCTTATGATATATTTAAGTAGTGGGTCCAGGTCTTGATCGCGTTTTGCAATATCAGCTGGTGCTAAGTTTGTGGTGTTCGTTTGAATGCCTAAAATTCGATTCGATAAAGGTTATAACGCCATCGCAATTTCACACCTCACCTATTTCAAAATAATCTTTCTAAGGTGGGCCCTTTATGAATGGCGACATGCGATGCGAGACTAAGCATTTTGAAGAAAAAGCTTAAGGACCTGGTTTATATTAGAATTATGATAGTTTCGAGCATAGAGTTCTTTTTAAATCCTTTTACTTGATTTGGAGGGTTAGAAAGGTCTTTTGATGGTGCTTAATCATGCTGTATGTGGGAAGGTAAGCATTTAGTAGTTCTCTGAAAAAAGGGTGGGGGGTTTATTTATATCTTTGCTTTATTCCAATCAATAAAAGAAATGCCTAAATGCTAAGTTTTTTTTGGATGGATTTTTTAAAGGGTCCCCATTTATTAATGTAATATTAACTACTATCATTAATAAATGGGGGGTTTTTGAATAGCACAACAATTGGTGATTCACTTGGAAGAACCAATTATCTCTAAAAGTCTTTTGAAATTTCTAAAACTTCCAAAATAAAAATAGTTTTGAAAATAAAATAAATTACATGGAATATAAGGTAAGTAATACTGATCTTTATTAATAAAACAACATCTACTTAACTATCGTTCTTTTGATTATTCTTTTCTCATAAAAAGTCACTTTGTTTACATCAGTCTTTACTTGGTTTTTAAAGATAAAAGCAAGGAGTCTCTCCTCAGATTAGTTTTTGGTACACTCTATTATCATAGGTAGAGCCTCTGCTACCAACAGGTGTTCATAGCCTCAACAAGGTTACCTCTTAACCAGCAATGATTCAGTATCCCGCTCGAATCAAAATGTAATCTTAAAGATAAGCTCGAACTTATACTTATTTCTTTTTTTATTTTCTGAAGTAATTCATTATTCCTTCAACTCTTCATCTTTTATCTCTTAAAGGACAATGCCTTGGTATGGTGACCAACATTGACAATGCCATTCACTTGATTTGTAACTTAACTGAACAAGTTGGCTCGTGATGAGACCCCTTATCTTTAGATTAATATGATCTTAAGCCATTACCCTATTTTGATATGCAATATTGGTAATGTCAGTTAGTTATAATCTTACCATCATGGTAAGTCGGCTCTTTATGAGACGTCTTATCCTTTAAGTTTAAGTATATTTTAGAATTACACTCTAAAAATGATAGCTGATTAAGTGGGGAGAATCATTGGATCCTTAAGAGCTTCTGGACGACAATTGTAGAGTTTTAAATATGCTTTTCTGGAGAGGGACCTTGCTTTGTTATTGATACTTTGTTGGACTAATGTAAAGGAAAATTTTCTTTCTTAAAGCTAAGTTTCATCAAAATTCAGATAATTTAGACAAAAAATAGGCAGTTTAAGAGCGATAGAACTTAACTATATATTTCATATGTGAAGATTACTTTCATAACAATCTTTACTTACACAAGCGAAAAGTCAAAATTAAAAAGAGATTGTCCTTTGTAAAACCAAAAGTAAATGCTTTTCAATTCGTATTATTCTCTCTAAAAGAAAATTTAACTAAAGGCAATAATATACAATGAACAGAAGAGATAATCTTCTATGGAAAGTATTTCTTTAGAACCTTCACATTAATAGGTAGAGATTCTCTTTTACTTGATAAATCTTGTAACAGAAAAGTTGATGGGCCTATTTGTTCCAGAATCTGAAATGGGCCAAGCCACATTTGTTGGAACTTGGTATGCTTACCTTACTCTTCATGGGCTTTATCCCATTTTAATATTAGGTCTCCGAGTTGAAAATACTTTGAAGTTACAGAATTTGAATCAAAGGAGGCTTTGACTAACTGTTGATGATGTGAATGTGTGATGTTGGCTTTTTCTCTTTCCTCTTCGAGCTTAAGAATTTGTAATTGTGTAACCTGAATAGATGAGGAAGGAGTTTCTTCAATGAATTGAACTAAGGCTAAGGAGGGAATAGCTACATTTTTTGGCAAGACTGCTTCTTTCCCATAGACCAAATTAAAAGGAGAAGTTCCAATGGAGGCTTTCTGAGTTATTCGATCTGCCTATAGAGCAATCACTAAAGACTTATGCCAGTTCTTTTGGCTTTGGTCAACAGTTCGTTTAATAATCCTGATGAGATTTTTGCTTGTGGATTCAGCTAACCCATCCTTATGGATAGTAATTGGTAGAATAATTAAGCTTAAAACCTCTTTTAAGAGCAAACTCTGTCATAACATTGCCTAAAAAATAAGATGCATTATCAAACATCAACTTAGATGGTAGGCCAAACTTGGTGATGATAAATTGATCTATAAATTCAATAATGTTTTTTGAATTGGCTACTTTTAGTGGAATTGATTCTACCCATTTGGTGAAATAATCAGTGGCTGTAAGGATATACCTATGTTGTTTAGAAGAATGAGGAACGATCTCACCTATTACGTCCAATCCCCATTGTTCAAATGGTTGGTCAATGTTGACTCATTGTAATGGTAATGCAGGTTTCCTCTGTCTTCTAGCAATTGTTTGACAAATCATACATTTCCTTACATAACTGTGTGCATCTTTGAACAACTTTGGCCAGTAATAGCCGGCATGTAGGAATTTATGTGTTGTAGTATCACTTCCAAAGTTACCACCAGCTGGTCCATCATGAAGTTACTGCAACACCTTCTCTGCCTCAGATTTTTCAAGACATCTAAGTAAAACGTAATCATAATTTATTCTAAACAGCACATCTTTGACAATTTGATATTGCCTGGCTTTTAATCTCAAGGCTCTTTTCATTGTGTAATTTAATTGGGTTGGGGCATATCCATTTTTCAAATAAAATATGATATCAACATACCTTGATTCTGTGTCGTTAAGGCTTACCTCATAGATTTGTACATCTTCACCTAAATGTTACAATTCTAATAGATTCGATGTTCCTACCAACCTTCTGCAAAAACCTTGACCTTTTACAATTTTCGTTGGTTTAATTTCTATGTCATATTCTTGTAGGGCTATCACCCAATTCCCTCTCTTTTCACCTACATCCCTTTGTATTAAAAGATTTCTCACTACTGAAAATGGTACTATTACTTTAGTGTGGGTTTGGAGGAGAAAAGGTCTGAAGTGTTTTATTGACTTGAAAAGAGAAAAAGATTGTTTTTCAACATCTGAATAATTTAATTCAGCTCCCTGCAAATTGGAGCTAAAGAAAGAGATTAGGGCTTCCGCTTTTTCTTGATTTACTTGTGTCAGTATGGCTGCATATGATTTCTCAGAAGTGAAAGTATATAGAATGAAACGATTCGAGAAATTCGGTGTTGCTAAAGATGGGGCATTTATGATTTCTTGTTTTATCAAGCTAAAAGCTTCATATTCTGAATGTCCCCGTTTAAATAGAGAATTTTTCTTTATCATGGATTGAAGAGGTAAAAAAATTCTTGAGAAGTTAGGGAAAAATCTTTTAACAAAACTTATTTGATCTATGAAAGATTGCATTGATTTTTTGTTATGTGGTAAAGGTATTTCAAAAATTTCTCTAATTCTGTCAGGGTCAATATGAATTCCTACTTTGGACATGATGAATCCAATGAGATTTCCTTCAATTATTGCGAAAAAATACTTCTTGGGGTTAAGATAAATTCCATACCTTTAGCAAAGTTCAAAGATCTGCTTTAAATCTCTTAGATGATTACTGTGTTTTTTGGAGTATACCGTTATATCATCCAAGTAGATCACTATTGATTTGTTTACTAAATCTTTGAAGGCTATATCCATAGCTCTTTGGAAAGTGGCACCGACATTGATAAGTCCAAATGGCATCTTCTGATAAGCATAGGTGCCCCATTTTGTTTTGAATGTAGTTTTCAGCTGGTCATCTAGATGTACTAAGATTTGATTATAACCCGAGAATCCATCCAGGAAAGACATTAGCTCTGAGCCTGCTATTGATTGCAAAATCTGTTCCATAGGGGGTGATGGGAAATTGTCCTTTTGACAAGCTTTATTGAGGTTACATAAATCTATGCATATCCAAATATCGACATTCTTTTTTCTCACTGGGACATGATTGGAAACCCACCAGGAATGTTTGACAGGAAAAATAGTTTTGGCTTTCAGTAGTTTATTCAACTCAGATTTAATTTGACTTTCTAAATTAGGATGGATCTTCCTCAATTTCTGTCGAATAGGTCTTTTGTCAGATATCATGGGAATAGTATGTTTAATAATAGAGGTGTTGTATGTCTTAAGAGCTTCATAGTTCCAAGCGAAGACATTCTTGTATCTTTTCAACAAACCTATAAAAGTTTCTTTTTCGTTTGACGTAAGTCCGAGACCTAAATTAATATTTTAAGGTTTTAGATCCATCCCAAGATTGATCAATTCAAACCTCAGATTTGAGCTCTGAATTTTTGAATTGGTGTATCGTTTAAATCTGTCTTTGAGGTCATATAAATCTTCCAACTTAACTACAGATTTTGGTATAACATTAATGATTGTTTCTTGTTTAAGTTGGTTATTATACTGGTCTTCATCAACCATCTAGTCATCGTAAGAGCCTTTTGAGGTTAGAAATCTTATGATATTTGGATTGTTATTAAAGACTCTCATTGGTGATATTATCAGGAACAGAAGGCCTAAAAATTAATTCAATGGAAAATCGATCTGGACTATAATCCTCTGGTGGGATAAGCTTGGAAGCAACATTGGCTAGAAGATTAGCACTAGCATTTTGGAGTCTTGGAATAGGGGAAATATTCAACGTTGCAAAGTGAAAAGTCAGGTCTTGGACTAATGACAAGTAGTGTGCAAATGTCCTGAAAAATAGTGTATAGTATTTCTCACCTATTTTATGACAATCTCTGAATACTTGGAGGTATTTAACGTTAAGGCAAATTGCCTTATACAAACCTTTAACTAGTGTTTCAAATTCAATGGTGTTGTTTGTGCAATCAAATTTAAGTCTGCATGCTAACATAGTCTTTTCCCCCTATGGGCTGACTAAGAGGTAAGTTGCTCCTGCTCCATCATTGGATTTAGATCCATCAAAAAATAATTTCCAAAATAAAGATCTAACTACAAGTTTATCTACAAAATTTACACATTTAGAAGTGTTTGGCATGGAATTGCCCCAAGGCACATTTTGGGGCTCAAAGCCCTAGTTTTTACCGAATCTTGTTGTAAAGCTCTGCGAATTGCGAGTGCAGGGTGTGAAAGTATGATAGAGTCACAGTGTTGTCCGCCCTAGTTTTATTATGTAATGTCAGCTGGATAGACCTACCCATGGTCTGCGGACCATGGAATTGTATAAATAGAGTGAGGCTCTAAGTGTAAATAAAATAGATAGAATAGGGAAAAAGGATGAGCATGAGAAGTCTAAGTGATTGAGTCGTAGTGTGAAGTGTGTCTTTGGGTTGTAGGGTAGGAGAAGGCTCTACAGCTAAGTGCGTAGAGGCCTAGTAGTCTGCAGCTGAGTGCGTAGGGTGAGTTGAGTCTGTAACTGTGGAAAGAATCAATAAAGAGAATTTTGGTTATAATTATGTGTATCTATTCTTGGGTTTATGCATGATTGTTATAACTTTCAAATATACTGTTTGTTTATTGCGCGCGCACCTGTATGAATGTTTCATGTTGTTAAGTATAACTCAAAGCACTCGAGTAGACAAAGATAATTAACTAACATTGGAATATAAGCAAGGTCTTGGGTAATAGTGCAAAACATGGCAGAGCCCCTGGATAGGGCTGTGCGAAGGCAGTGTATCAGGTCACGAGGACCGGGAAGGTGTGCGAAGCAACTTGTGCGCAAGGAGAAACCACGGACCAATCAAACTCATCAGACATCTCCAGGGTGCAGAAAACTAGTTCTAGCACCCTCCCATACTACTTCGGGTGAGACCTCAGTCTGCACTCCGCGGACTATTGTCGAAAGGGCCAGTAGTACCGAGATTTGTTTTGCTAACTAACTTTGAACCTGGGTCAAGCCCCAACAAGCCAACAAATGGTTCTGTTGCCGGGACCAGGATCTACATAAATATGTCTGATTTCATACCACTAGAATCTGACAAAGAAAGGAATTGAGGAGTGGTTGGACAAAAAGATTCACGATTTCACGTCATAGGAAAATAAGAATCCGCGATTATTAAAGGAAGATTGGTTAGATTACTACTTTTATATGGAGATCCACAAAATTTTCTTTGCATCCTTCCGCACTGAGTTGTACGAGTGGATCACGAAGCTAGCAGAGAGCCAAGGAAGGTGTAAAATCGACAAACCTATTGTGTGGACTCCAGAGTTGGTATGCAGACTGGAAGCATCGGAAGATAGGATCACACACACTGTCGATCACTAGCTAGATCAAATCATCGGAGGATTCATCACCAAATTTGTAGTAGATACTTCAGTTAGCAATAGAGAGGTAGAACGATGCCTCCTCGAGGGACTGCGAGGTAAGTACGTTAAATAATTGGACACCTGGATTAAAATTTTATTGTGTGAAAAGTGGGTTATGCAAATAGATTGATGTTTGGGGCCATGCAGAGTGGGAGGATCTATAGAAATGAGGGTAGCACAGAACTAGAAACTAGCCCCTTGATTTCACCTATGCGGGGAGGCGAAGAAGAACTGGCAAAGGTTTCATCAAGAAGTACGATAAATCTGATAAAGCAAAGAATTCCGTGCATACCACCCCTACCCACACCACCACTAGTTTCACCATCTTCACCCCTGACTTCATCCATACCACCTCCACCACCACCACGAAGCAGTATGGCCAACACGACAAAGCTAGCAGTGTTCAAGGGAGTAGGGAATGAAGATCTGTACCAATTTTGGTTCATGGTAAAAGTGGTATGGGAAGCACAGGGTGTCATGGAAGACAATATAAAGAAGGCAACTTTGGTCAGCGCTCTGCAGGATCACACGCTGACCTAATACATAAAGCATTCCAATGATAACCCAAATGTGGGGATAGCGGATATCCAAGCTGTGCTAAACAAGGAATTTAACATACCAAAATCGGAGGCACAATCGATCATTGGATTCAAGGAAATCATAATGCTACCAAGCGAAACCTCGTGAGAGCTGGATCAAAGATTGAAGTGAAAAATTTGCAAAGCAAACATGACACTAACAAATGGGCAACATTGCAAATGGTTTGTAGCATCATTAACATCGCATTTATGGAATGTGTTGTCACAACAAAGGCTAACAACTCAAGCTGAAGCTTTTGAGGTCGTGATGAGATTACACGAGACTCCGATACAAGATCCAAACCTAGGAGTCCAGCAGATTCACGCGTAATTGAAAATCTAGTGCCTTGAGATGCAGAGTTTGAAACAAGACAGGATGGCTCATCCAGAAGTGCGCGACGAGGTGTGGTGTGTAAAATGAAAGGGCCAGGGGCACGACAAGGACCACTGCCCAGTGTTTTCAAATTACCTTGTGGGAGGAGGACCAAGGCCATTGAGATCGAAGGCACAAGTAGGACCAAGCACGGAACTTGCATTGTGGTGTGCGATTTGTTAGATAGGAGGGAAGCATGCTACAAATAACTGCCATCTATTACAAAATTATACGCAGAATTCCTAGCAATTGTTCTGCAATTTCTGCAGGTCAGTAGGCCATGATGAGCGCACCTATAGAAGTTATGAATTGATGATGGATCAGACTCCTACCTACAGAGTTCAGGATGAAACACAGACATTTGATCAAAACATAGGAATGGTACACACCAATTTCAGCGGTGAGGAAGAGGCTGAGGAGGAATGGGACCATGAAGAGGTCACGACCAACTGATATGTTACAATTGCAGAGGGCCAGGACATTATGCCCACAATTGTATGAATCCAATGTGACCATCGTGCTTGTATTATACATTTTTCAATCATGAGACAGAGGACTATCTAACACTGAGAGTGAGGCTGCGCGATAAAGGAGCACTCCAACCTCCCCCGACTCAGAACCTGCAAATGATGATATCTGAGCTATGTGAGGAAGAACATAATGTAAATATTGTGTTCCGAAGCAGTATTACTATGGGCAATGACAAGGGCAAGAAGACCAAAGAAATTACCTAGGTTCACAAGGCTCTGATGAAGGAACCTGAATTTGATTTGGAGCATGCTAAAGAAACATTCATGGAAGCTAAGAGGAGCTTTGCGGATGCCTCCACTTCAGGAAGTAAAGACAGACTAGAACCAGAAATGGACCCATCGATGCTCACTACATCCTTAGAGACATGCATAAAGCTGCTGCATGACAACAAGGCTATGAAGGGGTTGTAAGAACTCATAACTAGATGTTCTGGGACCGCGCCAGGAGAACCATGTGTAGTCCGAAAGCTTGGGAAGCACATGACACGAACATGAAGGAAGATGAGATTAACTACGCAGATTGGGGAATATAAGATGGATCAAGTGATTCTGGATCTAGGATAGGACGCGAACGTCCTACCACAGTAGACATGGGAGTGCATGGGCAGGCCTGCATTGCAATGGTCTCCTATTCAACTACGAATGGCGAACCAAATATCCTACCTATGGGAAGATTGCAGGGAACTATAGTAGACATCGAAGGAGCAAGCACACTAGCAGATTTCCAAGTGATAGATACTGTTGATGATAGCAATCCCTATCTCGCGTTATTAGGAATAGATTGGGCCACTAACATGAATGGAGTGATAAATCTAAATAAGCACAAGATGATTTTTGAGAAAAATTCACTACATGTAGTGGTACCTATTGGGCGATTTAGTTGTCTACTAAATCCCTGTCATTTAATTTGTCAACCCAGGGGTTTTGTAAACTTAGAAGCAAACCAAAATATATGGGACCTTAGATGAAACAGGTGTAGGAAGTTTGTTTAGAATGGAAATGTATATTGAAAATTTAAACTATCATATCTATTTTATGAAAGCATAAAAATGTTTGATCAATGGAATTATTTTACTTTAGAAGATAGAGAAGAGTCTCTTGTTCAAGAGTCTTGATTGTCCTTCTACAATCTTCCTATAATAACATTACCAAACACCTAGAAATCAGGAAAGAAAGCATATAAATGAAAGCAAGTAAATATTGTTTTCAGTTCAATTCTTAGCTCATGGAGAAGAGTCTCCTAACTGAGGAGATCTTGGTTGTCCTTCTCACATAAAAAATAGCTACTAAAAGTAAATCAATCTTCACATAAATGTAATCTAGGAAAGCATATGAGAAAGTAAATCTTGTTTCAGTTCAGTCTAGCTCTTGGATAAGAGACTCCTAACTTAGGAGATATTGGTTGTCCTTCTCACATAAAAACTAGCTATTGGAATGAGATCAACCTTCACACAACAAAAACATGGCCATAACATGAATTCATACTGAAATTATCTACAAGTATTTACAGCAAATAAATAACATGAACATCAGAATAAAAATTAGTATATTCACAACATTACTCTACAACAAAGTGTACTTATCTCAGAATGGGGATCCTTCCATTCTTCAATGAGAACACATGAACAACTATCACACCTTAAGAATCAAACAACACTCATAACTCATGATTTGGAGAAAATGATATTATTCATGTTGAATGAACAATCATAAATCTAATGCTAATGAATAACTGATAATTGTTCTCTCCTCCTCCCTCTCTCCTTTGAAGGATTCTCCTCTTATTTATACATGAATTAGGGATATCTACTCAATAAATGTAGATCCCTTAAATATCTACTAGACCCATACTTGTCTCACATTATCCCTAAATACTAGATACAAATCCCATGACACATCAAAATCTCCATGATCTTTCTCCTTCGAATAGGGTCCACATTTTGAGTTGAAATTCGAATTTGATCTTGGGAGGCCACATAAGGGTGCCTTAGAAACTTCCAAATGATCTACACATGTCATCAAACTCAAGCCACTTTTAGGTATAAGCAAATACATGTTATTTCTCCAACTTTTAATCATAAATTCACTCTAAATACATGAAATTAATAACTTTGGAAAATGAAAATATAAACTCATATGGTAATGGAAATAGAGGGTTATGTAATGATAATATGATGAAATGAGGTGACAAAATGAGGATAAAAGTCAAAATGGAGTGAAAATTTACGTTAATTTGGTGGCCCAATTGATCTGAAAATCACCCTTGAGTGAACTCAATTAAATAATTAATGAATGAAGGTATTATAGACTCATGTGCTAGTGTGTCTCTATGTTATTTTAGGCAACGAATCGATCAGATTGCAAAATACATAGACACTGAGAATATGGAAAACAACAAGAGAAACATAGTAAGCAAATACAAGAACACAACAAATTAATAAGGAATGCACCCTATCCTCCAAGGCTATGTCTCTGGTCTAGATTTTAGTTGTGGCCTTCTTTTATTGTGTCTTTAAAGCAGAGATTTACAATGAGGAGCTCGATCTAAGTCTCCTGAAATAGAATTGCTTAGTAGGGTGGTCCTTGGATTCCCCAAGCCACTAGAGTGCACAGACTCTTTTCCTTACCATCTCTTGACCTCTCTGGTCTTCAATGGAAGGAGCCCAACATGGTGCTCAAATCCCGACAGATCCTCTCAGGGATGGCTTGAACCTCTCAAGCTCTCTGTCTGCTTAATGTTGCCTTATGCTGCAGGTCAGCTCGGTTATCTGTCTTTCTGATTCTTGCTTTAATGTCTCTTCTTTGCTCTTGCTTTCTCTTTGTCTTCGTTCTCCTCTTTGTTTTTTTGTTCTCTGTCTGTTCATGGCTAAAAGACAATTTGTCTCATGACTTCTCACTTCCTCTTCCACCCCCATCGGATCGCCTGCTACTACTCGCTTGGAGTTCCCTGTCTCTGCGTCTCCATCAACAGCTCACAGGGAGTGGCCACTTGTCCTCTTATGAACTACACTAGCTCTTCCTCGTCGGTTCGATTTTTTGGTTATGGTGTGGAACGAGTCATATTCCAACTCAGTGGTCAAATCGGATGTCAAACTTCTTTATGTCGTGGCTTAATCCCCTGTCAATTCTAGTTTCTCCATTGGGTGCGATCTCAGCTGTTAGATCTAGAGCCCCTAGATCCTACGACATTCGCTCATTTCGCGCGGTTGACTTGCTCGACTATTAGCATGCAATGAGAAACAGTTTTCTCTCTCCTCTGCCTACCACGCATCAGGCGTTGAATGGAATCGCTGACTTTTCTTCAAATCTGCTTACCGCCCAAGGCTGCCCTCGATATATACCGCTAGTTTTGGAGCGTGGGTCCCACTTTCCACCTTACCGCTTTCCCAACAGTTTTCCCAACTTCCATGTGACCGAGCGCTCAGGGCCTTTCCTTCTTGAGGGGTTTTTCCCAACGATGCATGATTAGCATCAGAAATGGCCTCCTTTTCCTGATCCGGGCTTCCCAATGGCTAGTTTTGCCTCCCGCGCAATCTCCATGGGCCTCAGTTGACGCGCTTTGACCGAGGTCCTCGTCGTTCCTCGTTGGATACAAACTGCCACTATCAGAGGTCTTCCTGATCACTTAGTGTTCATAAATTTTGAAGTCTGTCCTATTTTGATACAGTCATGGTTCTCCGATTATTCTCATGGATCCAGTTCGGATCACGGCCTTCCCACTGAAAAAGCTTTTGGACCACCAAAAGTTGGTTTTCAAGCATCGACTAAATGAGTGTACAACTGTCTCACTTGTCCAATCTCTATCCACTTTGCACTGCTCGGCTTTGAATCTTTGAGCCCAATTCTGAGGTACTCAACATCTCCTTTGCACGTCATCCTCACCTTCCTGTCCAAAACTGTGTATTCCTGCAATTCATTAAGATATTCAAGTAGCAGGTCATCAATAGAAGGCAATTGAATTTGCTCTTCAGGATCCTCAACTAGTGAGGGTTCAAACAATCTCAAGCAATCTACATTTATGATTGAGTAGATGTGCATGTAGGCTGGCAAATCAAGGTGAAAAGCATTTTCACCAATCTTCTCAAGTATTTTGAAAGGTCCATACCTGATAGGCTTTAGCTTTTTACCTTCACATTACATCTTGTCCTTGCTGATATACAGCCAGACTTGGTTACCAACTTGGAAACTATGCTCCATTCGATGCTTGTCATGCCTTTCCTTGTATTTGGGTTGGCTCTTTTCCAGTTGTTCCTGTATTTCCTAGTTGATCTCTTGGATTTGTTCAATGAACCTAGTTCCCTGTCCACATCATTATGTCCCACAACTATGGTGTCTTTACCAAAGACAAAATCCAAAGGATACCTTGGTGTGAAACCAAAACAGGTCTCAAAAGGGGATCTTTGTGTAGAAAAATGTTTTTCTCTATTGTAAGCATGTTGCACATAATACAAATGTTCATCTCAAAGTTTAGGATGTTTGTTGGGATATCGTCAGAGTAACTGGATCACTGTCTTGTTAACTACTTTTATCTGGGCATCAGTTTGTGGATGAAAAGTGGTGCTTTTCTTCAGTTTGGTGTCCATCAATTCCACAGACTTGACCAAAACTTTCCCACAAATCAGGTGTCTCGATCAGATACAATGGAAGTGGGTAATCCAAAATGAACCCATACATGTTCAAAGAACAAGGTATTTATGACAAGGTATCAAAATACACATTTTGTTGAACCTATCCACAACAACATATAGATAATCATGACCTTTCCTAGATTTAGGCAGTCCTCCAACAAAATACATGGAAACACTTTCCCAAGGGTGAGAATGAACTGGTAGTGGAGTGTACAAGCCTAGTTTTCTATTGCTGGGCTTGCTTTTAGCACACATAGTACATCCTCTTACATATCTAGAAACTTTCTCATTCATTTTTGGCCAATAACAAAATCTTTGCAGCTGTGCAACAGTTTTACTTACTCCAAAGTGACCTGATATTAGAGAAGTGTGTGCTTCTCGAATGATCTTTACTCTCTCAGTTTGTGGAATGCATAACTTCCCACAATGGTATAAGAGTCAATCTTTTACATGATAATCCAATTCTTCTACTCATTTTCCTTGACTTAAAGTTTCATATACATCTTTAAAGTCTATATCTTGAGCATATTGTTCAATGTAGCTTTCATGTAGCACAGAATTATGCTTAAGTATAGTAGATGCATTTATAATGGGTCTGGATAACATGTCTGCAACTTTATTATGTATGCCCTTTTTATATCTGATGACTAAATGAAACTGTTGTAGAAAACCCATCCATCTGTAATGTCTTGATTGTTGCAACTTAGTTTGGGAGTGTAGATATTGAAGTGGTTGATGATCAATATGTATTACTGTCTCTTTGTCCATTAAGTAATGTTTCCACTTTTTCACACTCTAAACTAATGCATACAATTCTTTATCATATGTAGGATAGTTAACTACTGTAGGATTAAAAGTCTCAGAATGATAACATATGGGTTTACCGTGTTGTGTCAACATTGCTCCCATGGCATAGTCACTAGCATCTGTTTGGATCTCAAACGGTTTCTGAAGATCAGGCAGTGCTAGTACAGGTGTTGTACTAATCTTTTCTTTCAAGGTGTCGAAGGCTTTCTACTATTTGCGTCCCCACTGAAGCACCTTGTTCAATCCTGTTAAAGCATGTAAGGGAGCTACAATTGAGGAAAAGTTAGAAATAAACTTTCTCCAATATTGTGTTGCCCCTAAAAAGCTTCTTATTTTTGTAGCAGATTTGGGTTTAGGCTAGTTCACAATGACTGCCAATTTAGAGGGATCTATCTTCAATTCACCACCCCCTACCATATGGCCCAAATAATTCAGAGATGTTTTGCCAAATTCACATTTTGAGAGGTTAACATAAAGTTTTTCTCTTTTTAAAACATCTAGTGTCTGCTTAACATGCTTTAAGTGTTCTTCCCATGTTTTGCTAAATATCAGAATGTCATTAAGATACACAATAAAAAAATCATCAAGAAAAGGTTTGAGTACATCATTCATTAATCTCATGAAATTAGCAGAAGCATTAGTTAAGCCAAAAGGCATAACCAACCACTCATACAATCCCTGCTTTGTTTTGAAAGCAATCTTCCATGCATTTTTTTCTGCAACTCTGACCTCATGGTATCCACTGTGCAAGTCTAACTTGGAAAGGAAAAGAAACCTGATAAAACCCAATTCCCTGAGTTTATGAGAGTATAATTATTTTTGAGCTTATGAGCTCTTACAAAGTATTTGATTCCATCTTTAACAAGTAGATACTTGTTCTCAGCTCTATAGAAAATAACTTTTCCGTCATACAAGTAAGGACTTCCTAAAACAATTCCACATATATCCAAAGGAATTACGTCTAAATCAACCTCATCTACAAATGATGACCCAAAAGAAAACTTGAGTTTGCATTATCTAGTCACTTGTAGTTGTGCTTTATCATTCAACCATCCTAATGGGTATGGTTTCTTGTGAGGTGTAGTTGCTAATCCAAACTTCTTTACAATTGCTTCAGAAATTAAATTTACTTATGAGCCACTATCAAACAAAGTATCAATCTTTTGATGTTTGGAAATAACTCGAATATTGAAAATCTCATGTCTTTTCTCTCATTTTCTTCATCAATAATAGATTGTGCAGAATTACTAGTAGATGCTTTAGAATTCTTACCTTATATACCTGTGGCTGCAATGGTTATTTCATCTCCCGAGTCTGACCCAAAATCTTTCTGAATGGATGCAGTAGTCTTCTTCTTCTTGCCCTTGAACTTCTTAGGTTTCAGCTCTGGATGTAGAATCCAACAATGCTCATCATCATGCCCATCCTTTTTACAGTGAGTGCATGAAGATTTTTTCTTCTGTGCAGTATTAACCTTCCTTGCTTTCCACTTTTGCTTTATTTTTTCCTTATTCTTGCTTGCAGTGGGTTGGGATGATCCCCAAACTTCTGGATTTCCATTCTTTCCTCTAGTTTCTAGATGATTAGCTTGTACAGATACCTCATCTATACTAGTGGGATTAAACATGAGGATGGTATGCCTCATGTAGCTGTGTAGACCACCAATGTACTTCAACAGAGTCTCAGGTGAGTCTAATGAGATTCCTAGAATTAATGCTCTCTTTCTAAATTCTTGAGTGTACCCTTGCACACTTTGCCCTTTCAACTGTTGAATATTTTTTCAACTCATCATGGCTTGCTGCATGTAGGCTAATGGACAGAACTGCTTTTTGATTGCAAAACCAAATTCACTCCAGACAAAGATAGTCTTACCATGTCTCTTCAAGTTAGCTTGGGTCTTGCCTTCCCACCAAACCAAGGCAGTGCCTCCTAGGCGTAGGCTTGCCAGCTGAATCTTGCTCTTGTCTGAATCAATACTTTGCACTTTGCAATAAACATCAATTTGTCTAATCCAATTGTCCAACTTTTCTACATTCAACTCTCCATCATATATAGGTAAATCAAATTTAACATCTAGTTTGATCAAAGATGCTTTCTTTTTGTGTTCAGGGCTATTAGGAGGTGTGAGAAATCTTTCCTCTTTCCCTTTTCCCTTTGAGTGGTCATGTAAGTGAGACTCATCTTTTCCTTTGTCTTGCTTGAAGCCTGATTCATCTTCCTTCTTATGTTTTCTGAAGTCCCTATATATTTCCTCTACCATGGACTTTATGGCTAGGAAACTATCTATGAATTGAGGGTCTAGTCCTATAGAACCTTCTTCTGACATTGTCTTCTTAGGATAGACTTTCCCAATTTCAAGATTAGTCTCAACCAACTCTCCTTCTCCTAATTTGAGCTTCGATCTAGTTAGCATTCAACAACTAAACCAACACAAGCTTGTCTAACCTTACAGCCTAGGGCTCTGATACCAGTTGATCTAAAAATCACCCTTGAGTGACCTCAGTTAAACAATTAATGAATGAAGGTATTATAAACGCATGTGCTGGTGTGTGTCTATGTTATTTTAGGCAACAGATCGATCAGATTGCAAAATACACAGACACTGGAAATATAGAAAACAACAAGAGAAACACAGTAAGCAAATACAAGAACACAACAAATTAATAAGGAGTTCACCCTATCCTCTAGGGCTACATCTCCAGTCCAAGTTTCAGTGGTGGAATTCTTTTATTGTGTCTTTAAAGTAGAGATTTACAATGAGGAGCTCGATCTGAGTCTCTTGAAATAGAATTTCTTGGCAGGGTGGTCCTTGGATTCCCCAAGCCACTAGAGTGCACAAACTCCTTTCCTTACCAACTCTTGACCTCTCTGGTCTTCAATGGAAGGATCCCAATGTGGTGCTCAAATCCTGATAGATCCTCTCAGGGATGGCTTGAACCTCTCAAGCTCTCTGTCTGCTCAAAGCTGCCTTATGCTGCAGGTCAGCTTGACTCTCTGTCTTTCTGCTTCTTGCTTTACTGTCTCTTCTTTGCTCTTGCTTTCTCTCTGTCTTCGTTCTCGTCTCTATTTTTTTGTTCTCTGTCTGTTCATGGCTAAAAGCCATTCTGTCTCATGACTGCTCACTTCCTCTTCCGCCCGCATCGGATCGCCTGCTGCTGCTCGCTTGGAGTTCTCTGTCTCTGCGTCTCCATTAATGGCTCATAGGAAGTGGCCACTTGTCCTCTTACAAACTGTGCGAGCTCTTCCTTGTCGGTTTGGTTTCTCGATTATGCTGTAGAATGAGTCATCGCCAACTCAACAGTCAAATCGGACGTCAAACTTCTTTATGTTGTGGCTTAATCCCTTGTCAATTCCGGTTTCTCCATTGGGTGCGATCTCAATTGTTAGATCTAGAGCCCCCAGATCCTACGACATTCGCTCATTTCGCGCGGTTGACTTGCTCGACCATTAGCACGCGATGAACAGTGGTTTTCTCTCTCCTTTTCTTGCCACGTGTCGAGCGCTGAATGGAATCGCTCACTTTTCTTCAAATCTTCTTACTGCCCAAGGGTGCCCCCGATACATACCACCGGTTTTGGAGCGCGGGTCCCACCTTCCACCTTAGCACTTTCCCCACGTTTTTCCCAACTTCCATGAGACCGAGCGCTCGAGGCCTTTCCTTCTCAAGGGGTTTTGCCCTAAGTGCTAATTGCGCATCAAAAATGGCCTCCTTTTCCTGATCTAGGCTTCCAAATGGCCAATTTTGCCTCCTGCGCAGTCTCCATGGGCCTCAGTCAGCGTGCTTTGACCGAGGTCCTCGTCGTTCCTCGCTGGCTGCAAACTGCCACTGTTAGAGGCCTTCCTGATCACTTTTTGTTCATAAATTTTGAAGTCTGTCCTATTTTGATACAATCATGGCTCTCTGATTATTCTCATGGATCCAATTCGAATCACCAATATACCCCCAACTTAAGTTATTGCATGTGCTCATGCAATCGATTACATTTATCATGATTTGATCTTTTGAATTGTCTTGCTTTTACATGAACTTTGGCTGATATCTATTTTTTAACTTCCCATAATTTTCTTTTTGACAACTTTGTTCCTTTTTGCAAAGTCTTCTTTCTAAAAAACATTTGATTGCAACATATTATTTTGGTTGGTTCTTGTGTGACAACCAAAATTTGATTTGTATTGGTTCTTGTGTAACAATACTTTTGTTGTTTTTATGTTGCATCAAAATACTTTGAAAACCTTTAATCAACCATTCCTTCTTTGATCATTATTTGCAAAACATGTAACATTTGAATCATAATGTAATAGTAATTGTTTGGATAAAGTATGTTGGTTAGGATGATATGTGTAGAAAGGACATATATGACATATGGAAGGTGATAATGGAGTATGAATGTGAATATGAACATGGTGAATGTGAATGTGAATGAACATGGTGAAACATTGTCCAAAAATTATAACTCTATTATTAAAGGAATTGTATGATAAAAAGCTAGAAAAGAACATACCTTTACTTACCTAAGTGGACAAACTGTGTATATGTAGAAAAGTGTAGCTTCTGCTGGTGAATCATGGAATGAAGAATACAAGAATGTGATCTATGTCTTGGTTGGATACATGATGGATGAAGTCATAAATGTGGATCCTTTATTACTGTTGAATTTGCTACTAAATCATATAGTCTTCATGTCGTTCCATGTCGTGGCACAATTCCTCTCATGTGAATAAATGTGTCGATGTCGAACATGGAAAGAAGTCATTGGATTACCAACCATTGATGAATGTCGTTAACCAATGTGACGCAAACTCACGATTAATGTCAATGGGTGCCAAGGTACCTAAGTACATCTTGCGAAGTGTGAATATATGAGCTGATGTGGAGCCACTTGCAAGATCCAACAAAAAAGGGACATTAATTTATTCCCATTGTTCATTGGCAAGAAGACTTGCCATTAGGGCATGTAAGCCTCAAGGTACTAATAATGACTCTAGTATTTATCCCAGATAAGGTGCTGAGGTCGATGGGTCAAGACTTGTTGAAAGGTGGGCCTTAAGGAATCCCACATCAGTCAACGTGAGTTCATACAAAATGATTGGTAAGACTATAGATACAATATGTTATGGTCAAACAGTTTTTATGGTAATGAATACAAGGCAATGTAGAGAGATGGATGGTTTATTTGTGAAGCAAAAAGATGAACTGAAAAGAAGGCAAAAATGTATGTGACTCAGAAAAGTAAACATGTATGAAGTCATGATGGATAAGGCAATGAATCAGTGGACTTTAACATGGATGATTGATGAGGCTTTGAAGGAGAAGTGTGGGTAAACATATCATGATGCAAAAGATTTCTGTGTAGCGACAAATGTCACGACATATGTAATTAGCTCCTTCAAGCTTTCAATGATGAATGTGATTTCTCGAGATCACATCTGCATGAACTTGGATCTTTGCGCACCTGTAAAGCTTAGTACAAATCTTGCATGAAAATTGTGAGAGCTTTTTGGAATACATAAAATGCAAGAATGAGTATGAATTCTTAGCAATGAAATAAGATGAAATGAACCTCTTTTTTTTTACCTGTTGTCTTTGCATGCAAGTTTCTTTGAAGTAAATTCCAAGAAAGCATAAAAAAATTTCAAGGGTTATGAAATGTCCATTTGCAAAAATTTTAATTTTATTTATTTATTTTTTTTAATTGTTTTGATTTTTAATTGTTTTTTTTTAATAGCTCTTTTGACTTCTTTTTTTTCTAATTATGTGGAATTTATTCCTGGCCCTAGTAATAAAACTCATTAACTTCTCTCACTGCAGAAAAGAAAATGTACTTTTGCTACAACAGCCACAGTCACCACCGTATTAATATTTTCCAAATGCAACTAACTCTTATAACGGTGTCCTCGTGTCCTCACGGTTGCTACACAACATTCAAAATATTAAATGAGGTGACGTAACAAATTACAACAGGTACTATTCTTTTTTTTTTTTGAAATGGTCGGTTGCTATATATTATATTCTGAAAAAAAACAAGGATTTAGAATCCTCTGGTACATAGATTGCGCAGACTGAGCGGGAACAAGGGGTTTACAAAATGTGGCTGCCCCCTTGATCCTTAGATTGCTTTTTTTCCTACTGTTAAAGATAGCGCTAGTATAGATTCTAATAAAGGAAAATAACAGAAAAATACATTTGAAATTCATTTAGTCAATCATGATGTGTTGGATGTGTCTTGCTGTTGATTCCTCTGGCTTATCATCTTTGGCTCCATGATTGACACTGGAGGAGCTGGTGGCGATGGCGTTCTTTTCCAGCCAGAATTTCAGAGTGGAAAGCGATTCCTCGACATGGCCGCAGCGGTTTGTGAGCTGCTCGAATTGCTCTTGGAGGGAGGACACCCTATGCATGAAAAGCTGGATTTCTGCTTTATACTTTTCAGTGTTAATGCGGTCCTGTTCAAAGAGTCTCCTGTTGTGCTCATCAAGACGCCTATCGTGCTCTTCTAGTCTTGCATCTAGAAGACCCTGCTTTTCCTCTAACAATGACTGCTGAGTCCTTATTTCTTCTAGCTCAACTTGAAGATCAGCACAGTGTAAACAATCCTCACTGCGCGCCATTGAAGGGAGGAAGATACGATAAAGAAAAGAGGTCCAGAGGGCGGGAGAGTTTAGAACGTTATTGAAAGTTCTGACTTGGAGACAGAATTTGGAGACGCTGTCAGAGGAGACAGTGCTTCCCGCTTCCTGAGCAACAAGGATAGAAGGGAGGTTGGGTGGGGGATAAATGCACGAGCCAAAAAGAACCAGAGGTCTAAGGGAAGAGAGGCAGTTGGGGCAGAGGGGAATATCAGAGGTGAGGGCGGTGAAAAGGAGGGAGGAGGGGGCAGGGGAGAGCTCGCTGAAGAGGCTTGAGGAGTGGCGACAGAGTAAGAGGGGACATGCTGTAAGTAGCAGGCAGAGGCGGTGAGAGGAGAGCGTAGAATGAGAGGATGGAGGAGCAGCTAAACGAGCCGCCCTACAGAAACGGGCTTGGGCTTTCCTGAGTAATACCCTACAGAGACTAGCTTGGGCATTCCTGAAAAACACCGCAACAGAAGTTAAAATGAATTTAAACAAAACAAAATGGGACGATACCAGAGTATGGTTTCTCCTGAGATTCTGAATAAGAGCGCCTGCTTCAAGCCAATGTAACTGCTCTGTCGCTTGACCTTGATTGACAAATCTTGGCTTGCTACTGCCCATATTTATAGGTTGGATCCAACAATGGATAGAGTGCCTAGCTGGAGCCGGACTCTCAGAAATGGTGAGATATTTTTCCAAATCTTTCATGCAATCTCCATTTGCTGTATTTTCGATCTTCATGCCGGCGCTGTATTGATTTATTTTCCTTGGATGACAGGTGATTCTCTCTATCGTGGCTCGGATTTGACTGCTTATGCATATTATGCTCTCTGCAATTTGTCCTGCTGCTGTAGAGACCATGCCCTTCGCACACTTGATGAACCTGCGAATCTGGGCGGTGTCATGATTTTCCTGAGTCATGGCAGGGGTTGAAAAGTATCTCTATTGTTGTGCCTCAGCGCACCTTCCTGCTTTCCCACTGCGTTATTCGCATGCTTGTCTGCTTCCATGTTTAGCGTGCGAAGAATGTGATAGAGTTTGATGTTTTCAAAATGTTTAAGGAGGAGTTTGATTCGCTCAATGTGTTGTTGGAGATTGCTATTAGGAGATCGCTAATTGTAATTCATGAGGCGAATAAGAATTGAGGAGTCTCCAAAAACTAATGCCTTTCTGATACCCATATTTTTTAATTGTAACAGACCTTGATAAAGGGCTAAAGCCTCTGCATTGTTATTTGTTTTTTTCCCAAGCTCCATTCATAACTGCAGATTTCATCCCCTGACTCATTTAATATTACTCCTCCCGCTCCTGCTGGTCCTGGGTTGGACTTTGATGCACCATCGAAGTATAGAGTTGGACAATTACTGCTCTGAATCCACATCTTATAATCCTGGATTGGGAGTCTAATTTCCCACTCCCTAATTTGTTCATGCTGCTGTCTGTCAGTTCTCTGAGTGTCCTGCTGATGGCCTGGTCGGCCTAGAATGTGCCTGATAACTGATCTCTCTTCCACTGAATAATCTGCTGCTTTGATTTTTCATGTATACTTTGCTGCAATTGTCTCTTGCGCCAAGATGTGAGCTTTGTTGCATGTCATTCGGACATTAATCTCTTTGTTTTGGAAGACCTTTTTATTTCTTGTGAGCCAAATTTTCCATAGAAGGTTATGAGGTATGATAGCCCAAATTCTTTTGACAATCTTGCTCCTCTTGTCTTTCCATGGGCAGTTCCTTCTCCATTCATGAATTGTCTCTGAAATGTTCTGTTGGGATTGCCATTTTATATTGCCCAGGTTGGACAAGTTGATCCAGCATCTCTTCGCGAAGGGACAGTCAAGGAACAAATGATGGATGGTTTCCTCTACTGAGCAGCAGTTGGGGCATATTGAAGGACCATTGATCCCTCTCTTTCTTAAGTTTTCAGATGTGAGGACTTTGCCTTTTAACAGCAGCCATGTGAAAAATTTAACTTTGGGAATGGCCTCGGATTTCCAGATTGTTCTCCATTGGTTCCAAATGGGAATCTGATAGGTGCTATTACAGATATATTGATAGCCGGACTTGATGGTGTAGCTTGAACCCGTGGGATCCCATCGAAATCCGTCTGCTGCTCCTTTTTTAATGGGTGCTCTATTCTGAAGGTTTTTTTGGAGGACTTTGAAGTTTGCTTCTAGATTTGGAGGGATGACTGGAAATTCCCAATTAATCCAGGCTCCTGTATCTACATCCCATTTTGATATTTGATCAAGCCTCTGAATGCCTTTACTATTGAGATGGAGAATGAAAGGGATGGCTTCTTCTATTGTATTTAGAGGTTGAAGACCCATTATCTTGTCTGCAGCATAGTTGATACTGTCCCCTCCCCCAGGGATCTTTGAGGTGTTTTGATTGAGGATGGTGATTGCTTTCTTGCAGAGATGCCAAATTTTGGTGGAATCTCTGTTGGGAATGTCTATTTCAAGAAGTCTTTGCCTTTTGCCGGTAAGGTATTTGCTTTCTATGACCTGTTTCCACCATGCTTTTGGCTCATTAATTAACCTCCAAGCCATTTTGATCCCAAATGCCAAATTTAGGATTTTAGGGGCTCTAATTCCCAGACCACCTCTGTCCTGAGATTGAATTACACTTTTCCAACTGACCAAATTGAATCTATTTTTTTCTTTTCTCCCTCCTTGCCATAAGAAATTTCGGAGGGCGGTTTCTAGCTTATGATGAAATGTAGCAGGAGCTTGGTAAAGAGTAAATCGATATAGAGGTAAGGAGGATATACCTGATTTGAGCAGAATTATTCTGCCTGCTGGATTAAGCCATTGAGTTTCCCATTGCTGGATCTTCCTCTTGACTTTGTCTATTATTTCATTCCAGGTAGCGGCTTTTAAAGATCCCAGGGTGACCGGCATCCCAAGGTAGGTGAAGTGATCCCAGTTTGCTTTGTAGGCAACTCCAAAAATGTTAGCTATGCTGTGAGCAGTTTGATTGGAGATATTCCAGCCATAGATGCAACTTTTTTGAAAGTTGACCTCTCCCCCTGAGTACTCCATAAATTGATCGAGGAGAATCTTGAAGCGCCTTGCAATGGTAGTGGAAGCTCCTCCAATGAGCAGAGTGTCATCAGCAAATTGGGAGTGGTTGATGTTCTTGACTCCGTTCCCGAATTTGATGCCAGAGATGAGGCCAACTCTTCTGTTATGATCTAGAGTACTGCTGAATGATTCAGCCATAAGAATAAAGAGATAAGGGGAAAGAGGGCAGCCTTGCCTTAACCCTCTTGAGGATTGGAAGGCCTCACAAGGGCGCCCATTTATGAGAGGCGAAATCCAGGGACCTGAAATACAAGCGGCAATGGTGCTAATGAAGGCAGAATTGAATCCCATTTTCCTCAAGACAGCGAACAAGAAGGAATGTCTTACTCGGTCAAAGGCAATCGAGCTTGAGAACAAAACCTTTCTCTTGCCTTGAAGTGCTGGAATGAATGGCTTCTTGGACCAAGGTGATTGTGTCATGAATTTGCCTATTTGACATGAAGCCCCCTTGATTTTCAGATATAAGGGAAGGAAGGAGGGGTTGGAGTCTAGAAGCTATAATTTTTGTGAATATCTTATAAGAGGAGTTACACAATGAAATTGGTCGAAACCTGGAGAAGGAAGTGGGATGATTTTCCTTGGGAATGAGGGCGAGGAATGTTGAATTTGTGAAGCCCCCCATTTTCCCTTTTCTTTGAATTCCCCTCAACATCTTTGCAAGGTCTTTTTTAATCAAATGCCAATGATCCCTGTAAAAATTGATTGGGAACCCATCTGGACCTGGAGACTTGTCCAGTTGCAGGGTCCAGATAGCTTTTCTGATTTCCTCCTCTGTTATTTCTCTATTTAGGCTGTCATTCGCCTCTGAAGAGATGCTTTTCGGTAGATGCTGTAAAAGCGCAGAATAGTCAGCTTCTTCTTGATTTTCCGTGAGGAGGCTTTTGTAGTGAAGGGAGGCAGCTATTTTGATGGATTCTTGGTCGTTATGTTGGCTGCCTTGACTGTCCATTATAGTATTTACATTGTTTCTTATTTTTCTGACAGTGGCTTGCTTGTGGAAGTAAGCCGTGTTTTTGTCGCCTTCTTTCAGCCATAGCTGTCTTGATTTAATTCTCCACTTAATTTCTTCCGCTCTCTTGATGTGCATTAGCTGCCCTTGAGCTTCCCATTCTTTGCTTTTCAGCTGGTGGGTGAATCCTTGATCTTCTATTTGTTTTTGGATTTCCTCCAAGTCCTGCTGTATTTTTTTCCTAATTTTTTCTGGCTCTTGATAGCTGACTTTTGCCCAGTCTTTGAGGGCTTTTCTTGTATTTCTGATTTTTGTTTCCCATATATGGCTTGGAGAGCCTTCTACATGATGTTTCCAGGTTGCTTCTATGATAGCTTCAGCCTCGGCATTGTCTCTCCACAAAGGATTATACCTGAACGGAATTGGTCGCAATTGAGAATGGGAGTCCAACGTTAAGAGGATGGGAAAGTGGTCTGAAGCTGTGGCACTGAGAATTTTTGTGTGACCAGCAGCAAAGGAGGAAAGGAGAGAGACGTTAACCAGAATTCTGTCCAATCGTTCCATGATATTGCCTGGCCCCAACCTTCTGTTATTCCAGGTGTATTTTCTATTTTTTGGGATAATATCCATCAATTCATGTTCGGACATTATCACTTCCATCTGACTTCTGAAGGGGTCGGAGGTGAAATTGCCCCCTCTTTTCTCATTCGCATGGAGGACTAAGTTGAAGTCTCCAGCTAGTATGACATTTGTGTTCTGCTCGTTATCTATATCTTCTTTCAGATCCTTCCAGCACTGTTCCTTTTCTCGATAGTGATTGGGGATATAGACATTGTAAATGATGAGGTCACGGTTCTCTTCTTTGTTACTAAGATTAGTCCTTAACCAGTTTTGATTGAGGACGGAAGACTTACAGTCCCAGTGTTGATTATTCCACATGGTTGTGATTCCTCCAGAAGCTCCTCTGGAGTTGCTACTGGCCCCTGAAAAGTTTTTTTGGGCATCTACAATTTTCTGCATTTCGCTTTAACTTTGTTTGGTTTCTTGTATCAGAACAATTTCAGGTCTTTCTATTTGGAGAAGATCTCGTAGGGCAGCTGATTTAGAGGGGTGCCCCATACCCCTACTGTTCCAAGATAAAAGCTTCATCATGAGGCATTCGAGCGGGGAGGTGCTCGCCTCTCATGGTCTTTTCCTGCTGTTTCTTTTTCTTGGGATCCTGTAATGAAGGAGTCCATAGGGGTTTGGATCCCAAGGGTAATATCCTTTTGCGTGCTTTCTTCCCGATGCTGTTTGGCTGACTTTCTTCCTGGTCCAAGCTTCTTGTGGAGGTCACTGGAGGCGCCAATGTCTTTTGAAGAACTTCTGGTAGTTCTGGGAGGGGGAGGGTCAGAGAAAGGCTGAGAGAGGATCGAGGTAATCAAGGGAGGGTCGGACAGTTCCAGAGAGGGCTGGTCAGGTTGAGGATCATCAGAGGATAAAATAAGGAAAGGGTTGGAAGATGAGGGGAAAGAGGGTTCTTGGGAAGGTCCTGGAGGATTGAGAGGGGGAGAGGTGGGGCGGAGGGAGGAAGAGCCCGGATGTTCAGAGGATGGTTCTTGTTTAGACAGGGGTGCTGCTTTCTTTTTTTTCACAGTTTCCCATTGTCCTCTTTGGTCTTCAGGTTCCAGATTGGTTACTTTAGTGCATCTATTAGCAAAATGACCGTATTCGTGACATACCTTGCATTTAAAGGGTATTTGTTCGTAGTCCAGCTGCTGTATGTAGCTCCAATCATCCACCTTCAGCTTGATGGCTTCTGGCAGTCCTTTTCCGAGGTCCACTTCTACGCATATCCTTGCACAGGCTTGCATGTTATCTTTGGGCTCGCTTCTGTCAATGTATTTACCTACTGCGTTCCCGATTGCTTTGACCGATTCATCTCCCCAACAATGCAGAGGCAGATGGGGAAGACGGACCCATACCGGAACCGCACTAGGGATGTCTAGCTCAGGGTCGAAATCAGGGGTCCACTTGTTCAGATATAGCCCTCGAGAGTCCATAAAATAGGGCCCGTTCCTGAATATCAGATCCTTGTCTGCCTTGGTTTCAAAATGAAAGGTATAGTAGCCTTTGCCACAGAAGCGAATCGAGATCTTTCCTTGTATTTTATCGGACCAATTCCTTTCCACCCATCGCTGGACTGTCTTTGGTGAAGGCCATAAGCCTGTAAACTGTCCTATGAGCCCTTTTTCTGCTAATGATAGAGCTGCCATTCGAGGAAGAGATGGAGGCAGCTGGACTTCTTGGAGAATATCCAACTTCTTAACAAATTTTGAAGTTGCTGGTTTCGGTCGGGCAGGGGGCAGAGACTTTACCAGGTCAGAAAAGGCTTTCTCCGCATCCCCAAGGGAAGGATTTGGTTGGGCCATGGCTGAAGCCAGGACCCGGAAGGCAGGCCTCGCGGCCCAGGCCGAGGCGGCGGCGCTGCAGCTGCACGCAGAAGGTCTTCAGTCGACTCCGCTCCCGCGATCTCCAGCGCTCTCCTCCAAATGTAACCCTTCAACAACAGGTACTATTCAAAAGGTAAAATAGATGCTAAATAAACATGTATTCCATGAAAATACACTTTTCACAGACAACATTGGATCATGGATAGTTGACAATAACTAACACACTATAGCTGCCTTTATCTTTCTTTTAAGAATGTATCAACACACTTCAGTCAGTGTTGTCTCACAAGTGCAAATGCAAAATAGATACTTCAAAATTTAACTTTATAATGTATATCTATTTCTTGCAGATTTATCCTTCTTTGCATATTCATGGAACATGTAATGGATCTTTTCATTATATTCGAGGAACTCTTTCCATTGCTTACCAATTGACATTTGGGCAGCTTCATTGGTGGCAGTTCTGGGCCACACAGGCATTTTTTTTTTCTAGCTCTTACACTAGCCATAGTCTCATTACCCAACAATATGCAAAATAGAGATCGAAAGAACCATAAAAATATCCCAAATAGAAATGAATTTGAGAAAACTGTTCGGATGGAGCCTGGATGGAGCCTGATTAGGCTCGTTCCAAAGAAAACCCATGTTTTTGTTTTTCAAATTTCATTTTAGTTTGCTCAGAAAAAACAGCAAAAAAAAATAGTGGCTTTTAAAATCGAAATGCATTTCTGGGACTGAATGATCATTGAATTTGAAATCAATTTCTCTCTTGACATGCTTCTCCAGTATCCTGCTTACCTCTTTTCTAATGCCCTTGACAAAAATATGAAACCAATCTTCAAAAATATGAACTTATTGCTTTCGCAAACACAAAATTTTGATATAGAAAGATTATAAAAACATAATAAACATGTTTTTATTAATCTATTTCTTATAGTCTATTCTCTGTTTCATCAAAATTTTAAAAAAACTCCTTTGTCTCTGATGTAGGTAGAATTCTTTGTTTTTGAGTTGGCTGTGTAGAAAAATTAAATTTCTTTTATGTCACAGGTTTTTTTTTCTTTGAATTCTCACATAATTTCTCCTTTATTTAAGACAAAATTGCCATGCTGTGATTTTGCAATGATCTAAGCTCATTATGTGCAAATTTTTTCAAAGAATGGCTCACTATATATATGTCAACATTCATCAAATAACTCATGGAATGGCTTCACTGCTTATATAAAATTTTCAATCTGTGTTTCTTTAAAATATGAATGAGGAAATCTTTATTTTTAACGATACCTGAGCTACAACAAAATCAATTAAACCTTTTGTCTCTGTCTCCAGCAATTAGATGCTCAGAATCTGAAATTGAATCTTTGCTTTGAAATCAATTTTAAGATGCACTACCTATCTTTTTGGTGAAATCGATTTTTTTAAGATAGGAATGAAAAGCAACTCACCCTGCCTTTTTAGAAATCGAAATCAAATTTCTTCTGGTTCTCTTTTTTAAAGCTAAATAAAGCCCAAAAATTAGTGTATCCACATCTTTTAATCGCATCCTGTACATCTTTGCTGCTTTGAAAATTGAGTGCATCCTGTACATCCTTGCTTCACTGGGAGTTCTCTGCGTGATTTGAGGGATTCAACCTCTTTGGGTGGATCTGGATTTCTCTTCTAATCGTAGAGCAGTCTCTTCTCTGTAGCGTGCATATTCCTGCTCCAAATATTTTGTGCATACAAAAATCAATCAAAATCGAAATTGTCCCCAATTAGAGGCATTAAGTGGCATAAATATTCAATTCTGGTTAGATCTTTCAGGGATTCCCACCTTTGATCACGCCATACAATGGAGAAAGTGCCAACAGAAGCGATCAAATAATGGAAACAATACAAGTTTGATTTGCCTGTCGTGA
Source organism: Pinus tabuliformis (assembly GCA_031772625.1). Classification (NCBI taxonomy): domain Eukaryota; kingdom Viridiplantae; phylum Streptophyta; class Pinopsida; order Pinales; family Pinaceae; genus Pinus; species Pinus tabuliformis. The sequence continues at coordinate 848,754,280 of CM062820.1, read as the reverse complement.
AGTTATCGTGCCTCATTCTTGCAACACAAACAATTAAATCATTATTATTTGGCCAAAAGAAATCTCAACAAGATATCGTTTTTCGTATTTAGATCTCGGCGTGATGAGAAATGTGTTCGTAATTGCTTGATTTACGTGATATGGAGTTATATCTGGAGATTCCTATGAATTTAGCTACCACTAGTAGATTGGGGTAATCGAACTTCAATCGCTATGGATAATGTGTCACATTGGTCAAAATGTTGGGCGATTTAAGCTTATCCACATATCTCTAGTTACTAATATCATATTTTGATTTGAAGGATTCTGTGCATAAGTTATGTCTTGACGCAAAATCCTCCACTTTTAAATAATCTTTCAATTTTGTACATTGCTCAACATTCCTCTTTCCCTAGGCAGCTCAGTATTCCTATTCAGCGATTCAACTATGGCTCTATGCAGTTTTAATAGCCTATTCTTTCTCAATTCAAAGTTCTAGGGTTTTTTTTTACGGCTTCAGTTGCTGCCAGTTCTACATAGTTACAGCTCAGAGTAGCTCTGTGTAATTCTCTACGTCTCACAACATTCTTCTACATCTCACAGTAGTTGTGCGTTAGGCTACAGTTTTGCTTCAGCTCAGAACAATTTTTTTACTGTCAAGAATGTTTTACGACAGCGCCAACGTTTTTCTACAGATCTCGGGATTTCAGAACTGCAGACTTCTTCTTTGAAAATTTTTATCGTTTTGATTTGACCCTTCGATGTCAATTTCAATGCTGCTGTGATTTGAAAATTTGTTTGATAAGGCCTTAAATCATTTTATTGTATGCTCCACACTGGTCTTCTGGGGAATCAAGGTCGAAGGAAACAAGTCAAGCCACACTTGCTTACTCACTGCAACACAGCAATGTAAAAGACCTCGAACAACTTACTTCCTTCTCGAACAAGATTCCTCACTCTGCTTCTTCCAGAGACCAAAAATCATCAGCTCTATGAAACACTCTAAGAGCAAGAGTATGTGTTAGTTAAAAAAAAGTGTTTTTTATTATTTTTTTATTTTTTTTTTCATTCTTTTTAACTAAAAGAAAAATGTTTTATTTTGTATTGTAAAAAAAACTACAAGGAAAAAAATTAAATCCTATACTTAATTTTTTAATTTTATGTTTGTTTTTTTTTTGAAGTAAAATATTTAAAAAGGAGTTAATTTTTTTTATGGTTTTGTATTGTTATTAAGAACTAAAAATTAAAAAAATTTAAATACTAAAATTTAAGTTTCTATTTCAATTAAGAAATTAAATTTATTTCTAATGATTTTATTTTTACAAATTGAATTTCATTCTTAATTTATTAAATTTTTTTAAATTAATTTTTTTTTTAACTTGAATTTTATTCTAAATTTTTTATTTTTATTTTTTATATTGTTTTAAAATTGAAATATTTTAAAAAGAATTTAAATTTTATTCTAACCCTAAAACAACCTAGGATCTTTTATTGATTTAAGATGTTTTTTAGCAAATGGAGACAAGCATATTGCAACCTTGAAAACATTTATATCCATTCTACTTTCTGATCTTAGAGACCGTACAAAGACGCAGGAGGAGAGCATACATATTCGAACTGAAAATATCATCCTACCTATTCTATGCTAATTGAAAATTACAAACTATTACGTGTAATTAAATTTCCAATGTAACCTTTCACGCAATAGTAGTAAAAATATATTCATTTTCAATTTTGCAAATTTAAAATGGAAATATATAAGGATGATCGAATTTAGTTTTCGTGAATGTGATTTAATGAAATAAAAATGAAATCGATCCAACCTCATACTTGTTTGAAACTATCGAAACCACCTTTGGATAAGGCTTTCATAGGCGTGATTTCCACTCTGATTCAGAGCATGCTGCAACTTCTCTTTTTCCTCCTCATTCTCTTGTTTAAATAATTGTTCACCATTAGATATACAGGATTCTTCAAATGTTAATTCATTGTTTTCTTCTAGAGGATTAGTTAAGCTTTTGGCTGCTATCAAGATCTCTTTTTCGCAAGAAGAGGAGATCCTAGCACTTGCTAGGATCTGAGCGAGTTGTTCCAAACTTATACACATTATTCCTCCATATATACATATGGATTTTTATTGTGTTTTTGTTTTTTTTTAGTGAATGGGGGTTTTTTATTTGTGTTCTATTTCTATGTCTTTTATATGAGAATAAACTTAAATGAAAATTCCTAAATGTAATTAACCCTAAATAAAAATGGTTCCTAAACAATCCTCCTAAATAGCTTACATCTAAGTTTTCATCACCGGCAACGGCGATTGAGTTGTCTGCTAAATCCCTGTCATTTAATTTGTCAACCTGGGGGTTTCATAAACTTAGAAGCAAACCAAAATATATGGGACCTCAGATGAAATAGGTGTAGGAAGTATGTTTAGAATGGAAATGCATATTACAAATCTAAACTATCAGATCTATTCTATGATAGCATAGAAATGTTTGATCAATTGAATTATTTTACTTTAGAAGATAGAGAAGAGTATCTTGTTCAAGAGTCCTGATTGTCCTTCTACAATCTTCCTATAATAACATTGCCAAACACCTAAGAAATTAGGAAAGAAAGCATATAAATGAAAGCAAGTAAATATTGTTTTCAGTTCATTTCTTAGCTCATGGAGAAGAGTCTCCTAACTGAGGAGATCTTGGTTGTCCTTCTCACATAAAAACTAGCTACTAAAAGGAAATCAATCTTCACATAAATTTAATCTAGGAAAGCATATGAGAAAGTAAATCTTGTTTCAACTTAGTCTAGCTCATGGAGAAGAGACTCCTAACTTAGGAGATCTTGGTTGTCATTCTCACATAAAAACTAGCTACTGAAGGAGATCAACCTTCACACAAATAAATAACATGAACATCAGAATTAAAATTAGTATATTCAAAACATTACTATACAACAAAGTATACTTATCTCAGTATGGGGATCCTTCCATTCCTCAATGAGAGCACATGAACAATTATCACACCTTAAGAATCAAACAACACTCATAACTCATGATTTGGAGAAAATGATATTATTCATGTTGAATGAACAATCATAAATCTGATGCTAATGAATAACTGATAACTGTTCTCTCTTCCTCCCTCTCTCCTTTGAAGGATGCTCCTCTTATTTATAAATGAATTAGGGATATCTACTCAATAAATGTAGATCCCTTAAATATCTACTAGACCCATACTTGTTAGGCCCCTATACTACTAGTGGAACCCCTTATTGTTATTAGTACAACCCCTTTAGTATATTGTTGTACCCATGTAGTCCCCGTATTGTTACTATTGTGCCCCATAGAAGTCCACTATTGTTATTATTGTGCCCTTACATTATTATTGTTATGTCGGCTCTGATTATATTAAGACCCCTTAGACTCCTATATATAGAAATGAGGTCTTTTCATTTGTATCATCCAAGAATTGTTCATTTATGTAATTTAAAGGAGGTTGCCCCCTCGAAGAGGTTGAATTTATAAGGCATTGATCTATCTTTTCTATCTTTCTGTGAGCTGGTTTCATAACATTTGGAATCAGAGCTTTGGATTCTAGGGTTTCACTGCTCCAAATAGGTCATCATGGAATTTTCGGTATAACTCTTTTTCTACGACGTTTCAGAAGCAAACAAAAAAACCCATTTGAGACAAAATTGCGTTGAACCTCAGGTCCAAATTTCAGATCTTTTCACGCTATATTTGCGGATGTATGATCTAAGGAAGTTGGTCTTTCTACAAACTCCTGAATTACATTCCAAACAAGTGACCTTGGGAAAATAGACATAACTTTTGGTTTGAGCATCAGATTGAAATTTAGTAAGAACTTACAGAAGGAGGACGAACTGTAGTTTCCTCTGTATACTTTTCAGATCCTAAGTTCAAAACAGCCACATGTCGAACTTCATACAAGTTCGCTCTTCTGAAAAGGTATATAATCAGGTCATCTCGGGAGATTGTGCATAACTCTTTCTTGGAGAATCTAAATTCAATCAAACTGGTGCCATTGGAAAGAAGACGTATAGGGCTACTGCAAGTCGCAATTTTAAAACTTAAAGATCCAAAAGTACAAAGTTACAGTCGTTTCAAGATCGAGCTCCTAAAATCAAGAAAAGGCGAGATGAGGAAGTTTGATGGAAAGGATCTGGTAAATTGGATACTACAAATGCAGAAATATTTTGATCTACATGGTGTACCACTATTACAAAAGGTATGTATTGCATCTTCATATTTAGAACAAGATCAATTTTTATGGTATAAAGGGCTTTTTTCTCATAAACAACTTGTTACGTGGTCAATTTTCACGGAGGAAATTATAACACATTATAAGAATACAAAGAGCAACACCTTCTTTAGAGCAACACCACAACAATTGGAATAAAAAAGAGAAAACAGGCTTTGTTACAAAGTGGAAAGAAAAATTATGGCAACAAGGAATTCTACCCCTCACAACTATAAATATGGAAGTGTTGTTTCTCCTAGCCTTCCACAACCTACAAGGGTTACACCACAACAATTGGAAGAAAAAAGAGAAAAAGGGATTTGTTACAATTGTGATAGCAAATTCACTAAAGGTCATAAGTGTGGTGAGAAGAAATTATTTTACATAGAGTATGAAGAGGAAGAAGAAAATGATCAAGAAACATAAAAAGAAGAGGATATATGCTAGGACCAACCCCAGAGAAAGAAGAAATGAATCCAACCACATTTTGTAAAGCATTGGCAAGAATTACCACTCCTCAAACTCTCAAGATAGAAGGAAATATCAAGAAGAAAAAGGTTCAAGAAGTGAAAGATCAAATCAAGAAAGAAGAAATGAATCCAACCATATCTTGTAATGCATTGGCCAAAATTATCACTCCTCAAACTATCTAGATAGAAGGACATATCAAGAAAAAAAATGTTCAAGAAGTGAAAGATTACATCGAGCATCAAGAAATGAATCCGACCATATCTTGTAAAGCAATGGAAGAAATTACCACTCCTTAAACTCTCAAGATAGAAGGACATATCAAGAAGAAAAAGGTTCAAGCTGTGAAAGATCACATCGAGCATCAACAATAAGTTCTCAAACTTTTAAAGGATAATGCCACTTTGGTACAAAATCGAATGAAACAACAGGCAGATCAACATTGTAGTGAAAAATGTTTTGATGTAGGTGATTGGGTATTTTTACTGCTACATCTCAAGCAAGCTATTTATGAGAAGGAAATGTTTGCAATACTACATGCACTTGAGAAATGGAGACCTTAAAGAATGGGAACACACTTCAAGGTAAAAATGGATCATGATAGTCTTAAATGCTTTTTAGAACAACTATTATCTTTAGAAGAACAAAAAAATGGGTCACAAATATGTTGGGTTATGACTTTAACATCATCTTTAGAAAAGGGAAGCGAATTTTTGTTGCAGATGCACTCTCAAGAAAGGATGAGGATGTGGAAGCATTGTTTTGTGCTATTTATATTATCCAACCATATTGGATAAATGAAGCAAGGGATGAATGGAAGAAGGACGAAGTATGGCCACTCATTCAAAAGTTGCAGAAGATCCCAATTCAAACAATATTTCCAGAACTTGAAGAGGAAGGAAAAATCATATTCGAACCTGGAGCAGTCGCATAAACAAGAACTCGAAAGCTACAAAATCGATCAATTTCAAAGTATCTCATCAAGTGGAAGAACTTACCCACTGAATATTCCACATGGGAGGACAAGAATTTTATACAGAAGCATCAAGAACTACTCAAGCATTGAGGACAACATAGTTTGAAGGAGCGGGGCATGTTAGGCCCCTATACTACTATTGTAACCCCTTATTGTTATTAGTACAACCCCCTTAGTATATTTCTATACCCATGTAGTCCCCATATTGTTACTATTGTGCCCCATAGAATCCCACTATTGCTATTATTGTGCCCTTACATTATTATTGTTATGATGGCTCTTATTATATTATGACCCCTTAAACTCCTATATATAGAAAGGAGGTCTTTTCATTTGTATCATCCAAGAATTGTTCATTTATGTAATGTAAAGGAGGTTGTCCCCTCGAAGAGGCCGAATTTATAAGGTATTGATCTATCTTTTCTATCTTTTTGTGAGTTGGTTTCATAACAATACTTGTCTCAAATTATCCCTAAATACTAGATACAAATCCCATGACACATCAAAATCTCCATGATCTTTCTCCTTGGAATATGGTCCACCTTTTGAGTTGAAATTCGAATTTAATCTTGGGAGGCCACATAAGGGTGCCTTGGAAACTTCTAAATGATCTACACATGTCATCAAACTCAAGCCACTTTTAGGTATAAGAAAATACATGTTATTTCTCCAACTTTTAATCATAAATTCACTCTAAATACATGAAATTAATAAATTTGTAAAATGAAAATATAAACTCATATGGTAATGGAAATATAGGGTTATGTAATGATAATATGATGAAATGAGGTGACAAAATGAGGATAGCGGTGAAAATGGAGTGAAAATTTATGTTAATTTGGTGGCCCAACAGTACCTTTAGACACTACGGAAGGATCGTGCTACACAGAACCAGTGCGCGATAATTACAGTGACGACGATCTAGACTACATCTACAAGTTAACCACGTGGGAGCAAGATTGGGTAAATCCCACTGTGGATGGCCGAATATCGTGGGAGCGCGAAAGCTCCTGCACATCAGATTCTGATGAAGAGATAGAATGATGGCAAAACCGGTTACACGAGGTAACCACGCTCAACTGTAACATGATGATAAGGTCACTGCGTTGTGTAGCAATGGAGACAAGAGACATGCCTACGTATGATGGGTTAAGCGAGGTAGAGGAGTTCCTAAACAAATTTGAAAAAGAATTGTTGGAACAACAATGGTTCGATGCTCTGAAATGGGTACTGTGTGCTACACCTTTAAGGCGGTGGGGTATGCACCAGCAGAATTTTGAGGACTGATGCGAATGCAGAAGGATGATACAAATACAATTTGGAAAACCTCAGATGAGGTTAAAAGACAAGTATGACAGACAAGATGATCCACGAGCACACCTCACGAAGTAGACAAAGGTCTATGGGGAAGAGCCCCAGCCTGAGTGGGTGCACATGTTCTATCATACCCTGGATATTATACCCATGAATTGGTATATAGAAACGGAGCTCTACCATGGCATGAATGAATGGGATATATTTCACGAAGGATTCCTATTAACCTTCATGTTTGAGGATCATTGGTGGGATACTGTTGATGATGCACTACAAGCAGCTACCTTTAAAATGCCCTAGGAGCCAATGGAAGTGCTTCATCCTGAATGGGTGACCCAACTGAGCTGCACACTCAAGTGCTACAATGTAAACATTGAGGAAGACAATGAAGATCCATGTAAAGTTTATATTCCAGAAACTGAAGGTTATCGTGAGGTTCAAGGGCAATTGATTGAAGACCCTGACATTACCACATCGGGAAAAGCAAAGTAGGTAAACATTGGTACAGAGTGGAACCAAAGTATGCAACGCTTGACGACTACTAGGATGATGCCATGGTGGATAAGGTCATTAAGTTACTCTGCGAGTACCAAGAATTATTCCCAACCAAGATCATAGACTTAAAGGGGATTGGCAATTTAGGAATGATGAAGATCACCCTAAAACCTGATGCGAAGCTAGTTAAGCAGAGGCCTTACCACTTGAATTCAAAGTACAGGGAAAAGGTTCGCATAGAACTAGACAAAATTCTCGCAGCCGGAATCATTGAGCCAGTGGAAGAATCTGATTGGGTAAGCCCTATGGTAGTACAGGAGAAGAAGCAGAAGGGTGAGATAAGAATATGCATGGACCTTAGGAAATTGAATGACACCTATGTGCACGACCCATTCCTGAGTTCGTTCATAGATGAAGTATTGGAAAATGTCGGTAGGTAAGAAGCCTATTCGTTTACTGATGGGTTCTCAAGGTACCACCAAATCAAAATCGCACCGAACGATAGGAGAAAGACCACCTTTGCAACTGAGTGGGGCTGCTTTCAATACACTATTATGCCATTCAGGTTAAAAACCACACCAGCCATCTTTTCACGCATAGTTGTTGCAACATTCAAAGAGTATATCCACAAATTCCTGGAGGTCTATCTGGATGATTGGACTGTATTTGGATTGGTTAAGCACCAAGTAGTGAGCTTACGCTTGATACTGGATACTTGCCGATGACACCAAACTATGTTGAACCTTAAGAAGTGTACGTTCCTCATTCCCTTTGGGAATCTACTGGGACATGTGGTCTGCAAATAGGGACTAATGGTAGACCCCACTAAAAGTGTAGTAATTCTGAATTTGGAAGCATTGGGAAGTCTTAATTAGTTGCACACTACCTTGGGACATACAGGGTACTATAGGAAGTTCATCAAAAGCTATGCCCAAATCATCGCACCAATGGAGAAAATATTAAAAAAAGATGTCACGTTCTGCTGGAATGATGATTGCATGAAGAGCTTGGATGTACTAAAAGAGAAATTGGCCTTCGCTCCAATCCTGGTCTTCCCAAAATGGGATGTGGAGTTTCATGTCCATGTTGATGCGTCATGTATAGCACTGGGAGTGGTGTTCACGCAAGAGGGTGGAGAAGGCTTGGATCACTCTATCGTGTTTGCAAGTTGCAAGTTGTCCAAAGCAGAAAAGAACTACTCCACAACCAAGCGCGAGGGGTTGGCTATGGTATATGTGCTCCAAAAATCCGACAATATTTGCTAGGAGGACATTTCAAGATGTATACAGACCATTCCACGCTAAAATACTTGGTCAATAAGTCTATGTTGGGGGGGGCACATATGCAGGTGCCTCTTATTGTTCCAAGAATATGATTTTGAGGTTGTGGTAAAGCCTGGATGCCTGAAAGCAGGGTCGGATCACTTGTCATGTATTGAGACGGGTGAGGAACCTACTAGTTTGGAGGAAGGATTACCTGATGTGAAACTCTTTGTTGTGTGCGTCGTGGACAGACACTTTGAAGGTATAATTCAATTTCTGACAACATGGACTACACCGAAGGAATACTTCTTCAAACAGAAGAAGGAATTGGTGGTGCGCGTGGCGGATTTTTCTGTCATCGTGGGGCACCTATACAAGATGGGAAATTATGGGATACTGCGAAGGTACGTACCTAAATTTGAACGAAGTTAGATCCTCATGGAAGCACATGGGGGCACTACATGAGGACACTATGCAAGACAAGCGACCACACAAAATATTCTCCACGCAAGATTGTGGTGGCCAACCCTTCATCGGGATTCAAAAGCACACTGTAAGGCTGCAATATATGTCAAAGGACCAGTAAACCATTGTGGAGGGACGAGATGCCTTTGAATCCACAAATGACGCCGCAACCCTTCGAAAAGTTGGAAATCAACTTTGTAGGACCTATCAAACCCCAGGGAAAAACGAGCACACACTACATCATCACTACGACAGAGTACCTAACTCGCAGGGCAAAAGTGCAACTAGTCAAAGATTGCACAACTGCTATGGCTGCAAAGTTTTTATTTGAACACGCGTTGACTCGATTTGGCTGCCCGAAAATCTTAATGGGTGATCGTAGTATACATTTCCTAAACAAAACCATCAGCGCACTCACAGAAGAGTTCTAGGTGTATCATCAAAAAATCACCCTATACGACCCACAAGCCAATGGGACAGTAGAAGCATTCAAAAAAATACTAGAGACGGTGCTAACGAAAGTATGCAATGTGCAGCGAAGTGATTGGGACCTACGCGTACCTGCAGTACCATGGGCTTATAGGACAACATGCAAGAAATTGACAGGACAAACACCTTTTCGATTAGCTTATGGTGTGGAAGTTGTCATGTCAATGGAGTATATTGTACCTAGTTTGCACATAGCAGCACTCACAGGTATGATGGACCGCGAAGCCCTAGAAGAAAGGCCTGCACAGTTGGAAGAACTTCAGGAGGAATTGTTCCTAGCCAGCTTTCACCAATAGGTGCAAAAGTAGCGTGAGAAGGCCTGGCACGATCACCATATTAAGTTACGCACCTTCAAGATAAGTGATTTAGTGCTGCTATATGATAGTAAGTTTGAAAAATTAATGGGAAAGTTCAAAATGCATTGGCTAGGACCATACATTGTTAAGGAGGTCAAATATGGAGGCACGATACAGCTAGTCAAACTAAATGGAGAACCTTTGGTAGTCGCCTGAAGCCCTACATGGCTGACCCGATTATCTAACTAGTTGACAGAAGCACAGTCTTCATGCTCCAAGGATCTAGACAACCGTGCGGGACTATAAACGAATGCAAGGGATACCGGCATAGATGCAGAGAAGAAGTTTGAATACAGAGGTCTCAGAATAGTGTCTACCGCAGATCCAGCAAGCAGCAACTCAGTGCGTTGCTGACCTCTGGGTAGTTTGAGAAAAGTTGGAGAGACTCCGCACAAAGATCACCGCGCCACCAGAGTGAATTGAGGGCTAGTCACAATGTTTGTGTTGGGGGCCTGTTGGGCATGGAATCCCCCCAAGGCATTTTTGGTGCTGAAAGCCCAAGTTTTGACCGAATCTTGTTGTAAAGCTCCATGAATTGCAGGCACGGGGTGCCAAAGTATGATAGAGTCACAGGGTTGTCCACCCTAGTTTTATAATGTAATGTCGGCTAGATAGACCTACCCATGGTCCGCGAACCATGGAATTGTATAAATAGAACGAGGCTCTAAGTGTAAAGAAAATAGACAGAATAGGGAAAAAAGGATGAGCATAAGAAGTCTAAGTGATTGAGTCGCAATGTGAAGTGTTCCTTTGGGTCGTAGGGTAGGAGAAGGCTCTACAGTTGAGTACGCAGAGGCCTAGTAGTCCATAACTGAGTGCACGGACCCCTGCAGCTAAGTGCACAAGGCAAGTCGAGTCTGTAACCTTGGAAAGAACCAATAAAGAGAATTTTGGTTATAATTTTGTGTATCTATTCTTGGGTTAATGCATGATTGTTATCACTTGCAAATATACTATTTATTTACTGCGCGCACCTGTATGAATGTTTCATGTTTTTAAGTATAACTCAAAGCACTCAAGTAGACAAAGATAATTAACTAACATTGGAATATGAGCAAGGTCTTGGGTAATAGTGCAAAACGCAGTACAACCCCTGGATAGGGCTACACGAAGGCAGTGTATCATGTCGCGAGGACCAGGAAGGTGCACGAAGCAACCTGCGCATAAGGAGAAACCACGGACTAGTCAAAATCATCAAACATCTCCAGGGTAAGGAAACCTGGTTCTAGCACCCTCCCATACTACTTCGGGTGAGACCTCAGTCTGCTCTCTGTGAACTGTTACTGAAAGGGCTAGTAGTACCAAGATTTGTTTGGCTAACTAGCTCTGAACCTGGGTTAAGCCCCAACAAGCCAACAAGAAGTTTTTGTTTGGGAAAAAATTTCAACTTGAGATATAAGAGAGTTTTCTAAGAAAGGTGAAGTCTGAGCATTGAAATTGCCCAGAAATGATTCTACAGAATAGTTTCCCATGATATTGTTGATATACGCAACTTGTTCATTTTCTCCTTCTAATTCTGTTACTATGTACTTTTGATGTTTCTCACGACCAACCCTTATTTGATTCAATTTTCCATTATAGGGAAGCCACATGTGAGACAAGTCAGTTGCAAAATAGCCATGAAGTCTTTTTGACAAGTCTCTACTAAGGATTAAGCCATAGAACTCAGAAATGTCAGCCACAAGTATGTCAATGACTTGGAAAAATTTAGGGTTTTATGAAAGTCTAATGGTTACTTGGTTAAGTTCCCAAACAACTTCGACTTGAGAGCGATCTAACTGAACTATTCTTACAACATGTTTCTGAGGCTAAACATTCAACTTTGCACAAACTGTTCTGGGTAAGATGTTAGATGAAGCTCCAGAATCAACTAAACAGTTGTGTAAGTTTTTATTAAAGACTTCAAAAGTAAGGATAAATGGCGAAGTGTGGGATTTTGATCTCCCCCCAATTAGAGCGATATCGGTTGGATCAATCTTGTTCAAAGAAGTGCTAGGGGGTCTTCCCATTTCTTGGGCATCTTGTGAGATCACAACAGTAGGAAGCGGTGCAGTAGGTACTGCTTTAAGTTCTTTAAGAAGTAACTTCTACTGATGCTTCAATTTAATAAGCTCATGAAAGGTGATGTTTGCCCTAGTTTTCTTCATATCATCAATAATATTATATTCCATTTCATCAGAAACTATCAAAGTTTTAGATGAACGAGAAGGATCCAATTGAGTAGGTGTAGCTTGAGTGGATTTTGGTACAGATTTCTTCGTTGTTTCTTTGTCCCTAGGGGGTGGGATTGAAGCTTTCTGTTTTGTATTTGTTTGTGACAATTCAATAGGGTTTTGACTTCGAGTAGTGACAGGTAATGCTTCTTGAGTTTCTTCATTGGGAAGTATAAAATCCCACATTCCTTGTAATTCTTCCACTTCTTCATCATCTGTTTGTTCTTCTTTTGTTGAAACTTTGTCCTCTTCTCCATCTGATTCAGCATTTGATATACCATTTGGAGGCTTAGGATCAGCGAGAGAATTCCTTTTAAATGGTCTAAAAGGTTTCTTAGAGGAATTATCTACTACCTGTTTTTTAATGTCAACCATTTCGTTAGACATGGTTTTGAGCACTTTTGTTATATAGTAAATTGACCCCCTCATCAGCTCAGAGGGGAAAGACATGATATCAGAAGCAAAGACCAAGATCACATACCTTGTTTCCACACTAACACTGGCTATGCACTGGCAACTTGCTTTATAAAGCTTCTCTACAAGCCTAAGGGTGTGTTAGTGACCCTACTAACTCTAGTTGCTACTTCGGGAACAACGTTAGTGGATCCTAATGAAGTTCTAAGGGTCAAAGGAGTGAATTGACTCATAAATATCTAGATATTTTCTCCTAAATCTTCTCAAAAAAAGCAAGGAAACATCTCAAGTTCGACATATTTGGGGGATTTCTAATCCTAATGAAGGAGGAAAATGGGAAAGCGCTGAAAAGCATGGCAACTTCATTGATTTCACCCTAAGGAACTCATGGAGGAACTTAGCAACCCTAACTCAATTGCTACATAAGCAAAGCTAGGGCTATGGTGATAGAGGTTAGATCATTTGAAAGGATAGCATATTTGATTGTTGAGCATTGTCTCAAGTTAGAAGAAGTTGGTAAGAAGGGAGAGAGAGAGAGAGAGAAGCTAGAGGGGTAAGGGAAGGTTGATGCAACAAATGGTTGTAATCACTCTTCCAACATTAATATAGAACTGCAGTTGTACTGTCTACTCCATGGTGTTGGTACTATCATTCATTAACTTGTTTGTCTAATACCTTTTAGCATGAGTAGCTTAGTTATGTGTAAATAAATTTTCTTCTATGTATTCATGTATTAGTTATCAAGGCTATATGTTGTGATTATGCTTGTCACTTCTATGTGTAGGACTTGATCTGGAGCCAACTCAGGGGACTTCCACCAAGATGCATTGTGCTCTCCAGCAAATTTACATGGAGGCTTGAGGTAATCTATTTGTCCTACTTTCATAGTTGGTTATTTTTTATGAACATACATGTAAATTTGTGATGGTTGTAGATAATCTTACAGTCTGCCAAAGGTCCCGAGAATACCTTTGAGGGTATCTCCATTCTCCACACACCGTGCATTTTATCCTACAGTAGAATTGGCGACTCCACTATGGACTATACATCCAATTCCCAATTTATCCAGACAGTTCTCAGTTTCCTCCTCCTTCTAATACCTCCCTATACTTCTGCATTCCCTTTCTGACCCACCAAAACCTTGTTGCATTCTACCTTCACATATTCAGCCTTGAATCTGATCCAAAATACCTTGTTTTGTGTTGTTTTCCCACACTAACACATGTTAGTAGACTGCAAAGTGCTTTATAAAGCTCTGTGTCTTCATACACAGAGTGTTAGTGGACCCAATAACTCTCTGTGGCCACTGCTATAGAGCGTTAGTCCCTTAAAATCTTGATATACAATTGTGTCTGCAAACTCAAGGGGATAGGAAGCCTGCTCATGGACTGAAAGAGGGTCTGCAACTACATTTTGTTAGCAAGATCGGTGTCCTGAAAGAAATTTTTTTTAGGAAATAAGTTTTTTTTCTTTCTTAAAAACATTTTTTATGAAAGAAAGATCCACATTTTTTATTCATTCTTTTATTTAGCTGGTTAAAAGCTGCTTTATTTTGGTTTCAAATAGTTGTTAGGAAAGCATTGGAAAGATTTTTGTTGGTTATGAATGTGTTATAATTACTAAGATGCATGGAAAAAATATGAATATGTGAAAGACTCTCGCTTGTAGAACACAACTTGTTTTCATCGAATTGAATATTTTTTAAAGCTTTGTCTTGTGCATGATTTTTGAGTCAGTTTCCCATCACATTTCATACGTCAAGTCCCCTACCGAAGATACTAAAAAAGTACACATAAAATTTACCTAAAATCAATCAGTAACTCTTTATTGAGCAAACAAACATTAGTTCAGGCTAGGATCTTGGGATAGGAAGTGCGAATAAACTGCCCAAGATTAGAAACCAAAACTACTGTCATTAAAAGAGAGAAAATTCCTTCTGCACTCATACTACTGGGACCACTCCAGTCAAAGCGGAGCTAAATATGAGACAACGTCAAACTGTAAGTGAAGGTAGCCCACCTTCGCTTGCAACTCCTTTGGGTATTCTATGTATTGGAATCCCTTCGGGGATTTCAGAGCTGAGTTGGGGACTCAGTTATCCTGCCCACACAACGTACTGTCTACGACTATGTCCCCCTGGTAGTGTCTGTGATCTGAGGTATCCTTAGTAGAAAATCTTTTAGGGACTTACACAAGGTGACTGGGGCGGGCTACCCTGGTACCTAACATAGATGGACCTACTTTGTATTTAGTTTTTGGGATGGTGCTCATCTTCACGGAAGTACTTGGCCCCTTAATTTGAGGTTTGGGCGAAGCTCTAGAGTAATTGTAACTATACATTTGGCCAGCCCTCTCTGTTATTCATTGTGATACTGGGTTTCATCTCCAGTGATCAGTGCTTATCAAACAGGGTCATTTCCCTCTGTTTGCTAATTGATCAACTTAGTGTATATTTTATATTTTTTAGGTACCCGTGTGCTATCATTGAGACTTTAACAAATATCATGATAAAATTTATTTATAAAAATTAACGGTCACTGTGGCTACATCTAGCCCTCGTCGTCAATATAGATGATTGTTAGGACTTCTTGCACTCATTGTAGAAGATTCGCCAAGCTCCAGTGAACTAGATTCTCCATCTTTGGGGAATCAGTCTCCTAGATCTCACTTGGAATCTATTTGGACAATTGATGATTTAAGTTTACCGGAGGATTTCTTTAATGAAGGGTTTCTTCCTCCCTTTAACCCTCTGCTCACAAATCTGTTGGACCCACTCTTGGTTCCCGTGGCACCTATACTCTTTGTCTCTTTAGTTGGAACATTTCCATCCATCTCGTCGATGACTAACAGGTCGTGGAACTTTGTGAACACTTTTGGTCCTCCACCACTTCCCCATTTGACATTCACCACCACACCACTAATGGCAAACCCCGCTATCCCATTTACCCCATGTACAACCACTCACATGACACCCTCCATGAGTGGAACCCAGCCGATGCCAGGTTCCACCCCCTTAGTTTCAAACTATATACCTTCGACAAGTGCTACATACAACGCTTCTTATAATGCTCAACATAGCACTATTAGCGTAGTTCCTATCCACCAACAATATGGTCAGCAGCCACTGTACAGTTCAAACCCCCAGATTCAAGTATCTGGGGGCATTCCCAATATGCACATACCGGTGGGGAACCTAACAGTTCCCCCTCCATTCTCAGGCATGTATGGACAGTCATTATTTGACATGAGTGTTCCTTATGTCAATCAAGGACATATGGTTAGTTCTGTGGTGGGAGGGAATCCTCAAGGAGGTCCCAACCAATCCATGGGGGCACCCTACTCATAAATTGAAATGATTCAAGGGGGAACTACTTACCTGGGAGTAATTATATACCCCAACATCAGATTCCCCATGGAAATCCACACTACAACGCCATACCCCAAGCCAACTACTATAACACACAGCCTATGTATAATATTGGGACTCAAATGATGGGAGGACTGCAAGGTTCCTCAAGTCATATGTCATCGCCTTGGTCTGAGTCGGGGGCACCACAACTTTGCCTTTCTTGGCAATGTTGGATTTCCCTACTTGTCCAAACTTACTAATGACCCCATCTACCACAACTTACTTTGGCCTTCGATCCCGCATAAGATACCAACAGACATCCCCAAGTTCGAAGGGAAACAAGGGGAGGATCTGAGCACTCATATAACCACCTATCATCTTTGGTGTGTTTCCAACTCCATGGTGGATGATAGTGTCTGGTTACGTCTTTTCCGCTACACCCACACTGGCAACAGAGCTAAGTGGTACATTTAGTTACCACGTGCATCAGTAAATACCTTCGACGCTCTAGCGATGGAATTCTTAAAGCACTTCCAGCTACCCATCCGCTATGAGACTGGGACAGAGCTCCTCACTTCATTACATCAGGATACCGCCACCCACATCTCTGATCATATACATGAATGGAGACATAGGCGGAGGTTAATCAAAGCTCCCCTCCCAGACTATCTCTTGGTAGACTAGTTCTGCAAGTCCCTACTCCCGCAAATTGCTAAAGATGTCACTTTAGGTGGTACAGTCACAAAAGACCAATCCATACGTCATGCCCAACACTTAGATATGATATATTCATAGTCTAACACTCTTTATAACATAATCCCCAATGCCCCTCGTAACTCTAATGTCTCTGCTACTTAGCACCCCAGAGCGCATGCTGATGGGATTATCGGTGCCACCTCTGGGGCTACTGTAAAACAACTCAGTGGTCACATTGCCCAAATGTCAGTGGACCCCTCTACAAATCAACTACTATTCCTACCACCATGATAAACTTTGTGCAGTCTATGCAAAAACCTGGTGGTAAGAACAAGAAGAATAAGAAAAAGTCAACAAAGCAGCAAAACCCAAAACAGAAGGCCGCTTCACCTCTTGATGATGGAAAGGATAAACCCACCAAATTCCCTTGCAAAATCTTTGTTGAAGACCACATGACCTATCGCTACCTGTGCCTTCAGGAATGCACAAAATATATTGCTAAAAAGGATACTAATAGGACCACCACTGTCCTTAATAACCCTTTCCCTGCGCAGTAGCAGCAAAACCTTCTTGCAAACCAACCCCAACCCCCACAAGGGGGCAATGGTGGTTCGCAACATCCTTCAGCTGGTGAAGGATCCTCTACCATATACACCTTTGAAATGATAGATCTACAAACAAGAGCCAAATCCTATGGAGCTCTTGTCACTCATGTAGAGGAACCTTCCTCAAGTCAAAACCCACTGCCACCCAACAATTTGCATATCGAAAGGAAGATTGTTGACCTTGTAATTCACCCCCCAAAAGGGGCACTTCGATGCACAACGCACAATACATCTGCACGTGCCCCCCAAAACTACAACATTGTATAAGACTTGGCGCAAGCGGCGCCGGCTATGTCAGCACTCGAAGTATTACAAACATGCCCAGCACAAAGGAAAGCTTTGATTTTGGATATTGGTGGTATTGACCCATAGGATTCCATGCTTGCAATATTCGACATGGAAAAGTATAAACCTCCCCTTTCCCACTAGCTTGCATTTCAAGTGCAAATTTTTTTGAAAGGTAAAGATATACACAGAATTGTCATCGATGAAGGTGCTTCTACCTATGTCATGTCAGCTTCATTTTGGCTTGCTCTGGGTCCTCCAACCCTATCCCTGCTATCGAATTCCATGAAAGCTTTTGACGGCCCCACTTTCATCCCAAAAGGTTAGCTAGCTAGCTACCCCATCATTTTGTATGGGAAAACAGTAACGGTGGACACAGAAGTCGTAGATAAAAAACTCGACTATAATCTCTTGCTGGGTCGCAGTTGGACATATGCCATGACGGTCATCGTATCTACTATCTTTCACATCATCCTATTTCCATTGGATGGAAAGGTCATTACAGTAGATCAACTATCTTTTTGCACCCTTGATTACTCCATGTTACCAAGAGGCTCTGTACCCTTAGTAGGTGGTGTACCTGACTCTTACGTCAGTATCGGTACCAGTCTACTGAAGGCTTCTTCCCTCATGGGTTGTTTCCCTCTTCAGCCACCCAAGGTTTCATAGACGGTCAATATAATTTCATCTATTCCTCATGAACAGACCAATCCATGGATCCTACTGGCTCCTTCAGACATTGACACATATGGAGAACAAATGCCGCTATCACTAGCTGAATTGGCCTACCAAACCATTCAATCTACATCCACATCTCCAGTCACTTTGGTTACGGCCAATGGTACCACTGCCCCTCCCATAAATGCTCCTTCTTTTGATCCACTCAATCAAGTCCTACCTACGGATGAAGCTATTTGAGAAATCATGATTTTAGAAGAGCGACCTTGGGAGGATTCACATCATCATGTTTTGATATCTAATTCAGACACGATGCCTCTTCAAATCTTGTCCCTTGACATACCAGAAATTGATTCCTCAACCTATACGACCATCCAAACTTTGGAGGCAGAAGGAAACATGGGAATATTTCAAAGACATTGCTCATCGATATTTCTGTCAAGATAGACATCATGGAAAACATCCAGATTGGAGTAGATTGCAATCCTGAGGAAATTGCAAGCTTCACCTGCCTTTTTAAGGAATTCCGTGATGTATTCACCTGGTCTTATGAGGAAATTCCTGGCATAGATCCATCTATTGTCGAGCATGATATCAAGCTTTATGACAATGCAAAACCTGTCCATCAAAGGCTTCGACCAGTCCATCCCCACAAAATGGCAGCCATAAAAAACGAAGTAGAAAAATTGTTACATGTTGGTTTCGTCTATCCTATTCCTTTAATGGAATGGGTTTCCAATCTGGTTCCTGTCGATAAAAAATAAGGAACCATCTATGTATGTGTCAACTATTGAGACTTGAATGTCGTGTGTCCCAAAGATAATTATCCGACACCATTCATCAATCAAATCATCGACAACTGTGTCAGTTGTGGATCATTTTCATTCATGGATGGATTCTTAGGTTATAACCAGATTGCTATTAAACCCAAAGAACAACATAAAACTGCCTTCGTCTGCCCATGGGGCATCTTTGCCTATCGAAAACTCCCATTCAGTTTAAAGAATGTTGGAGAAACTTTTCAAAGAGCCATGGACTATGCATTTCACAATATCAAGCATATCATTCAAGCTTACTTGGATGACCTTCTAGCCCATTCCAAGCAACAAACGCAACACCTAAACCATTTAAAAGAAATCTTTCTAAGGTGTCGGTTTTACAACATCCGCCTAAATCTGCATAAATGCGTTTTCTCCGTCGAGTCTGGACGCTTACTTGGATTCATTGTCTCCAAGTATAGGATTAGAGTTGATCTCGATAAGGTAAAGGAAATTACTCAATTGCCTGAACCACAATTTGTTCTACAACTCCAACGTTTGCAATGGAAAGAAAACTTTTCAAGTTGGTTCATTGTAAATTATGCCCAGTTGATGAAAGGTTTTATGAAACTACTTAAGAAGGGAGTGTCGTATCTGTGGAAAGATCAAGCTCAATGATCATTTGATGCCTTGAAAAAGAGGCTTATATCAGCCGCACTCCTTAGCGCTCCCAGCTATGGTCGTGACTTTCTTCTATACCTCGCAGCCTTTCCATCCTCTCTTAGAATGGTCTTGGTTCAAACTCATGATGACCAGAGTGAACATGTGATCTATTATCTGTCCAAAGGCCTGGCTGGGCCCGAAATCAGATATTCACATGTGGAAAAGCTGTCATTGGCAGTCGTCTTTGCTATCAACCGATTCTGACACTACATCCTGTTGTGACAGACTACTATCATCGCCTTGGAGAATCCCATGAGACATATTTTGTCTCATCAAGTAATTGGAGGAAAATATTCAAAATGGATCGTGATCCTCCAACAATTTGATCTAGTTTTCACAGTTGCCAAGGTGAAGAATTCCTTAGTCTTCGCTGAAATTTTGTTGGACCTTCCCTTCGTCAATCCTAACGAGATAGTCCACAATCCTCTTCCAGATGAGGCTGTCTATCTTATCGACACCATTGACCCTTGGTACATTGAAATTCTTGTCTACCTCCAAGCACAACAGTTCCACCCCGAACTATCAACAGGTGACTGTCATTGCATCTGCCACCAAGCACAACACTATCTAGTGATTAACGATACGTTATATCATCATGGTGCAGACACAGTTCTTTGGTGTTGCCTCACTTATGAAGATGTGGAACACGTTTTAAATAACTGCCATGCTGGGGAATATGGCAGTCATCTTTCTGGCACATCTACTGCAAAGAAAAGCTTGTGCGCAGGCTATTATTGGCTGACCTTGTTCAAAGATTGTGTCAAGGCCATTTGGCAATGCCATCCTTGTTAAGTATTCATAAAGAAAATGTGCGCTCCTCTGGCCCTACTGCACCTGGTGATCTCTGTTGGCCCCTTTTCCAAATGAGGGATAGATTTCGTAACCCGCAATCTTGTTTCCTCTGTTGATCATAGTAGCTATGGACTATTTCATGAAATGGGTCGAAGCCCTTCCCACCTATAGAGCCGATGGAGAAACTGTGGTGCTATTCCTATTCAATTAGGTTATTTTTCATTTTGTTGTACCCCACATGATGGTTACATACCGTAGGATCTCATTTCAAGAACCATATGATGTCTGATTTAACATCGCTGCTTGGTTTTCATTAGGATCAATCATCCTCCTACTACCCCCAAGCTAATCGTCAAGTAGAAGCCATCAATGGCGTATTAAAACCATGATCCGTAGGTTGGTAGGAAATCATAAAACCAATTGGCACCGAATGTTATGTTCGGTGCTATGGGCATACCGAACTTCAGTAAAAACAGCCATGGGATTTACACCTTTCAACTCACTTATGACCAGGAAGCAGTTTTACCCATCGATTGTCAGATCCCTTCCCTGCAAATAGCCATTGAACTCCTGCTCGACACTACTGCTGAAGAATAACGCTTACTATAACTTAATCAACTAGACGAAACTTGTCGAGATGCTGAATTGGCACTCGAGGCTCACAAGCACTGGGTAAAAACCTAATATGACAAAAAGGTCAAGCCTCATTCTTACTAAGAGGGAGATTTTTTTTTGCTCTATGATAACAAACATGACATCTTGGGGACAGGAACACTCCAACCCTTATGGCTAGGTCCCTATGTTGTCAAGAAATTCCTCTCAAAAGGGGCATATGAACTATAAGACTGGGAAGGAGTCCCACTCACGGAGCCCATAAATGGGCTCTATCTGAAAAAGTATTATTCCTAGTATTGTGCTAGGCATGTTCTTTGTAATTTTATGTATTCATAAGTTTTTCTTCCCATTTTGGTGTGATTGGATTGTTTTAATAATTATTGGAGTATTTGTCTCATACATTCTTCTCGCAATGCAGATGTCTTCGTTACCCTTAGCATACGTAGGATACACGGATGGTGCCAGTCGTCACACATGTCACATTGCATCAGCTACTTGGGTCATCTACACACCTGAGTCGAAACTATTTTGTTTTAGAGGAGTCTTTCTTATTACCGCCACCAAGAATATTGCCGAGTACATGTCCGTAATTTCACTTCTCACAGAAGTGTCATCAAGGGACATCTCCAATCTGGTGGTCAGGTTAGACTCCTAGCTAGTTGTTATGCAATTGAAAAATCGTTATCACATTCGTAATCCAACCTTGTTACATCATTATTTAAGGGTACGACTCCTAGAACGTCAATTTGAAATAATCACATATGAACACATTCCTAGAGAATTTAATGTGGTTGTTGATTCATTAGCTAACTATGTATTAGATTGGCATCTATCTCATTCACTATAGAAGCATGCATGAAAAGTAAAAATTTACTGAGTTAAATATGTTACAAAAACATTTAAAAAACATTTACGCCATCAAAATACCAAAACATCTGTATATATATGTATATATATATATATATATATATATATATATATATATATATATATATCAAAATCCAGTCTTTTACATCGAAATATTCCAAAACTTGGATGTCTTAAGTACAAAATGGCTACTAAGCCCAGCTACAAACACCCATTGGCTATGACAAAACACCTGCTAAAAAGAGCTTATTTCTCCTGAAATGCTAAAACTGCTCTATCTATCCTCTGAATAGGAACCAGAAAATGCTCATGTACATTGACTGAGTGTTGTTGCATATGAGCGGGAATCTCCCTCATAGGAGGGGGAGGGGGGGTGTCACCCATGCTCAAGCCCTCCAGGTTCCTCAAAACCTCATGAATACTGTCGGCATCACCCTGCCCAGTAGGTAGTTGGCCTCCTTGTCACATATGGCGGGGTTCGCCTATAGGTCATAGTGGCACCACATCTGTGTTAAGTATAAAGCTTCATGTCAGTACTTATTTCACCTGTAAAACCATTACATAAACATTGAAAAGCTAAGAAAATACTTGAAGTACTTTCGAAAATCATTCTCTCCTTGAGGACCCTAGTTGGTCCCGGGTAGTAGTATCAAGTTAGGGTCGGTGGTAAAATCCATGCCCTCATAAGCATAGTCATCAATCATCACAATTTTTCCACGAAGCCACTGGAAGAAATCTTCCTCGAAGAAATGTCAGATCGGTCCTCCTCCTGTGCGAGGATCGAGTGATGACCATCGCCCCTGCCTCAACTCCCTTGGATCAAAGGGACCTAAGCTCATCCTTGGGTGCATAATAGGTACCCTCTCAAGAATGAATGAAACTATGAGAGTACCATACCCAAAACTGTGTTGGGTACAAGTCTTGCATGTCGTTAACTCTGCCTTCAACTGGCGAAGCACTGCTTCACACCAGTTGAACATCTGTGGCTGGACACAGTCAACTGCAAGCAATATTTGGCCTTTTTTGCAACGTGGGGACTCTTTGACCCTGCCAACTGCACAATCAACCATAAAATTTCCCTCATAGACTTGGACCTTATCCTCTCTATAGGGACTCTGTTGCTGACTAGTCTTCTCTCAGGGATGCAGTAGGATTGCACCAGCTCTAGGGTAGATCGTGGATCTGGCCTACCCCTGGTGAGGTTTTCCTGTGCCCCACAGCACGATAAACCAATTAAAAAGTATATGTCATCACAGTCAATAGCCAGCTCATGATCTGCGATCCTGAACACTTGCTCGTTTTCATCCCAGCGCTGGATAATCCATCTCAATAAATCCTCCTGCCCTTTCATCAGCTCCAAATTTGCATACTTCAGTAAACCGTAGTGGTGCAATGAAAGTATGCATGCTGGATCATTTTGCATCAGCAATTCTTGGCTATCATGGGCTCATTCTCTCCATAGACGAGTCATTATGGCCTGAAACCTGTGCAAAATAACCCTAAAAATAGTGAAAATGGGGCAAAATAGCTTTAGGAATCCTTGCATGAGTTTTTAAACTGTGCCCTTCAGCTCTAACGCTCCCCCAGTGGTACACAGGGAGGTTTAACGCCCTCCAGTAGGTTGTACAAGGCGTTTAATGCTCCCTAATGGCCATCTAGAGGGTGTTAGTGCGCAAACATTGCTTTAGGGCACCTCAAATATGCAAAAATCCACTCCTCAAACTGTCAAGAAAGGTTAAGAAATACATAGAGCAAGGTTTTAGCCTCTTCCTGGGACTGACAACACATCGAATGGTTGCCCGGATCTCTTGCAATGGTCCGTGGAAAATCTGCTCCTCTTTAGCTCCAAAATGCTCTCACAATTCTCAAATAGTGAAAATGGTGAATGTGAAAACACAAAACACTTCCTTATATTTATTTTTGGAGACATGATTTCTGAAATCATTAAAGAGAAAGTATTCCATTCCCCATGATTTTTTATCATGCATGAACCCATATGGATAGGAATTGTTGCTTTTTATACTTTTTCCGCTTTTGATGAAAGTACCTTCAAGAATGAAAAGCAGTAAAAGCTACATGCAATTCTCAAAGAGCACTTTTCTTTTATGGGATATTTTCTCGCTCTCAAAAACTGAAAAATCCTCGAGTTTGTCATCATTGGGCTCATTAAACATATACGATGACAGTCTGAGCAACTCTTTTTCGCTCTTTTTCTAGCTCATTAAACTGAAAAAGACCATTAGAGCATTCTTTTTAGGTGCTTTTTTCTCGCTCATAAAACTGAAAAAATCCCAAGTTTTTTCTTTAGGCTCGTTAAACATTTATAAAGATGACCTGAGCATTCTTTTAGGTACTTTTCTCGCTCGTTAAATTGAAAAATCCCAAGCTTTTGTCACTGGGCTCGTTAAAAATCTATGGCAGCAACAAGAGCACTTACTTTTATGGGACCATTTCTTGCTTTTAAATCGAAAAATCCCCGAGTTTTTCCCCTTATTTGGGCTCGTTAAATCTACGAAGAAGGAATGAGCAGTTCTTTTACGTCTTTTTTCGTGCTCAATAAACTGAAAAGGATACCTTGATTTTTCCTCATTTGACTTGTTAAAATTTGATGAAGGTATTGAGTTTGTCATCATGTCACTCATTAAAAAATCACGATGAAAAACGAGTTTAGTCTATCACCTAGTACTTGTAACAAAATGAGGTCGACATCTATTGAAAATAGGTTTCTCTTTATCCATATTCAATAGATTAACTCATAGAAATTTAATTGATCTGGGTATACTATTAATCTTTTGTCACACCCAGTTAACAACTATGATAAAGGGACCACCATGGAGTTGTTCTTTACGATCTTTTCAGACTCTCTAAATATGAAAAGACCATCGAGTTGTCTAGTTTGGACTCATTAAATTACACAGACAAGATATAGAGTCACTCTTTTTATGATCTTTTTCAGACTCTCAAAACATGAAAAGGTCGATGAGTTTGCCTGTCTGGACTCATTAAACTATTAAGATAGGGCATAGAGTCGCTCTTTTCACGGTCCTTTTCAGACTCTTAAAATATGAAAATATCAACGAGTTTACCCATCTGGACTCACTAAACTAATCAGACAAGGAAAGTAGACAATACAATTGCATTCAGTATTAGAAAGCGTGGTTTCGCAGTAGTCGTTCCCTTGAACATGGCACTTCCTCATATAGACCTTCCTTGTGACGAACTCTCAATGTGAATCCTACCATCCTATTAGTTTAGCCTAAATACCTCAATGTTCTTGCATCTTTATATCCTAACACTCTTTGGTGTTCATGAGTCTAGTGCTACATGGTTAAAACCGTTGTCATGCCTTCAATTGTTCAAGGGTTAACCTTTGTTTCCTCCATCAACCCATCAAGCATATCCTTTCATCATACCCTCTGTTGTTTAGACCCAATGCTCAAAGATTCCTAAAAAAACAAATCATTCTTGTCTCGTTTCATGTCAATTGATGTAGGACACATTATTTCCTACCTTTCGATAGGTATCTTCCTATCAACTTCAACACTCTATCTAGGAAGACAACCCAGAAACACATTCAGTGCCTTGGTACTTGCAGACATTAGTGGTAGGTTGCCTTGTGTTTAATCAAGGGTTCTCATTATTTTCTCCTGGTTAAGCGATTCTATGGGTGTTCGATGAAAAAAACATCTTTCACACTCATTAGATTGTACTGTTCATCTTGGAGACCATCACCATTATTGGTGGCCTTCCTCGCATCTGTTAATGTTTTCCATTATTGACTCGTAATCAGATTATTTCGTGCATGTTTGACATCAATGCATACATTCACATGTATTGATCTATGTTGTTCGATGAAGCGGAAATCAGGACCTTGGGTAGAGGCTTGCATCACTCAGCCTTGTTTCCTCTCCCAAGTTGCATATATTGTTTTTTGGAGACAGCTTATCAGGATGATTCTATTATGACACCGGATCTGCATTGTGCTTATCGGCGGCTGACATCGTCATATCTCTTTGGAGAAAATCACTCTGACATAGCTACTAAGCATGGAAATGCCCGACTCAAGACATTATTTTAGTAGTTATATATATATATATATATATATATATATATATATAGATATATATATATATATATATATAGATATATGTTTGTGTGTGTGTGTGTTGTTTCAGTTTTCCCGTACCACCCGAAGCTCCGATCCTCTCTCTCTTTTTGTCGAAGAAGGAAAATTACAGTGACGTAAAGTATTTCAGCCATTGTCGTAGCCTCTGATCTCACACTTTAGGGGGCATCTTTTATATAGAAAATTGACCCCCTCATTAGCTCAGAGGGAAAAGACATGATAGTTGAAGCAAAGACCAAGATCACATGCCTTGTTTCCACACTAACGCTGGCTATGCACTGACAACCTGCTTTATAAAGATTCTCTGCAAGCCTAAGGGTGCGTTAGTGACCCTCCTAACTCTATTTTCTAGTTTGGGAACAACGTTAGTGGATCCTAATGAAGTTCTAAGGGTCAAAGGAGCGAATTGACTCATAAATATCTAGATATTTTCTCCTAAATCTACTCAAGGAAAGAATAGAAACATCTCAATTTTTACCTATTTGGGGGATTTCTAATCCTAATGAAAGAGGCAAATGGGAAAGAGTTGAAAAGTATGGCAACTTCATTGCTTTTACACTAAGGAACTCATGGAGGAACTTGGCAACCCTAACTCAATTTCTACATAAGAAAAGCTAGGGCTATGGTGATAGAGGTCAGATAATTTGAAGGGATAGCATACATGATTGTTGAGAATTGTCTCAAATCAGAAGAAGTTGGTAAGAAGGGAGAGAGAGAGAAGCTGGAGGGGTAAGGGAAGGCTGATGCAATAGATGGTTGTAATCACTCTTTCGACATTAATATAGAACTGCAATTGTACTGTCTACTCCATGGTGTTGGTACTATAATTCATTAATTTGTTTGTCCAATACCTTTTAGCATGAGTAGCTTAGTTATGTGTAAATATATTTTATTTTATGTATTCATGTATTAGTTATCAAGGTTTTATGTTGTGATTATGCTTATCTCTTCTATGTGCAGGACTTGATTTGGAGCCAGCTCAGGGGACTTCCACATAGTTGCATTGTGCTCTGCAACAAATCTACACAGAAGCTTGAGGTAATCTATTTGTCCTACTTTGATAGTTAGTTATTGTTTATGAACATACATGTAACTTTGTGACGGTTACAGATAATATTACAGTCTACCAATGTCCTGGGAAGACCTTTGAGGGTATCTCCATTCTCCATACACCGTGCATTTTATCTTATAGAAAATTTCTATAACCCTTCAAGATCAAAAGGATATTTTGGTGGTTTCTTCTTGGAGTCGTCCCTAAAGGTTACTTTCTTAGATTTCTGTTCTTCTAATGCAGTTTTCTTTTCCACAACTAGAATGTGTTTCTCCAGAGCTATTGTTTCTTTCATATTTTCAGCCAAAGTTGGTTTGGTGGCTCTATCAACGAGGATAGTTGTGTTTGACAGTAAAGCAGAAATATACCACTCATTTTGGACCTCATCGCTAGGGCTTAGATGCCGTTGGTCAACAATTTATTGAAGCGATATTTGAAGTCCTTAATGGGTTCTTTCGATTCGACTTTCAAGCTGGAGATATCATTGATTTGGGTAGCTGTAGATCTATCATCTCCAAATTTAGTTAAAAATTGCTTTTCAAAAGCATCCCAACTATTAATAGAACCTGATGGTAATGAAAAGTACCATGATCCTGCTGCTCCCTATAAAGTATATGGGAATAATCTTACAACTGCATCTTCTTCCACTACTTCATTAAAGTTAATGGACAACATGAAATTATTTATATGTTCCTCAGCTAATAGGCCATTGTGAGGATTGAATTTGAGAAACCATTTCTCTAGGTGTGTTGGTAATTGATGCAAAGGCCTAGCCATCCTAACAACCCCTGGGTTTTTCCATGGCCTTGGAGGATTCTGTGCCATTGCTGGTATTTGGGTAGGGGAAGGTGTAGCAGTGGTTGAAGGTGATTGGGTAGAGGAATATGTAGCTCCTGTACTTGTGTGAATCACGATCTGGAGTGGTGAGGTGGATGATTGATCTTGTGAGGGTATAGATGGAATGAATGAAGATGATGATAGAACCTCACTGTGAGATTCAGATGGTGTTTTCTTAGCTTTCTTACGGCTTGGCAGAGGAAATTCGAACAAAGGAATTCCGAACTTTTCGCTTTGTGCTCTAGTTAACCATTGAGATGGGGTGAACTGAGAGGTAACACTATCCTGGGATAACTCAGATTCTTCTTGAGATAGTGAAATCCCCTATAATTTATGAATCAAATATTGAACTTCAGGGGCTTCAGTAGAAGAAGAATGATCTGGCTTGTTTGGGATTTCAGCAACAGGTTGTATAATTTTCTGTGCAACTTCTCGCTTAGGATCAGGGGATTTGGAAGGCTTTCAAGAAGTTGGAGGTGATGGTGAGGGAGTTTTACTCTTATAATGGCTTGTGTTGGAAATAATACTAAGAGGGGGGGTGAATCAGTATTATCAAATTCTTTTCAATATATCTTCCTTATTTATACTTTGAATAATTCTTTAAATATTGATCATTACTTTGTATGTCAGTATCATAAAATAATGAGCAGGAACAAGAAAATCAAATAATCACACAAAAGAACACCAGATATAAGGTGGAAACCCAATGTGGGTGAAAAGCACCTGCTGCAATATGTCTCTATCTTCTTTCAATTAGAAACTCCTTTTACAATGATTTTGTACTGGTGCAGCCCTTTACCAGTACACAGGCTACAACCTGCAGAGAGCTACAACCCTCTCTCGTTCTCCAGCTTCTCCTGGAAGGGAGCTACAACCCCCTTAGCTCTTGTACTAGCCAAGATACTAGTACGTAGGTGCTGGCCTACTGAAGGCTACAACCTTCTCTTTCTTCCAGAGACCACGTTTCATAAATTTTCAGATTGGATCCATGAACATCAATCAATCATCAAGTATATCTGCATCAAACAATCTCCTTTCCCAATTAGCACTGAATCAAGTAAACACTTCTCTGACAGCTGTACCCAGAACACAGTAACAGTAACCACACACCAAATTCTGAACCTAGAATACCATCAAAAGAAATTATCCTTCTTTATGCGCTAATGTTCCTCCTTCATTCAGATCCAGATCTGCACCATAACCCAATCACCAATATTTTAGATCTAGCACTTATTAGATATTCAATTCATTCGATGATGCTTTGCCAAATGATCTCCTTCTTCTTTTATAGTCTTAGGCCTTCCACAATACCATGGTCCAAAACCATAGGATCAAAAAACTGTTGGACTAATACCATGAACCAACCATGAAAGTGCGTGAGATCAACACTTTTGGATGCAATACCACGAGCCAAAACCATAGGATCAAAAACTATAGGACTAATACCATGAACCAACCATGAAAGTGCGTGAGATCAACACTTTTGGATGCAATACCACGGACCAAAACCATAGGATCAAAAACTGTCGGAATAATACCATGAGCCAACCATGAAAGTGCGTGAAATTTTCTCTTCATGAAAGGAACTTTTCTCTGCATGAAAGTGCGTGAACTTTTTCTCTACATGAAATAACCTTTTCTCTGCATAAAAGTGCGTGAACTTTTTTCTACATGAAATAAACTTTTCTCTGCATAAAAGTGCGTGAACTTTTCTCTACATGAAATAAACTTTTCTCTGCATAAAAGTGCGTGAACTTTTCTCTACATGAAATAAACTTTTCTCTGCATAAAAGTGTGTGAACTTTTCTCTACATGAAATAAACTTTTCTCTGCATATAAGTGCGTGAACTTTTCTCTACATGAAGGAAAAAAATTTTCTTCATGAAAGAAACTTTTATCTTCATGAAAGTGCGTGAACTTTGGTGCACTATAATTTATCATCTGAGATGAGTGGGTTGCCATCAAGTACAACATATGTATCATAATGCCAACAATCTCCCCCTTTGGACTTGATGGCAACAACAACCAATCATTCTCCCCCTTTGACATCAAGGGAAAAGGGTTATGCTCCCCCTAAGAACATGCTCCCCCTGACTATAAACCAGATCTGCAAAGAAGAACCATAATCCATCAAACACCATAAATGACCATGAAAGAGATAGAGACGTATTGCAACAATATTCAGACCAGCATCCATGATCTCCTTCTGTACTTCCTCCATAATGCCAACAATGCATGATATGCTCCCCCTGAACCTGTGCCATTCGATCTTTGACCAATCTGCAACCCAGCACATGTACACATATACTTCAGATGAACCTTGCGTACAACCAACAATCAGAAGAGATTCAACAACAAGATGATGCATCAACAACCCCCAGCTTTTGCCTGAGGTATTCAAAGGTCTCCCTAGGCAATGGTTTGGTGAGTATATCAGCAACCTGTTCCTTAGAAGGAACATACTCCAACTTGACCTTTTGTTGAAGCACTTGTTCCCGGAGAAAGTGATACTTGATTGGTATGTGCTTGGTTTTTGAATGCATGACTGGGTTCTTTGAAATGTTGATTGCACTTGTATTATCACATAAGATGAAGATAGGTGGTGTACAAGTGATTTGAAAATCCTGCAAGGTCTGCATCATCCAAAGTAGTTGAGTGCAGCAAGATGCAACAACAACATATTCTGCTTCAGCTGTAGACAAGGCAATCGAACTCTGTTTCTTGCTGAACCAAGATACTAATCTGGAACCCATAAAGAATGCACCACCACTTGTGCTCTTCCTATCATCCACGCTTCCGACCCAATCTGCATCAGTATAAGCATGAAGTGTGAGATCTGTATCTCTAGGATACCATAAGCCATAATTTTGAGTCCCTTGAAGATATTTGAAGATTCTCTTTACTGCCTGAAGATGAGTTTCCTTTGGATTTGCCTGAAATCTTCCCACTATTCCTACTGCATGCATGATGTCTGGTCGAGTACCTGTCAAATAAAGTAGACTTCCAATCATAGATCTGTAGGTTGGTTGATGTACTGCTGCTGATTCATCATTTGCACTGAGGCTACATCCTGTGACCATGTGTCATGCAGAAAGAGTCAATTTTGCGGACAAAACCGACCTCCCTAGAAGCTAAGGCTTTCTAGTGACAAACAAGACAATTAAACACTATCTTTCCCTAAATATGCATTTAGAATACAAGTAATCAGGTGTTTATAACATACCTTTAGTCCAACGCTTTGTAGCAGTCCAGCTTCGCCGATCCAGATGAGCTCCTCCTTCTCTTCGAAACTTGCATTCACTAACAAGCAAACAATTACATAGCACCTGAATAACTCATAAAATAAAACATATTCATCATAAAGACCAAGGAGTATATGAAACAAATCATGTATGACAACTTGTTGAGAAAAATGAGCTTAATTGTATTAAGTGGAAACAAAAGAAACCATTACAACCTGTGCCTTGGTGTTGTGCAGGTCCCTCCCAGGGTCCAGCAAGAGTTCTCCTTTACTTTGATCAGCTCACCCACTTCCAAATGAAGCTAATAAAGGATGGGAATCTATCCTCTCAAGCTCTATAAGGGAGTCCTAATTCCAGCAGCATCTACCCTTAGGAATGTTCAGCTTTCAACCTCCCCTCCCTCTGGCCCAATGCCTGTATTTATAGTGCTTTGGAGGAAGTTAATCAGGTCCACCATCAATGGGATAAGCCCCTCTTTGAGTGGGATAGCTCCCCTCTTGATGGGATAAGTTCCTCTTTCATAGGGATACATGAACCATCTGGAGGCGCTCAATACACGTCAAACAAACTTCTAGAATGCTCTAGAATCGACCACAAGTAACTTTTTTGAAGTAAAACTCACGCCTTTTGACATTTACATGGGTACACACCCACCCCTTTACAGATAGAGCGTACAAGTACGCAGGGAATGTGAACTTTAGGTGCGTACACGCAGGTAAGGCTAAGAGAAACTGCGTACCTAGAGTTATATGGATTTTTAAAGACTTTCTCTCTTTCTTGGAATTTGACATGAAGAGCAGAGGTATAAGACTTGCCAAGGAGGATAGTATGACAGTTGATGGAGCCATACTAACTGCAAATAGTCATGGTGACAAATTTTAGTGTAACAGATTGCCCCCTAAAGTGCGAAGCCTGTAGTAGATTAGGGTTTCATATCATCTAGGAAGGGTGAAGTACTTTATCATTTCAAGGATTATCTTGTGGAGAGCCCAGTCGGAACTTGCAAATATTCAACACAAATACATATATAAGATCATA
This sequence comes from Pinus tabuliformis, assembly GCA_031772625.1. Classification (NCBI taxonomy): domain Eukaryota; kingdom Viridiplantae; phylum Streptophyta; class Pinopsida; order Pinales; family Pinaceae; genus Pinus; species Pinus tabuliformis. The sequence goes on along the minus strand of CM062820.1, from coordinate 848,721,928 downwards.
TCATCGCTGAGGTAGGCATTCCCATACTCAGATTGAAAACTTTAACTAACAAACTAACTACTGCTCTGATATAGGAATGATTTCGCAGTACATCATAATCATAGACTCTTGTAGACACAGTATGGACGTAGCCATCTGTTTATGATTAGTCTATTGTACAATGAATACAAAACTCCTCGCAGCCTGGATGGTGGGAACTAGATCCAGGGTCTTCATTTCTATTTCCCGAAATGGTACGATTCTATCCATGCGAATAAATGAGTTGATGTCGAACATGGTAGAAACCACTTGATTACCAGTCGATGATGTAAACTGTTAACAAGTGTGAGAGAGACCACCAGTGATGTCAATGGTTCTCAAAGTACCCAGTACAATCCATGAGATGTGAATGAATTAGTTGATGTCGAACATTTCACGGAATCCTTCGATCGAAAGTCAATGATGTAAACCATCGTCAAAGGCGAGAAACCTGCCATTGATGCATGCAGATTTCAAGGTACTGACAATTTCTAGGTCATCTTTCTAGATAATGTGCTGATGTCGATAGAAAGTGACCCGTTGCAGGCAAGCCCACAACACAAAATCATAGATCAAGTTGAAGAAATGTAGCTGTAAGGACTGACTCAGGGATGGTCGAGATGAATGACGGGTATTTTGCAGATGAATGGTTTATTTGCAGTGACCTCTTGAACACATAATGACACGACAGATGGCTTGGTGACAATTGACCAAAAGTTAATACCCGGAACCGGTTGAAGATTTTCAATGTGGTTTGATCAACTGTTAGGCAAAGGATTTCCCAACCCAGGTGAATGAAAAGTGTCGTGTTCAAGAGTGGCGATAAGGCTTCTTCTGAGACAAAGGATAACAAATAGGCTCATTTTCCTCTCTTTTCCCCCACCATTTCTGGCAAGTACCTCTTTATTTTTTACAAGCTTGAGGAGGATAACATATGCTTGATTATAAGCTCATCCTTTGGATGAGTCCAACTTAGTTTAGATTCGAACCCTAAGAAGGAGTGGTCTGTTCCTGTTTGTAATCGAACAGGTCCTTTATTGTGAAATTTTAACGAGTCCAGTATAGGAGAAACTCGGTGTTTTTCAATTTTAGAGAGTCTGAAAAACTCAAGAAGACTCCAGGGTTGAACTTTTTCGTAAATTTGTGTCTCCCAAGCCCGAAAAAGTATAAAATAATACTTGAGAGAACCGCTTGATCTTTTACGACCAATGAGTACTTTCATAGTTAGTGTCTTTGACCTGAAAAGTAAAAAGTGATCAAGGACACGTCGTTTTATTTCCAGTATCGAATTTGAAACGACAAAAATCCGGCAATCTTTTCCTGTTTTTACGGTCAGAAAAGGGCTATAAGGGGACCGTCTTTTAATTTTGTTTTAACGAGTGTAAAAGAAACGCTCGGTAATCTTTTCATGTTTTAGGAGTCAGAAAAGGGCTTAAAAGATGACTCTGATGTTTTTGTTTGTGAAAAATGACAATTTTCCCTGAAAATCCTTTTATCCTGCACAAAAACCAACACATTACTCATACCTGTTTAAGATAGATAAAAATTCTTTGAAAAATACCTTTCCATGGTGAAAAATAAACAAATTTAGCATTTATTTACCCAAAAAACCTATAAAAAGGGCTTTTACCATTTCATTTTTACCATTTTACTTTTGAGGAGAGAAAAAGGGCTTTTGGCAAGAAACTTCCCATGGACATTGCGGAGAATCCAACCATCGAAATCGAACGCCGTCTCATCAGGTATTCTACAACATCCTCCTCTTCATTTCCATCCATTTAGAATTTGTTTTTAGGCCCTAGATTCATTTTTTGGAGGTTTTGGGGTTTGAAGGTCCGCTTTTCGGGGTACGCAGGTGCTCCACTGGTGACCCGCGTACCCCAACATTTTCTCAGTTGGAAAAATTTCGGGCGTACGCACCTTGCCTTAAGGGAACCTGCGTACGCACGCCCTGTTCCTAAAGGCGGGGTGCGTACCCCGCAAAACGCGTTTTCAAACCCTAATTCCTTCAAAAATGGACCAAAATTTTGGATTTCATTGACTCTAACAGATGTTTTTTGGTGTGTAGATTGCCCACCATGCTTGATTGGCGCGAGAGAGAGCACGAAGATGTTGATTTGGCTGCCATTAATCATCAACCTTCCATTGATGCTTTGAAGGCATGCGGCCTCTACAAATACTGGGCCATACCTGGCATGATGGCCCCGGTGCGTTTTCTAGAGTGGCTGGTAGAGAGATGGAACATCCAGGACCAGTGCTTTTACATTGGAGGGCACCAGCTCGAGATAGATCCCTCAGATATTTACTTTCTCACTGGTTTGCCCAAGAGGGGCGAACAATTGACTCTGTCCGGGACTAGGCCGGGTGGCTAGTCCATTGCTAGTCTCCGACTAGAGTGGTGCAACACGTAGAACCAGGAGGAGGGGATAGAGATCAAAACTATATCCCGCCCTAAACTTATGGTCATTGCTTTTACAGTTACCAGACTTTGCGGGGCTTCTGCTTTGCACATTGCCACTGGATCCCAGATGCGGATGGCGATTGATTGCTATCGGGGCACCATTTTCAACTGGTGTGATGCTGTGTTGGCTAACTTAAAAAGCCAACTGACTAAAACCAAAAACGGACAGCTGAAGACCTTTGGTTATGGGGCTTTAGTTGTCAGTTTTGCTTTAGAGAGGGTTCCGATGCTGATCCCACAGCATCTCACTGTTGAGGCTGGGCATCCCCGAGAGCCCAAATTGACGCGATGGGTTGCGGTTATGGCCCGTCATCCTGACGAGGGCACGGAGGTTGTCCGATTTAGACCGGAGTATTTTCACTGGTTGGAGGACCAGATCTTCTCGATACAGGATTTTCCTTATGCCGGAGTTGATTTTCGTGGAGATCCGGACATGGTTCTTCCACCGGGAGAACAATGGGATGACACAGGTACTTCATTTTTCACAAGTTTTTAAATTATCTATTTTTTTTATTTTTTATATCGTCTCAAAACTGACAGTAATAATTTTCAAAATGCAGATGTAGGCCCACGTCGTCCAGCCAATCTCTGGCCTTTCGAGAGGAGACAACCAGTTGCAGCGGCACCGGTCCCACGGGACGAGGCCACAGAGACCCTAGCTGAGTTGGAACAAGACCTAGAGCGTCTTACGGCAGACATACCAGAGACTACTATAGATGATATTCCTATCAGGCTTCAGCGCTATGTAGTCGCAGTCCCAGGACCTTTTAGGAGGTTCTTGTGTAGGGTGGCGCGTGCAGTGGTGTCGTATAGAGAGCATCACCAGTGATTGGATGGTCGTTTTTGTAGACACATGTGACATTTTGGTTTTTTGTACTTATCATTTTTGCCGATCATAAGGTGTTTTTCAACCTATGATCGAAGACGATGTATTTTTTGACACACTCCTATATATATATCATTATTACCGGCTTATCTTGTTAAACATGTGTGATTAAATGTTTTTAAATTTACATGTATGATTATCGCAAATGTCTGTTTAACATTCAAGAAGCAATTGCATCTGCTAATGTATTTAAAGACCTTGGAATATGCTAATATTCAATGTAATCAAATTCACGTTCCAAGAGACGCACTCTCAAAAATAACCTTAATAAAACTGGATTTCTAATGGCATACACTCTATTAAGCTGTAATACAACGAGTTCAGAATCTAACCTCACTATCAAACTTCAAATCCCAAATGAAATAGATTCAGACAATAACTCAATCACTGCACTGTACTCTGCAATGTTGTTTGTTGTTTGACCGAGGCTAACCCCATGCATAGAAACTAACTCGTCAGAGGGCGAATAGATAACCCAAGTTGCAGAAGAGATATTCCGTGTACTACGACAAGCACCATCAGCAAATCCAATGTATGTTTGGAGAGGCATCGACATCTGCAAACATCAAGCGTAAAACCAAGATAAGCAGAATAATGACGAAAAACACACTTTCTAAGCTAAGCACACTGTCTAAACTAACAAACACACCGGCTAGAAAGAAAAACCTAACCTAACTAAAATCTCCATACCCATCATTTAAGCATAATACCTCTTTAGGTAAAGTCCATTTCTGGGTTAACCCAAAGAGTCCCCGTCAAAATCTACTAGCTCGTAGGCCCCTTTTGCTAGCTTTCGCTTGAAAATGTAGGGCCCATGCCACATAGGAACGAATTTTCCAGCACCTAATTTATCGTTAGCTTGATCATATAATAGCACTAGGTCTCCTTCCGAAAAATTTCGAGGGGTCACATTCCGATCATACTGAGCTTTTATACGTTTTGCATGAGTCTCGATTGCCAATGCAGCATCACGTCCAGTCTCATCTAATTGAGCTAAGTATAATAAACGCTTCTCCTCTTCGGAAGTAGCTGGAAGTAATTCGATAGCCATTTGAAGTGACGGGATTTCGCATTCAATGGGCAGCACAGCTTCCAAACCATAAACTAGTTGGAAAGGAGTGAACCCTGTTGATGTTTTCACTGAGGTTCGGTATGCCCAAAGCATGGAAAATAACATGTTGTGCCAATTCGACCAATGAATACCAATGATTCGTCGGATCATGATAACTAAAACTTTGTTGATGGACTCAACCAGACCATTCGCTTGTGGATAATAAGGAGTTGAGCTATCGTGACGCAAACCAAGCTGGCCTGTAAGTTCTGTCATCATAACGTTTTGAAAATGGCGCCCATGGTTAGTGATTATCGCTTGTGGGACACCAAACCTAGCAATAATGTGATTGAATACGAAAATTGCAGCTGTCTTGTCGTCTGCCTCGAATGTAGGCATCGCCTCGGCCCACTTAGTAAAATAGTCAACCGCAAGGATGATATACGCATGCCCCCGGCCGAGTGAGGGTTACATGTAACAAAGTCGATACCCCATTTGGCAAAAGGACCAACGGCAATTATAGGGTGGAGAGGAGCAGGTGGAGCGCGCATCTTGCGATCAAATACTTGACAGCTGTGGCATTTCCGGACCGCAATAATACAGTCTTTAAATAAGGACGGCCAGAAGTAGCCAGCGCGCAAAATCTTTTAGGCTGTGGCATACCCAGACATATGACCGCCACACGCTCCAGAGTGACAGTCATTCAAAACCCTTTCAGCTTCCTCGTGGGTTAAGCAACGGCGAAAAACCAAGTCCGCCCCACGGTGATAAAGAGTATCTCCAATAATTTTGTACTGTTGGGACTGGAAACGAATTTTCCAACGTTCCGACTTTGAAACTTCGGGCCGAAAGGATTGGGTCTGGAGATAGACGATTATATCTCCATACCAAGGATCTAAAGTGCTGATGAGAAACAAAGATTCGTCTGCAATGGGTTCCTCTGCCATAGTTTCTGTGTCAACACGCGGGAAGTCACACATTAACTCTGCAAAAACTAAGGATTTCTTAGACTTAGATTTCTCAAACTCCAAGTCGAACTTTTGCAAGATAACGATCCATTTAGAGTACTTGCCCCCTAGTAATTGTTTAGTCAAAATGTAGATCATAGGGTTGCAATCCGAAATAACTGTAGTTTTACGGAGTAGAATGTAGTGACGAAAACGTTGGACAGCTTGAATGGCTGCCAATGCCAATTTCTCCACATGTGAATATTTGAGCTCAGTTGGATTTAAGGTCCGACTAAGGTAATATATCACATGTTCCGTTCCGAATTCGTCTTCCTGTACTAAGACCATTCCAATTGTGGAATGAGCGGTGGCGAGGTACAAAAAGTAATCCTGGTTGTAATTGGGAGGATGCAGCAACGGTGCATGGGTTAACGCGTGCTTGAGTGCATCAAAAGATTTCTGAGCTATCTCATCCCAAGAGAATTGACCGTTCTGTTTCAACAACCGGGTAAAAACCTTTGTAATCTCGGCGTAGTTAGGAATGAATCAGCGTAAAAAGTTTGCTTTCTCCTGCAAACTCTGGAGTTGGCGAAGACTCGAAGGAGAAGGCAATTTGATGATAGATTCTACCTTCGAGGGATCGATGCAGATGCCGGCTTTTGAAACTACAAATCCCAACAATCGTCCCACTTCTATACAAAGACACATTTGTGTGGGTTCAACCGAATCCGATAATGCCTACACCTCATGAAGATTGCCCGTAAATGGACAAGGTGATCAGCTCGATGTAATGAGTGAGCGGGCAAATCATCGAGATACGGTTGCACAATGTGTTTGATGTCATGAAACGCATAAGAAATCGCCCTTTGAAAAGTGGCTCCGGCATTCTTAAGTCCAAAAGGTAATTTGCAATAAGCAAATGTCCCCCATGGACAAATGAAAGCCGTTTTTGGTTGATCGGCAGGTAGAATATTGATTTGGTTGTAACCGGAAAAACCGTCCATAAAGGAAAATATTTCACTGCCAGCACAATCATCAATTATTTGATCGATATAGGGTGTTGGATAGTTGTCCTTGGGACAAGCACGATTAATATCCCTATAGTCGATACATATTCTTATTGTTCCCTATTTTTTATTAACGGGAACAATATTCGACACCCAATCCGTTAACGGGATCGGATAAATGAAACCTGCTTTCAACAACTTCTCAACTTCTGCTTTAATTGCAGCCGCTTTACGTGGGTGAATCTGACGCAAACATTGCCGGACGGGTTTAGCATCTGGGTAAGTCTTGATCTCATGGACAACAATCGCAGGATCTATTCCTGGCATTTCCTCATAGGACCAGGCAAACACGTCGCGGAATTCTTGAAATAGGGCCTTGTATGTCTGAATTTAGTCATCTAAACACGAGGCACCTATATGAATGTGCTCAAGAATTCCGGGCTTGACTGAAATGTCAATGAGAATAGTGCGAGAAATGTTTCCCAAATTCAGCTCTGAATCAGGATGTTTCATTGGACTTTGAGCTTCTTTGACATATTCAGCTATAAATATTGATGAGAAATCATTTTCAAAACGATCATCCTCAGGTAAAAACGAAGATCTATGATGGAGATCTTCCCATGGTAAATCGTCTACACACAGTACTTCACAAAGCTGTTCGTAAGATGACACAACTTCGGGAAACGTTATTAACTGTGAGGTTGAGGTGAAAAGTGATTCCTCACGGACCACATTCATTTGGTCGATTTTGGTTGAACTCGGGTCGGTAAAAGAGTGCACTGCTTCATAGGCAATTTCGTATGGACTCAAAGGCATTGCATCACCAAATGAGTCTATCTCAGATTCAGAAGGAACGATCCAAGGATCGTCACAAACAATGGTGTCTGAAGTAATCATATGAATAGATGCAAATGAAGACAAGGGGTTTATTGGAGGAAAAGGAAAAGTTCCCAGTAAACCGGCATCTTTAACTAATCCTACTCCAACATCCTTATAAGGGATAGTCGTTTTACCGACATGCTGGATACTCTCTGAAGACGCTGGGTCAGATGAAAAGTAAGCCAGCTGGTCTATGGTTACGATCTTGCCATTATGTGGAAACTTTATTACTCTGAAGACCGATGAAACGACCGCTGTCATAGCGTAAGACCAACTTCGACCCAAGAGAAGGTTGTAGTCTAGAGGGGCATCAACCACCTCCACATCTAGACTAATAGTTTTTCCTTCAAACCCTATAGGAAAATCTTGTAGAATGCCAAACGGATGGAACCCACGGCCATCAAAGGCCTTAAGAATGGTCGGGGATTGATTTAGTGAAGGAGAAACAAGCGATCTCCAGCACTGTATCGACATAATACACGTGGAAGCTCCCTCATCAATTACAGTCCGATGAATAGGCCTGTTTTTTACTATCACTGGAATCTAGAAAGCCATTTGATGAGGTAAAAGCGGTGTACTATTTTCTAGATCAAAGATTATTAGGTTCAGGTCCTGAACATTAACAGCTCCTATAGCCGACAAAAGTAATTTTCGTTGTGCTGGGCATGATTGCAGCACTTCCAAAGCCGACATTGATGAGGGTGAAACAGCTAAATCCTCAACAATGTTGTAATTCTGGGCCGCTCTCGCATGTGGATTAAAAGCAGACCTTCGAAGTACACCCTTGGCGGGCGGTTTGATTACTAAGTCTGGGTTAGGCTTCTCGATCTGTAGTGGATCGGAACCGGGAGCTGAGGTTGATGGATTAGAATGAGAAGATTCTGCTTCTTTGCCATCAACAGGACTTTTACTACCATAATCTTGCGATCGAGTCACAATCCTTACATGAGACATCATTAATATGGGTTCTTCACTGGCACTCGAGGAAGAACCTATCATCTTACTCTCCTACTTTGGAAATGGATCTTTCAAAACGACAGGAGTTGGGGAACCCTTGACGATTTTCACAACCTCGGCCTGATGAGGGCAATCTCTTGTAAAATGATCCTCTTCACAAATAAGACAAGGATATCGAGGTTTGCGCTTTTCGTCATTGGTTTCCGACTTTTCAGTTTTCTCCTTTGGAGCTTTGTCTGCTTTATTCTTCTTCTTACCTTTCTTCTTCCCACCAGATTTTGATTTAGCCATAGAGGACTCGACAGCGTGAATATCAGCGGAAACTTCAGCAGAAGATTCTCCTGTCGGGGAGTCTGGTAAAGTTATAATAGGAGAAGAATTCTTTGAGGATTTCTTCTTGCTTTTAGTATTCACTGTACCAATCATGCCATCAGCGGCATGAGACCCTGAAGGAGCAGCAGCGATTTGATTCGACTTAGGAAGATCTGGGATCTTTTCGTGTAACATACCTGACTGAGTATAAACTAAGTCAAGGTACTGCGCTTGAGCAATCACTTGCTCCTCAGTAACTACTCCAGCCTTAGCTACGTCTTCAGTAATCTTCGGTAATAATGATTTAACAAACCATTCAGCTAAGATTTGGTCCGGGATAAAAACTTTCACTAATCGCCTTCGACGACTCCATTCATGAATATGATCGGAAATATAAGTGGATGTCGATTGTTTTAATGAAGTTAGTAACTCCGTGCCATTATCATATCTGACCGGCAACTGAAAATGAGTTAAGAACGAGGTACTAACTGGCTAAAATTATAAAAAGAGGCCCGTGGTAACTCAATATACCACTTGGCCGCGAGACCAATGAGAGTACGCTGGAAAAGACGTAAGCGGATCGAATCATCCGAGATGGAATTAGAGGCACACCAGAGGTGGTAAGTCATCACATGATTCGACGGGTCCTCTCCAGACTTACCTTCGAACTTGGGTATGTCACTGGGCAACTTATTTGGCATTGGCGGCCAAAACGGAAGATAATTTATTGGATCGTTCGTTAGGCGCAACAAGTCTGGTAAATCCAAAGTTGCGATAAACGGTAATTGCCGATTAGGATCCCTAAAGCTCTGGGTCACAAGACCAGTCCCAGGAGGAGGATATCCGGGATAACTTGGAATAGGAATCGCATTCGGGATATTGTATCCTCTTGGAAAACCAGGATTAACCGGACCGTACTGGGGTTGTTGAGGTTGTTGATAAGTATACCCAGGATACGGCTGATACTGGTAAACTGGCTGCTGGACAGCAGGCCCGTATTGGTACTGTCCCTGGTACGGTTGATAAGTGAATTGAGGTTGACTAGTGACAACCGTACTTAAACCAGGTTGTCCTACAGGCATCTGAACCGTAGTTTGAATCGTGGATCCAGAACAAGGTAAAGATGTCTGAGGAGTAGTTACAGAGGTAGTAGAAATCGGAGCTGTCGATACTCCAGAAGTAAGTGTGGTAGATTGAACAGATGTTGCGGTAGTTGCAGCAGTCGTTTGAGATGGAGTACTAGGGGTGATAGGCCCAGACTGAGAAACTACCGAAGGTACAGAAGTTTGAACATTAGACTGGACTGGTTGCTGGGGTGAACCAGAAACTAAGGGTTGTCCAGTTTGAGATGACAACTGTACACTTGGCTGCAATACCTATTGAACTTGCAATGGATCCCACACTATGTTCATTCCGGGGTATTGACCCATGACAGGTTGAGGATATTGAGATCCATAACCGGATTGAGGGTAGGATTGATAATTGAAAGGTACATTTCCCGTACCTTGAACATAAGATTGACCTTGGGGTGGTTGATAACCTTGACTCGAGTACTGACCTTGGGGTAGATACCCTTGAGGTAAGTACTGATACTGGGGTTGACCTTGAGGTATAAATTGATACTGAGGTTGACCTTGGGGTACATATTGAGGCTGAGGTTGACCTTGAGGAATGTATTGCACCACGGGTACATACTGTCCTTGAGGTTGCCCCCCAGATGCAATTTGTGTACCTTGAGGTTGCCCCCCAGGTGTTAATTGAGGCTGCCCCCCAGGCGGTAACTGGCCACCTTGAGGTTGAGAACTGGGAATTGAACCTGACATCATGTAAATGTCTCCTACACCCAACGGTTTATTACCATTGTTTCCAGTTAATAACCCATGTTCAATGGGTTGAGGAGATGCTCCCGCAAAAGTACCAGAAAGTGACTGATACCCAGAGGGAACAGAAGGACCGTCGTACAAGAAAGATTCAGGAGATTGAGTAAACATAGACGACTGATCAGACATATTTACAGGAGTATAAATACCTCCAGGTGGATAAGGAGTACGAGGTGGAGAAAAACTTGACCTTGAGTTGTCCAAATAATTAGTTAACAAAAGATACCAAGTAGTACTTCTAGGTGGACTGTAAAAAATGGATTCACGCTCCCTTAGATCAATAGTAGGTTGATCTTCAGGGATAGGGATGCCTATTTCTTCTTCTGGAGCAAGTTCTTCAATAGCTATCAAACCAGAAGGAAGATTTTCGGTGATGAATCTTTCTACCCTAGGTGAATCAGGAGCACTAGAAGCTGGAGTAACAGGTTCAGATATCTCAGGTTCTTCGCCTATATCACTAGTAGATGAAAAACTACCAGGAGGCTCAGAAACTGCAATAGCTTCGAGATTATAACCTGTTTCTAGACCTTGGTAATCTGGATGGACTACCAACGACGACTCTCCTTCTTCAGGTGAACCTACTTTACTGCCACTAGGAGTTACAAGGACTTTCAAACCTTCGTAATGACCTGGGATGTCTTCAGGAGGTTGGCCCCGAAGTCTACGGGACTTCCTCAACAAATCAGCCACGGTTACAATCTCAGGTGACTAGCCCCGAAGTCTATGGGACTGTCTCGGTAATTCACCCACAATTAAAAACTTTTAACTACTGCACACGCAAACAAAGTAAAATCTCAAAGCAAACCGCCTAAAGTCTCTAAAGAACAAAACAAATTCGAATCACACGCCTAAAGAATCTAGGGCGTCAAACCATACACAAACAGTAGCCTTCCGGACCGAAAACACTAGTTGGTGATGAAGCCCAACATTGTAGAATTCAGTACAGAAGTGGCGGGTAGAACAGTTACCCCGGCAACCTGCTTAATGAATAGACCGGCACAAGTTCCTCCACTTTAACCGTCTCGAGTGAAGTGAACCCCCCGGAAAATCCAAGTGAGTCTAGCCGACGTCTGCTCCAGGTACAGTGGGATCTTCCCTCCACCGTCACCTTGGGTAGAACCCTAAAGGTAATGGTCAATAAGGTCACCAACAGAAACAAATACACCTGGGGGAACAGTCTACGACCCGATAGCACGCAAGGGCAGAGTAACAAGCTCAATCCCCTTGTCGGCTCCTTGACAATAATCCAAGGTTTACCGACAAGTGACCCCAGGCTCCTCGACAATAATCCAAGGTTTACCGTTTGTAGTACGTGCGTATCTGGCGTCTTTCCCAATGAAGGAGGATTGATCCCCTCACTGGTTCGGACACGGTCTCGTGCTTCTCCTTTAAGAGGAGCTTTCCCAGAGCATAAATGTAACAGTTGGATTTATCCTATCACAAGATGAGCTACTTGTTTGGTTTTGCTGTCTTGGAGAGTTAATTACTCTCCTACTCCAAGACACTAGCCTGATCTATATTGGTGTTTCAGAGCCCTAGTAAATAAAAAGTTACTAAGTAAATTTTACTTTAAGCGTTAATTTTTTATGGCTTTTCTTCAGGACAAAAGGTAGTGGAGATGAAACTGATGGTGTGTAGACTCGACTCAAATCCACTAAAAAGATGCACCTAGGATGATTTAAACTATTTTTCTTCTTCAATGAATTCCTTAGCTAAGAGAGTTGGAGAATTCAAATTGATATAAAGACAACTTTCTTGGCAATGAAAATCAAAGAAACAAACTATTTATCTTTCCCAAAGCATACAACACATGACCACTAATTATTTCACGAAAATTCTTTTCTCTTTTCAAAGACTTTAAATGCTACTAAAACAAACTTTTCTTCAAAAGAGATTTTTTTGTATTTTTTCCTATATTAACAAAGCATGTAAAACTACTTTAACAAAAATCAAGTGTAAAAAATCTATGACAATCAAATCAACTCAATTTCACCCGAAAGCAAATCTAAGAGAAATTCACCTTAAAGTAAATCTAATGAGGCAAAAGCCTACCAAGTATAATTCCAGGATGTTTTACTCAGTTACAATTCAACCAAGGACTCATTCATGCAGAATCATAAACTAGTCAAAAACAAAAATCAAAATCTTTTGTTCTTTTTCTTAAGAATGAAATTCACAACTTTAACCAACAAGCTTTCTCGAAATTCCCTAAAGAGACAACACAAAGGTAGGTTTCTCACACAGGTGGATTTTATGAGAGGTCCGACTCCTAAGAAGACTGAAAAGACCAGGGAGATCCAAGGTTTTACAACTTCTAAAGCCAAAGTCACTACAGGACCAATGCAAAAATCAAACCCTAAGGCTATAACTTCTATGAATTTCACTAAAACCCTTGATACTAATGAAACAAGTTTAGATGAAGACTTCTGACAGGTAACCAGTGGATCTGGGCAGAAAAAACAAATTAAAAACAAAATCTAAGAGGCAAAAAAGGAAAAATTGAAATTTTCTCAACTTTTGACAGGGTACGCAGGTAGCCTGTTTGCACAGGTGCGTGTACGCTCTGTGTACAAAGCTGCAGTGCGTACAAGTATGCACTGTGCTTAACGCAGAGGCTGTGTACTTCTAGCAAAAACCAAGAAAAGTAAAATCTAACTTAACCCTAAGCTATTCCACCCAAATTCACAGTCAATCAATCAAAAACCAGAAAGAAAACGACTTTTCTCAAATCAAAGTATCAATCAAAAGAGAAATCAATCAAATCCATGGATTCCCCAGTGGAGTCGCCATTTTTTCATGCGGAAAGAGCCAATTTTGTGGACAAAACCGACCTCCCTAGAATCTAAGGCTTTCTAGTGACAAACAAGACAATTAAACACTATCTTTCCCTAAATATGCATTTAGAATACAAGTAATCAGGTGTTTATAACATACCTTTAGTCCAACGCTTTGTAGCAGTCCAACTTCGTCGATCCAGATGAGCTCCTCCTTCTCTTCGAAACCTGCATTCACTAACAAGCAAACGATTACATAGCACCTGAATAACTCATAAAATAAAACATATTCATCATAAAGACCAAGGAGTATATGAAACAAATCATGTATGACAACTTGTTGAGAAAAATGAGCTTAATTGTATTAAGTGGAAACAAAAGAAACCATTACAACCTGTGCCTTGGTGTTGTGCAGGTCCCTCCCAGGGTCCAACAAGAGTTCTCCTTTACTTTGATCAGCTCACCCACTTCCAAATGAAGCTAAGAAAGGATGGGAATCTCTCCTCTCAAGCTTTATAAGGGAGTCCTAATTCCAGTAGCATCTACCCTTAGGAATGTTCAGCTTTCAACCTCCCCTCCCTCTGGCCCAATGCCTGTATTTATAGTGCTTTGGAGGAAGTTAATCAGGTCCACCATCAATGGGATAAGCCCCTCTTTGAGTGGCATAGCTCCCCTCTTGATGGGATAAGTTCCTCTTTCATAGGGATACATGAACCATCTGGAGGCGCTCAATACACGTCAAACAAACTTCTAGAATGCTCTAGAATCGACCACAAGTAACTTTTTTGAAGTAAAACTCGTGCCTTTTGACCTTTACAGGGGTACGCACCCACCCCTTTACAGACAGAGTGTACAAGTACGCAAGGAATGTGAACTTTAGGTGCATACACGCAGGTAAGGCTAAGAGAAACTGCGTACCCAGAGTTATATGGATTTTTAAAGACTTTCTCTCTTTCTTGGAGTTTGACATGAAGAGCAGAGGTATAAGACTTGCCAAGGAGGATAGTATGACAGTTGATGGAGCCATACTAACTGCAAATAGTCATGGTGACAAATTTTAGTGTAACACCATGGGTGTACATACTGGTTTTGCATCTTCCATGCCATATTTCTTCAAAATTTGTTTGAGATACTTGGTTTGAGACAAGAAGATCCCTCCTTCCTTTTGTTGGATTTGCAGGCCAAGAAAATATGTCAATTCTCCAAGCAAGGACATTTCGAATTCTTTCTGCATCACCAAGGCAAAGATTTGACTCATAGATTCTTCATTGTTGCCAAAGATAATGTCATCTACATACACAACAAGTATTAGCAATTTGTTATTTTCAATTTTTATATAAAGATTGCTATCTGTTGATCCTTTTGAAAAACCTTGTTGATGAAGATATTTGTCCAAACGATAATACCAAGCCCTTGGAGCTTGTTTAAGACCATAGAGAGCCTTTTTCAGTCTGCATACAAGATTTGGATCATTTCCAAGAATGAAACCATCTGGCTGCTCAATGTATACTTCTTCTTCTAAATCTCCATTCAGAAAGGCTGATTTCACGTCCATTTGAAATACTTTGAACTTTTGAAAGCTTGAGAGAGCAAGGAACATTCGGATGGCCTCAAGTCTTGCAACAAGAGAAAAAGTTTCCCCAAAATCTATTCCTTCTTGCTGCGCATACCCTTTACAAACAAGTCTTGCCTTGTTTCTAATTACTTCCCCATTTTCATTCAACTTATTTTTGAAGACCCATTTTGTCCCTATAACATTCTTATCCTTTGGTCTAGGAACCAACTCCCAAGTGTTGTTCTTTTTTATCTTCTCAAGTCCTTCATCCATTGCTTTGACCCAACATTCATCTTTGCATGCCTCTTTTACATTTTGTGGTTCAGTGGAGGAGAGTAATGCCAAATAGCTTGAAGCTTCTGCAATTGTTCTTCATGTTTGTACACCTCCTTCTTTCTGCCCCAAAATCTGAGATTCTGGATGATTCTTCTGAATGTACCGGGATGGAGTCTTCTCTTCTATCCTTATATGTTCCTCTGGTGCTTCTTTAGGTTCTTCTTCTTCATCATTCTGTCTTTGAGGGTAGTCTTCATCTTCTTCGATATTTTCATGATTTACTTGCCTAGGAATGTATCCCTTTTCATCAACCACTACTTCAATGCTGTCAAAAATTCTTCCAAGTCTTTTATTGTAGCACTTATATGCTTTGCTGTGTGGAGAATAACCAAGAAGAATGCCTTCATCTGCTCTAGGTTCAAGTTTTCCAAGTTTCTCATCAGTATTCTTAATATAGCATTTGCTCCCAAAGATTTTGAAGTGCTTTACCGAAGGAGTCTCACCATACCAGAGCTCATGAGGAGTTTGAGTGCTGTTCACTCGGACATTTGTTTTGTTGAGAATAACAACCGCAGCATATGTGGCTTCACCCCAGAAAGTTGCGGGAGTTCCAGACTCATCCAGCATAGCACGAGCCATTTGTTGGACTGTTCTGTTCATCCTTTCCACCACTCCATTTTGCTGAGGAGTTCTAGCTGTAGAGAATTCTCTTCTTATCCCATGTTCTTCACGGAAATCGAAAAATTCATTTGAGGTAAACTCCCCACCTCTGTCAGACCTGAGGCACTTAATTTTGTAACCTGATTCATTTTCAACCAAGGCTTTGAAGGATTTGAATTTCTCGAATGCTTCGTCTTTGTGCTTCATAAGTCCTAACCAAACAAACCTGGAGAAATCGTCAATGAATAATATCAAGTATTCTTCTCCTCGAGGTGTCCTTTTCCTAAATGGACCACATACATCTGTATGGACTAGCTCAAGAGGCATGCTAGCTGATCCTTCCTTCTCTGGAAAGTTAGTTCTGGTTTGCTTTCCAAACTGACATGATTTGCATATGGTGTTGTCTGGAATTTTGATATCTGGAAGACCACGAACTGCCTGATATTTGCATGCTTTCCTTATTTGTGAAAAGCTTAGATTCCCCAACCTCCGGTGCCATAAGCAGTGTTCATCATCCTTGCTCAAATAGCATTGTTGTTGTCCTTCTTCAAATATGTATAGATTATTTGGAGTTCTTCTACCTTTGATCACTGTTTCACCTATATCAAGACCACGAACACGACATCCGTTTGATCTAAATATCACCTCGGTTCCTTGATCACACATATGGCTGATACTTAGAAGATTATGCTTCAATCCATCAACATACAAAACACTTCCAGCTTTGACCTTTTCTTTTAACTAAGCAATGCCTTTTCCTTTTATAGCTGCAGGAGTATCATTTCCAAAAGAAACTTTCTTTCCCTTTTCTAAAGCAGAATATGATTCAAGTTTTTCTTTATCATCTGTCATATGTTTCGAACATCCACTGTCAATGTACCATAGATTTTCTTGTCCTTCTGCATAAAATTCTATCCCACATCTTTCTGTTTGTGGTTCCTTTATTCTCCATGTTCTGGTGCTTGGGGCTTGTTCCTTTGTCTGCTGAAACCTGCTCCTGCATTCAGAATCTTCATGACCAAAGTTATTGCAAATAGAACATTCCACTTCATTTTCAAGAGCCGAAAAGTTGTTATAGGTCCTTTTTGTAATCCCGATCATACTTCTTTGTTTTTGAGCTTCTCTAGTCATGATTGTTTTATATGCAACACATTGAGCTTCTTTGTGACCAAAGTTATGGCAGGAGAAACATTTCCCATTGAAGAAACTTCTGCAATTATCAAATTTACCGGCCAAATGATTGTAATTTCTATTGTCATCCATTCTTGAAGCAAATTGAGAAGATTTTACCTGTGGCTGGTTGTAGCTTTTGTTCATCCTTAAGACAGATTGCCCCTGGTTTACCTGATAGTCTTTGTTCGTTCTTGATGTAATTCGTCCCTGCTTTACCTGGTGATCTCCATTGTGCTTTTGCTCATTCCTTCTTGCTGCATCAAGATAACTCTTTGAGGTGGATGCTTGAGACGTTTCTCCATTATACCCCAGACCTGTCTTGTTTAGCGGAGAACGTTGTACATTGATGATCTCATCCAGAGTTTCAGATCCTTTGACAAACTTAAGATTAATAGCCTTTGTTTTCTCAATTTCTTTTCTAAGGCCAACAATTTCACCTTCTAACTTTTCAAGATATTTTTCTTTTTCATCAATTTGAAATTGTAGAGTATCAATGATCATATTCTTTTCTTCTATACATGTCTTAAGTCTAGAAATCTCTTCATAAAAACTATCCACATCTATAGCATCCATGTAATCATCATCTTCAAATGCCATTAAAAGTTTATACTCATTACCTCGTTCATATTCATCACTATTTGATAGACCATCACTGTCTTCATGAGTGTAGTATCTTTTCTTATTTGCATTCTGTTTCTTGTTCCATCTAGCAGGTTCTTTTCCTTTGTCAATCTTATCCTTATGAGGACATTTGGCAGCATAATGACCTACTCTTCCACAAGAAAAACATTTGAAAGGTAGCTTACCTCTGAACCTTCCAGTACCCCGTTGAAGATTTCTGACAAAATTTGATTCTTCTTCTTCTTCTGGCACGTGACTTGATTCATAGTAGTCTCCTTTACCTAAAGCCTTAAAAGCAGCTTCTCCCCTGTCTGATGGACCTCCTTTTCTCATTTCATAAGTAGTTAGGATTCCATGTAGCTGAGACATAGTAAGAGTTCGTAGATTTTTCTTTTCTTCTATTGCAGACACTTTAGATTCAAACTTGGGGGACAATGATCTTAGGACTTTTTCAACCACAACAGCCTCTTTTATTTCTTCACCCAAGTTTTTCATACAATTAACAATCTCATCTACCCGAAGGAAATAGTTAGCCACACTTTCATCATTATACATTCTGAGATTCTCATACTGAATCCTGAGGGTTTGGAGTTTTGCACGTTTTACCTGTTCATCTCCTTCGTAGCTCAAGACAATCTTGTCCCATATTTCTTTTGCGGATTTATATTGCATAACCTTCATGAATTCAGATTGAGATAGACATCCTAGAAGAGTATTAACCGCCTTTGCATTTGTTTCATATTTCTTCTTCTCAGCTGAATCTTTAGGAGTAGTTGATGGAAAAGTATACCCTGTTTCTATAATGTCCCATACTTTTGTACCCAAAGATTGAAGATAGGCAGTAACTCTTACCTTCCAATATAAGAAGCTTGTCCCTTCAAAAATCGGTGGCCTGATTGATGCTTCCCTTTCGTAGTTGCTCATGATGTTAGATCTTCCTTCAAGCGATCAAGCTTCTTCAGAAGGACCTGCTCTGATACCAATTGTTGGAAATAATACTGAGAGGGGGGGTGAATCAATATTATCAAATTCTTTTCAATATATCTTCCTTATTTATACTTTGAATAATTCTTCAAATATTGATCATTACTTTGTATGTCAGTATCATAAAATAATGAGCAGGAACAAGAAAAGCAAATAGTCACACAAAAGAACACCAGATATAAGGTGGAAACCCAATGTGGGTGAAAACCACCTGCTGCAATATGTCTCTATCTTCTTTCAATTAGAAACTCCTTTTACAATGATTTTGTACTGGTGCAGTCCTTTACCAGTACGCAGGCTACAACCTGCAGAGAGCTACAACCCTCTCTCGTTCTCCAGCTTCTCCTGGAAGGGAGCTACAACCCCCTTAGCTCTTGTACTAGCCAAGATACTAGTATGTAGGTGCTGGCCTACTGAAGGCTACAACCTTCTCTTTCTTCCAGGGACCACGTTTCATAAATTTTCAGACTGGATCCATGAACATCAATCAATCATCAAGTATATCTGCATCAAACAATCTCCTTTCCCAATTAGCACTGAATCAAGTAAACACTTCTCTGACAGCTGTACCCAGAACACAGTAACAGTAACCACACACCAAATTCTGAACCCAGAATACCATCAAAAGAACTTATCCTTCTTTATGCGCTAAGGTTCCTCCTTCATTCAGATCCAGATCTGCACCATAATCCAATCACCAATATTTCAGATCTAGCACTTATTAGATATTCAATTCATTCGATGATGCTTTGCCAAATGATCTCCTTCCTCTTTTATAGTCTTAGGCCTTCCACAATACCACGTTCCAAAACCATAGGATCAAAAAACTGTTGGACTAATACCATGAACCAACCATGAAAGTCCGTGAGATCAACACTTTTGGATGCAATACCACGAGCCAAAACCATAGGATCAAAAACTATAGGACTAATACCATGAACCAACCATGAAAGTGCGTGAGATCAACACTTTTGGATGCAATACCACGGACCAAAACCATAGGATCAAAAACTGTCGGACTAATACCATGAGCCAACCATGAAAGTGCGTGAAATTTTCTCTTCATGAAAGGAACTTTTCTCTGCATGAAAGTGCGTGAAATTTTTCTCTACATGAAATAACCTTTTCTCTGCATAAAAGTGCGTGAAATTTTTTCTACATGAAATAAACTTTTCTCTGCATAAAAGTGCGTGAACTTTTCTCTACATGAAATAAACTTTTCTCTGCATAAAAGTGCGTGAACTTTTCTCTACATGAAATAAACTTTTCTCTGCATAAAAGTGCGTGAACTTTTCTCTACATGAAATAAACTTTTCTCTGCATATAAGTACGTGAACTTTTCTCTACATGAAGGAAACTTTTTTTCTTCATGAAAGAAACTTTTATCTTCATGAAAGTGCGTGAACTTTGCTGCACTGTTTCCTGTTTCCACTGTAGTTCAAGTTGTTTCGCATTAGGAAGAAAACCTGGAATGGATTATGCCACAGGGTTGGCACTATGTAAATTTTCATTGATATTTTCTATGACACTTTTTTTTTTGCTGCCACGTCTGTTGTTTCCTTTTCTTCTTCTTTAAGCCGAGAATCCTAGCCCACAAATAAGATTTCTTTATGTGACTCTTCTAGTTTAGGCAAGTCATCTTTTCTCCCATCTTCTTTATTTTTCCAGGTGATGAAATTGGAGACATTTTTAAATATCTCATCATATTCAAGTCTCATTTCCACTACTTCACTTGTCAATTTGTCATTTGTTTCACAATAAGAGTTCCATTTCAAAATCTTCTGGCACAATAATTCTTTCTAGTGCATCAGCTGGGAGTTAACACTGAGTCCTTCGGTAATAAACTAATCAATTCTTTGATCATCTTTGTGTAGATTAGTTATTGCCTATATTTTTGCTTCCTTCTCGGCTAAGCTGGTTAGATGTTCTATTTGCATCTGCTCAAATTCCCATTATAGCTTAGCTAATTGTATCTCTGTCTGCTAGTGAAATTTTCTTGTTGTAATTGTTTCTCAAGTGACATAATTTTATATTCTTTTCCTCTAAGCAACATTTTTACCTCTTTCTCTTTGTCCATGGCCATTGTAGTGTAAGCACCTGCAAACTGTGAGAGTCTAGTGAGATTGGCAGATGGGTCGACGGGTGAGTCTTTCTAGAGAACATCCATTAATTCATTTTCAAGGGTAGTAGCAGCTGCAGAGTCCAACTTCCTTTTCTTTCTTTGTCTTTTCACCATGGCCTTATGTTTTGGGCTATAAAACACATATAGAGGGTGAACCTCTTCCATTCTAAAAACTATTTCAGAGGTGGGGGTAATAGGGATGTGTTCTACCTCTTGAGTATTTACAGTCTCTTCTGCTATAATTTCCTGAGTTGTTTTTTGTTGTGGAGTTTTCAACTCTGGAATTTGTTGTACTGTGTTGGGCCTTTTATTAAAATTTTCCCATTCTTCCTCTAAATCAATTACCAGGGGTTTTATTGGCTGTGTGGAGGTGGTATGGATTTCAGCCTGCTTGTTGACTGAAGTTTCTTCAACTATCTTCTGTGTAGATTGGGTTGTATCCTTTAGCGACTCCATGCTTTTGATTTTCCCATTTCGTGATGACTTCTCTAATTCCCTGGTAGGTTTCTATTGGGCTTCTGATTTGTAATTAGTTTTAGAATTTTCTTTGGAGCCACCTTCTATACTTACACTAGGAATAGGCTCCCTTATTGTTTCAATTAATAATTGGTCCAATGGGACCTTTGATAACCTCCTTTCTCTGTATCTGTAAAATTATTCCAGATCTTCACGGTCAAAAAGTAATTGTGCCATATGCTTCACCTCTGTGAAGGTGTTTTTCTATAAAATGGTTTCATCAAAGGCATCTTCCTCATTACTGAATACTTTTATTTCACCAAAGTGGTGAAATTTTTGACAATGTCGAATAGGTCATATTGTCTTCCAGGTAATTTAGGTAATTGCAGAGATAACATGTTCTATGCTTCGTTAAATGCATGCCCTAGGTCGTGTAATGCAAATGCTCCACACTATAAAGGGAATCTAGGTTAGATGGCCTTTTTTGATTCCTTTAATGTCTTGCTCATCCCTCCCTCATTAGCTGTTTGATAGGCTATCTCTCTAGCCATCAATTTGTCTGGAACATAGTATGGGAGGACATGGGGGGAGGTGATGCTACCAAATACCCTGATATACGTAAATGTTTCCTCCCCAAACCATCTGGCCAAGGGAGGATATCTACTTCAGCTTCTTGGGAAAACCTCGGGACATGTCGATTATAAAGTCGCTTGTGAATAGGGAGCATAACTCCATGACAAATCTTGAAAAATTGTGGTTGAAAGTTGGATTCCCACATATCCTTATGGTATATGTGAATGAGAAGTGGATTTCGAATAGTCCATTTCCATCCCATGATAGGGAATTTCGAACCAAAACAAATTGCATCCATTATAATGGCGCTCATAAAAAATGGAGGGTAAACCCTCGAAGCAACACTTCTTTTCCTTCTATACTCGATTATTGTTTTTGCTAAACTGTCAGACCAAATTTGTGCCTAATTCATTACAGTTGTGTTAACAGTTTTATCTATTAACGACAACCACTCTGGGGAGAATTTAGTACTATCGGGTTTTCCAAATAGTCTACATTACATGGCTGCTGCAAAACTATGAGGGGGACAAATAGATGAAGTAGTGTACATACTGATTTTTTGCTTTCTTGATTTTGTCCTCATTATTTGACCAAGCCCAGGTGTAGTCTACTAGGTTGTTGGCTTATGGGGGCCTGACCCAGGTTCAACGTTAGTTAGCCAAACAAATCCCTACACTACTAGCCCTTTCGACATCAGCCGACGGAGCGTGGACTGAAGTCTCACCTGAATCAGTATGGGGGGATGCTGGAACCAAGTTTCTGCACCCCTGAGATGGTTGTGATGTCGGTTTATTCGAACTATACCTACCTTCACGCAGGTCACTTCGTGCTCTGTTCTAACCTTCAATACCTTCGCACTTTGTTACAATCGACTTATGTGCAACCCTAACCAGGGGTTGAAGTCATTTCGCGTGGTTAAGGCAACGAGCTACGTTATTCCCCAAATTAGACTAAGTATCTTACTTATCTTATTGACAAATCTTGATTATCTTTGCATAAATAGATATTCTAACTTGTGTTCACTTAACCAATACAATTATACACATTCACGCATCATATAAGCATTAAAAGTGAAATTCATACCCAATATAACAGATGCATAAATAGGAAATAAATATGCAGAACTGATAGAAAACTTCTCTCTATTAATACTTCTAGATGATTATAGACTCGACTCGCCCTGCACACTTAGTTGCAGGGGTCCGTGCACTCAGCTACAGACTTCTAGGCCTCTGCACACTCAGTTGCAGGGGTCCATGCACTCAGCTATATACTTCTAGGCCTCTGCACACTCAATTGCAAGGGTCCGTGCACTCAGCTACAGACTTCTAGGTCTCTGCACACTCAGTTGAAGAGCCTCTACCTACGCTATGACCAAACTTAGACTTTACACTTCAGAGCTATCTCTCATACATCATCATTGATTCTTTCTTCGATTATGTTGCCTTAACTACTTAGAGCTTTGCTCTATTTATACAATCCCATGGTCCGTGGACTATGGGTAGATCTTCTACAGCCGACATTACATTATCAAAATAAGGGCAGACAACCCTATGACTCTTTAACAACTACGCGCTCCACACCCAAAAAATGTGGAGTCTTTACATTGGAATTACATAATTCGACCAAAATCTGGGCTCTAAGCCCAAAAACTTCCCTTGGGGGATCTCACGCCCAACAGGCCTTGAACACAAACATCGTGACCCGCCCTCGAGACACTCAAGTCACTCTTATGTCTCGGTGTGCATAGTGATTTAGGGAACATACTCCGATAGCTTGGTGATAGGGTCCGCGCCCTGGGTTTTTATTTCCATCTCTACATCCTCCTCCTCCACCAGGATTTCCTCAAACTCTTCCTCCTCTTCGGCCTCCAAATTGATGTCCTTCCCCTTTCCTCCAATGTGAGCTTGGTCCTCAGTGGATTTCTAGGTGAGACACACACTGATATCATGGCCTGCTTATCCTTCTTAGGTCTCGACGTGCTCGGTGATTTAGGGACCTTAGCGATTATTCTAACGCTCTCTGGGGCTTCTACTTCTGCAATTTCCTGCATGAATTCCTTGGTTGTCACTACTCCTATGTCCATGGCTTCTTCAGGTGCTGACATTATTCTAGTCAGGAGGTCCTGTGTCTCCTTCAGCAATGTTTCAAACACTGAACTTACTCTCAAAGCCTCAAAGTTGGAAAGGTCCATACACAATTGATAGCGCAACAACTCAGTTCTCAAAATGGCAAGTGTTGTTCGCTGGACAACCACTTGTAATTTATAGTGCCTTTTGAATTTGAATTCGAATGTTCCCCCCACATTCGATCCATTAATGCTAGATTGGTGGCAGATTTTCAAGAATCTAACCCATAAAGTTTGCCTTAAATGCCTGCTGCCTACTCCATTTGGCCTGAAACCAACCATGAAATCATGAATAGTGAATTTAACGGTCACTTTCTAATAGACCTGCACGCCAGTGCAATTGTCTTTGCACTGTTTGGACCTTGTGACACTTCGCTACTGCGCCAAGTCCTAGCATTGCACAATTCCTGGGCAAAGTAGTTTATAGTCCTGCGCCTCCTTTCAACTGCCTGGAGTGCTAAGACTATGCCACTTTCATATAGTCACATCATTGGATCGCCGGTGTATGGCTTCAAGTGACTGCCATTCACCTTTCCTGGGAAGGGTTCTCCATTCAACTTTACCAACTATACCGCGCCTCCATCGGTAATCACCTTAATAATATACAACCCTAACCAGTGCATTCTGAACTTTCTAGGGAATTTATCAAATCTACTATCATACAACAAAACCAGATCGTTTACCTTGAATGTGTATAGCTTGATGTCTTGGTCGTGCCATGCCTTTCCGCGTTGCTTCTGCACCTACTAGTGAAATCGAGCCAAAAATATCTCTTCTTCGAGCTCATCCAACTGTGCGAGCCTCTCTTCCAGGGCTCCACGATCCATCATATCTATGAGTGCTACTCTGCACAGACTAGGCATGATGTACTCCATAGGCATTACAGCTTCCATTCCATAGACAAGTCTAAAAGGTTTCTGTCCCGTCAGCGTCTTGCATGTCCTCCAATAAGCTCATAATATTGTAGGTATGCATAGGTCCCAATCACTTCATTGTTCATTGCATACCATGGTCAGCGCGGTCTCTGGTACTCTATTGAATGCTTCCATTGTCCCGTTAGCCTATGGGTGATAAGGTGTGCTCTTCTGGTGATGCACCTGAAATTCCTCTGTTAGCGCGCTGATCGTCTCGTTCATGAAGTGTGTACCGTGATCGCTCATCAAGATCTTCAGACATTCAAATCGTGTTAGTACATATTCAAATAGAAACTTCGTGGCCATTTCGCTCGTGCAATCCTTCACCGATTGCGCTTCTGTCCAACGAGTCAGATACTCTATCACAGTGATAATATACCTCGTGCTTGTCTTTCCTTGAGGGTTGATGGGTCATACAAAATATAATGCCCACTTTTCGAAATTTTGCAATGCTATTTGTGGATTCAAAGGCATTTCATCCCTCCGCGATGGCCTACCTATTCTTTGACATACATCACATGCTTTGCAATATGCTTTTGAATCCTAATGAAAGGTCAGCCACCACAACCCTCTGCGTAAAATCTTCTGCGCGGTTGCTCTTCCTGAATAACTTCCTCCTGCAGTGCCCCCATGAGCGTCCACGAGGATGTTACTTCGTTCAAACTTAGGTACATACCTTCACAGTATTTCATCATTCCCCATTTTGTATAGATGCCCAACAATGAAAGAGAAATTTGTTTCAAGCGCCACTAATTATTTCTTTCGCTAGACAGAGTATCCTTCCGGTGTAGTTCCAGTTGTTAGAAAGTGTATTATATATTCAAAATTTCCATTCACTACCTGCACAGCAAAGAGTTGCGCATCGGGTAATCCTTCCTCCAAACTAGTAGGTTCCTCCCCTATCTTGATGCATGACAGGTGATCTAGTCCCACGTTCAATCATCCAAGCTTCACAACAACTTAAAAATCATATTCGTGGAACAATAAAAGCCATCTACAGATGCACCACCCTAACACAGGCTTATTAACCAGGTACTTTAGTGGGGAATGGTCTGTATACATCTTAAAGTGGCCTCCTAGCAAGTAATGTTGATATTTTTGGAGCACGTATACCATAGCTAGCCACTCGCGCTCAGTGGTGGAATAGTTCTTATTTGCTTTGGATAATCTGCGACTTGCAAATGTGATAGGGTGATCCAAGCCTTCTCCACCATCTTGTTTTAGTACTGCTCACAGTGCTATACACGACATGTCAACATGGACATGAAACTCTTTCTTCCAATTCGAGAAGACAAGAATCAACACAGTAACCATATTTTCTTTCAATATATCCAAGATTTTCTTACAGTCATCGTTCGAGAAGAATGTGACATCCTTCTTCAACAATTTTTCCATCGGCACGGTGATCTGGGCATAGCCCTTGATAAAATTTCTGTAATACCCCGTATGTCCCAGTGTAGAACACTACTGTTTCACACTTCTCGACGCTTCCAATTTCAAAATCACTGTGATCTTCACGGGGTCTACCATCAACCCTTGTCTGCAAACCGCGTGCCCCAATAGGTTCCCAAAAGGAATGAGAAACAAACACTTCTTGAGGTTGAGCATGATTTGGTATCTTCGATAGGTATCCAGCATCAAGCACAAGATTGCTACATGGCGCTTAACCAGCCCAAATACAGTCTAGTCATCAAAATATACCTCCAAGAACTTATGAATATATTCCTTAAATTTCGCAACAACCACGCGCAAAAAGATGGCCGGCACATTCTTCAATCCAAACGGCATGACAGTATATTGAAAGCAACCCCACTCAATCACGAAGGTTGTCTTGCTCCTATCCTTCGTCACGATTTTGATCTGGCGGTACCCTAAGTATCCATCAGTGAAAGAATATGCTTCCTGACCACCTACATTGTCCAACACTTCATCCATGAACGGAGTTGGGAATGGATCATGCACACAAGCGTCATTCAATTTTCTAAGATCCACACATATCCTTATTTCATCCTTCTGGTTCTTCTCTTGCACCACCATTGGGCTTACCTAATTAGATTCTTCCACAGGCTCAATGATGTCTGCTGTGAGCATTTTGTCTAGTTCTACGCAAACCTTCTCCTTGAATTTTGGATTTAAGTGGTACAGCCTCTGCTTAACTAGCTTCGCCTTAGGTTTTAATGTGATTTTCATTACTCCTAAATCTCTGACTATTCCTTTCAAATCTGTAAACTTGTTCGGGAATAAGTCTTGATATTCACAGAGTAACTCAGTGACCTTATCCACCGTCGTGTCGTCCTAGTAGTCTCTGATATTTGCAAATTTGGGTTCTGCCTCCATACCAATGTTCACCTGCTTACTCTTCACCGGCACAATTATGTCAGGGTTCTCAACCTGTGGTCCTTAAACCTCACGATGGCCTTCTGTTTCTAGAATGTTAATATTCCACGATCCTCATCCTCCTCTTCAATAGTTACATTATAACATTCTAGCGCACGACTCAACTGAGTAGCCCATTCAGGTTGAATCATCTCTAAAGGCTCTTGTGGTATCCTAAAGATGGTTGCTTTTACCTCTTGTAGCGCTTCATCAATACTGTCCCACCCATCCTCAAAATTGAAGGTCATCATGAATCCTTTGCATAAGATATCCCATTCTCCTGTCCCATGGTGCAACTCTGTTTCTATATACCAGTTCATTGGTATAGCATATAGGGCATGACAGATTAGGTGCACCCACTCAGGTTGTGGCTTTTCTCCATAGGCCTGCGTCCACTTGGCTAGATGCACACACAGATCATCCTGTCCATAATACTTGTCTGTCAGTTGCATCTTAGGCTTCCCAAATTGTGTTCGCATCATTCTCCTACATTCGTGCCAATCATCAAAACTTCCTTTGTGCGTACCCCACCATCTTGCGGGCGTAGCGCGCAATACCCAGTCCAAGGCCTACAAGTTTTTCTTTTCTAGAACCTCCCTTTCAAATGCATCCAAGAAGGTATCTACCTCATTTAGACCATCATAAGTAAGAAAATCTCTTACTTCTGTCGACACGCAGTGCAACGACCTGGTCATCATATTGCAATTTAGCGTAATTACTTCATGTAACCAAGTATACCATCGTTCTATTTCTTCGTCAGAATCCGAAGTGCAAGAGCTCTCATGCTCCCATGTAATCCTCCCATCCATGGCGCGATTCACCCAGTCTTGGTCGCATGCTGTTATCTTATAGATATAGTCTAGATCATCATCACTCTCATAGTCGCAGACCAGCTCCATATAGTGTGATCCTTCAACAGGATCCAGGGGTATTATTATGCTCAGTGATTTCTTCTCAAATATAATTTTTTTCTTCTTCATATTGATTACCCTATTCATATCAGTAGCCCAGTCAATTCCCAAGAGTGCGGTGTAGGGATTGCTATCATAAAAAATCTCTATGACTTCAAAGTCTTCCAGCGCGCTCACTCCCTCAATATCCACAGTGATTCTTTGCACGCACCCCATGGGTATTATTTTCTGTTGATTCGCCATCCTTAGCTAAATTGGAGACCATTGCATCACAGGTCTCCCCATTCGCTCGCATGTCTATTTTGGCAGAACATTCACATCTGATCCCAAATCCAAAATGACTTTATCCATTTCATATTCTTCGATCTGTGCGGTAAGTCTCATTTCACGCCTCATTGTTGTTTTATGTTTTCCAATCTTCTGGACTACACACGGTTCTCTTGGCGCGGTCCCAGCACATCTGTTGATGAGCTCCTGTAGCCCTTTCACAGCCTTACTATCACGCAGTAGATTCATAAAGGTTTCCAAGAAGTTTATCAACATGGATGGGTCCATCTCCTGCTCAGGCTTATCTTTTCTTCCTGACATGGAGGCCTCAGCGAAGCTCTTCTTAGCTTTCATGAAGGTTTCCTGAGCATGCTCCAAATCAAACTCAGCTTCTTTCACCAGGGCTTTGTGAACCCAAGTATTATCTTCTGGTTGTTACCTTTGTCATATCCCATTGCAATTCCACTTCTGAGCATAATGTTTATGTTCGGATCTTCCTCGAGTGACTTAGACCTCATCATCTGCAAGTCCCGAGTCGGGGGAGGTGGTAGTTCCCCTTTGTCGTGTATCTTAGCTATTAGCGTAGGACAATCTTTTGTCTCATGATCAAATAGCGTGCAATACTTTCACGACAATATTTTGTCTCATGATCAAACAACGTGCAATACTTGCATGATGGGCACATTGGATTAGTGCAATCGCGAGCATAGTGTCCTGGTCCTTTGCAATTGTAGAAAATCAACTATCTATGACTTCTACCAAGTCCTCTTCCACCTCAACCTCGTCTGTGCCCCCTGAAATCCTGTCCATGCCATCCCTACATTCTAGTTAAGGGTCTGCATTTTGGCCTGAACTTCGTATGCGGGAGTTCTATCCATCATCAATTCATATCTTTTGCAAGTACACTCATCATGTCCCACCAACCTACAAAAGTTGCAGAATAACTGTTGCGAATTTTGCGTATACTTCTGTAACAAGTGGTAATTATCTGTGGCATTTTTTTTGGCTATTTTACAGATAGAGCACCACAACATAGGTGTCATGCTAGGTCCTGCTTGAGCTTCCAGCCTTAAAGGCATCAGTCCTCCTCCTGTGAGGTAATTTGTAAATACCGGGTAGTGGTTTTTTCATGACCCTGACTCTTGCATTTTACACACCACACTTCTTTGCGCACTTCTAGTCAAACCGTCATGTCTTATTTAAGACTCTGCATCTCAAGGCACAGATTCTTCAGCTGCGCGTGGATCTGCTGAAATCCTAGTTTAGGATCTTGCATCGGGGTCTCATGTAGTTTCATGGCAATCTATAAGGCCTCTTCCTAAGTTGTTATCTTCTATTGCGATAGCGCACTCCTTAAATGTGGTAGTTGCGAAGCTACAAACCACTTGTGATGCTATCCATCTGTCAGATTCATATTGGCTTCACAGATCGTACATTTCAGCCTCTGATCTAGTTCCCAAGGAGTCTTACCTGGTAGCATCGTGGTCTCTTTGAATCCCACAATCAACTGTGCTTCAGACTTAGGCCTGCTAAATTCTCTATTTAGCGTTGTCTGGATATCCACGATTCTCGCATTCATTTTATCGTTGGAGTACTTAATATACCAGGTCAGTGCATGATCCTACAGGGCGCTAACTAGTGTTGCTTTCTTATATTGTCATTTTTAACACCTTGCGCTTCCCATACAGCCCTTACAACGAACCAGAATTGGTCTGGATCCTCATTTACCAAACCTTTGAACATAGGAAACTTCACTGTGTTTTCCATACTGAATCGCGATGGTGGTGGAGTTAGTACTGGTGAAGATGGAGGTGATGGTAGTGAAGCCAGTGGTGGTGTGGGCAAAGGTGGGATTCACAGAATTATTTGTCTTATCAGATGAATAGCACTTCGCGAAGAGACCTTTGTGAGCTCTTCCTCGTCCCTTCGTAGAGGTGAAATCAAGGGGCTATTTCTAGACCCTTCTTTCCTTTGTTCTTGTAAACTTTTCTGCTTTGCGTAGCCCTAAACATCAAGGTAACTACATAACCCGCTTTTCGCACAACATCATTTTAATCCAAGTATTCAAAGATTTTACGTACTTACTTCGTGGTCCTTTGAGAAAGCGTCGCTCTTCCTCGCTATAGTTAACTGAGTTGTCAACTGCAAACTCAATAACAAATCCTCCTATAATCCGATCGAGCCAATGATTGATGGCGTGCACGATTGAATCCTCCGATGCTTCCATCCTTTGCACTAGCTCTGGCATTCACTCAATAGGACCATCAAGCTTCCACCTTCCTTGGCTATCTGCTAGCTTGACGATCCACTCGTATAGCTCAGTAGGGAAGGACACGAAGAAGATTTCGTGGATCTCTGTATACAAGTAGCTGTCTAACAATTCTTCTTTTGACAGTCACGAGTTTCTGTTCTCCTGCGCCGCGAACTCGTGAATTCTTTTGTCCAAACAACCTTCAATTTCTTTCTTAGTTGGATTCCAATGATACGAAATCACACATCTCTTATGTAGATTCCAGTCTCGACAATGGAACTATTTGTTGGCATATGGGGGCTTGACCCAGGTTCAACATTAGTTAGCCAAAAAAATCCCTACACTACTGGCCCTTTCGGCATCATCCCATGGAGCGAGGACTGAAGTCTCACCCGAAGCAGTATGGGGGGATGTTGGAACCAACTTTCTGCACCCTTGAGATGGTTGTGATGTCAGTTTATTCCAACTATACCTGCCTTCACGCAAGTCACTTCACACTCTTTTCTAACCTTCAGTACCTTCACACTTTTTTACAATTGGCTTCTACACAACCCTAACTAGGGGTTGAAGTCCTTTCACATTGTTAAGGCAGTGAGTTGCACTATTCCCTAAAGTAGACTAAGTATCTTATTTATCGTATTGACAGATCTTGATTATCTTCGTGTAAACAGATATTCTAACTTATGTTCACTCAACCAATACAATTATACACATTCGTACATCATATAAGAATTAAAAGTGAAATTCATACACAATATAATAGATGCATAAACAGGAGCCCCACGGGGTAGGCGAGTTGGTAATCACAATGCAGTGAAGTTCGTTAGAAAGGTGGGCTCCGTACTGAAGGTCACAAGTTCAAATCCCTTGGACTAGCCCAGAAGCTATGGATAGGGGTAGGTGCCATTTCCCAGGGGTTATAGTGGTAGTGGTCATCATCAACCCCGTGTAACGCGAGTTGCGAGGCTGCTCTAGTTGTTGATTCCTCTGTAATAAAAAAAATTGATGCATAAATAGGAAATAAATACACAGAAATGATAGAAAACTTCTCTTTATTAATACTTCCAAATGATTACAAACTCGACTCACCCTGCGCACTCAGCTGCAGGAATCTGCACACTTAGCTACGGACTTCTAGGCCTCTGCGCACTCAATTGTAGAGCCTCTACCTACACTATGATGAAACTTAGAATTTACACTTCAGTACTATCTCTCATACATCATCATTGATTCTTTATTCAATTATGTTGCCTTAACTACTTAGAGCTTCACTCTATTTATACAATCCCATGGTCCGTGGACCATGGGTAGATCTTCTACAACCAACATTAGATTATCAAAATAAGGGCAAATAACCCTATGAATCTTTAACCACTACGCGCTCCACACCCACAAAATGCAGAGTCTTTACATTGGAATAAAAAAATTGGATCAAAATCTGGGCTCTAAGCCCCAAAACTGCCCTTGGGGATCCCGTGCCAACCATGGGTCGCCGTTCTCTTTGGCAAACTTCTCAACAAATTGCCTGTTGTAGATGACTTGTGGCTCTGGTAGGTGGTACATAAGTTGTAGGTTGTTTGGGGTAAAAGATACCATAACCTCTTGGCTTCTTCTATTGAATTCTCTATCTGAGATGTCAACTTCATCAATAACCAATTTAACCATGTCAGTATAAGGGATTATCTTTGGGCGCGCGCCTATGCGGTGCAAAAATGAGCATGCCATCTCTAACATGGAAGAGTCTAAGGAATCACATCCATCAACTGTAATCTTCATTTCCAGAGTCCTTGGTTGCTCTTCCTCCAATATATTATACATGGTCTCCCATGTAGAGGTTCCTCCCTTTCTGTTTCATGTAGTATCGTAAACAGAGTAGTCATTTCTAACTTCTCAGAGATGACTATCTTGCCTTTCTTCACCATTGTTTTCAATTATTTGCTCTGCGGATTTTCCCTGAAAGTGAAGAAAAATAGCTATCAGATACATAGAGATGATAATGAACGTAAAATGAAATAATGCAGATAACTTGTAAAGGTGATAAAAGTAATTTTATTCGAACACACATAAGAAGATATCATATCACACTAAATGGCTTTTCACACATAAATGCAGTTATCTCTTACTAAATGCCCACTAATACTTCATTATCCCTTAGCTTTAATGCTCATAAATTCCTACATCGTAAAACGAGAAGAAAGATTCTAGGGTGGCGAGCCTTTGAACTATGACGATGGTGATTGTGCGATTTGGGAAGAAATATTGTAGATCGCAATATTGCATTATTCCTTTTCACCTTTCTTACCTCCTGTGGTGTTTCTGTGAGATGCGAGATGTGAGCCGCTCGTTAATCATTTCAAGACATAGCTACTTGCCAGGTTTTTCTATGTAAAAGACCCTTTTTAATGAGTGGCAGACCTAAAACATTTTCTTATGATATATTTAAGGAGTGGGTCCAGGTCTTGATCACATTTCGCAGTATCGGCAAGGTGTAAGTTTGCAGTGTTCGATTGAATGCCTGAAATGTGATGCGATAAAGGTTATAATGCCATCGCAATTTCGCATCTCGCATGTTTCGAAATAACCTTTTTAAGGCGGGTCCTTTATGAATGGCGACATGCAATGCGAGACTAAGATTTTTGAAGAAAAAGCTTAAGGACCTAGTTTATGTCAGAATTATGATAGTTTCGAGCATAGAGTCCTTTTTCAATCATTTTACTTGATTTGGAGGGTTAGAAAGGTCTTTTGATGGTGCTTAATCATGTTGTATGTGGGAAGGTAAGCATTTAGTAGTTCTCTAAAAAAGGGGGGGTTTGATTGATATCTTTTCTTTATTACAAAAAATAAAAGAAATGCCTAAATGCTAAGTTTTGTTTTTTGGATGGATTTTTTAAAGGGTCCCCATTTATTAACATAATATTAACTACTATCATTAATAAATGGGGGAATGTTGAATAGCACAATAATTGGCAATTCAGTTGGAAGAACCAGTTATCTCTGAGATTTTTTTGAAATTTCTAAAATTTCCAAAATAAAGATAGTTTTGAAAATAAAATAAGTTACATGGAATATAAGGTAAGTAATACTGCTCTTTATTAATAAAACAACATCTACTTAACTATCATTCTTTTGATTATTCTTTTCTCATAAAAATTCACTTTGTCTACATCAATCTTTACTTGGTTTTTAAAGATAAAAGCAAGGAGTCTCTCCTCAGATCAATTTTTGGTATACTCAGTTGTCATAGGTAGAGCCTCTGCTACCAGCAGGCGTTCATAGCCTCGACAGGGTTACCTCTTAACCAGCAATGATTCAGTATCCCACTTAAATCAAAATGCAATCTTAAAGATAAGCTCAAAATTATACTTATTGCTTTCTTTATTTTCTGAAGTAATTCATTATTCCTTCAACTCTTCATCTTTTATCTCTTAAAGGACAATGCCTTGGTATGGTGACCAACATTGACAATACCATTCACTTGATTTGTAACTTAACTGAACAAGTTGGCTCGTGATGAGACCCCTTTTCTTTTGATTAATATAATCTTAAGCCATTACCCTGTTTTGATATGCAGTATTGGTAATGTCAATTAGTTATAATCTTATGATCATGGTAAGTCAGCTCTTGATGAGACCTCTTATCCTTTAAGTTTAAGTATATTTTAGAATTAGTTTAAGTATGTTATTGATATTTTTCTAGACTAATGTAAAGGAAAAGTTTCTTTCTTAAAGCTAAGTTTCATCACAATTCAAATAATTTAGGCAGAAAACAGGTAGTTTAAGAGGGAGAGAACTTAACTATATATTTCATATGTGAAGATTACTTTCATAACAATCTTTACTTACACAAGCGAAAAGTCAAAATTAAAAAGAGACTATCCTTTGTAAAACCAAAAGTAAATGCTTTTCAATTCATATTATTATTTCTAAAAGAAAATTTAACTAAAGGGAATAATATACAGTGAACAAAAGAGATAATTTTCTATGGAAAGTATTTCTTTAGAACCTGCCCATTAAAAGGTAAAGATTCTCTTTTACCTGATAAATCTTGTAACAGAAAATCTGATGGGCCTATTTGTTCCACAATTTTAAATGGGCCAAGCCACGTTGGTTGGAACTTGGTATGCTTACCTTTCTCTTTATGGGATTTATCCCATTTTAATCCTAGGTCTCCGAGTTGAAAAGAATTTGAAGTTATAGAATTTAAATCAAAGGAGGCTTTGACTAACTGTTGATGATGTGCATGTGTGGTGCTAGCTTTTTCTCTTTCCTCTTCAAGCTTAAGAATTTGTAATTGTCTAACCTTCATAGATGAGGAAGGAGCTTCTTCAATAAACTAAAGTAAGGCTAAGGAGGGAATAGCTATGTTTGTTGGCAAGATTGCTTCTTTCCCATAGACCAAATTAAAAGGAGAAGTGCCAAGGGAGGCTTTCTAAGTTATTCGATCTGCCCATAGAGCAAACACTAAAGACTTATTCCAGTTCTTTCAGCTTTGGTCAACAGTTCGTTTAATAATCTGGATGAGATTTTTGTTTGTGGATTCAGCTAACCCATTTTCTTGTGGATAATAATTAGTAGAATACTTAAGCTTAAAACCTCTTTTAAGAGAAAACTCTATCATAGCATTGCCTGAAAAATAAGATGCATTATCAAAAATCAAAGCAGATGGTAGGCCAAACCTAGTGATGATAAATTGATATATAAATTCAATAATGTTTTCTAAATTGGCTACCTTTAGTGGAATTTCTTCTACCCATTTGGTGAAATAATCAGTGGTTGTAAGGATATACCTATGTTGTTTAGAAGAATGAGGAATGATCTCACCTATTACATCCAATCCCCATTTTTCAAATGGTTATTCAATGTTGACTCGTTGTAATGGTAATGTGGGTTTCCTCTGTCTTCTAGCAGTTGTTTGACAAATCTTACATTTCCTTACATAATTGTGTGCATCTTTGAAGAACATTGGCCAGTAATAGCCAACATGCAGGATTTTATGTGTTGTAGTATCACCTCCAAAGTGACCACCAGCTGGTCCATCATGAAGTTCCTGCAACACATTCTTTACCTCAGATTTTTCAAGACATCTAAGTAAAATAGAATCATAATTTATTCTAAATAGCACATCTTTGACAATTTGATATTGCCTAGCTTTTAATCTCAAGGCTCTTTTCTTTGTGTAATTTAATTGGGTTGGGGCATATCCATTTTTCAAGTAAAATATGATATCAACATACCTTGATTCTGTGTCGTTAAGGCTTACCTCATAGATTTGTACATCGTCACCTGAATGCTGCAATTCTGATAGATTTGATGCTCCTACCAACATCCTGCAAAAACCTTGACCTTTTACAATTTTCGCTGGTTTAATTTCTATGTCATATTCTTGTAGGGTTGTCACCCAATTCGCTCTCTTTTCACCTACATCCCTTTGTATTAAAATATTTCTTACTACTGAGAATGGTACTATTACTTTAGTGTGGGTTTTAAGGAGAAAAGGTCTGAAGTGTTTTGTTGACTTGCAAATAACAAAATCTTGTTTTCAACATCTGAGTAATTTAATTCAGCTCCTTGCAAATTGGAGCTAAAGAAAGAGATTGGGGCTTCAACTTTTTCTTGATTTACTTGTGTCAATATGGCTACATATGATTTCTCGGAAGCGAAAGTATATAGAATGAAATGATTTGAGAAATTTGGTGCTGATAAATATGGGGTGTTTATGATTGCTTGTTTTATCAAGCTAAAAG
Source organism: Pinus tabuliformis (assembly GCA_031772625.1). NCBI lineage: Eukaryota > Viridiplantae > Streptophyta > Pinopsida > Pinales > Pinaceae > Pinus > Pinus tabuliformis. Next base: position 848,685,746 of record CM062820.1, on the reverse strand, counting down.
CTTCATGTTCCGAATGTCCCCATTTAAACAGAGAATTTTTCTTTATCATGGATTGAAGAGGTAAAACAATTCTTAGCAGGCTTTCCTAGCACTCTATCATCTATTGGAACTTCTTATAATACATTTTCACTCCCTCCTTAGAACACCTATAACTTGTTAACACTCCCTATCACACACTCATATTCATTCATTTACATGTAATTGAAATGAGTCCTCCCTTGTGTTTCCTTGGCAATCCCTAGCATGTGTTGGCGCCACATCCTAGAACCTAGCACACCTTGGCATGCCTTAGGACTTGGAATGTCTTGACATGCCTAACATTCCTTGGAACTTTCTAACATGTGTTAGCACTTCCTGAAATTCCCTGCACACCTCGAAACTCCCTAGTTTTCATTCCCTCATAGATAGCCTTACTTTTTCTGTGACTTGGGAAGCCAACCAATTCATTGAAAAAATAGTGTTGTGCCTAGACTAAAGTCTCCCTTTGTCTGAAACTGATTTTTCCATCCTCTTATCAAAATTGTAGGCTTTCCTCCTACAAGTCCTAATATGAGATTCTCCTAACACACTTCGTCCATGGGACACCAATTATCACTGAGACTCCCTGGAATCATCTCTTATTCATTCATTTCCATACACTTTGACCCAGTTTTCCATTGTAATTCCACAGTACTCCCAAACACTCCTCAACATGCATTGACACTATCTGGCATATGTCAGCATTCCTTTTCATTCATTGGCACTCCATGTCACTCCTTAATTATCATTCCCTCATAATTACCCTTATTTTTTTAAGACTTAGAAACCTGACCAAATCCTGCCTTGACTACAACAACTTTAGCAAGTTACATTTTATACAACTATACTATGCCTTGTTCCCCTAATGGCCTATAACTCATCTTAGGCTTCTCATGTCAAATCTTAACTCATCCCACTTAACAAGTTACCAATTCAAGGCTCACATCCAACGGTGACCATAAAAAAACTAAGCAACATAGTTTACATCTTCACATGCCATAACATCTTGCATGTATAACAATCCATTGGCACTACATGGCACACATTATCATCCCCTGCATTCCTTGGCATGATTTGGCACTCTGTAACAGACCCTACTACTCTCTAACATGCCTTGACACTCTAGCAAGCCTTGGAACTACCTAGCATATAACCTTATCACTCTCTCCTTAACACAATTGGAACTTGCTAACACTCCCTATCACGCACTCTTATCCATTCATTTTGATGAATTTTGAACTAGTTCTCCCTTGTGTTCTCATGGCACTCCCTGACACACATTGGCACACCCTAGGACTTGGAACATCTTGGCATGTCACCCTGGCACTCTATCATTCCTTGGAACCACCTAGCATACCTTGTCACTCCCTCCTTAACACACCTAGAATTAACTGACAAGCCCTATCACACACTCTTATTCATTCATTTCCATTTATTTGAAACTAGTTCTCCCTTATTTTTCCCTGACACTCCATAACTCTCCCGGGCATGCATTGGCACACCTTAGAACCTAGCACATCTTGGCATGTTTCCCTAGCCTCTAGAATGCCTTAGCACTACCTAGCATACCTTGTCACTCCCTCCTTAGCACACTCTGAAATCACTAACACTTCCTATCACAAACTCTTAATCATTCATTTGCATGCATTATTTTCACCTAGTGCTCCCTTGTGTTTCCCTAGCACTCCCTAACACCTCCTAGCACTATTTGGCACACCTTGGAACCTAGCACATATTGGCTGCATGTGCTCTGGCATGCTAAAATGACTTAGCGCTACTTAGCATACCATGTCACTCCCCTCTTACCACACCTGGAACTCATTGACGCTCCCTGTCACACACTCTTATTCATTCATTTCCATGCATTTTGGCCTAGTGCTCCCTTGTGTTTCCCTAGCACTCGCTAACACTCAACACACATTGGCACACCTAACTTCAATGAATTTCACTAACAATCAATCCAAAAACCCTTCCATAGTCTAGCTAGTTACTTGTTCTTCACTAAGAGATTAGGGCTAAGTTTATTGTACAGTGTTTAGTGTGAAAATATTACTAAATGTTTTATCGCATTAGTTGGAAGGTGACTAAGCCAGAAGCATGACAGTAAGGTTCCTAAATCTTGGATTGTAAAACTAACCAACAAATATATGACTATAAGATCTTTAGGAAATTTTAGTTCTCTAAAGATATTCATGGTTGTGATTTTCCCATTGCACTAGACCTAAGAACTTGATTATTAGTTAGATGCAGAGAAGTGTTAGTTTGATGTAGTAAATGTCAAATGTATAATTCAACAACATGATGGAGGCTTACCTCTGACATTAGAATTCAGATTTTTATCTTCATGGTGCAAACCCCATGATGTCCAAGGGTGACACCCTCCTTGCAACAACACCCTTCGAGTATTTACCCAGTGACCTCCTTGCCTTTGATTGCCCTCTCCTCATCTTGTTCACTCTCAGTTCCTTCTCCCTTACTCTCCTCTCATTGTGCTCTATTTATTCCTATTCTCCTTATCCAAATTTCTCTTTTCTTTCTACTTCTCACTCCATTATTCTGGTTAGTTAGGGCTTGGCTAACTGGATTTTCCCTTTCCTGCCATTTTGCCTCCCATTTTCTCCCCATCTGTCATTTTCCCTCTTCCTAGGTCTGTTCTAGAATCGACAAGTTGTGAGGGAGGAGAAAAATCCATTCATCTATGCTAATAGGTTGCAAAATATCTCCCCGCCCTCATTGAATGCATCAAGGCCAGTAAATATTATGCCTGTGTGTGTCTGTGAATCTCTTCTTATGTCTTGGGTCAAATTATTTTTTCTCTTTCAACGATATGAGTAGAGATATATGGTCTTTAACCCCCACATTGATAGACTTCCTTATACTTGTATCATGCCCTTGGTATAAAGACATATGTATAGGTTATTATGGTATATCTTGAACTTTCACTATTACCGTCACCTTGAAGTCATTGAGGTTCCATCTAACTCCCCTAGTTAATACAAGGTTCATTGAGTTAGAAAAATGTGCCATCAATAATTATAAGTGATTACCTTAAGGAAGGGCCATTGGTTGAAGTCTCATAAATGGAGATTGGGTGATGGTTAGGGTTTGATTCAGTTAGACACTATTCACTGTTATATTTGTGGGCATAGAGTAATTATGATCTTCCCCATGTACACAAGGATAACTGAGAAGTGTTTCCCATAATCATGCAAGTGGAACTTCAACATGTACATCAGAGTAACCACTAAATATTTATCATATTTATACAATGAAAGATGATAGGAAAATATTTACATTATATACGTGAATGTACTAATATCGGGACCATTAGCATCATCTACATATTTACCACAAGACGAGGGTCGTTACAACCCCTTAAAAATAGCCATAAGGCCTTCCTCTTTTGCAGCTCCTTGACCACAATGGTTTAATTGAAAAACACATAGTTCCTTTAAATATTTGTAGGTTGAGGAAACCACTTCAAGCCCTTGAACTTAAAGATAATCAAATATTTGTAATTTGTTACAATAATAAGTCCATTATGCACACTCCTCATCTTAGAGTTGGGTAGAGAGGGAGAATGCTTGATTGATGCCAACCTTGTAAATGAACAACTTTGCCTACTCATTGGTTGTACTCTCCACCACTAGTTGACACCACTAAAACACACCAAAATTCCAAGATATCCATAAGCTATGCCCTACACCCAAGGTCTTATCCTACACCTCCAGAAAATGTACCTTCAACTTTAGATGTCCCAAAACAGTAATATCCTAACCCAATATAGCATATTTGTTCTATTTTTGTAACTTTCTCCTTAACTAACACTTGTTTTTAACTATTTAATCCACTTACCATATACTCTCTCTTGTTTGCACCCACCTAGTATACAAGAACACTTATGTTTTTAATACGACCAAGTTAAGAGCACGTGTTTCATTTTCAAATTCCAAAAGTATAACATGTCTATCTCTATAAACTAACAACAAAATCATTGCATAAAAAAGCTAAGATTAAAATTAAATTAAAATAAGATTATTATTATTATGATAAATACAACAAATATGGAAAAAATGTTTTCAAACACAACCATAAAAAAAAAAGTGTTAGTTTGTCAAATACAACTACAAACTTATTGAACCAGCCTAGATTTATCTTAACCCGGATCTATCAAGCATCAAGAATGATCCATTCTCTCAATCTAAAAACCTATTTTTGGTACTTGATAGATCCAGGTTAAGATGGATCTAGGATGGTTATATAATACTATATAATATCTATATTTTTATCTCTGTGTCTCTTTCTTATTCCCTCTCTCTATCTCACCCCCCAAACATACACACTCTCTCCATGTCTATCTCTCTCTCCCTCCCTCTTCCTCTCTGCCTCTCTCTCTTCCCTCTATATCTCCTCTCTCCATTGCTCCCTTGTCAGTCCCTCTCTCTCTCTCTCTACCTTTCTCCCTCTATGTCTTTCTTCTTCCTTCCCTCTCTCCCCCCCTCCAAATTCATCTCTCTCTCCTCTCTCTTAGTCCTCCCTCTCCCTTTCTCTCTCACCTCCCTCTATCCTCCCCATCACTCTCTCTCTCTCTCTCTTTCCCTTCTCTCCATATATTTATCCCCACCTATTCTCTCTCTTCCCTCCTCTCTTCTCTCCCTCTCTCTCTATCCATCTATCCCTTGTCACTCCCTTTCTCTCTCCACCTCTATCTCCATATGCCTTAGTTCTTTCCTCCCTCTCTCTCACCCTCCAACTCCATATCTCTCTCTCCCTCCCTCTCTTCTTCTCTCTCTCCCCCTCCAACTCCATATCTCTCTTCCCCCCCTCTCTTCTTCTCTCTCTCCCCTCTCTCTCTTCTTACCTGCTTCTCTCTGTCTCCCCCCATCACTCTCTCACTCTCTCTTTCTCTCTCTCTCTCTCTCCACCCTCCATATTTGTCACTATCTCACTCCCCCTCTCTTCCCTTCACTTTGCTTACTATCATCACTTGGATCCTCAGTTAAGATAGATCTATGTTGGTTCTTACTAATATTTGTATTATATAAATTTCACATCTTTAAATATAAAAGTATTCTCATTTTTTCTTTTATTAAAACCTTGACTTAATCTATATGGGAATACTTTTAGTAGTCCCGAGGATAGAGGGTTTATATATATCTCAAAACTAATTACAACCCTTTTCTTATTAGCTTCAAATAAAAAATGTTATAAAATTAAATTAACTTAAAATATTTTTATTGTGAAATAAGTTATGGTTTTTGGGCATGTGGTATTGATAAGCCATGGTATTGGCCCATGGTATTGTAACAAATCCTATTTAAAAGTTAATAATATCCATGGTAAAGTGGGGGTGAATATTGATGGTTAAGAATCTTGTCATATATTTATAAAATATTTAGATTGCGAAATAAGATATGATTTTTTGGCATGTGGTATTGATAAGCCATGGTATTAGCCCATGCTATTATAACAAATCCTATTCAAAAGTTCATAATATCAATGACAAAGTAGGGGTGAATATCCATGATTAAGAATCTTGTCATATTCTTATAAAATATTTTGATTTTGAAATAAGTTATGTTTTTTGGGCATGTGGTATTGATAAGCCATGGTATTGGCCCATGGTATTGTAACAAAGTCTATTTACAAGTTAATAATATCCATGGTAAAGTGAGAATGAATATCCATGGTTAAGAATATTTTCATTTTGTTATAAAATATTTTGATTTTGAAATAAGTTATGTTTTTAGAGCATGTGGTATTGATAAGCCATAGTATTGGCCCATTGTATTATAACAAAACCAAATTTTTACAAGTTAATAATATCGACTGTAAAGTGGGGGGTGAATATCCATGGTTAAGAATCTTTTCATATTGTTATAAAATATTTTGGTTGTGAAATATGTTATGGTTTTTGGGCTTGAGGTATTGATAAGCCATGGTATTGGTTCATGGTATTGTAACAAAACCCATTCACAAACAGAACCCATTCACAAGTTAATAGCAAAATCAAAATATAATAAATTGAATTTTATTATTTTTATTATTAATTGAGCCAACATTTAGATTTTTGCACTCATTCCCATACTTTTATTATTACTATTATTATTTAACTACATCCATATTTAGAATTGTTTACATACTTACATTACACCTACACATCTACTCTATACTCTATAAATATTATATTTATTGTTTTTTAGGGAGGAAAATTTTAACATTTAAAAAAAATTCAGCCTTAATTTTGATGTAACAAATCCCTCCCAATTCCAATCTTCATTTACGTTCTAAAACAAGTAGTATATTTTCACTTTTCATATAAGGGCAGAGGGGAAACGAGTAGCATATTTTCACTTTTCACAAGGTGGGAGGGAAAATGAGATTGAAGAGAGTTATGAATTAAGGTTTTACCCGTAGCAGACTGATATCAAACCCCACCATTGGATCTTCAATCCATTAATGGTGCCTAGGTATGTTTCATTTCTAATTTCTAACCTCACTGCATTTCCACCCCACTTTTAGTCTTCTTCCACATAAGGAGGAGTGCACACACCTCAAATCTTTGGTTCAAAATTCACTATTTTTTTCATCCTTACTTTTAAGTCTATGCTCAATCTCTATGTAGCACTTTGTTACGATGGAATTGGAATTTGATGACTTTGGGAGGCAATTTATCATAATAAAGAAGCAGGGGCAGAAGACCCAAATGAATGAGAGGCTTAGATGTTCAAAATTTCTAACATTGTGGTTACTAGTGTTGTTTTGAGAATATGGCCCACCTCAGTGCACTCTAATGGAATAAAAATGATGCTCTAGAACCCCTGCGGTGATGTCATCATCAGTAAGCTCCTATTCCTTTTATTCATTCTCTATTTTTGGATCAGTGAAACCACCCTTAAATTATGAAAATTAGTAGAATTTACTTTAAAACTTGTATGATTCATAACTAAAAATTACTTAAATTTTCTGTAAAGACTGAAATAAGCCAATACTCTGCGATCTACTCACTCTTTCTCACAAACTCTGAGGCCCACCAAGCTAGCTACTCTACATATGTTGATGTCTACCTACTAAAGCTCTTAAAATTGGATCTACTTACTCTTTCTCACAAACTCTGAGGCCCACTGAGCTAGATGCTCTACATATGTCGATGCCTACCTACTAAAGCTCTTAAAATTGGTGAATGCATTCAGATGTTGTTTGGATCATTGGACATCTAATGTGCATTAAGGGAATTTCAACCCCTAGATTTGTATGTGCCATATTCCATCATGTTGGTTCCATTTATAGGTGCATGTCAGTTTTCATTGTGGGTAGAGCTTGACACAATCATTTTGGTTAGATTTCAAGAACTTGTTATTTATAGTAGTTCTCCTATTTTATAGGAGCTAGATTTTCAGGGCCTGTATGTCAAACATAGCTACATGGTATTGGTCCATGCATTTAATATACTCAATAAATTATGTGCACTTTGAGGATGTGGTACTTCAATTTACCACCCAAGTTCACACAAAAATTAAACCCAAATTCACATAAACTTATGAAGTAACTGAATAATTCACAAAAAAACTGAACCCAAATTCACACAAATTTGCTACGTAACTGAAGTGAATTATTTCTGTTATTAACTATTTACTATTGGAAGGAATGAAAGTATAGATTTATGCAATATAAATGCACACAACCATTCCATTATTCACGAATCCATAAATCACAAATGTGGCTAAAACAACAGTTAGAGAGGCAAACTAAAAATTAATTCGACCATGAAATAAACCGTAAAAAAAATAGTAATAATTCAATACAATTCATATATACATTTAGGAATACTTGTTCAACAATTAGTTGCAGAAGAGGGAAGTAAGATCACAACCATATAACCGAAGATCAATCACAATTCATATTTTACTCGATCACTCGCTTCATCATTGACATTAGCACTATTTCACTTGATCACAGGATCCATTGTTAGTAAGATCTTTGTTTGACAATAGGCCACACATAAGGGTATGCAGGCATATTGTCTTACTATCCATAAGCATCCTTGAAATATAATCTCTTCATGAGTATAATTGATGGCCTTTACTAAATTGGAGCTAAGCAGTTGCTAAATTGAGGATTAATTTTTGCAAAGGATAGTGAGTAATTTCACTGCTTTTTTTATAAATCTTCCTCCTAACCATGTAGTTGTTCATGGATGATATGTACAGACAAAACAAAATGAGGCACTTATTGTCTTCACCTTATTGTTTCTCAAGTCTATGCTTTGAACAAGTCATAATAGCTCTTTTGCGATAAAAAAAAACACTTAATACTTGGTGAATAATCTGAAGAAGTTCCTTGGTGTTTTTGTGCACAAACTTATCGACAAGAATAAGAAAGTGAAAGAGAGCTATAAAATTGGTTATAACATAAATTTTCTAGTGATCACTAGATCCATAACTAATGATCCCATAGTGTTAGTAGATAATCATTCCTTCAAATAATGATCCTCATATTTCTCGGGTTATTTTTGTTTTATTCCACCTTCCGTGGCGTTGTCCTATAATGTGGAAGAAATTTTTTGATGAAGGCTGCTAAATTAACCCACCAACTTCATAGGGCTCCAATTGACGTTCTTATGTCCAGCTTCTAATTTCTAGCCTTTAAGCTCTCTCGCAATGGTATATATATTGATGGGCCTTTCCGGACTATCTATATAAACAAATGATCTTTCACTAGATAGACAACAAAGTTAGCAGCCTGAATTTTTCTATCACATTTTTATCTTAAAAGAGAGTCCTCTAGTTTTTTTCTCAGGGTTCCTTGTTTCCCTTCATGTTCACTTCCATCATTTAATTTGGCTATAATTTTTCTCGGCTGGGTTGTTTCTATGTCTTCAATGTTGTAGTATTTGTTCTCAACATCTCTGTAATGTTTGCATTTCTTCGATATATGCTTCTCTAATTCACGTCCACTCCTACACATACCATGCTTTTTCTATTTTTGCAACCAGCTTCTGGACATCATCTTATCGATTCTCATCCTAAAGCTACTTCTCTCCCCTGAATCTCCTTTGTTGGATTTGCAACAGAGGGAGAAAAAAATATGCTTTGTTGGATTTGCCTCACTACAGGTTCTTCCTGCTATAATACCAATTAATGGTTGCTAGAAAATGCAAAACCTAAACAAATTCACACCAATCTGTTGTAGGTAGATAAGAAATAAAATTTACTACCCATCTTAGTGGATGGTGTCAATCACAATCAATGTAATTTGCTAAACAGAGGCCAAACAATTCCACAAGACTATTTTATCATTAAACTTGTATTATAACATTCAAGTAAATTAGTGAAATAATAGTGATGCTACTCAATTACATTCACTCTGCAGCAAAAAATGATCCTCGTGCATGGATTAAGAAAGGGTAAATAAAAAGAAATACTATGTTTCTCATAGAACAATGGGTTACACGGTTTCTTGTTTAGGCAAAGATTCCATGCTAGTCCTTTTTCTAGGAGTTTACCCTTCTTACTACTCAGTAATTATTCCTTAACAATCTCCTTCATTTTTAGGGGAGTGATCTTCCTAAATTGCCCAGTGATATGCCTCAACTGATCCAAGGATCTTGCCCAATGATTCTGCTCAATTTCAATTATGGAGAATACATAAGCCCTCTATAGTAACATTATCAGACGTGAGTACCAAATACACGACATTTTCATTCTCGAGCAGAGCTTTGGAAGAATTGCCCCTTCCACCAGAGCTATAATTTGGCTCTACTTCAGAGATATGCCAAGGGAATAATCAGCATCCAACTTTTTCTTTCCTAGCCTTGTATTTTCCATGGTGATGGTCTTGTTGGACTGACCATAGTATCTTTGAGTGGTTTTCCACCAGCGGTACAAAGAGGGCTCTAGGGTCTTGCAGGATTCTAAGGACTAAACAAAATCTTCCACAATGGAATGCTGAGCAAGGTTGAATCTACCATACCAAATCAGATGAAAATCCATAGTAGGACTACTGGTGAGAAGGGGAACATTGTGATAAGTTAAAACAAGGGGCTATTATTCAACCAATACGGAGGAAAAAAAAACAATCAGAAGAAGCAGACATACAATAAACTTAAACCCTCCCATTCCGAAAAGAAGAGAAACCCTACAAACCCTAGGGCTGCTGGGTTTTTCCTCACAGACAAGAAATGCCTAAATTTTTTCTCCCTCCTTTGTTGGATTTTCCTGACCACAGGTTCTTCCTACTTTAATACTAATCGATGGGTGTTGGAAAATGCAAAATTTTCACAAATGCATACTAATATGTTGTAGGTAGATAAGAAATAAAATTTACTACCCATCTCAATGGATGGTGTCAATCACAATCAATGTACTTCACTAAACAAAATCCAAAAAATTCCACATGAGGATTTTATCATTGAAATTGTATTATAACATTCAAGTAAATTGGTGAAATAACATTGATGCTACTCAATTACATTCACTCTCTAGCAGAAATTGATCCTCATGCATGAGATCAAGAAAGGATGAATAAAAAGAAATACTCTATTTCTCACACAACAATGGGTTGCACGATTTCTTGTTTAGGCACAGATTCCATGCTGGTTCTCTTTACTATAATTTACCCTTCTTGTTGCTTAGTGATTACTCCTTAACAATATCTTCAATGAATTAGAATGCTAGTTCTCTTTCCAGGAATTCGTGGAGTAGTATACATTCGATTCGCAGCAGTAATCTTTATTTATTAGGGTTCTTTGAATTTATAGGTTCATGTTTAAAGACATATACATTTGAGTTCCCTTGGGTCTAGTTCATTTTATTTCATCCTTTTATTCTATCAAACCTTGTGTTTGTTGGTGATTTACAATTTGGTGATATCAGTTTCCAGCCACAACACCTTGTTGGATTTCTTAAAGATATTTCCTTGCCTTTATCTTACTATCTTTCCTGTGAAGCATGATTATTTATTTCCACACATAGGGTTGAAGTTTAAGCACTTGGTTCTACATTTTAAGGATGATTTTCTTATATGATTTGGTTTTGTTTGGAATATATATCAACCTTCAGAAGAAGAAGTGATGGGATTTCTTAATCCCTATGTAAATATAGTTTGCTTAGATCTTTTATTATTGTGTGATTGTTCTGATTCAACATATCATACATATTGTGTTGGCCTTGTAAGGGCTTATCCCTAAAGGAGATTGGTATTGTCAAGGCTATCAAACATCTATGCCTAGATAGTCCAGCACACATGATGAAGATGTCGAGTATTTCGTGCTTGATTTTGACAATGGGGATGAAGCTTAGGAATCAAAGGATTTGTGGAAGATGTTGTAGTTGGGATGGTTATAGAAGGAATGAACTTAGAGATCAATTTATCACCACCTTCTTCTTCTTCTACTCCTCTCGCAGAGACAACGCCAACTCATGTAAGAACAATTCATGGAAGGATTTTGCCACGAAGCACTCCAAATCCATCTCATATATTTCTAGATGCAGCAAAGGCTTCACTTACGCAAACTGAAGTATCTGGGTCTACATCCCAAGTATCCATTGTACGGGCAAAAACTCTCTCAGGTTAGCACATACTTCAAGAGTGTGTACAGGCTTTACATGAAAATTGGTCTACACCAGGAAGAGGCTTTTAGCAGTTTTCACCTAGCTCTTCCCTTGACAGATTTGGGGCTAGAGATGGGACTGATGCAATTTTACAACCCACCCAAAATAGTAGGTCGCTTATCTTTCGTGAATCAACTCGGACAAGTAATTTAGCCCCTTTTTTAGAGATGGAAAGTTATACATATAAATCTGATGTTGAGCAGGCATGGGCAATGATGGAACGTACTCTAGCATCAAGAGAAGATAATATAGGTCCATCTAATTCTCATAAAGATGGAAGACATTAGCAGGGATCATCTTCTGGTCATAAAAAATTATTTATAAGAATTGATGGGCAATGAAAGGTCAAGAGTTGTGAGCGGAAGCATATTAACTGCTCATGTACGATGAAGAACTAGCTATAGTCAAGATAGACACATTCCTGCAACTACTAACTTTTTGGAAAATCCAGAAAGGATAACAGAGGAGATCTCATGTAGGGATGTTGGAAATAATAGACTCCCAACACCTAATGCTTCTAATGAGATATTGGGTATAAGATTATCTGAAAGAAGTAATATTTTACATCATCAACTAAACAATGGCACTTCATTTAGTAAGCCTCATGAAAATGGAGTCCACAAAGTTGAAGGTGCAAAGGAGAAGGTGATCTCCATGGTAAAATCTCACATGAAGCGCACACTCACAAGGGAACATAGGTAAAAGCATCTATATTTTTCCTTCTTTTACGATTTGTCTCTATAGAGTTGATTTTATTGGGTGTTCATTGTATGAATCTCAAAATTTCTCTTTAGGAAATCTTATTTTTATTATTTCCAAGAAAAAATCTGTGGGGAATCCCAATGGATGTTTCCCCAGATTCGTGGATGGCATCCCTGGTAAACCCATTGGCATTGACTAGTGCACCTCACCCAAGAGATTTCGAACAGGGCACCTACCAGCACAGAACTAGCCAAATACCCAGTAACATTAATGACATCCAGTTGGGCTAACCCGTTTGGATCAATAAATCATAATCAAATACACTATTTTCCATATTAACATATTGATCATGTTTAACATTTTGTTAGAGTAACCATAACAATCCAACCCTGTTCCTATTTTTATTTTGGCTTTTAAGTCCTTTTTTGGTGTAGTGACAACTTTATATGATTGTATAGATGTTTATTTTGTTAGAGTATATGTTGAAAATTATATGCTCTCTTACATTTTACCTTGTCTGCTATGTATTTATGGAGTTCAGTTTCATTACTTGCGACCAAAGAACTATGCCAGGCATGTATACAAGGATTCTTGTATCACTATTTATAAACTGAACATTTTCCTTAAATAAGCAAAGTAGATCCTTAATGCTACATATTTGCATCTCACGAAACTTCCAATCCTAATAAATAAGGTGAAATTTAAGTGTTTCCAAAATCCAAATCTCAAGTTTTGTGAATTCACTCATATATGGTCTTGGAAAAGCAAAGTGAAATTTAATTATTTCCAAACCTTAAGTTCTGTGAATTCACTCATATTTGGTGTTGGAATCTTTTAAGCAAACGGAAAGAATTTCTTTTAGTTACATTCAAATTTTCCAAAAAAAATACTAAATTTCTCCCTGACTAAAATTCTCCTTGAAATGGCCTTGGGATTGAAAATTTTGTAAATATTTTTAGGGGAAACAACCCAAAATAATTTTTCCAGATTAGATTTTTATAACACTAGGTACTAAAACACTCTTCTATTTTCTCTTGCAAATGTCTGATAAAGTCTACACATAAACTGATCAGAAAACTAGGTAGATGCATTGGATGGACTAAATAATTTTGAATGAATAACCACTTAACATAAACAATATATTAGGTTGCATAAATATATAACTTAGAAGCATGAAATAAAGAATAAATCTCAACGATATTGATATATTATTAATTGAGTTCAATGAGGCCAGGAATAGATTTGACTAGAGGGTGTTGAAAATGGCATAGTTTTGTTCTGCTTGGATAGATTTAGAACTGAAAATCAGCAAGTTTCTTGATTGCATAACTTTGAGAGACTTTTGTATCTCAAGCCTCAACCTTATTGTTATAGACATTTTTGGGCACTACAACCCCAAGCAAAAAATGTCCATAAACTAAGGGCTCCTAAGTCCCTAAAGGTGTTGTTCCAACCCCTAAAAGAACAAGGTCAACTGATTACAGCTTCTCCCAGAAGTTCTCCATGAAAAACTACTCAGAACTGGTCAAAACTGGATCATTTCACTTGCTCCATGGCCAAGGTGCAATGCATCGCACCTTGTACACACGGGAAGTGCATTGCATTTCAAAAATCCCTTCTATGGGGTGTGATGGATGGGAAAAGACAAGTGGCGGAGACAGTTTGCGAGGTGGATGATCATGGAATCTTCCAGAAACTTCTCCTGGGACACTTGCCTCTCAGAATCGCCCAAGAATGAGTAAGAGATCAATGAGATCTCCAAGTGGCATCAAGAACTATCAGAGAGAAGACACTAATCAAAAACCCAGAGCTGACTCACACCTCTGCAAATATCTATATATAGATCTCTCATCCCAGAGATCCAAAGGTAAGAGGCTGGAATTTTGCATATTGTAAGGAATTGTTGTTGGTTTCTTGAGACAAAAATTAGATTGTTGGGTGATCTAAGCTTTGTATGAGGTGAAGAGGGGCTTCCTTGCTGAGAGGTTGATGTTGGGTCAGAACAACTGGTTGTAACTCCTCTTGGCTCTTTCTTGTTTATCAATAAAAGTTATTCAAGTTTTCCTCCATACTCTTGTGTCATTTTTGTTTGTTGCATTTGTATGGTCAATTTACATCTGATCCTAGATTGTTTATGATTATAGATCCATGTTCTTATATAGTGCTATGCTATTGTGATCTTACAGGTACTCTGTGAAGCTGGGCGTGCAAGGGAAGAAGTAGCGAAAGACTATCAAGGAAGAGAGGAATCGAACCAGGAGATTAGCGCAAGACAGAGGTTGGTCTTCTTTGTTCCTCTCTATCTATACTTCATAAAGAAAAAACAAAAGTAGCTTTACTTTGTTTGTTTCTAAGGCAGCTATCACACCTTAGCGGGATAAGCAGTTCTGAGTAGACACTTTTCCCTGTAACAAAATGTCGACTCCACTGGGCACGAATTAGTTTGTTTGTTTATCTTCCTTGTTGTCTATTTCATAAACTTACAGACGGAGTCTGAAGTCGTGTCAGGTAGCTTTCGAACTGCATTTGCTATGCAAATGCAAAGTAGATAAATGTTGCTTCATTTAATCCCCGGGATCTGTTTATGATTTAAACAACTGATTCACAAACTCTCTGACAGCCCTTGTGGTAGCTCTTAGATCCTCCTTAGATCTACCCCTGATTGTTGCATTATTGATTACCATTTGCTCAGCCAAAACCCATGAACTGAATTGCAAACTGTGACCCGGAACCCAAGCAATGTCTCGTTTCTGGCCCAGCGCAGGTATTGTTCTAAGAATCTGAAATTCAGCGCACTTCCCGAGTGTAGTAGGTGCGCTACATTTCAAATTCCCTATGTTACAGGTGCGTTGATCAGACTAGGCATTGTTCAGTTTTGGTTTCTGTGATTCATTCTTTCTAGTTCTATTCATGAATTTTGCTGCTAGTGATCAGTATATCTCTGTTTGAAACCCCTTTTCCTTGCTGTTATTTCGCCTCCTTTGTACAAAATAATTGTAAATGTTTTTGTGTGTTTGTTGAGTCATTTTCAGTTCTCCTTTGCAAAAAGTAACATAATCGCACTGTTGTCCTTTGATTTGAAAGTGTTGCAAGTGTCGATTTCAATCATAGTAAAGAGTTTGATTGCTGTTGATAGTCGGTTATCCTGTTACTATTGTTTTTGGTCTTAATTTGTAATTTTTCTAGTGTCGAAAACAAGTATTGATTTCCAAATCGTAAGGTGTTGTGATTGCCTCCATTTTTTATTTCGAAAAGAAACTTTTTGACAACTGTCGCTTGAAAAGTAATTCAGATTTGTGCATCAACTTTCTTTTTATCATTCATATACTAAGAAAGTCAAAAAGAAATACATGCATGTGCATTTGCATTTAGACAGTTTGATTGGTTTGATTTAGGAAAGTGCATTTAGAGTGTGCTCTTTGCTCTTTGTGAAAGGATTCTATCTTTCTTTCCTTAGTAGCTAGGATTTCCATTGCACAAAGAAGATAAAAAGATTGTTTATCATCTTAGATTTCATTTTAGGAATTACATCTACATCTCGTGGTGAACCTGAAAGGCAAACTTCATAAACAAGATCAACTATAAAATAAATTCAATGAATCTAACAACGCTTTGGAACCTAATGCACAACATTTAGAAGTCTAGGCTAGAGACGTATTATGGCGTCGTAAAGCCTGGTAACTGTTGTTCTCACTGATGGTTGGGTGATTCCTCCACTTTGAGACGATAAGTGCTAGTATGGACTTGTGCTCCCACGTACCGTCGAGTATATTTTGGGAGACCCCAATAGGCTTAATCATTTATCCATAGGAAGCCGTGTCTGCCGCCCTATCAATCGCAATGCACTGAACACAGCATTCGGGAAGATTGACTGTTGTACCGTAAAATTATTCTACAGTTTTGCGATTGGTTTGGTAATACCTCTACCTAGATTTCCAGAGCAGTCCCTTTTGTTCCTTTTCGGACTCTTTAATGGAAAAGGTCCATCTGAGCACTTGTCACTTCAGGCTCATTAAACATCGAAGGTGACTAGAGTCATCTTTTGTTTTTTCTTGACTCTTAAAAATTGAAAAAACAAGTTGTGTCAAAGCGTCTAAAATTCATCTAATTCGAAAACACACTTCCCCTTTATTTTTAGTTGAACGAGTAATCCGCAATCTTGGAAGAAATTCAATTGAAACCCTGTCGTTCGCGGAGGCTTACGAGTTAACCGTATTTGTCTCCGGAATCGAAGCTAGTACTGACAAAGAGAACTCGTTTAGCCGGTTCCAAATCTCCTATTAAAGTTAGAACAAGTGTTCCAACAACATCAGAGACTCCGGTTACTCCAAACATTTCTGGCATCCCTGCCTTTATAGAAGAAGTTCAGCAGCCACAGAAGGACAGTGGTACTGATCCTAGTCTGAGGGTAAACACATGTATCACTGAACCAGTTCCATCTATAACCGGTTCGGAGAGGGTTGCTCCTCAAACATCTGTCGTTGCCGATCCCATACCTTCTTCGGCACCAGAAATATTCTACGGACCTGACGATCTACCCCTTCCACCTGGTCTGATTGCTATAGAAGAGATTGTGGAAGATCCTCCATCTAGTACTCCATCGCAATTTGGAGTCGGGATCACTCTGTATCCTTCTTCATTAGAAGTTAGTCTACCGCCAGTGGAAGCTCCCGTAGAATCACTAGGTAATCTTTTGGATAGACTAGAAATGTCTGAACAACCGTCAACATCTAAGACTATGTTGTCTGACACAGCGATGGCAAAACTCCCTGCTATCACTCCAACAATGTTCACCGGTATACCATTTGTCCCAAATAGCTCTCAATCGCTAGAAGGAGCCCACTCAGGGGCCATTTGGACGGTATGGTCTGTTCCTGTTTGTTCATCCGGAATAATATCCGGAAACGCTTATGTTGAGTCTCAACAAATTGATCCATTTGGAGGTCAATTTGGGCAGTCTGGGCCTCAAGGGAAAACCATTCCCTTAAGTACCGGATTACCACTATATGGGGGGCAGTATGCCCTTTCATTATCCCCTCCGGGAGGGCAACCATACGGGAGTTCACAACAAAACTCGGGTTATGCTGGAATTACTTCAAGCGGTTGGGTACCGATACTACCTCAACAACCAAGAGTTGTATATTCGATGCAACAATGCTTACCTATGTCAAGTATACCAACTACGCCAGCTATTCTGACGGTGTCGCAAGTTCAAGCACTACCTGTTGTATGCCAACCTCAGGTTTCTCAGGTTGTAATACAACAGCCCCTTGACCCTGCGACTCACTCACAATCGCCGACTAGTGGAATGACACAGGTTCAAATGGGTACAATTACCCCTCATCTTGGTCAAACAGTTAGTATCGGGCAACAACACATGGCTTCACAACCATGGCTAGTACAATACCAACAACCGCAATTCCAACAAGTATACCAAGGTTCTGAGCAACAAATCTTTGCAAATAGTGGGCAGCCATATATTCAAAACAGTCAAAATCAAACATTTTACAATGGTCATGCCCACCAACCTTACCAAAGTTACCAGCATCAAATGCATTATGCCAGTATGCAAAGACCAACTGCTCAGGAAATCCCATCTTATCCTGGGTATGCTTCACCTAACCTGAATCAACAGTTACCCTTCGTGGCAAATTTAGAGTTACCTGATTTAAATCGGTTAACAAACAATCCAATCGCTTATTCCCCTTGGTGGCTAGCGATTCTGCATAAACTTCCATCAGATATTCCTAAATTTAATGGAAATCCAGGTGAAGATCCGCCGAATCATGTGATGACCTTTCATCTGTGGTATTCATCAAACACCCTAAACGATGATTCGATTAGGCTTCGCCTTTTCCAGAGGACGTTAACTGGTCTGGCAGCAAAATAGTATATCGAATTTCCTAGAGCTTCATTACCCTAGCCACAACCTTCAGTACCCTAGCCACAACCTTTTTAACCCATTTTCAATTACCGATAAGGTACGAAACAGGAACGGAACTCCTTACCAACTTCAAATAAACGATGGCCACTCACATATCTGATCATATACATGAGTGGCGATGTCATCGTAGAATGGTAAAAACGTATGTTCCCGATCAGCTCTTAGCTGAATGGTTTATAAATTCATTACTACCTTCCATCACAGAAGATGTGGCAAAAGGGGGGGTCGTCACAGAAGAGCAAGTTATCGCTCGTGCGCAATATTTGGACTTGATTTACACTCAGTCCGACACACCCTATGATAAAATACCTGACGCCCCTAGACCAGAATTCTCAGTTCCTCCTCATCCTAAATCAAACAATGACTCTCATGCCGGCGATGGCGTGACTGGCGCAACAGACACGAAATCGACAAAGGCTACATCCAAAAAGGCCCGTAAGATTTCCGGTCAAAATGAAAAGGAGGAACTTCTTGCCTCGGAAGTAAATGTCGTATCGACAGATAAAGGAAAAGAAACCAAGCAACCAGGGGGCAAGAAGAAAGGCAAAGGGAAGAAGAATAAACAGGAGGAATCATCTCCTGAAAAATCTTTCGCAAACCCTCCTGGAAATACATCGATCCATGTGAGAAATGTTTTGAAGTCGAACATGGAAAGACATCGCTTGATTACCAGTCAATGATGTAAACCGTTAACAAGCGCGAGAGGAATCATTGATAATCATAATGATCCTCAAGGTACTGCAGTAAAATTCACGTGGTGTGAATAAAGGACTTGGCGTCAAACACCATGCAAAATCTTTCGATCGAAGGTCATTGATGTAAACCTGTCGCCGGAAGTGAGAAACTTGCCATTGAGGCATGCAAGCTTCAAAGTACTGAATGGGGTGTTCCTAGACCAACTTCTTGGATAATGAGCTGATGTCGACAAGAAGTGATCCGTCACATGAGGGCCTTAATGAATCCCACATCAATGACACGGAACGGAGCAAATGATTTTGATGGAGGTGAAAACGATCTGATGATATATGGTTCAGGGTGGCGGTCATGAAAGAATGGAGTATAATGTATGGTAGTGGGCGGGACACAGGTGGCCTTTCTGGATGACTTCTCTTGAACATATCGGTGACACTGATGTGATGGATTGGTAGCATTAACCCCAAATGTGGATGGTATGGCGTGACCATGGCGATGTGACCGGTGAATGAAACAACCCAACCCGACTCGGGCACGGAGCGGAAGTGTCATGTTCAAGAGCGACTTGCTACCAATAAAGATTCTTTGAGTTTTATTCCCAATTTTTCCCCAGTCATTGCTGACCAGTACCTCTTTATTTTTGTCAAGCTTGAGGAGGATAACATATGCTTGTTCTATAATTTTCCCTTCGGGCAAACCCATCGCTATGTTTTAACGAGCCTAGCGATAGTGAAACTCGTTCTCGTCTAAAGACAAGTTTGTCGCTATTAATCTTTTTAACGAGTTTAACGACAAAGATAACTCGGTCCTTTTCATTTTTAGAGAGTCTGAAAAGGCACGTAAAGGTAACTCCAAAATTCCTTTTTCGTCATCTAATCCCTTAAGTCCGAAAAAGTATAAAACAATACAGAAGGGATGAATTTTCGATATCTTTAACGAGCCGAACAAAACAAGCGCTCGATCTTTTTGTGCAATAATCCCTCAGGTCCAAAAAGATTAAAATCTAGAGGAGGGATAGCACTTCCTGTCGCTTAAACGAGCTGGAAGGCCAGAACTCGGCAATCTTTTCATATTTTACGAGTCAGAAAAGAGCTTAAAGAAGACTCGTCTTTTGAGGAACAAGTGATAAAATGGGTAGCAGCTGATTCCAGGTAAGGTTTGGAATTTTCCAATCACGGTAGTGTCACAAGGATGGCTAGTGAAATCACTCTTCGCAACTGTTCCTCAAAATGGGTAAACAATCAAATGGAGGTGAATGATCGGCCAATGAAAAAGTGGAGGTGACGGTGCAAACACGACCAAGGCTTTAATGGCTGAAGTACTACATTCACGGTGGTTATTTACCAGGGAATAGTTCATTTTTTAACGAGCTTAAACGCGGGTGGAAACATTTTCTCGGTCCGGGTTTATTTTTTAACGAGCTTGAACCTCACGGTAACACTGCTCGATTAATCCAGTCATATGATAAGAATGTCTCATATAAAAACAACAACTTTTCGAGTTTTGCCCCACATCCTTTCTTTATGCAAGTTCGGAAACGACTAATCCAAAAAAATAGATAAATAATTGCTCTTTGCTTACACTCCAAAAGGTTTGCATGCCCCCAGGTATAAAACAAAGTTTCAAGGTTACCTCTACTTCTATCCACCAAAACATTTGTTTTACCGAGAGAGGTCTACCTCTTAGAGGTTACCCAAAGATTGCTCTATTCACAGCGCAAAGAAAACACTTCTCCGGCGATGTCTCTCGAAATAAACAAAGGTGAGTGACGATGCCCGCTAACTCACATAACTTTGACAAGAGAATCTTGTTCTAGAATAACCCCTCTTCCAAACACAGACGGGGTACAGACTAGTCATATTCTCTCGCGGAAACCTACCCTATACCCGAAGTTTTCCTGCCGAAGCAGACCAGGACGCATGCCCCCTGGGTTTCAGTCATATCCCTCCGAATTACTCACGCTCATCGGGAGGACGGACTGGAGATTGAGACATTTCTTGCGTGAAAAGACCATTTAGGGATGGTATATGACTATTTGCTATGCGTGATCCGGGAAATGAAAGTTGGTCCACGAGCTTGACCACTCTTCCTTCGTGCGGAAAACACATTACTCTAAAGAGTGAGGAGATAATTGCTTCCATGCAATAAATATAGTCTCGTCCAAGGAGTAGGTTATAATCCAAGGGTCCTTGAACTACCATTACGTTCATGCGAACTGTCTTCCTTCTCAATGTTATTGGCACATCGGGAAGGATCCCTAACGGTCGACTGGTTCCTTTATCAAAGCCTGTTAGATTTCTCATCTCAGGCAAAAGCGATGGCGAACCAAGCGCTTTCCAAGCAGTTGAGGAAAGGATACTCACAGAAGCCCCCTCATCTATGATGGTACCAGCCATAACCATTCTATATATTTGAACGATAATTCGGAATGGTATGCTTGTTGGTAAACGGGGTATCCCTAGTTGATTCCAGTCGAAGGAGACAACTAGGTTGCTTGGAGGTGGGACCGAATAGATGGTCGGGTACGGCTTTGACGAACTTCCTTCCTGCGGTAAAGGAACGGGTAAATTGCCCCCATGTTCGTCGGAGTCTGTGTTTATGAAGAGAATTTGGACGGTGTCATCCTTATTCTCTTCAGTGACTGTATCATCTGAAGATGAAACCTCTGAAGGCAAGACCAGGTCAACTGCCGCCTCGACCTTTTGACTTTCGTCTGGTATGGATCCAGATGGTTTATCTTCAATGATAGGTGCTTCAGCCGACCACCTGAGCGGGCCAGCTGGATTTTCAACTAGTGACGGACTCGGCAAGAGTTTTTTATATCCAGGAGGAAGTCGTAACGGTGAAACCGGACGATCATCCAAAACTCTTTTAGCTTCGTCTAAGAAGGGACAACGGTGGACAGCATGATTGCCTTCGCACAGTTTACAAGGAAATCTAGCTTTCCTTTTTGTCCTAGGGCTTCACTTTCACTAGTTGACGGTGTGCTTTCAACATGATCATCAGAGGTTGACGACACCGGGTTGTGCAAACGAGGAGACCAGTCCCTTGATATCCGAGGGATGCAAGGACAATCTCTGTGAAAGTGGTCTCCTTTGCAAATGACACATGGCGATTTAGGCTTGGTCGGTGCAGTGTGTGGATTTTCGCTAGACGACACTCGTTTTCCCCCATTCGCCTTTGGCTCCTTCTTCTTCTTCTCTTTCTTCTTCTTTTCCTTCTTCTCCTTAGGAACTTGACTTTTGGCTTTACCATCCCCATCAAGCGAAGAGGAAGGAGGAGAGGAAGAATTAGAGGAAGTAGAAGGTTGGTGGGCAACTCTAGACTCGTCTAATTACTGATTCGATTGTTCAGGAATAGTGGTGTTCTGAACGACAAAGGTTGAGAAGAGCCATACTGGCAAACCAATTGTCAGCCCTGGAAGCGACAATGTGGCCATATGGGGTGCACCAACATCTCCCCAAGAGGAGAAGGGACTAGGATTTCCACCAAGGGGAATTCCTTGGTTGGTAGACTCCATTTTTTCAACCCAAGATCAACGTAGGAAAGGGGTATGAATATTCCGTTTAAAATAAATTTTAACACGCTTTGACACAACTTGTTTTTTCAGTTTTTAAGAGTCGAGAAAAAACAAAAGATGACTCTAGTCTCCTTCGATTTTTAATGAGCCTGAATTGATAAGTGCTCAGATGGACCTTTTCCGTTAAAGAGTCTGAAAAGGAATGAAAGGGACTGCTCTGGAGGTCTAGGTAGAGGGAGTACCAAACCAATCGCAAAAATGCAGAATACTTTTTACGGTACGGCAGTCAATCTTCCCGAATGCTGTGTTCAATGCATTGCGATCAGTAGGGCGGCCGACACGGCTTCCTATGGATAAAGGATTTAAGCCTATAGGGGTCTCCCAATATATACTCGACGGTACGTGGGAGCACAAGTCCGTACTGGCACTTATCGTCTCAAAGTGGAGGAATCACCCAACCATCAGTGAGGACAACAGTTACCAGGCTTTACGACGCCGGAATACGTCTCTAGCCTAGACCTCTAAATGTTGCGTGTTAAGTTCCAAAGCGTTGTTAGATTCATTGAATTTATTTTAAGTTGATCTTTCTTATGAAGTTTTCCTTTTGGGTTCACCATGAGATGTAGATGTAATTCCTAAAATGCAATCTAAAGATGATAAACAAACTTTTATCTCTTTTCAGCAATGAAAATCTTAGCTACTAGGGGAAAAGAAAGACACAATCTTTTCTCAAAGAGCAAAGAGCACACTGTAAATGCACTTTCCTAAATTAAGCCAAACAGACTGTCAATATGCAAATGCACATGCATGTATTTGTTTTTCACTTTCTTAATATTGATGCTAAAAAGAAAGTTGATGTACAAATCTGAATTTGCTTCTAAGTGACAAACACAAACAAGCTTCTTTTCGAAATCAAAAGGTAGAGATGATTATGACACTTTATGATTTTGAAATAAATACTCGTTTTGACACTAGAAAGTCACAAATTCAAACCAAAGGCAATAGTAAACGCATAATCGACCATCAACAGCAAATAAACTTTCTCCTATGATCAAAATCAACACTTGTGACAGATCTAAATCAAAGGACGACAGTACGACTATTATACTTTTGCAATGGAAAATTGTAAACGACTCAACAAACACATAAAAACATCTACGGTTCTTTTGTACAAATGAGGCAGAATATCAGTAAGGAAAAGGGGTTTGAAACAGTCATATATTGATCACTGGCTGCAAAAATCAGAGACAAAACTGGAAAGAATGAAGCAAAGAACCTCAGCTGCACAGGGCTAGGCTGATCAGCGCACCTGTTACACAGAGAAACTGCATTGCAGCGCAGGTTGCCCTCTCGGGAAGTGCGTTGAAATGCAGAACCTCTTCACAGTGCCTGCGCTGGGGCAGAAACGAGAATTCTATCTGGGTTCTGAGTCACGGTTTACAGTTTAGTCTTTAGTTTTTGGCCGAGTAAAAGCAATCAGTAATGCACAATCAGGGGTAGATCTAAGGAGGTTCTAAGAACTATCACAAGGGCAATCAGATAGTCTATGAATCAGCTGTTCAAATCATAAACAGATCCAGTGAATGGATTGAAGCAGCAGATGTCTACTTTGCATTTGTTAAGGCAAATGCAGTTCGATTGCTACTTATAAGTTTATGAAATAAACAACATGAGATACACAAACAAACTAATTAGACAATCCTCCCTAGTGGAGTCGCCATTTTGTTACCGGGAAAAGTGTCTATTTAGAACTTCTCTATCCCACTAAGGTGTGACAGCTGCCTTAGAAACAAACAGAGAAAACTACTTTTGTATCTCCTTTATGAACTATAAACAAAGAGGAATAGGAAGAACCGACCTGTGTCTTGCGCTAGTCCTTTGATCCAATCTCTCTCCTCTTTGACAGCTTCCAGCTACCTGCTCCCTTACTTGCCCAGTTTCACCAAGTACCTGTAAGATCACAGAAGAAGGAAACTATACAAACACATGGATTTATATTCATAAATAACTTAGGATCAGATTAAGTTAACCACACAAATGTAACAAGCATCAATGATACAAAAGCATGGAGAAGAAACTCAAGTAGTTTTTATTGATATACAAGAAGATCCAGGAGGAGTTACAACCGATGATTCCTGACCCAGCATCAACATCCCAGCAAAGAAGCCCCTCTTCACCTCCAACAAAGCATAGATCACCCAATTCTCTGATATGTGTCTCAAAACCAACAGCAATTCCTTACAATGTGAAAAATTCCAGCCTCTGGATCTCTGGGATGAGGGATCCATATATAGATGTATGCAAGGAGGATGAGTCAGCTTGTGATTTGATTAGTGGCTTCTCTCTATCAGTTCTTGCTTCCACTTGGAGACTGAAGGCCTCTTACTCATCCTTGGTCGAATTCAGTGAGGCAAGTGTCATAGGAGAAGATTCTGGAAGCTTCCATTGTCTCTCCACCTCGCAGAATGACACTGCCATTTGTCATTTCCCACTCAACACACCCTGGTAGTGCATTTAGGTGCATTGCAACGCACCTAGCCAGTGGATTTAGGTGCTATGCAACGCACTTGGCTAGTGGAGCAGCTGAAATGATCCTAATTTGACTTATTCTGAGCAGTTTCTGGTGGAGAACTTCTGGGAGAAGCTGTAATTTGTTGACCTTGTTCCTTTAGGGGTTAGAACAACACTTTTAGGGACTTAGGAGCCCTTGGTTTATGGACATTTCATGCTTGGAGCTACAAGGCACAAAAATGTCTATAACAATATGGCACCTCTTCAGGTCCTTGGTCGCATGTACATTCTACAGACGAAGGAATCATTCAATCAATAATGATAGGAGAGGAACCACCGGAAGATTACCACCATCGCTCCCATCTTCTGAATTGTAAGGAAGATAGTTCCAGTGACCTTAATCATCCTTCAGTTTTTTATTTTCTATCAAATACTGTAAATACAGTGGATTTCAAGGACGGTTCTTATCTCATGTCGACCTCGTTAAAAAATGAAACAAGGAGTCATGAGGATAGTTCTTTTACTGTGTCAACCTCATTAAAAAATGAAACAAATCCCCTTTCCAAAACTTAAAGGTAAACCTTCATTCCAACCACCGAGTTGAATGCAATGAAGCTTGGGGGGCATGCACCTTGATTTGCGTTATTATGTTGGGGGCATGCAAACTTATCACGAGCACTGTTACTGTAGAGTTCAAGCTCGTTAAAAAATAAACCTGCCACGAGCAATGTTACTGCAGGGTTCAAGCTCGTTAAAAAATAAACCCGCCATGAGCAGTGTTACCGCAGGGTTCAAGCTCGTTAAAAAATAAACATAGGTCATGAGAAAATGTTTCTCCCCGTGTTTAAGCTCATTAAAAAATGAACTATTTCCCGGTAAATAACCATCGTGAATGTAGTACTTCAGCCTTTAAAGCCTTGGTCATGTTCTCATCATCACCTCCACTTTGTATTGGCCGATCATTCACCTCCATTTGATTGTTTACCCCTTTTGAGGAACAGCTGCGAAGAGTGATCCCACTAGCCATCCTTGTAACACTATCGTGATTGGAAAATTCCAAACCTTACCTGGAATCAGTTGCTACCCAATTTTATCACTCGTTCCTCAAAAGACGAGTCTTCTTTAAGCTCTTTTCAACTGACTCATAAAATATGAAAAGATTTTCGAGCCATTGGCCTCTCCAGCTCATTAAAGGGACCAGAAGTGCTATCCCTCCTTTAGATTTTAATCTTTTTGGACCAGAGGGATTATTACACAAAAAGATCGAGCGTTTGTTTTGTTCGGCTTGTTAAAAGTATCGAAAATTCATCCCTTCTGTATTGTTTTATACTTTTTCGGACTTAAGGGATTAGATGACGAAAAAGGAATTTTGGAGTTTCCTTTACGTTCCTTTTAGACTCTCTAAAATTGAAAAGGACCGAGTTATCTTTTTCGTTAAACTCGTTAAAACTTAATAGCGACAAACTTGTCTATAGACGAGAAAGAGTTTCACTATCGCTAGGCTCATTAAAACATAGCGATGGGTTTGCCCGAAGGGAAAATTATAGAACAAGCATATGTTATCCTCCTCAAGCTTGACAAAAATAAAGAGGTACTGGTCAGCAATGACTGGGGAAAATTTGGGAAGAAAACTTGAAGAAACTGTGTTGGTAGCAAGTCGCTCTTAAACATGACACTTTCACTCCGCATCCAAGTCGAGTTGGGTTGTTTCATTCACCGGTCACATCACCATGGTCCCATCACACCATCCACATTTGGGGTTAATGCTACCAATCCATCACGTCAGTGTCGCCAATATGTTCAAGAGAAGTCATTCAAAGAATTCACCTGTGTCTCACCCGCTAAAATACATTTACGCTCCATTCTTTCATGAACGCCACCCTGAACCTTATATCACCAGATTGTTTTCACCTCCATTAAAATCATTTGCTCCATTCCATGTCATTGATGTGGGATTCATTAAGGCCCTCCTATGACGGATCACTTCTTTTCGACATCAGCTCATTATCCAAGAAGTCGATCTAGGAACACCCCATTCAGTACTTTGAATCTTGCATGCCTCAATGGCAAGTTTCTCACTTCCGGCGACAGGTTTACATCAATGACCTTCGACTGAAAGATTTTGCGTGGTGTTCGACGCCAAGTCCTTTATTCACACCACGTGAATTGTACTGCAGTACCTTGAGGGTCATTATCATTATCGGTGATTCCTCTTGCGCCTGTTAACAGCTTACATTATTGGCTGGTAATCAGGCGATGTCTTTCCATGTTCGACTCCAGAACATCTCTCACATGGATCGACTTGTACTTTGAGTGAAGATCGAACGAGATTGAAGACGCCGGATCTAGTTTCATCCATTCGGGCTGCGATATATATTCAGGAAAATAAAGACATCAAATGTACATCATTGCTGCACATATAATCATCCAATCAAAGGGATGATGGCTCTACCAGAATCATCAGTCTACACTCAGACGATTGTCTGTCCTATGTACATGAAAATGAATTTAAAAGCTGATCATGGGAATGCTCGTCTCAGCTAGATCATGAAAATATTATGAAAATAATGTATTGTATTGTATCTTATTACAGGTCTCCTCCCAGCTTGAAAGAACTTCGGACCCTCATGATAAAGCATTTCACCCAACATCAAAAAAGATTAACGACCTCATGCTTTAGGGGGCAACTATTATAGACATTTTTAGGCACTACAACCCCAAGCATAAAAT